>JALPQD010000003.1:4412385-5050786 GCA_023101885.1 Typhlomys cinereus | reverse complement strand
CCTTGAGAGGCCAGTGCACAGAAGTGGTCTGTCCTTGTTGGGAGTAAGGTTACCCGTGTGGGGAAGCTCAAGGGTGGTGTGCAATGTATTTTCAGAGAGAAACCATACGTTGGAGGTATTTCCAACTCCTATTTCCTGCAGAGAGGCCCTACCTACCATGAGTGTACTAGGCAGTTCAGTTCCTTTCCCTCACACAGTATTGGTCTCCCTGGTCACCCTAGCTGTCAGTCTAGGTACACATGAAAGCTCGTCTCCACATGTCTCGAGTTCATGGAAACGCCTGGTCTCATTGGATTACGTTTGGAGGTCTCATTGCCCCATGCCAAGCTCAGGGATGTGGGGTCTCACCTGTGGCTGAGTGGCCTGTTAGCACAGGTGTAGCTCACAAGCAGGTACTGCAAAGCCTTAGTGGTATGTGAGCAGGAGGGGTAGTCAGGGTAACACCTGCGATCTTGCATGGGGTCCTATCAACAGTATCACCCCTCCCCTCCCATGCTTCATCCTCGGCACTGACCTTAGTTATGTGTTTGCCACAAAGGACGAGCTCTTCTACTTCTGCACAGACAGCTTCTGGGAGCATCCATTCATTTCCTTCTGTGCAATCCAAGTAATTCTTTTCCCTTTGTTCATATTCTACAGCCACTCACTACCACCCCCCCCACATCTCCCTCACAAGTTGGACCCACCAAGTCACTAGTGTTTTCTAGACTTGGGAAGAGAGATGGCCAATAGTCCTCATGAGACAGAAGTGTGTACTTACACTTCCTCATCACACAAATGTTGTCACAGCTGAGTTTTGGGAGGACTGTCCTGTCATGCTTGAAGATTTCTCTGGTTTCCAGAGTGTCAATGGTTTGAATGTGAGGTTCCCCCACACACAAACAAGCTCATGTGTTCAAATCTTTAGCTGGTGTTGTTTGGGAAGGTTGTGACACCTTTAAGAGGTGAAGCCTGGCTGAAGGAGGGCCTGTCAAGAAGTAGGTAGGCCTTGAGGTAGCCAGGCCTTGCTTCCTCTCACTCTTGCCCCCTCTGCCTCCATGATGTACCTGGGATGAACTGAACTAGCCTCCTGCTATGCAGTTCCCTCCACACATGGATTATACCCTGCCATAAATGGACCATATCTCCTCTGGACCCTTAGGCCAAATAAATCTTCCCTTCTCCCTTATGTCTGAGTGTCATCTTGCAGCAGCAGAAAGAGTGACTACAACACAGCATGACATCAAGAGCTCTGGCTCTCAGTTCCTCAGACCAGCAGATGTTTCTGGACACCGGCTCCAGCTCCTCCAAGGAGTCGACATGGCTGATCTGTCATTCTCTCCATACGGAGCACAGCGCTCTGCTGAAGAGAGCTCTGAGGAGGGGCCCTCTGCCCGCTTAAGAATGAGGCATCAGAGATGCACCCCTACAATGACTGATACAGACCACTGGGTTGTACATCTGAAGACTCCAAACCCCTGAGAATCTGGGCAATGTGTCAAATGTACTTGCCAGCAGGATTCTCATGGTTTCAACCCCATAAGCCTAAGCTTGCAAGTCTGGACCCAGCCGTGAGTATAACCCTACTTCTGCTCTCCACTGCCCCAGATGACCAGTCTAACTCCTCAAAGCAGAAAGAAAACTCAAGCACAGAGGGAAATAGTGTTATTTTCTCAAAATAGTTTGGAAAAGCACTTAGCAGTGAGGATTTAGAAATGATACATCTTTCTAAAAGCTAGAAGGATTTTGAAGATTCTCACTGTAAACAAAGCATGTGTTTGAAGAGAGAAATGTTTAACCTTTGTAAATGTTATGCTTTATGTATTAAAGCATATGGTGCCCCGATGATATGCATGGTCTTGTTTGCATTGCTAGAAGTGGAAACTAGGGCCTTGTGCGTGTCAGGGTAAGCATTCTACCACTGAGCACCTATGTTACCCGTTCTTTATATTGACATATAATATATGATCTTGTACTTTGGAGAGAGGGTCTTGCTAGGTTGACCATTTGGCCTTGAATTCTCTCTGTAGCACAGCAGGCTCTCAGCTTGAATCCTGCTGTCTTGGCATCTAGGTAGATTGGTTAAAAAGCCAGAATTTGGGGCTTGCAGGTGGAAGTTCCTGAGTTCGGATCCTAGACCCCATGTACAGACGCCGGGCAGAAGCGGGGGGCTGCCTGCGTTTCTGGTCCTGGTAGGGCGGAACCTGTGAATCCCGGGGCAGAGTAAACAAGGAGGAGGTGGAGGCGGTCCGTGGTGGTTCCCGAATTTGTCCGTGGTTCTACACACACACATGCGCACACATGCACAATTGAATAAATAATAATAAAAAATGTATAAAAAAGCCAGAATCTTTTAGGAAAAAAAAATAACTCTACAGAACTCTACAAGAGTGCTAATGTTCAGGTGAGCAAAATTTGGAAATGGCTTTCAAGGGGAAAACTTTCAAGGGCTCAGTTGAAGTCCTCTCTTCACAGATTGATAAAGAATGAGAGAGAGATACTGGCACAGGGGTGAAGGTGACTCAGGGGGTGCTACTTGACTCTGTCTCCTGAACACACAAGGTGGGGCTCACTGAGGGCAGCAGGAAGAACCCGGGTAGCTTCTCAGCATAGATTCAGATGTTACTCCTCAGAGAAGCAGCAGTCTAAGCTGCAAGACTTTGGTTCCATGATACAACGTTCATGCAAATAAAAGAATGTTTCGTATTTTTGCTTTGGGAGTTCAAATTGAGGCAAAGGCTTTGACCTCTTAGCTGACTCCCTAGTCCCTGACTTAAATTTTTAACTCCATGAAATTGAGTTGTAAGAGTTCTATATACTTAAGAAGCATCATTGCACTTTTTCAGTTGGGGGAGTGGTAAAGTTCTTCAGCGAGTAGGCAGGCAGACAGCCAGAACCTGCCGACCTCAAGGCTTTTTAACCCTACCCTGGATTCAGTACAAGAGTGTGGAGAGTCACTTCTAGAGAACAAAAGGCCACAAGCTGGTGGTGTTGCCTACCACCATGGGAAGTTAAGAAGGAAGAGTAAAGCTTCAGAGAAGAAGGGGAAAGAGCAAAAGTAAAGTGTCCAAGGAGGAGAACCGGGAGGTTCTGAGGATGCTGTCTCGGATGGGCAGGGAACTTTTCTGACCCAGGACTTAAGCACCACTTGAACTTTGTTCATATTCTGAGATGAATCAATTTCCTGAGGAAGACAAGGTGGGCCAGGAACCCTGAACCCATGGTCTTCATTGTCTTCTTGACTGGAGTCTGAATTGTCCTTTGCCTTCTTCCTCTTAACAATCTCCCTCATCACCATGAGCCATGACAGTCGACTGGAGGAGGCTCTGACTCTGTCCCCAGCTCCACTCCATCTCTCTCGCAGTCTTTTCTCTGGGGACCACAGATCTGGCCTCTGAACTTTGCACTCAGAGCTCCTTTCCCAGCACACGGTAGATGGCCTCTGCCTCTATATAGGATGTCCCTCAGAGGCCACACTTGACCCACAGCGCTGCCCCACCTGCTTTTATAGCCTGGCCTGACATCTCTGATGTACCTCTCAGCATCTGCCAGCTTGTACCATGCACTCCCTGAGGCAAATGTGCCAGCTGTCTACCTGACCATGAATGTTGGGAAAATCTGTGGGCGTCACCTCATATAAGAGTTTCCTTAGACTTCCAAGGTGAATTTTTCACCTTGTATGAAATTCTCAGACCTCAGATTTCCTTGTGACTTCCTTGGACTTTGATTTGGTGCCTCTTGGAATCCTGGTGGAAGTTAGCAAGGACTTCTGCATCAAGCCAGTTTTCTTCAGACTTCTATTCCTTTCTGAAATTCTGAATATACTTCTGCCTTCTCCACTCTGAGAGCTGCTTTCATTTCTCCAGCTGGATATTAACCAGCTCTGGGTGCTCAGCTCAGCCACTTCCTTTTAATGCAATGGCTTCCAGATAGCTTTATCACACACTTTTGGTGTTAATTATTTCTCCCCTATCCCTCTTCTACTCTAATTCCATCTGTAATCTCTCTGCTCAAGCCCTTCCCTTATCACCCTTTTCCTTCATTACTGTCTCTATTTATCCCCCATTCCTTGACAGCCCCTTTCTAGTTTGCTGGTATTCACAGGTATTCCAAGTTAAGCATACGAATCTGAAGGTTCAAAGTTAGGATCTATATACAAGAGAACAAGGAATTTTTCTTTCTGGGTCTGGATTATCTCACTCAGTATAATTATTTCCAATTCATCCATTTATCTGCAGATTTCATGATTTCATTCTTTCTGGGAGCTGAATAAAATCCATTATATATAAATATCATATTTTCACAATCCATTTTCAATTGATTGCTATCAATTTATGGTTTTATTTTCTTTTTTATACAATTTTTATAAACACAGGTTTGAATAGAGTTACCTTGCGTGGGGGCACAAAAAGGAAAAAAAAAATTATAAACTGACATTCCTCTCGGTAGCCATAGGTGATTAAAATAAAACCTCAGTACCAGGTGTGGGATGCACCCATATGAGCTGCTTAGGAAGAACCTCCCAACCTCATGCTGTATAGGTTATTGCCACTGTTCTTGGAGGCCACCAGAATCTGATAGTAAAGCCCTATGGGTTAAGACAAAACACACTTTGGTCAGAGACATGGAGAAATTAATCTGGAACTGACTTGGAAGCTACCACCTTGCTGGCTAGTTTTCATAGTACCAGAACATGGTAGTAGAAGCAGGCTGCTAGGGGAGAAAAGTCAACAGTCTTACTGAACCCGTGACTGCTGCAAGCCGTAAGGAGCAAACTGGAAAGATGTGCCTAATAACATGAAGGTTAGAGGGATAACCAGCTGCTTTCTAACTGGATTTAGACGTGGACCACAGGAGGGAATTCATGATCTTGTACTACAAACCTGTCTAAGAACCCATGAATGAGGAAGTCACAGGCCTCAGGGAAGAACCTACTATGAAACTGCCTTTTGAATACTGACCTTTGAACCCATTGCTTATTGCACTCTAGGCCTCTGTCTGCAAAGCTGCTTCAATAGGTGGTGATTGGGGTAGAGGCTCACGACCAAGTATAGAGAATAGTGACTGGAGCTCTTGAACCTATACACTTACCCTACCCCTCAAGAATTAGACAATGTCATGGAAGAAGGGGAAGAAAGAACACAAAGATCACCTTCAACCTAAATCAGAAACCTATCTCACAGTAACTGGAGGTGAATGCAGAGACCCCAAGATGCTGAGAATAAGAGATGCATAAAATCTACTCTTTAAGGCTCAGAGACCTTGGCAGCAGAGCAGGTGGGAATAATGTAACAGCCAAAAGATAGAAAGAGTTGTGAAATGCCATGACAATCCTGAACCCACAATAGAGGTGCCTATTATTTATTTGCCATGTCTATGGTAGCCCAACCCAGCCAATGAGCAGGTATTGGCATAGGAGAAACCTGTGGGGCTCCAAAATTACCAATTAGCTCTGAGTAAGTGACAAGTAAGGAAGGGTATGAGAGGGTACATTTCTGGTCTATAACTGCAAGATCTCTGAATAGCCATTGCTTGTGGTACCAAGTTGTGTTATATGCAAGAGTATCGTGCATTTTTCAGGAATAAGTGAAAAGTTAGTAGACATTCCCACCTCATGACTTGATCTCATTTACAAGCCTTACCTCACAGGATGAATGCCTGTTCCCAGTGAAGACTCTTCTCTCCTTAGGTACCAACACCACCTAACCCAACTGTGTCTGGTCTGGGAGTGAATACTACTGAATTCTTAGAGTTTATGTGCACTAATTTGCATCCCTAGGGACTCTACTTTGACAGCGTATATCACGATATCTCTAGTGTAAGGTAGCTTGATTTTCCCTTGTTTAAATGAAATTCTTCCAGGTGTTGGGAGTCCAATACAACTTACCCTGTGGTATGGCCACTTGTATCACTCTCAAAAGAGACATGGTGTCTAGTCTTTGAACCCAGTGGGTTGTGTGCGGTATTAGTGATGACTCTCTTTACTGACCATCATAATGAGAAATGTTCCTCTGTTGCTGCAGAGAGTTTAAGCTCCAGGCTTGGACTTCTCCCAAATGCTGGGTCAGTGATGGGAAAGTGTAGGCAATAGTTAAGAGTCATGCGAGCTTTTAATGTATAAAGTGGCTTTCCTTCAAATAAGTCTCACCTACCATGAACCATTTAGGAGTGTCACTAGACTGCTTCTGCAGGAGGCCATGGGGACAGGTCACTTCTTAGAAACCTTGCAGCACAGTGTCCAATGAATAGGAGTAAACTGAGTTTCCCTCTTCCTACTCTTGAGACTTCATGGTCTCATTACGATGGCACATAGCATTTAACTGGCTGGGAAGGACTTTAAATTGAATGGCTCAATGCTTAGGTTTGGTCTTATGTCTAACTATATACACCTGTTTTCAGAAGACTTAAGAACATCAGCCTACAGCATTTCTCACCTCTTGGGATATTGCATTTAATGAACAGTCTATTGTCCGGGTCTCCTGTTTATAATCTGGACTCGTATTGAAGTAACCCAATAGAACTACTAGATGTAAGATCCAGATTTAGAAATCCAAATTCGTATAAATGACTCCCCCAGCAAGGATCCAGATTGCAGCAGACACTGATCAAATGCATACTTTACAGAAACTCATGCAAAAGTTATGTTACAACTGATTTTCATGTCCGGGAGAAAATGTCTAGCCCACCATTGTCTCATTTCAGGCTCTTGTAATCTTACCTCCCTTTCTTCTGGAATGCTCCCTGGGACTTGGGGTGGGCGAGGTATATATGTCCTGTTTAGGACCAAGCAATTCACAAGTGAAAAGATTTGAAGCTAGGAGGGAATCTGGCAGGGGATATGAAGGATTATAAGGGGAAAAAAAGGGGATGGGAGTTGGGACTAACGAGTAAAAATGAAAATATTATGAATTCACTATATTCACATATGCAACATTAAAAAATGGACGGAGAAAAAAGCAGCTCGTCAATAAACATTAAAAAGTTCCCTGAAGATCAGCTTTATTGTCTCAAGCCTATGGAAAAAAAACAGCTTGAGATGGCCTAAGCCCCGATCCCAATCCCACATCTGTGCCATAATCTAAAAGCCATGCTTTGCTCCTCCAGCTTCAGTACTGCCTTTCTCTTTACTTAGCATGGCAAGCTGGGGGTCCAGGAAAAGAGCATTTCGTAGACATTGCCTGGTGCTCCGCAGCAAGAAGTCTCTTCCCCAGATACCTCCTTCTGGGTCTGTTTCCTGAAGCCAGTGAGCAGAGAAGCTTCTTCCACAAAGATGTCATCCATCAAGCTGAAGTCTGATGGCATCCAGACCCATTCTAAAGAGAGGAAGACAGAGGACACTGGCCTTCCTATCAGCACCAGAGACTCATGTACTTCACAGGATCCTATAGGTCACAAAACTTTTCCAGTTCAGTTTGTTCATGATTTATATTGGAAAGTCATGAAACTTGCTTTTTTCTCTGTCCATTTTTTAATGTCGCATATGTGAATATAGTGAATTCATAATATTTTCATTTTCACTCATTAGTCCCAAGTCCCATCCCCTCTTTTTCCCCTTATAATCCCTTAAACAATTCTCTCCTTCTCCAAGCCCCAACAACCACCATCTTGCTTTATCTTTTTGAACCTGATCATTTACTCTGTCTTGGAAAAAATGTCTGTTCTGGCTCTTTCATGGAGTTCCTTGTGTATGAAGTCCTGGCCTACTTGGGATATGTTAACCTCTAACCTTATCAAGCTGAAGAATCAGGTCAGAAGACAGGTCTGGGAAATACAGGCTTGGACCATTTGTTTCTTGGCCTCCATCAAGGCCATAACCTCCTCCTCCTCCTCTTCACCTGCTATTGTGGCTGTCAGCAGTGCCTCAAACAGCATATGCCCACCAAAATGTCAGAGCAACTCCATTCGTCTTGAAATAATGTGTTGCGGCTACTTTTGCTTTATTGTTGCCATGAGATGATACACATACACACAATTTAAGGGAGAAAAGGGAATTTATTTGCCTTACAGTTCCAGAAGGGATGTAGTCCATTTATGGCGGGGGAACAAGGAACAGCAGGCACAGCAGGAGGCTGGTTCAGATCACAGACATCAAGAGAGAACAATGAGGAGGCAGGGCCAGGCTACCAAACCTCAGGACCCGCCCTCTGTGGCAGGCCATCTTCCAGAAAGACTCCATCTCCTAGTGATGCTTCAGCCTTCCCAGACATTAGCATCAGCTAAGGAGCTAAGGACATGAGCCCGGTGGGGGGGGGCGGGGGCAATTCACATTCAAACCAGGACAGAATGTTTCTCTTATTCTGTGGCGCTTCAAATCCTCACTCTTTTTTTTTTCTTCATCAATTTCTTGGCCTTGACATTCCAGGATGTTTGGGAGTTGGTTTCAAAAGGGAGCTCTTTCAGATAACAGTCACCATAAGACATGTGTAGGTTCAAGAGGCCTTGTATGTTCTCTTGCATTAGAGTTCATGCTTTAGGGAAGAGGCTCTGCATGCCTTACACATGTTTGTGTTTCATAAATGGCATCGTGTACTAATGGTTTTGGAGAGTTGGAGTTTGAGGCTCTTAGTCATGTCTAAAAAGTTTTCTTTTTAAAGAAAAATGCAATCACAACTTGACCATTCTTTATTTGACTGCATCATATTTAGACAGCTTGCACATCTCAGATCCCATTAAATCTCTCTCCAAAGGGAGATGAGACATTAGATGTTTATGCAATAATATCCTGTTATTAAATAGCAGTCCAGTATCTTGGGAATACATGATATTTCATAGATGAGTCAGCTCATATCTGTTGTCAATATAACTCATGGTTATGTTTAAAAACCCCAAAGTACTGCAATATTACAGTACTTGTTCTAGTGAGGTCAGGTCTAAGTTTTTTTTCTGCTTGAATTTTTCATGCTATCTTTGCCACTTCTGACAAGTCCAGGAAGCTGGGTCAGGAATGTTTGACTGGAGAGTTAGAGGCGTGTCTGAGAATTCCCTAACTAGTCAAGGGGATAGGAATGAAAGAGGAGAAGGGCTCAGTAATGTTAGCTCATCAAGCAACATTGCTGTGAGAATGTAGAACATGCAGACAAACTGTCTCGAAGATTTCAAACTGCAATACAAACATGAACAAGCAAACTCTGAAGCCATGAGAGGCTGCAGTTGATCTGGAAAGCTTCATGAATTTTGTTCTGGTCTTCCTAGGGACAGCCAATAAAACATTCATCTTACTTGAACTTTCTCAGTGTCATGTTCAAATCAAATCTAGAATCTTCATGGACTTTGGAAATTGTCCATGAGTGTGTGGACTTGACAAATACTTGTGATTTCCAAGCATGAGCCAAATAAGAAAGTCCTAGTGGGGTTAGAGGCGTGTTTTGAGTGTGTCTCCTGAACATACATTCTGGACACTTTGAATCCAAGATACTGGAGTTTGACTGCTGTGGAGGATAAAATTTAAGCTGAGGATGTATAAATTTTATCACTCAGAATCTGAATGTTGATACTACAGTTCTTGGGATAGTTTTTCCAAAACACTCCAAAATTTTAAAACTAGGAATGTGAGGCTCAAAATGGCCTCTGCTTGATCTAAGAGTTCCGCTGAGTCAGAGAGAGGACTTCCAGGTTGGCAGAATCAAGTCATCGGAGTGAGTCATTGATGGGATGTTTGAGGTCCCGAAGACTGAAAGGCAAAAGGATGATTTTGGTGTATACTGAGGACTTGCGTTGACTAGCTGAGATAAAATTCAGGCTTTGCTATCTGCATTGACTCTGGCCACAAAAACCGTAAGACTTTGTGGAATTCCAGGAAGGTATCATGAGTTGTTAAAACTGCTGGCAGCAAAACATGATCTGTGAGTCCTGGGCACCCCGTAGGGTGTGTGGTACTATCACCTATCACGTGTGATCCAGAGCCCTTCATGCTAGATGCTTTCTCTGCCGAGAAGTCATACAGCAGGTGCTTAGTAGCCAAGCATGCTGCATTAAAGAAAATGTCTACACTCAGCTTCTCCATGGGCTGAGTTCCAGAATTTGAGCCACAAAGAAGCCTGCCACCTTTTTTATTCTGACTTATTTTTTAAACTTTGTGAAGTTGCTCAGGAGCACAAAGGAAGCCCAGGTTATGCCTGACAACCATCATGGCCAGTCACAGCCTTGCTGCGGGCAAGACAGAGCCACCCTTCTTCACACTGTCATGCCTGTTACTTGATGCTTCAGAGATGAGTAGCAGACCAAGGACAACAGAAGGAGAGACTGGCTCTGAAGCAGGAGAGGATGTCTAGTGGGAAGTCTCTAATAGACAGCATTCTGCATTACACTTGGGATGGACAATTGTAGATACAGCTTAGCATCCCAGAATCCCATTTAACCCCTTTCCAAATAAACCAGTTAGCATCCCAGGACCACCTGTGTCAAGATACACATAACTCCTCTCCATGCTAAGGGATCCCTGACAATGACCTTCTGGTAACTTTCCTTTCGTGGTTGAAAAACATCTTGGAACTACAGACAATGGGCTGATTGAGCCTGGACTGGTTTGGGGTATATGCACAATAAGACCATGTGTCCTTTGAATGGACTTCTAAGGAGTCCCCCCCCCCCACCATCTGATGCCTTTGCATGATTGGACATGCATATGATTCAAATCAGATACAAGGTGAGGACAAATGCAGTGAACAAAGCTTGTGTATCCTAAATCTATGGATTAAAACAGAACCACCCCCAGCCTTCCCTCTAGCAACCACCTCCTTCTGGTGGGCCCCCGAAAGGAAGCCCAGGGGCTTTTGATAATCTCAGTGAGCCTTTTGCTCCCTGGCAGCCTGTTCTTTCACACTCTACTTTGACTTCACCTCTGAAAGAATTCCCTAGCTGCTTTGCTTCTACAGGCCTGTGAATAAGTCACTAAGAACTGGAAACACCCCATGCAGACAGCAGCCCCTGATGACAGACTCACTTGTATGACTGTAGAGTGCCAGCACAGGGTCTCCACTAGCATTCTTGCTAGCACTAAGACCCTCCAGGAAGGAAAAGCATGGCAGTGACACCATAGACTGACTCCTGTTGACGACAGAAGAAAGACTCCTGGTGGTGTGCTCTGTCCAAAGTCCACTTGTATGACCAAGGCTTTGTAAAAATTCTGACAGCACATGCTACCATGACATGTTTTCAGTTTTTGTGGCAGCATTAAGGGCCTGGCCAGGATTAAATGATCCAGGCTGCAGATGCAAGTGTTCGAGGCCAGTTCTGCCTGCAGATCAGATATGCTTTCCCAGGACAAGAGGAATGGAAGGATACATGCATAGAGCAATGAGCTTTTCACCACCCTGTGGATCAGCCCAGGAAACTGCAGACATCTTGGGAGATGGTTGGGGCGAGGGACAGCATGCATAGGTCACATAGACCAAATTATATAGCAACTGCTAAGCGGTTGGGCATGAAGCGGCACTTGGCAGGCTTTCTGGAAGTGTACACCCTATCCTGCTTCTACTGACTTCCAGCCCCCTGAGACCAGTGCCATATTCTTTGACAGTCTCATGAGGGGACCATGTGGGAGCATTGATGCATCATGAGGGCAAAAGTCTGTGTGCCCGCAAGGTTTCCCTCTGAGTCAGGGAGCTTACTGGAACACTGAGGAAGGGAAAGAGTAAGCAACGATTCATCACCAGCCATAGATTCCACACCATTTCTATTAGGTCATATGAATGATGGATCCACATAGATCACCCCCATATCCTTAAGGAGGGTCAGAGGGATAGGGAAGGATTAGGATCTTGCTCCTTGTCATCTGCAAACTTAGGTTTTTAAAAATATCTGTTGAAATTAACCAAATCCTGCCAAAAGTACAATTCTGGTATTTCCATTTTTATATGTAGAGACATTGAATATTGGACCATGGATTTTTGTATCCTATAGAAAACATCCAGAGAAGCGTCAACTGGTTCTTGAGCCCTTCAGCCTGGTATCCTATTCTGTAGCTTACCAGCTCAGGAAAAATGGCTTCAATTTACTTGTCTGACAGTTTAGTCAAATGCAAGAAATTGCCTGAAGATCAATTTTAATTAAGAAAGCCATCTTTGCTCCAAGGGGGAATTTGGTGCAGTCGCACGTGTGTGGATTGGGAATAAGACTTAATTAAAATCCACCACAGCCATGTAAGCGCTGTGTAAAGGCATGCAAGTTTCCTTATCTCTTAAGCCCTAGTCCCCTTATCTACAATGGGGAGAGGGATAACAGCCTATTAATGGTTTTAATGATACTTTAAAAAGCAAAGATCCTTAAAATTCAACCTGAGTTGAATTGCAACAACCTGACCTTGATAATATTCCAAATTATAGTCCCTACAATAAGTTGGGAAAAACACGCAAACAGTAGAGACAGAACCTATGATGGGATGGAAATCCCAGACTTGCCAACAGTGTGGTGGGATTTGATTATTTTAGAGATAAGCAACTGAGACTCAGAGAGCATGTGGTGTAAACTGGCTCAGTGCCAACCACTGTAGCAGTTACTCTTCAAGGTTGCTGATAAAATCATGACAAAACTGCTTAAGTGAACAAGAGGTTTATTTCTTATGATTCCTGGTTATAGTTGTCCAACTTGGCAGGAGAGATCACACCAACACCGGGGTCTAGGGAACTGGCCACACAATCTCCACAAATGGCTGAGAGGGACGATCCTTACTTGCCAGACCAGCATGTCTGGCTAAGAATATATAAGAATACAAAATTTCTCAGGCAGTTCCCTTCCATTTATTCGCCTGCCTGAGGACTAGTCCCTCCCATCATGGGTCAGGTCTTCCCATTCACTAGACAATCTCCTGCAGGTTTACTCTGCACTTAACTCAACTACTAATTCTCTACAAATGTGCCCAGAGCTCGAGCCCCCAACCATCAAGTTGATACCTGTATCTAACCATGACAGCCACTGAGCAAGGCACTGCCAGCCAGTGCCTAACACAATCAGCATAAATGACAGCCAGAACCCCCAAGGCTTCAGAGCTACAGTATAGTTATATCCTCCACACTGGACTTGACCACCAGTCTCCTCAGTCTGGTCACCCACAGGAGCCTCACAGTACCAGGAGTCCCAAGTTCCCTTGTAGAGAGAGTGGGGCTCTAAGAGAGTGAGACTTTGTGAAGTTCTTGCATTACCCCAAGGTTATGTGAGAGGTACATGGCTGGCTGGAGGCAGGAGCTCTGGGTGGTCCAGCTGTCTGTGAGCTGTCTTTGTGATGCATGATCTTACTGCATTTCACCTGCATTGTTGGTGATAAAACTACCATCAACCAACTTAAGGGAACATAGGGGCTTTATTTTCTCAGCACTGACTGGTTACAGTTCTTAGCCCATCTTGGCAGGAAAGTCCATTGCAACAGCGAGGGTCTGAGGAAACTGGCACCAGATTATCCACATAGCATCTGAGAAAGGGACAATTCTTACTTGTCAGACCAGTATGTCTGGTGAAGTACACAGGAGAATATCAACTTTCTCAACCAGTTCTCTCCATCTTATTTACCTGCCCAGGGACTAGTCTCACCCACCATGGGCTGGGCCTTCCCCATCAGCTAGACAATCTCCTGTAGGCTTGCTCTGGGCTTAACTCAACCACTAATTCTCCACAAATGTGCCCAGAGCTGGAGTCCTCAACCATCAAATTGATCCCTGTACCTAACTATAACAGGTCCCTTTGGTGATGTTGCTGCCTGCATGCTGCCTGGAGGATGTCTCTTGTGCCCTTGGAGTCACCACGTTCCTGTAAGAAACCTATATGAACTCTTTGGCACCCATCAAAACAAGGGGTTCATCAGGGTCCCCTGTATCTGAATATATGCAACTTTTCCCCAGGAAGATGAAGCATGACAAGAGTCAACCTAAGTAGCAGAACTGTTATTGCAACGAGGTGGGACTTTTCCCCTCCATAGTATAAAGAGCGACTGAGTGGCTTAGGCGTCCATGAAGCTAGAAGCCCCCAGACTCCTTCAGGAATGAATGCTGTCAAGCCACAGCCTGAGGGAGTTCACACAGGCAGATCTCAGGAGAGATGATGCTGGGTCACACCACAACCTTTCTTCATTATGTTCGGCGTCTTCTGCCACTGTTGAGGCTCTTGACCTGCACATGGTGTCTCCGCGTATGTGCAAATGAAAGACGCATACAGCACAGCCCTGCCATGAAGTGGATGACAAACACGCTTTCACTGCCAAATAACAAGATTCAAATCTTTCCTCCCCAGAAAAAGCTGATGCCAGCTGTCGGATTCAACCCACTTGATGCTGAAGGAGCTTCTGCTGCATGAAAGAGCCCAAACTAGGCACTCTGGGGCACTCCAAACAAAATTATGCTAAAATAGTGCTTTGATTTTACATGTCAAACACTGCACAGTAATTAGCAATAGTTGCAGCATTTACATTTACAAAAATTCCCAAAGATTATGGACATATGCTAGTGGGGATGGCTAGACCTTGAACTTAGAATCTCTAGCCACTGGGTATCCCTTGTCCATGAGTCCTAATCTATGGGTTTGGGTTCTACACGAGGGACCATCAATCTATGACCCTTTATTTCTACCATGCGAGGTACCAAGGCTTTGGAGGTAGGCATCATTGCTTCATCCTCAAAGACTTTAGTCACATGATTTAGAGTAGGTGGGTTCATATATTTACATGGAAGGTTTACAGACAATTTTCCAAATGTGCTTTGGAAATGTCCAATGGAAAATAGAATTCCTTCAGATGTCTGCATATGATGTTAAATTATTTTTACACAGGCTGAGTGAGGCTCAACCTGTCTCCTTCAGAACTGTGGGCAGTTTTCATTCAACACGAGATGTAGATGGCCTCATGAGCAGTATTCAGAAACTCTCTGAAGTAAGCCCAGAGTTTCTCCATGCCGAGCATGGTGGGGAAGGGAACTCTCTAGAGAAGTTCTGCTCTCCTTGCTCTCTCAAGGTGGAGAAGAAATACCTGGAGGGTCATTGGCCAGAAAAACCCTCTCAGGGGCTTCTGTGTAACTGAAACTGTATAACACTCTCCCTCCTCCACAGTTTATCTCCAGCAATCCAGGAGAAGATAGATAAGCCCAAGAGGAGCAAGAAGTAGGGGATCTAGAAGTTACACAACAGACTCGTGAGGATGACGCAGGGAATCTTAAAGCAGGAGAAAGAAGTTAGGTGCCTCCAGCAACAGCAAATATTAAATGTTAATACGGTTCTCACATTGATCTGCTTACCTCTGATCCTGCTGCCAGATACAATGTATCCAGCTGCCACCAGTAATAAGGAAAGTACAAGTCGGATTCAAGAACAAGATGACTCATTCTGAAAATCCAAAATGAGTATTGGCTGCAGACTGCAGTCATGACCATTACCTTAAAATACCTCTTTAATTCTACCATAGCTATAACCATGACCAGTGTGTTAGTGGTGATCATGGTCTGAAAACTGTGTCCCCAAAGCTTGTATGTTGAAGTCACATTGAACCTTGGTGGCATGGCTCTTTGAAAGGGTCTATACTGAACTTTGAACAAGGTCCAAGTGTGGGGCCTGGTTGACGAGGATTGGTGTCTTCATGAGAAATATCAAATTTGTTCTCACTCCCTCATCCCTTCCTTCCTCTCTCCTACCCCAGGATGCTTGGGAAAAGGCCATGTGACAGCACTGACCTTCAGGAAGTCAGGAAGAGGCTCATCGGAACCTGAGCTGTCCAGAACTTTGATACTACAGTTGCCACTTTTAGAACCAAACCATCTTTTGTCTGTCCTGATTGTGGTAGCATTTTGCTTCTAGGCAGCCCAAGAAAAGTAATTCAGAACCTAACGAAAACCACATCTGGGATAATACATGCTAGGAAAATCAAAGATAAACAAAGATGTATGGAGTCCTCAACAAAATTCTAGCAATCGTGTTCAACCACGTGTCAGTAGCAACTTGACATGATCAAGCTAGGTTTATACACATGTATAGCATGTATGTGGTGCATATGAATGCAAGGGACCATTATCACAGGCCAAAGGAGGACATGGAGTTCCTGCTCTGTTTCTCCCTGACTTACTCCTTTGAGATGGGGATCTCTTGCTGGACTTGGAGCAATGCTAGCAGCCACCAATCCCTCCTGTCTCTAACCCTGCACAGCGCATTACAGGCACAGCCAATCAAGCCCAGATTCTGGGATTCTGGAGATGAACTTGGGTCCTTAACATTTGCGCAGAAGTACTCTACCCACTGAGCCGCCTCCCCAGACCAAATTAGGCTTTATCTTAAGGATGCGTGAATGACTCAATATTAATAGAATGAAACACTAAGTATATGATTATCTTGATTGATGCAGAAAAAGTATTGGACAAAAATCCAACTATTCTCTTGGTTCAATTTCCAAATAGAAACAGGAATGAGGTTTAGCACAGGGTGGGTTGGAGGGTGGGCTACGGCCTCCTGTAGCTAATATGTGTGCCTGATACAGCACAGGACAGAGAGATGGCAGAACTTCACTTCTAAGACCTTTGTCTATGAAATCTACAACCCTTGGCTGACCACAGGGGAATTATTAGAGAAGCACAAATTCTATCCAAAACTTTCAAGATCATCTAAAACTGGAAAACTCTTGAGAAATTGTCATAAACAAAAAAGTCTGAGGACATATCATTACATGATCATGCATCCAGGATGGGATCTTGGAATAAGTTTTGGTGGGAAACAAGCAAATATGAATAATGAGCAGACTTTAGCTTGTGGCTTACAAGCATGAGTCTATCCACTGTGGCAAGTTAACCAGCCTGTACAGGTGTGTAGCCAGCTCAGTGGTAGAGTACTTGACTGGTATGTTCAAAGTCCTGGGTTTGATCCCCAGCACCCCAAGTTTAAAAATGAGTCTAATAATCCTGCTAAGTGACTTAACTCCTGTTTCCTTCAAAATGCAGAGGGCAAAGCTTAAAGACCAGTCTGATCTTTATTAAGGGTCATTAGGCCAGAGGACTCCTTTGGGGTCTTCATAAAGAGGTCTCCTGCAGGCTTGGGTGCTCTCCTTCTGTGAGGACCCAGCGATCTGCTTCCACAGCAGAGCAAGTAGCAACAAGGCGCTATCTTGCAAGGAGAGCCTGGGTGTCTCACTGACATCAACTTGCCATTGCCTCTGTGTTTCTAGTTTCTGAACGGTGAGAAAATTTTACCTGTAAATGACCCAGTTCTTGGCATTTTGTTACAGCACCAGCACCAATGGATACATACAGCTACAGATGTAAAGATGCTAGAAATGGGGAAAAGTGGATGTGGGGTTTGTGGGAATCCTTTGGACTGCCTTTGCAATGATCTGCTGAATAGGAAATATGATAGTTAATGCTTGGCCTCCCCTCTTACCTTCTGAAGGTCTTTCAGTCAGTGCTTGCTGAGTGAAGGACACATGACCTGCACTTCATTCTCATTCCCTGGTGACCATGGAGACAGTTCCTCCCTACTATAGCCCCTTTCTTCTGACACACTGGATTTTTCTGGGGCCAAGTTTTGGAGTCCCCCTCCCCATTGTTTGTCAGCATGTAGTTATATCTCTTCTGCTTTGGGGATACTGTACCCCCAAACTACTCACAACTGGAAACGGCTGTGAGTTTCAGTTTGCTCTCAGGTAAGCATGACTCTCCCAGCTCTCTTACAATAGGTGTGGCTCTGTCTCAGCTTCTGTGTGGTCAGAGGACTGTGAACAACTTGATCTGAAAAGTCACCTTAGTGACTTGCTGATCTGTCTGTTCGTGTGCAGACCTGCTGAGCCGTATCATTCCTGTGCCTCTATCTTGGGGAATACAATGGAAGACAGGGATGAGAAATAGCCCAAGAATCAAATCTAAGGGTGAGCTCAGGAGCTGCATCGCTTGGGAGCCAGGTGGCAAGATGCTTCCCATCAGTGGTGGTAAATGGAGTGGTTTTGCTTTGTCATATTGGTAGTCGTGCTGGTTAGATAGGGGCATCGACTTGGCAACTGAAGACTGGGCACTGGGCACATCTGTGAAGAACTGGTAGCTAAAGCAGTCTATAGGAAAGTTAACCTAGCTGATGAGAAAAGATCCAGTTCATGGTGGTTGGAACCATTCGCTGGACGCATGGATAAAATGGAAACAGCTGGTGCAGGGGTTTGGCATAATCTGGCATAATTGGCCAGACTTTCAGTCTGGCAAATGAGGTTTGTCCCTCTCTCAGCAACCCCTGTGGATATGGTGTGGTCAGTTCCCCTGGCTTCTCCCAAGCTAGATGATGAACTATAATGGAGAAATGTAGCAACACTAAAACTTCTCGCTCCCCAGCAGGGTGAGGTAGAGGCAGGAAGGCACCTACAGATTGTTTGTCACTTTTGATGTGGACACTGGCAGAGAAACAGTGGCACTGATGACCACAGTGACACATGAAGACAGAGAGACGGGCTCCCATCAGCCATTGGCAACTTATAGACACAGCATGAAACTGGGAAGTCCCTTGATGCCACCGCTAAAAGACTCTTATCTCAAGTACACGGGCAGATGGCTGGAGACCTGACCCAGGACAGGAGTGTAAGAGGAGGAGTCATTTAGAGAAGGTGGCTATGCTCACAGTCCAGGAATGTTTCTAGAAGCCAAGGTTCTGCTGGGGAAGGAATGATACGTTGAAACTTACTATGAGAGCTTGGGGTATGCATAGTACCCTTAAATCTAGGTCTTCTGGGGGGCCTCGAGGCATGCCCAATTGTCCCACTTACACTGTTTGGAGGTCTTGGCCCTCTTGCACCTACCCATGTGACACAGGTCCAGAAGCTGCCCTCTCTAATGCATGTCTTACTTCTATGTCTGGACCAACACACTGTCCAGTCTTGTGATGGCAGGAATAATGCTGGTAATAAAAGGAGAACTGGATTGATCAAAGAAGCTGAAGTCAGATCAAAATGTATGAACAGGAGCCAGGAGAAGACAGCTGTGACTAGATCTTCAGGGCACTGGGCCAGAGCATGGTGAACTGTGAGGCTGAGAAAGGGTGAGGCGGGCATGCAGCGTGGGATGGAAGAGCTTGGCAAACATTACGGGAGGCAGTCTGATGATCTGCTGGGAGACATTATGTAAGTTTTGAGGGAGAAACAAGATGTCTCACAAGAGATGAGACAGAGATGCTAGGACTGTCCTCAAGCAATCTAGAGACTAAGCAAACAAGGCGTACTAGAATAGATTGGCTGTATATAACTAGACAACCCATCCACGGGCTTCAGTTCTCTTGGGAGAACAGAATGCTGTTTCAATTAAGTGAAATGTCTTGGTGCGGGAAGCAACTGGCATCTCTAAGAAATTCAGCAGTGACTGTCATCTCCAGACGGAGGCTGGTGTCAGGAGATACCATCACAGCTGGGTCCCCCATTTTCAGTTGACTAACAGGATGGCAGAATAGCAGAGGCTGGGAGGAACAGCAATTAACTATCACAAACAAGGCAGATGTAACCAAACTACAAGACAGCCAAGCACAACAACAGCCAGAAACCTCCATCCACTTTACCTGTGGGACTCTTTGTTGATGGCCAATGTAGCATGGCTTCATGAGAGCAAGTAGACAGGCAGCCAACCAAGGAACTGAATGTGTACATGTGTAAATATTTTCATTCTCTGAGAGAAGAGGGAGGAGCAACAGCAAGATGATGGAAATCAAGATTTCTTATAGAACTGACCCTATTTGGTCTCAGAATACACGAATGAAAATCCATGTCAAACTGTGGCACCTATAGTGAGTGACGTAAACAAAATCTGAGTAAGTCACCTGTACTGATTTTTCTAGTCTTCTGGAAAAAGGTTCAAGTTCTTTGCCAGTGGCAAAGAGGCATTACAATAGGCAAAGGTGCTGAGATGCATTAATTTGATCTCATCCCCGCAAATGGGCACGAAGACGCCCCCTTGTGGAATAAAGGGCATTCCATTCTGTAACATATAGGGAATAATTGAGTATGTTAACAGCTTAGCATAATTTCACGCTGGGTAATAGAGCCAGGCACATCACTGCACACAAGAGTGGATGTTCTCAACTAAACAACCTTAGGCTACCAGAGTGCTTCTGACCATCACAGGCAGCCGTGGGTATCTGATTTTCTACCTGGGGTAGAGAGAGCAAGCTGCAAACTCAATGGACTGCGAGCAGAAGCAGAGTTGGTCTACCCCACCTCAAGGTTTGCCCCCTGTGGCCTGCCTTCCTCCAACAAGGCCCCACCTCCTAAAGATGCTGCAACCTTGTCAACATCAGCCAAAGATTCAAGCACATGAGCCTGTGGGAGACTTCATCTTAAACCACGACACTCCCTCAGAGGAGAGCATTATTAGGTCCGTCCCAAAGAGGGGGAAACTCAGAAATGGAAAAGCTCTATACCAGCGAACACAGTTCCTGGAAGAAGTAAATATCTTAAATTTGTGTGCAGCCCAACAGTTGAAACTTTCCATGTGGTTATTACCTGAGCTCTTGTGTCCTCATGACATCATCTCCCCTTCCAGAATATTCTCAACTGTAAAATCCATGATGATTCAAGGCACATGGCTGTGCAGTTTCTTTCTATATTTATCACCTCTGATTTTCATTTTTAGGAGTACACAGTGACACTAAGCACCACAATGTCACATTTGCAATCTTCCTGCCAATGGCCATTCTAGAAAAGTAAACTCCATCCACCCAATGCTTCCCCTCTATCCATTCTTTTATGATGTGTTTATCTACTTGTTTCCCAATAACAGGGCAAATGAGAAGACAATAAATAAGAGAAAGTTTGTATTTAAGCAGGTGCATATCCTCAACAGCAGTAACTCCAAATCTTGCCACTCAGATCAGTGACTTCAGTGAAATCTTTACTTTGGATTGCCATTTTCTGTGTCTGTAGCAGGTGGAGGACATTAAAATCCTGACACATGTTTGCAGATGCATCCAAGTATTCGTGCTTAAGAGCAATTTTACAAATAGCACCACAAAATCCTGCACCGAGTTACCTGCAAGGATAGAGATTGAGGACTCCCACAGTGGTACATCAGGGGTGTTGGAAGAAGGCTCCAGTTCTCATTCCTCAGCTGGGGATTTAGGCATGTGCACACTACTTGCTTATGCTCCACATATGTCCTGTCTGCTTTGAGGAAGTCAGAGCCACCTTTTCCTTTTCTGCTGTGTGCATGCTGGGAATGAGCATGACAGTCGCCATCCTGTAAGTGTGCGAGCCACTCTGAGTGGAAACGATGTTCTCATAGCTCACTCCTCATGCAGTCCTCTGGCTTCTGCCTTCTTAATCCCTTTCTGACCCTATGATGTGAAGTTTTCCTAAATTATCTGAACTGACAGGAAAATCATCATCCCCCATAATCCACCTCTCCCGAACTTCTAGTATAAAACCAAATCCAATATTCCACCTTAACTCCTTTTGTGGTGACCTGAATGTTCCTTACTTAGGAATTCAGAATGCTTTGAAATGTTCCAAAGCTTTTCTTCCTTGTCCAATGTAGGTCCAAGGAGCAATGCACTCAAGGTCCAGGACTGAATCCATTTATTCCATATTTAAATCTTCTAAACTAGAGGGAAGAGGGGTGAGAGCCACACTGTCTTCAGACCACTTGGCATCTGCCAGGGTGTTGGCATCAGCATTTGATTGCTTTGCAGTCCATGGACTCGGGCGGACAGGAGAAACAGGCCAAGAGTGACGTCAGCTGCAATTTCCTCATTTGTGTCTAAGACTAAAAGACAGAATCTTGCTTGCCTTGCTAGATTTTTGTACAGATCAAAGGAAGGGACTGGTGCGTCAGATATGTGATTTGTAAAATTCTGCATCAGTTAAAAATTTATTAATAGACCAGAAAATGTCTGATAAATTAGCATAAGCTATCTCCCAGGTGGTAACAGATGGTCTTGAAATTATCTCTGGGAAACAAGCATTTGAGTTGTTGAATTCAACTATGTGAGTTTATGACAATCTTGCATTAAATAAAACACAATGCATATGTTGATACTGACTAAATAATTTAATATCCAAATATGAAGGTAGTGGTGTTGCTCAGTAATAGAGCCTTTGCCTACCATTAAATCCTGGGTTCTATTTTAAACTCCATAACAAAAAACAAATTAAACATGAAACAGTTGCAGTTACTGTGATTTGAACTCTAAGGTAAAATGGAGTAAAAAAATACAGTTTAATAACCTAGCTGTGTATAGTTTTGCGACACATACTTAATGCATGCAAATGGCCTGGGTCTTCACTTGCAGCTTTTCCTTACTAAATAATTTATTTCAGCTTTGAGTCCAGTATATTCATAGATCAAAAGGGGATTATATGATTATGTCACAAGTTACTTGTAAAGATGCAACTATAACATAGCTTCATTAAGCCTTAACGGATGTCTAGATACCTGCGACAGTTTTCTCCTTGCTGTGTTAACCTGACTAGGGTCCCTTAAAAGAGAGGAGATTGACTCCAGCTCAGGATGTAAGGGCACTGTGGTGGAGAAGGTGACCTGGTGGTAACAGGATCGTGGAAGCTGCTTGCTCACATCTTGGTGGGTCAGGTGGTACTGGGCATGCTTTCTCCTTTCTCTTTTAGTTTGGCCCTAACTCATGGAATAATGTTGTACACATTCTGGGAGTTTCCCCTGCTTAATCTTCTCAGGAAACACCTGCACAACCCCAAAAGTATGCCTTACTAAGGTCCTACACATTTCTTAATCTAATCAAGTTGAATGTCAAAATTAGCCAACATGATGCCCATTGGCAGATAAATTGATAGAGAAAACATAATATATATACAATGGAGTTTTAGTAAGCCTTAAAGAATAAATTGTCATTCACAGGAGACAGGTACAATGGGGGATCATCATGTTAAGCAAAAATAAGCCATACTCCAAAGATAACAGATGTTTCCACGTCTATACAGAATCTGTTGGTCATGTCATCTACCTACCATCTGTATACCATCTATTATCTGGTTGATGTCTACCACTTGTCTTCCATCTGTCAATCATCTATCTAATCTGTGACATGAAAGTGGAAGGGGGACTATAAACTGGGGGAGAAGATATCTATAGGAAGAAATAGGAAATGGTAGTTGGATTAGGAAAGCAAAATCACCTTTTCTCTCATAAGCAGAGTCTAATATATGGGTGACACAACAGCAGAAAAGGAAAGTAAGGGAGGGGAAAAATGCCAGCAAGGGGAAAGAGGGAAGGACATAGGTGGACAAGTGTGGACAAGGCATGGTTTCCTGTGCTGTGTGCTCCATGGGTACGGGGCAGCAGACCCTCAGGTGGGTGTGCAGAGTTCTGAGAAAGGACTCCAAGGGTGGATCATCACCTCTGGGAAGGAGAAGGAAGGAACCAAGGAGCCACTGAGTGCCTGGCAGATGCAGTGTCACATGACGCCAGGCAGCAGTGCACAGGTGAGGTCACACTGCTGTCTAATATAAAGGGAGGAGACACTTCTCAGACAAATTTGGGGACCAGGTATTCCTGCCTCCATGTGGAGCATCTAGAAGAAAAGATGCCAGAGAAAGTGCAACCCCTACTCCAAGGCATCTTCCATCCATCAGAGTCTTTCTAGACCTTCGCCACTCTCTCCATGTCTGCTGCTGGCCTTGACAGCTCATGTGGTGGGTGTTCCAGACTCCTCTCCCTGGGGGATTTTGAGTCAGTGTGTAGCACATGTCCATTTACTATCACACCCCCATGAAAGAGTTCCAGAAGACAGCCATTCCCCTTGCCATCCGGTGTTTATCTGCCAGGCTGGTATTCATCCCTAGACAGAAGCAGCCCAAAGTTAAACAGGACATTGGTAGGTTGGCAAAATCATAATCCTATCCTTGTGATCATGAAACCCAAAGTCATGGGCAGGAAACACCTCCCACATGTTGGAAGTTAAGTGAAGCCATTCTGGTATCCACTCCTTTATTCCAAGACCATAAGTGTTGCCACTGGAAACGAGGCACTTATTTAACATCCATGACCCAGGGTGTCTCTGCATCTTGGAGCCAGATATCAGTCTTTATGGTGCCACCTTTCAGCTAGGGCTGTGATGCTTGTGGTTCAGCTCCATGCTATAGGTCTGCAGAACTGATACAGCAGCATGTTCTAGAACATTTGTGTATCTTATGGTCACTAGTCCTGTAATAGAAAACGGGTGTCCCAGTCTAATAAGACAAATCAACCTATTTCTAGATAATGGATCAAACCTTCAGAAAAACCTTGAATAGACCTTTCTCTGCATCCCTTGGGAAAGACAAGCCCATACCCAGAATATGCATTTTATTTCCATCAGAATCAATCAATGCCCCTTCCTGATAGGAGTCCAGTGTACTTAGTTTAGCTCTATACTAAGTGACGATACCACTTCATGGGTTCAACTTTCGTCCCCATTCCCAGCAGCCATAGATCTAAAGTACTTAAATTAGCTCTAGTATATTGGAGGCAAAGGTGTTTGTCCCCATCACTGGGGTTACGTGATTCTTGCACTCTGAATATCAACAACAGGGTGACCAATGCCAGAGACTAGCTATTGTCAATTGATTAAGTTTGGTTCACTTTGTAGTTTGGTGTCTCTCCTGTAGCTATGATGGATGGTTGAGAATACCAAATGATGCCAACATCTTTGCACTTCTTGCCTGTGAAAAACTACCTCCACTGGACGAGTCTTTCTACCTTCATGGCCTTTTGTGTCAAAGAAGCTGGCCAGGTCGGTTGCCAGCCCTTGTGACTCTCTGTGTGTTTAGCAGTGGGCTGGGAGATTTCTTTCATCCTGCACGAAGGAGGCGGATTAGGAGATCATGAGAATGAGGATAAAGAGCAACCAAAGCTTTCAGCAGGTTCCCTGGTGGCTGCCTGTTGCTGCAATTACACAAACCATAGAACTAAGAGAACATCCATCATCCACTTTGAGAATACTGTTAGTGCAGGTCCAACATCTATAATGAATATGCCACTGTGCTAGGGTTCTAATGGGCTGCACCTACTTGGAGGGAGGCAGGGGTGTTTGAGGAAGTCTCTAGGCATGTAAGGAGGGGAGGCAGCGGTGCTTGAAGATGCCTCTATGTATGTATGGAGGAAAGACAGGGATGCTCAGGGAAGTCTCTATGCATGTAAGGAGGGAGGCAGGGACGCCTAAGGGAGTCTCTGAACCTTCTGTTCAGTTCTACTGTGAATCTAAAATTGTTCTAAAAATAAACTCTTGAAACATGGCATCCTTTAAACCTGAAAACAGATCCATATATTTGAATTTGTGTCTCGAGCATTTAGCCTCCATTCTCTAACACTTTGCCATACCTGTTTGATCTGCCCTGAATCCTTTGTTCTTATTTTATTCTGATTAATTTAATCCTGCAGCACTGACTGTAAAAGTGACTTTCTTGGGAAAGTTCTCCCTCTGTCCATATGATTTCCAGCAGTTATCTTACATGCATAGAACATATTAGTTCATCTATTGACTGTCCATTTTTCCTACATGAAGACATGGATCATGCCTTTGTCATTCACTTTATGTCTAGTGCAGGAAACAGGGTCTCACGAATAACATGCTTGTCCTTGGGATTCTCTAGAGAGAGAAAATGAATAGAAGCAAAGAATTCTATGCTTGTGACTTGTAATGTTAAGGTGCTAGCTAATGCTGCTATAAAGGCTGAGAAGTCCTATGATCTCTCTGCACATCGGAGACTCAGAACAGCAGAAATGGTATTCAGAAGACAGAGCTATAGGATCTGAGGCATACTCTAGGTCCAAGCTACCAGGAGGACTCCAAGGACAACCAAAGAGACAGGATGCTGACTCTCAGTTCCTGGTCAAGCAGAGAGAGGAAAAGGTCAACACTCGACCTCTGAAGGATCTCCCAGGACAGACGACTGGATGGTGCTCACTACCATGGAGGAGTACATCGGCCTTTCCCAATCACCAAGTCAAATGACAGTCTCTCTCAAAAATCCCCTTATATACACACCCTAGAAGAAAATCATACTTAGACTTCCATGGCTTCTCTAGTCAGCACACAAAATTAGTCAACATGGAGTGAGGACTAATGAAAGGACATGATTAAACCTTATTTTGTCTTGTTCCTCTGTTTTACTCTTAAAACTGTCATATCAGAGCAGTGTGTCCCATGTGTAAGGCCTGGGCACATACTCTTATAGCTTCATGCCAGACCAGCGCATGCCCTACATATAAGGCCTGGGCACATATTTTTACAAAAGCCATGATGTGGGGGCTGGAGAAGTGACTTAGGGGTTAAGCCTCCGCCTTGCAGGCAGAAGGTCCTGAGTTCGGATCCTGGACCCCACGTATAGACGCCGGGCGGAAGCGGGGGCAGCCTGCGTTTCTGGTCCTGGTAGGGCGGAGCCTGTGAATCCTGGGGCAGAAGGAGGTGGAGGCGTCCATGGTGGTTCGCAGGTTCGTCCGTGGTTCTACACACACACACATACATACACACACATACTTGCACACACGCGCACACATGCACAATTGAATGAATAATAAAAAATAAATAAATAAATAAAAATTTAACAAAAGCCATGATGCGTTTTATCAATTCTAGCAGTCTAATGGAAAATTATTTATGCAGTAAATTAGGGAGAATTCCTGAACTTTGAAACCATGTCAAGAAATGTATCTATTTCATTCAATTCTTGCTGCGATCTTTGAGAAATAATATATTTTAGAAAAAAAATGACAGAATTAGAAGAATCCATTCAGGCTCGGCCTTTTTAGGAGCTGTGTAAATTCAAACAAGTTTCTTAGCTCTCTTCCAGCTTTGGTACTGTATGTCTACTGACTGAATCTTTACCTGCCCTAAAGAAAACTCAGGCTGCCTTCAATCTGGGTTCTGCCATTAATATTGACCATGTCTGCATTTTTCCATGTGTCTGAACTTACAATGTGCCTTAGCATAACCTTTGAGCGTCATGTGAGCATCATGTGTGCAAGTTGTACATATGTGAGAGTGCTTGTGCGTGCACCTGTGTAAGCAAGCATTGTGTGTGACAGTGTTGTGTGTGACAACGGGTAGGCACTGTGCAAGTGAGTAGGCATCTTACATGTAAATAGGCGTGGTTCACGTGAGTGGGCATCATTTGGAGGAGTCTGTGCCCTGTACACATGCAAATGAGTTAGATGTGAGCTTTAAAATTCCTTTCTCATCTTTCCCTTCCATTTTCCCTCCACATGTAAATCTCTGGCAAGGAAACTGATGGTGACAGCTACCAACCCACTGGACACCAGGCCTTCCATCTTCTCCCCCAGGGATGAGCAGACCTCACCCCTGGTGCACCTAGACTTCCTCAGTGTGGTGAACCACATTCTCTCTCTTTCCCAGGCCTTAATCTGTTCTGGATAAATCGCTGTCCCATCCCCCACAAGCAATCTCTTGCTCCAGTGACTTTCATCATAATGCAGCTCTGGCCTTTCTCTTCAAGCATCAGGCTGCCTTCTGCCTCCAGGTTCAAGGTTCATCACTCCGACCTGGCCTTGGGTGAGCGGGCACTGCTCGGCTGCCCATATATTAGGCTTCAGGTGCCAGAGAGTGTCAGCTGAACAACATCACGCCTCTCTCCTGCTTTGGCCCCTCCCACGAATCTGAGGGCAGCGTTCTTCTCATCACACCAGAAAGTTCTCTGAGCTGTCATGCACCACTTGGATGCCGAACGCCTTGGAAAAATCTCTTTCCTGGTAAAACTGACTGTTCATCAGCCAGCAAGACTTTTCCAGGCAGGGTTTATTTTCTAGATAGACCCTTGCAAGCCAAGCTAGTGGGCTCTTCCCCACAAGATTGCCACACTTGGAATCACAGACAAGTTTTCATGGTACTTCATAGTTTCATGTGCTTTAGTCTCCTTACTCACACATTCACCCCTTCAAGAATTGCGATGACTTGACCCCAGAGGAGACCATAGCTTACCTAATGTGTCTGGAGCAAAAGCCTGACATGTAGGCTGGATTCTGCTACCTTGGCAGCTAATGCTCCAACACGTTGCTGTTGGAAAAATGCCAGGATGAGCACAGGCATAAATACACAGTCCGGGCACTTCATGGATGCCTAACGCTGTGCACCCCTTAGGGGAAAGATGTTGCCAAAGCATGAACAACCAAGATGTTACTTCCCAAGCTTCTCTTTCAACGGACAGAGAAACCAAGGCATAAAGGGGAGAAGATACCATCTTTCATCATCTGGCTAGTTAGTTGAAGAGTTTAGTGTCCTGTGAGGGTCTCTGTAGGAATCTGTGCTATCAGAACCCAAAGGATCTCAGCAGCAAAATGGTCTCAGCTGCCGAGAGTCAGAGTCTTAGTGGTGGGAAGGTGATTCTACGCAACACAGCACAATAGACAGTGTTGGAACGAACTCAGGGAGTCTGAGCACAAGTGCTTTAAGTACAGAAATGAAGACTCCAGATCAGTATTACAGCATACATGAGTGAACAAAAGAAGCAGGAACAGGTGGTGGTCTGAGCTACAGTTCAGCAGATCTAAGGAAAATGGTCCAGCGAAGGACACATCCCACATGTAAGGACTGATCATAAAAGAACTGAAACTAGCAGTTTTATGAGAAATTTAAAACACATATTGTTCAGGGTAGTGGCGCCATGCATCTCGAACAAAGACATCTCATCTTAAGATTACTGATCTCTGGGGCCGGAGAGGTGGCTCAGGGGTTAAGCCTCCGCCTTGCAGGCGGAAGGTCCTGAGTTCGGATCCCAGATCCCACGTATAGAGGCCAGGCAGAAGCGGGGGCAGCCTGCGCTTCTGGTCCTGGTAGGGTGGAGCCTGTGAATCCCGGGGCAGAAGGAGGTGGAGGCGTCCATGGTGGTTCGCAAATTCGTCCGTGGTTCTACACACACACACACACACACACACACAGACACATACACACGCACATGCGCACAGTTGAATAAAAAAAAAAAAGATTACTGATCTCGGCAAACTTACTCTGCAACCAGTGTTCTGGGCAAAAAAATCACATTTCCTGCCTGTTTGGTGCTTGACCCATTGCCTGTGTCCTACAGCATTTCTTGAGGCTGGTCCATTCACACTGAGAAGGTGGTCTCCCACAGGGTCGTGGTCTGAATATGAGTTGCTCCACACAGGCTCATGGGTTTACATCCTTAGCTGATGTTTATGTCTGGGAAGGAGGTGGAACCTTGCTGGAGGAAAGCATGCCACAGGGGTTGGGCTTCGAAGTTTGGTAGCCCATACCTGCTTCCTTTTGTAGTTTGCTCTTGTCTCTCTGACTCCATAATGTCCCCAGGGTGACCTGAGCCAGTCTTTTGCTTCTGCCTCCAAGCTACCATAACGGACTATGTGCCCCCTGGAACGATAAACCAAATAAATCTTCCTTTTTCTCTTAAGTTGTGTGTGAAGTCATTCTTATGTATCAAATCATTCCTCTGCTACAAAGGGTTCATGTCTTTGAATCAGATTTCTCAGGGCCTGAATCTTCAGCTATGGCAAATAGTACTTGGTGGTCCCTACATGCAAAGAGGACATAAGATGTTCATAACATGAATCATGGCTAGGAAGTATTTATGCAGTAATGCCAAAATCTTACTGAACCAAGAAATCTAAACACAAACATGTATACACATATGCATATATATGCTCAGTAAAATACCCACGGTTTTAAAATAAACAATATTGCTAGTGGAGATGAGTAAAACTCTCTCTTCCTCTTAATTGTAATGAATATTTTGGAAAGCAATTTGGCATTGCACTTGCAGAAATATTCATATTCTTTAACTCAATAATTCACATCTGGGAACTGAGCCCAAGGACATAATTCTACATTTGAGAAAGAAAAGCAACTTCTGTGTGAAATATGTTCCCTGAAGCATTATTTTAATAGGAAAAAACTGGAAAGAGCTTTAAATAATCAATAACAAGGAAATGGGTTTATAAATTATAGTATATACTCGATGGCATGAGTACTGTTTTGAAATGAGTTTAGAAAACTCTAGAGGAACATGGAAAAATACTAATCGTGGAGTAAGCAGAAAGAAGGGACAGAAAATGAAGCCTGCAACATGAGTTTTCTATGTGAAAATGGAGCCTAAGCAAGACTATCCTAAAATTGATACCGATAAAGCATGGTTTTTGTTAGGAAGAAAAGTAATGCAGGCTATTTGCGGTTGTTAAGCATCTAACATGTAGACACGTTATTTAGAAATGGTCATAATAAAACTGTGATTCAGAAATGTGAGCAAAAATGGGTTGGAGGAGTGAAAAAGCTTTCTTGGAAAAGCATCTGAAGGGACAATGCATGTTCAGAGGTGAAGTTTACTACACAGAAAGGTGCCCTCAATTCAGCTTTATTTCGGCCCCACGAAAACCTTGGAGCACTAGAACGCCAATGTGAACAGACCACTTCTGTGAGCTCCAGAGACACTGTTAGATGTGAGCATGTGATCTATTACCCATGGTCAGGACTTGCTGAGTGAAACCACAAAGGTGGCCACAGAGCCTTCTGGAAACTAAGTGGATGCTGTTTGCCTTCAGGATATGTGTACTTCTCTGGAGGTCCGCTGACCTTATGCACACCCACCAGACAAAATACAAGTGACATCAGTTGTGGAGACACATATAGTTCAATTGGACTTGTCATAAAAGAATTTAAATGTGTCCCTTGGTTTAAGCCATGATTGACTTAGCACTTCAGATTCCAAAAATGAATTCAACAGAAGCAACACCTTGAGGGTGGGGAGGGGGTAGAACTTGTAACCTTTTGCCATTTTTCTGTTTGTTTTGAGATAGAATCTTACATATCCTGGGCTGCCTTGGAACTTTCTGTGTAGTCGAGGATGACCTTGAAGTTGTGATCTCCTGCCTCTCTCTATCTTGCCATTGTGGATTCCAGCTTAGTGCCACATCCAGGTTTATGCAATACTGGGGACAGATCCCAAGGCCTTATGAATGTCAGACAACTACATCCCTGGCTGACCTTTATCTGTGATCAATAACAACTGCATACTAATTAACATATTGGTTATGGGAAATTGGTCCTCTTTATTAAATAAATCAGTAGCAACCACCATAGATAAAACTCGACTAAAATGTTAACCACTTCTCTGCCATTCAATGCATTGGCTGAGCGGGGAAAATGCAGAGCGCAGTATAATTTGAATGCTGAGGGAATGCAAGTGAAGTTTGATTCTTAAGGATCCTGGGTGAACCTTGTAAGTAGAATCTTGATGATGACCGACCAAGATGTCAGAGACAGCAATGTGTTTAGTGATTCAAGGTCTGTCTATAGGGTGAGTACCCGGCCTTGGAACCGAGCAACCTGGAACTAGGTGTGCTTCTGGCTTCTTTCTATGCATTTTCCATATGCACAGATCAGGAACCACAGAACAGCCCTGCTCTCTTCTTTGCTTGAAATGGACACCTGAATTCTAGTTGGAGGACATAGAGGGTGTCAGCTGAAGACCATGCAAGGAACCTGAGAACCCTGGGAAGCTAACTTTGCTTCCTTCCCCCTGCTCTGTGCACATCACTGCTCCTTCTGTGACCTTGTCACAAAAGACAAATTCTAAAAATGGGGATATCATCCCCTCAAATCTTCCCGCCCTTCTGATGATGCCACCCTAGCCCTTTTCTGCCATCCATGTCATCCTCTGCCCAGAAATTCACACCCAGATGTGCCCAACTTTCATTAGGCATAGCCAAATTTGGCTCTGTGTTGCAAAGGGTAGACGCAATAATTACTCCAGTGTGTGCACTCGCCCTTATAACTCTGTTCCCTCAGTCCACATCCAGCTCAGCCTTCAGAGTGAGTCTGAGCTCTCTCATCTCAGTGATTCTTCCAAAGTAGGACTGACCACACAGAAGTATCTGACCAGGAAATTAAATAGAGGTTACCAGAAATATGATACTCATGGACATATGCACATAGGTACTTTGATCTGTTGTGTTTTATTTTCATCCAGTTTGTGTTTACATATACAGAGATGTTTATCAAGAAGTTTTTGAAGTGCCTCAGGCTGATCTTGAGCTCACTTTGTGGCCCAGGCTGGCCTTGAACTTGTGGCATGCCTCCTGCCTCTGTCTCCCACATACTGGCATTACAAGTGTGTGCCACCATACTTGGCTGACGTGATTTATTCTAACCCCATAAATTCTGGTTTTCAGAGATTCCTGGTTTTATCTTCAGGAATTCCATTCATTAACATATTGGTTATAGGAAACTGGTCCTCTTTATTAAATCAGTAGCAACCACCATAGATAAAACCCGATTAAAACCTGCCATCGTTCTTGTAGCAAGGGATATCTCAGTCTCAAACTTTAATTTCACAACTAGCATATACAAATCTTCTCTCCAGAGGCACGTGCACTACTAAATGTCCAGATTTCAAGTCCTCAGGAATCTGTGTTTCATTGACAAATGCTTCCTTGCATTCAAAGATGGACCTCAAGGAAAAGGCTCCTTGACGTAGATTTTCGTGTGCTAGCAACTCCGTGGGAAATGCTAGTCTCCATACTGCCCCGTGGGCCTGCTGATGATTGCTACCTATATCCCACACTTAAACTTGCCACCAGGGTCCGAAATGATTAACCCCAGGGTTTGTTCAGATTTTTCCCAGGAAGTTAGAAACACAGACTGTGCCCCAGTAGACCACAGTCCATTGGGTTAATCTCTGTGTAGTATATTGTGGGACAGGCATATGTGGGAGGATATTGGAAAGACATTCCACTCATTTCTAATGGATTGCTGAAGGTGGGGACGACCAAGTGTACTGCTCCAAGAGGTTACAGACCTGACTTCAGTTTCAGCTGGGAGGGGTACCCTGGAAGAGAGCTACAATTTTTTTTTTTTTACTAAGCCTGCAAGACAAATAAGAGACAACTCCCAGTCTTGCACTTGAGTTTAGTTATATCACTAAAAAGAGACAAAAAACATGAGCCATCTAACACTTTTTGTCTACACTACACTTGTCTCATCTACACTACATTTGTCTGCAAGAAACACATAGTCTAGAGACATAACTATTCTTGTGGAGTGTTAGGGGCCTCACAACAAAGAAGCCACCCATACCACCTCTGGTACTTGGAGCTCAGGTACCTGCATCCAGCACCTGCACAGAACTTGGAGAAAGGAGATGGACCTCAAGGAAAAGGCTCTCCTATAAGCATTAACTCTCTAGATCAAATGTGCATTAAGAGCATGGTTCCTTAGTGGATGTCATTCTTGGTTTTTTTTTTTTTTTCATCTATTGGAAGACCCAAGCAGACCATGTGGAGAGGGCATTGGTACAGACACTGATACTATATATGGTGACTGATGTGTGGCAAAGCACTGAAGCACACCGCTGGCAGTAAGAAAAGTCTAGGGGTGAATCCTGGCTTTGTTACTTGGAGAGTTTTTGCATGAAGACATACAGTTACCCATCCCAATGTACTTAGACTATAGAATGCAATGTGTCTCAGAGTTACTTGAAGGATTAGTGCATACCCTTGATGGTCATTACTAATAAAATTTCCTGCTATCTATATAAAGTAATTGGTCTGAGCAAAAAGAGAAATTAAATGATGGTTTAACCAAGGAATGACCAAACATCCCAAGGGGAGCCAGTGCCTGTGGAATTATCCCAACTCAACATTCCGAGGATGGGCCTGGTTTCTGACATCCTCTCTGATGTCCTCAGAACTCTGGTGCATTGGCTTTGCTATGAACAGCAAGGGCATGTGTGCATGTGACATGAGTGTACACTACTCTTGCTTCGAATAGTTCTAAGAGCTAAAGGACTCTTCAGGATGTCTGCTGAAAGTTTTGAATAAGAGGCATTGACTCAGAGGAGGTCATTAGGTAGTGCAATTTCATTGGGTTGGTACATTAACCTCCACCACACTTCTCTCTCTCTCTCTCTCTCCATTGGATTTAAAGTTAAGGAATCAAACCTGATTTGTTCTGAGACCTCAGCCCAATCCTTTTCCCTTCCTCCTCTGGCCCAGATGATTTGGCAAGTGACTGAATGTGAGACAGAGCTAGAAGAAACACTGCAGACGTCCCTGTTTAGCTCTGTCTGGGGCTACATCAAACTTCTCTGGTTCAGAATCATGGACAGAACCAAAGGCACCTGTGATGTGTATTGTGCCCCCAGGCTATTTGAGGGCACATAAGCAGTTCAACCTTATTTGCCTCTAAACCCTTTAATTACTATAAAAATAGAAGGCACTCAACCACAGTTATCCAATTCGATAGCCATGAATAATGCACATTAATGCACAGGCTAAGAATAGGACATGGGGGTTGATCCAGCCCGCCGAGAGCCACCAGGATGGGGGGTAAACTGTATGCAAATGTTGAATGGGGTACTTGTCAACGCACCCGTCCTTTCTTCAGACACAGATGCCATGCCGGCAGGCTCAACATCTCCAGGGTTACAGTTCTGAGAGCCCAGTAGGATATTGGATTAAGTCATCCAAGTGATTCTGCTGTTATATTTAAGAGCCATGACTTTATTTAAACCAATAGCTCTGAAGTTAAATGGTTTTGCTTGACTTGCACAGTGTTTCCCAGAGGAAAGTCAGCACTGCCTGTGGGGCAGCTTAGAGAGAGGATTTTCAGTCAGATGTGACACTGGAGTTCCTGTCAGCTGCTGTTGGTGGGGTCTTGGACAGGTTAGAACTCCTCTGGAGGGTACTTGGGATCTGTAAGGGGTCTGCTGATGCTGTAGAGGAAGGAGAATGGGGCAAAGTAATAAGCTCTCCATGCAACATCTTTGTTTCACAGCCATGAAATGAGCAAGTGGTGGCTGGTCAATTACTTGGAACCTTCAGATCTTCCCCCTGCCATTGCTATTTTCCATACTGCTTGTATTCAGTGAAAAAAGGAATAAAACAAAGTATGTCTTCAGTCTGCTTCACATTTCCACCTGCTAATATGTCCCCTTCCTCGTATGGCACCTGGGACAAAGGACCATGGAGAAAAGCATTTGCTGATCAGAGACCCTCCTTTCCTTCACAACCGGATGCAGAAACAGACCAGCTGACCTCCGGTGGTCCGCCTTTGAACCTCAGAATTGCAGACAGTGCTTTGCAGTGAGACACATCAGACAGGTCGGGCTCCTGCTGAGAATTCCGGTGCTTTCGGGCATTCTCGCTCTGTAAGAGGAGACATTGACGTCACCAATGGCAGTCGTCCAAAGCAGAGCCTGCAGGATGATCTTGGGCATTTCTGAGACTGTGCAGTAGGCAGAGGAATCAATGGCTGACCTGAGGTGCCCCTTGAGAGGTTGGGGGAAGAGATAGCACACCTACCTCCTGCCGCTGTCCTGCTAGCCACACAGCTGCGGGGTCACCCCCCAAATGACTCTTCAGCCAAAACTCCTTATTACCTACACAAGGACCTTGTGTCTTCCAGAAACATCCACCTCCTCACCCTCACTGAGCTAACCTGACTAGAAAGCTTCTTGGTGGAGATGGGAGTGATCTTGCTGTCTATCCTGGGGTGTTTCAGGATGTCTGGAAACAGCTGGTTTTACAGCTAGGGTGTACATCTGTGGTAGAATGATGACCTAGCCCCTATGAGCCAGAACCTGGCTTTAATCCTCAGCAAAGTCAAAAACAAGCCAAAACAAAACAAGGTAGAGGCCAGGGATGCTGCTAGTCATCCCCCAGAGCATAGAATAGCCCCCAACAAAGGATTTGGCACCCTAAATGCCATCAATGCTGGGGCTGAGCAAGCTTGAGCTCCGTTTTGCTGACCGTCAAACACTGCCTCTTCTAAGAAGCCTTGCATCCCCTTCCCACAGGGGCTTAACTGCCATAGCCCTGGAACCAAAACGGATGACACGAACAATCCAAAAAGACCTCATTCCCCAATATTCATGAAAATGCAGGGAGGAGGAAGAAGAGGAGGAGGAGGAGAAAAAGGAAGATGAGGAGTAGGGAAGAAGGATGACCTTCAGGCAGAAGTCAGCACATCTTCCCAGGTCTTAGCTGCCTGCACAGGGCGATGGGTCTGTTGTGCTGACAAATGAGCAGACAGTCATCTCCTCGGTCTGTGCAGCATTATACAAAGGCTTGACACACGGCAGGAATTAAATAGTCGAGCAATCAGTAACACAGCCAGAGACAATAGATGACCTGCTTTCTTGCTGCAGCCTCTTGGGTTGAAAAATAAAGTATCCATGACCTACCTTGGGGAGTGCTTTCAGCATGGGGGTGACAAGGCCCCCAGAGCTTCCAGAGTTCCCAGAGTCACCAGCATCAGAATCTGTGAGTGTCAAGAGTGTTGAGATTTTGACTGTGGCTTGAAGGCGTGAAACAATATGTGGGAATCAGATAAGGAAGCTTTTGTGACCTTGGAGGATATGATGCATTTTTTTTTCTTGTTGCTGTGATTTAAAAAAAAAAAAAGTCAACCAAAGCAACTTAAGGGGAACAGCCCATCCAGCCCACCGGGGTAGGGAAGGCATGGCACTGGGAGCATGAAGCAACTGGTCATTTTACAACTGCAGTCGGGAAGCAGAGGTCATGACTGTTGGCGCTCAGCTCGCTCGCTCCTTGGTGTGCAATCTGGTATCCAGCCCAAAGACTGGTGCCACCCCCACTGAGAGTAAGACTTTTCACCGCACTTAATTTAAACACATGCTAAAGGCTTGTCTCAGGGAAGTCTAGGTCCTGTCCAGTTGATAATATTTATCATCATATTGGCACTCAGGATTAATGTGCCCAGAACAATGCTTGTCTGTGATCCCAGGGTAAGGGCACACACCTTTAGTCAATTGACAGGACCTATATCTTACACAGCCTTCCTTAATTTGGGACTTGCATACTCTTTGCCCTGCCCTGTGCTGGTCCTGTATTCGCTCATCAGTCCCAGTGACTCACGCACACACATCTGTCTCTGGTCCTCAGCTGCAGAGCCCTCGCCCATGTAAGAGCATTCAGAGAAGTCACAAGAAGACTGCACCCAGAGAGCACAGAGCAGCTCTGGCATAATTTTTAGTTGCTGAGCAACCTTCTTCACCATGTTCCTCCCCTGCTGGATTTATAGGCCTGGTGAAATATGAAGCAAACCATAAAAGACAATGGACTCCTGGCCGTGCAATCTACAAAGCTGTCTGCCGCCGAGTCAGTAAAGCTGCATTTCCCTTTGCTTCCTGAAATTCACTCAGTGCTGCAGGTGTGAGTGGAAGCACACAGTTCACGTGAAGTCTGTTTCCATGTCCCTTCATACACATGTATGTATGCACAATGTTCCCTTATACACATATTAAGAATAAGCTCTACTTTCATTAAGATCTTTACATAAAACATCTGTGCATCTTCATGTAGATTTTGATGTGTTCTTCATTTTCATGACAACCTAAGACACTGGCATCCAAGTTCCTTATCCTCACCAGCCAGCATCTTCTACACCCACACACCTTTACATGTGAACACCAGCCATATTATCCTCTGCTTGTCTGCCAATAGTCCACCCGTCTCATCCAATTCTCATTTTAAATGGCTGCACACATCTGGCTCACGTGGTTCTATTTAGGTTATTTCCATCTTTTTGTATCCTTAGCAAACTCCTTGCCATAGCGATGTTTTTTCTGTATTTGATTTTTAGTTCATCACTCCTGGATGCTCACCTATGTTTTTGTTTAGAATTGTTTGTGGAGTTAGGAGTTTCAGGGCCTGTGGCTTCCTTGGCCAACTTTCCTAACTGCCCCTTTCCAGGGTAATTAGATGTCTGCAGCTTGTAGTGCACATGGAGATCCCCTTCCTGGTGTGCCCCAGAGGCTGGAGGTGGCTCATTTGCTACTATGGAGGCAAGACTAGAATAAGGAGAACCGTGCCTGACTAGTTTGAAGGAATGCAGAATAACTGGGAGAAAAGACCCTTTAATGCTTTTCCCACAAAGAAATGGTAGATGTTGGGGGTGAACGCTATGCTAATCACCCTCCTTTGATTGCATACGTGTTTAAATGTGTACAGGATGACACCCTAAGCCTCATCCCATGTGCAGTTACTATGCAGCAACTAAAAATGCTTCAAAGCTTAATAGTGTTTATTTTTTTTCATTCATCTTTTAACCATGCTTCTCTTCATTGGGGTTTTTGAGCTCCTGGTGAGTAAAACACAGATCATACAGATCTGTGACCTCCGCCTTGCAGAAGTTGGCTGAGGACTGTTGAAAGAACTAAAGATTTGATCTTTTTTTAGTCTCTAGAGAATTCATGTTGGCAAAGAAAGGTCATTGATTTTTTGTTTGTTAACGTGAATCCACTGGGGATAAATTCTCGAGGTCTTTTCTGGTACATTCTGTCATCCAGAATTTCCACACAGCTAGGTGGAAACAGACACTAAGGACAGACAGGAAATTGCGCGTCATCACACAAGTTGGCAGCATGCTTGAGCCACCACAGAAGCCTCACATGAACCCATGCCTCTCTCTCTCTCTCTCTCTCTCTCTCTTTCTCTCTCTCTGTGTGTGTCTCTGTGTCTCTCTCTCTCTCTGTGTCTCTCTCTGTCTCTCTCCCCTTTCTGCCCCTTCTCTTCCTCTCCCTCCTTCCCCAGGCTTCTACAGGGAAAGAACCCAGCTCAGACAACAGGAAGCTGGCAGAAGCCTCTGCTGCAGGAACCAACGGACATCTGCCTAGAGGGAGCACAGGACAGGTGCACAGGATCACAGCCACCAGGGGGCGCTGTGCTCCAGGAAGCGGCAGCTGTCTGGTGTCCCCGCATTCCCCTCCAAGTTCAGCTCTGAGAGGTTTCTGAGGATTCACCAAAACAGAACATTGAGAAAAAGCAATGGGACCAGCCCACATGTGTTTCTACTGGTGGATTTTTATAGCCTGCTGCCTTCTGCCTTGATCCACACAGTGGTAACTCAGCCACACAGAGGTCTATCTGAGCCGTTATGACCAGCCTCTCAACTGGTTACCATTTTGCTAAAGGTGAACTCTATAGTTAGAATAGCCTCAGACTCATCATTCCATGGTCCTGGTCAGACACTGTGGCAACTGCTCAGCCTTCCCCACAAACATGCAGGTGAAAACCATCACCACCCTCATCTGGGTAGAATTGGGGCTCAGGAGCATTCTTGAACCCTAATGGACAGCAAACATTTGGGATCAAGTATGTTTGACATCACCGTCTGGACTTCCTTATGGTCCAGATGCCCTTTACTCTTCTTGGTCATCTTGAGTTAGCACGGAAGTCAAAGCTTTGACTAGTTTACTCATGTATTTGTCAGAAAGTAAGCACCTGCTGTTAGCCTAACCTTTGGACATGCATAGCATGAAGTCTCACTTAAGCTATGACAAACTCACGTGGGGGTTTTTCCTGGTTACCAACATAGGGACCAAAAGAATAGAGAGTAACTCGCTAGTGGATAAGGACTAAAATTAACAGCATGATCAAAAAATTACAAGATGGAAAGAAAGAGAAACTAAACCCAAAGTTTGCTTTGGTATCACTTGAGCTGCCTCTCCCAGGTTCTCTGGATCTAAGACCACTTTGTTTACCTTCTCCAGGTCAGTCTTCAGGAGGAGGAGGAAGTATGATTTTGTCTGTCAAAACATTGATTCAGATCTCCCGCTTCACACAACAATGCACACACGTCCCAAGAAGTGTACCTATGGATGGGCATGCCTACATCTGACAACACTGTTCTCACATGAGGGACTGGCTGTTCAGGGACACAAGCAATAGTGCTGGAGAAAATGACGTCACAGAGGCTGTGCTCTGACTATGTTGGAGGCAAGAGATCTGAAACCTTGTGCTGCCTTCCCACCAAGTGAACCTGTGCCTGCTGCGCTCACCTCCTTTAATTCTTTGGGATTTTTTTTCCCACTTGGAAAAAAAATGGGCTTCCATGAGCTTTCCAGCTTCCTCTCACTTTAATAACTATCAGCAGCACAGTCTCTTATGAGCTGAACCACAGCTCACCATGTGCAAATCTCTAAATCTAATCTCCAATCTGCAATATCCTGGTGCCTGAAAGAGGATCACATTCAAGTCTTTGGAGCACTGGCAGAGCAATTAGAGACTAAGCACCTGCCTACCTTGCAGTAGCTTTACACAGACTAAGGGTCCAAGACAGGACAGTCACAGCTGTCATTAGCAAAATATAAGTTGATCACAGAAAACCCAAATCAAAAACATCAATCCTCTGGGGCATCACAGTCTATCCTGGTGATTTTCCTTCATGTACAACAGCTTCAGCTAAAGAGGAATTCATTATAAGTCCCCTCTGAGTCATTGGTGCCTGCCCTCCCCGCCCACCTGCCTGGGGCGTGGGTGGCCAAGGCTGATTAGTGAGGCCACAGAGTGATTGGGCTGGGGGTGGAATGAATGTTCATCTGCAAAAGTAAGGAGGTTGGGTAAGGCTAAAACATAAAGTCCCCCCCCCAATTCCTCAGTCCCGCACCCCAGGTAGGGAAGTCTGAGATCTGGCAGAGACCCAGGGGGAGGAAATGACTCACCCCCCAGTCATCAGCTAAGAAGATTCGGCAGAGCTTGAATTTGAACATGGCTTGAAAAGGATAACTGAGTACAAAGGAGCATCAGTAAAATGTAGGATGGAGCTGCCAGCCGCCATGCCCCTGACTGCTCAGACTGCAGGGGCTTGCAGGGGTAGCACCCCCTGTGGATGTGTTTCTACATTCTACACCTGGTAAAGAAACAATCTGAGGTCACGAAGGTCTCGGCTCCAATAATAAAGAGAAAGGCGAAGAGATCCTGAATGAGCAGAGACCTCTCTGCCCATCTTAAGGAGGAGAGAGAAACTGCCCTTCTATATTTGCTGACACACTCAGGAGAGAGCTCATGGAGTGGGAGATTAATAGTGTCATAGAGGCAGGCCTTGGTGTTCCAGTAGGGCACACTTCTCCCCAGGGACACCAGCAGCCTCGTGCCCAGAGATCAGGGTATCATCCATCCACCCACTTAGCATCCTTTGCTCTGAACCATGTCATACCTGCAGAAACCCCTGTGGGGAAGAGTGCTGGAGACCTGTGGCATCCTGTTGGCATCTTTTCTGGTAATAATAAAAATGGCTCCCAAGGTGTATCTTTGGTACCTTTGTTAAAAAATCAGGTGGTTGTAGGTATGTGAGCTTCACTTGTGTCCTCAGTTCTAATCCACTGATTGAGTCTGTGTTCATGCCAGAGTTGGTGCTGATTTTATTACCCTGGCTCTGTAGTATAGCTCAGGATGGATAAGGACTTTCTGAAAAGAGCCCCATTTCCACTGGAAATAAGGCAGTGGTCAACGAGTGTGGGGGCTTTATGAAATTAAAATCTGTTTTGCAAAAGAAACTCTTAAGAAAAAAGTCAACCCATTGAATGGGAGAAAACCTTTGCTAGCTGTATATCTGATAAAGGATTAACATCCAGAGTATATAAAGAACTCAAGAAAACATCAAGGAAGTAAACAACTCAATTAAAAATAGGTTTTAAAATGAAACAAACTTTCCAAAAGATGAAATTCAGATTTCTAAGAAATAAGTGTCCAACTTCCATAGCCATCAGGAAAGTGCAAATTACACTATAAAGAGATTTCATCTCATGCTAGTCAGAATTACCAAAATCAAGAAAACAACTGGCAAATGTTGGCTGGCGAGGATGTGAGGACTTGGCAACACTTAGTCATTGCTGGGAGGGGTGTTCTAAAGTAGTACAGTAACTTTTAGAAGTCAGCGGATAGATTCTTTAAAAAGATAACAATTGAATTGCTGTATGATTCAGTTATACCACTCCTAGGCATATTCCCAAAGGACATTTTATCTCACTACAAAGACATTTATGTGTCCATGTTCATTGTGGTGCTATTCATAATAGCAATAAAATGGAATAGCATTGTGGTGTTATTCACAAAAGAAATTAATGGAATCAGATGTCCATCAACTGATGAATGGATAATGAAAATGTGGGACATATATAATATACTATTCAGCTATAAAAATGAAATTCTGAAATCTTCTGGTAAATAGTAGAACTGAATAATATTATACAAAGAAGTACAAAGAAAAGGGAAAAAGAAAACTGCCCTGAGATGCTCTCTTCAGAAGCCATAGACCATTAAGCAAAATTCCTGGTACTAAGGTATGACACTTCCAATGAACTGTTAGTCAGAGAGACCTCAAGGGCTCCTAAAACAACGTAGACTTCAGTAATTGCTCTTGATTTCCCTCCAGAACCTATGGTAAGATCCTATTGCTGAGGATCCATACACATTGGACATGGATAACACAAGCTGGAACTGATCTGGAAGCTTCCTTCTTGCTGGCCAACTTTGATAGCACAAAGAGGAACCATGTAGGCCACTGGGAAACAAAAAGCAGTAAAGTAGTTTCACCCACCTGTGAACCTTGCAAGCTATAACAACAGACACCTGGCATGAGGTGACCACTGGTGCAGTAGTGGCATGAATATTATGGAGGTAACTAACCATCTAATCGGATTTAAGACCTGCTTTTGAACAGGGAGCACATCCCTGGTCTGTAAAACCAGATCAAGAATTCACGGAAGAGAAGGCCATCATCAGAGTCAGAGAGGAACAAAACTACTAGGGTTTAGCTATAAGGGCATGATGTCACACTGCCATCTAAGCATTCACCATTATATCCATAGATCAGTGAAACTTCAACATGCAACCAGGATGCTGCCCTTTGTAATGGAGGGTGTTTGAGACAGGGAATGACAACTGGCAGGAGATAAGTGACTGGGGGAGTTCTTGAGCCTATAAGGAGGACATCTGTAACCCCCTTCATCAAGGAACATTGTGGAAGAACAGATGGAAAGAGCATAAGAGCTGGGGGAGGGGGCCAGACAATATCTTCAGGACATGACAGGGCTGCCGCAGCCATGAACTCACTATAGCTGTGTTGACTCCCACAAGACCAGCACGAAATTTGGCTTATCAGTATTTGACCATGGAAAGGAAAAGATTTCAAGAGGCACTATACTTCCCTGAGAGTCCACTGAGGCGTAATGCTGAATGAGGGAAGGACAGCTACTTTCCTTGCTGATGTTTGATCTGCACCCCTGGTAAGCGCAAAGGTACAACAGGCCAGAACAGACAGTCCAGATGGAGTTCAGTGGGCCACACGTGAAAAGACAAAATAAGAAAGTGACTGAGAAGAAGGTTTACATTGGGGAAAAGAGTGGACGGTGTTGGATAATAGGTAAAAATAACACATATTCATTGCATTCATTTATATTCATTGTATTCACACATGGAAATACCAATGAATAAAAACATAAAGAAAAAACCAGTCCGCATCCTTGAGCACTAATGATCTCTGAGCTGTCTTACATGTGAGCTCACAAAGACGGCTCTCACTAGTCTCCTGAATAAGCCAAATGCAAAGTGACTACCCTTTAATAAAATCCGAAACAGAACTAGAAACTATTAGTCCTGATTTGTCGGTCAGGTTTGCTGAACACCAGGAGTTCTTCTCTAGATACCCCACAGACACAGATTATACGCACTGTGATCACATGTAAACATGATGCTAAAGTGTAAACATGCAGTGTTTTTCATAAATAAACACAGTTGTTTAAGGAGTAATTGGAAAAGTCAAGTGGCAATCATCGTCACGGGACAAATGTTAAAATTTTACAATGTTTTCTTCTAGTCTCTGCCTGTCTGTCAGTGATGGAATATACTTTTCCAATATGCTTTGCAAGATGAATATATATTGTCTGCATTTTGCTTATCAGTTATGTTACCAAATATTATGTAAATCAGTACGTGCCAGTCACTTGTCTAGCCATGACTTATTTCATGATTTCTCTCACTGCAGGTCAGTTTTATCGTTTCTAGTCTCGCTCAAAATACCACGTTGGTGCATGTAACTACTTGTGTGCGTCACTCTGACCAATTTTCTCGGCCGGTAGTTCACCTTGCATCGACTTCAAGGTTGCAGGTATCAGTATCGCTGCAGCTTCTGACAGGTCCAGCCAGGACAAGGCACTGCACGGACTGGTCCACAGACACCTGCTGCTTCCTGAAACCTAATGAAGAGGCATGTGGCTCTCTCATCCTCTCTCATGTGATCAGTTCATGTGAGCACCCTTCTGAGCAAAGCAGACACCCTTGGGGGCTCTTGAAATCATCTTTCCAAGCTGTCAGCCTTTGGATGCTGATGAATTAATCAGGGCAAATGCTCCCCTGTGAGGTTCATGACGTTCCTGCCAGTGAGCTGACTATGCTGAGGGAGGCAGTGGCCTGAAGGCTCACGTCCCTTAGGAAAGCAAACCCTGATCATTCTGATGGTGAAAATGGGAAACAGCATCCCCAGTGAGTCTGCATCCCATATAAAGCACCACATCTGCCACAAACCCAGACAGCCCTTAGGAGATGCGTGAGCCTGTCCCAGGAGACCCGTGACTGAAGAGAGCCAGACTGAGTAGCAAAGGTAGAATCTGAATCTCAGGAAACCATTTAGGATTCCCCCAGGACCTGGGGTCTGGGCCACGCCTCTCTTCCCAGCTAGTCCTGCCCAGCACCCTCCAACACACCACGTCCAATGCTTGTACCGTGTGGTGATGATCTGACATCAAATGGACTCTGCTTCTCCACACCAAACGTGTGTGTATCTCACCAGAACTCTCTGCTGAGTTGATGCTTCTAGAAACCAGTACTTCACACTCTTCCCCAACCCATCATAGTATCCAGTTGTGGTAGGGTGAGAAGCCCAAATCATCATCTTTATTCAAGGTTCTTTCAGGTGGGCTACCAGCCACTTCTCCAGCTTTGCTTTCCATTATTTACGGCTATAAAAACAACCTTACCCAAGCATCCGTAGCACCCAGATCCTAATCCAGTTCTCCTTTCCCCCATTCCGCTCATGCCTCTGGCTCAGCCCACATGTACAGCCACAACTCCTTCACTTCGGCTATCAAATGACCTGTGCTTCTAGATTGCCTAAAATGTCACCTTCTATACCAAATTCTTTCCCATGGACTTCGCTTCCAGCTGTGGAGTGCTCCAACGCACCACCGAGGATGCACAGATCTCAGTCCAGGATCATGATGACCGCCTGGCCCTGAGGGTTTGGGAAGGGCAGTGCTGAATACAAGCGGCCTCCTGTGCCTGACTTCTCTCAGGCACATTTGCTAACTCATACTTCAGGGTGATAGTCTGAGACACCCACGTGAGGAGCTGGCGGATGGCCCACTGCGCAAAAGCTGAGAAGCCTGCAGGGCAGAAGTCATAGGGCAGGAGAGATGAGAGGAAAAATGGTATCTGGGCTATCTGAGCAGCTAGGTTTATGAGCCGAAGTCTTAACAAAGAATCTGGGTACAGAGAAGCGGGTCCATTTCTCTATAAAACACCAATCTTAAAGTAAGCAGTACAGAAGCTAAGATGTCTAGCAAAAGGTAAAATAAGCATAAAAACAAAGAGTGGAGCAAAGTAAAAAACACAGGGCACTGAAAAGACATAACTTGGAGTGAGCAACCAATGGAGGGGAAATGTCCCCATTAGACCAGCAGGCTGTGGGCGTGACCCACAGTGAGGGCTGCTCCTGAAGAACAGCTTTGCATTCACCACAGAGAGATCCCAGCTCCCACTGGTTTAGACCAGCTGCATCCCTCAGCCTAGCAGGAAGTAGCATTCTAGAGCTCTACATGTCATGCACAGCATTAGACCCGATTATAAAATATCCTCGGGCATGTTAAGAAACAGACCAAAAGAGAACAGGATTCCAGAGGCTTAGCCTGGAATCTTCAGGCCAGGGCTTTAAATAAGCTGTAATTGTGTCTAAGAAAATGCATGACAAGGTAGAGGAACTCTCCAGGCAATGGGACAGAATAAAAAGAGCTTTTAACCTAGCGACTAAAATGCGAAGTTCAGACTAAGAGCACAGTGGTTATGCACGCTGAACACAGCAGATAGCATCTGTAAAGCAGAAGTTAAGAATGTGAGAAGCAAGGGAGTGTGGGATGGAGAGATGGCACAGCGATAAGAGCTCTTGCCTCACTAGAGAACCTGGGCTGGAATCCCAAAGCCCATTTACTAAAACACTGGTGCACTGTTGAGGTAGAGACAGAGGGATGCTGGAGCTCACTGGCTGGGATTCAGATTCAGTGAGAGACCCTCTCTTACAAAAAGTGAGATGAGCAGGGTACCTGAAATTCTCTCCTGGCTTCCATGCATGCATATGCACACATACATATTCATACCTACACATGTGTTAACCACACTTATGCACACACCTGCACACAAAATAATAAAGGGGGATGAACAACACAGAAGAGCATAGGATGCATTTGGAACACAGCACCAAGACTCCACCCATGTGGCCAGAGGAATGGTCTCCACACATTCAGGGTGTGTGTATGGACAATGACATGCCTCCGGATGTCACCCCTCCACATCCCTGGACTGAAGGGACATGTGCTACTCCTACCAATGACTAAGCAGGGAGTGACAGGCACTGGCTCTCTTCCCACACAGCTTCTGACAGCAGGGAAGGGACTCCTGTCTGTTGGGTATGGCTCAGTCATGTTCTGCAGTGAGTCGCCTTCCTGCATGTATCTCCACATTCTCTGTCTAGCCAAGCTTTTCATCTCCTGCTTATTCTCCCGGGCACCTCTCTCCATAAATCTCTGAGCTGTCCATTCTTTGCATCTGTTTCTCAGAGGACCTGCAATGACAGAATAGGTTATGATGCAGAGTTAGGAACTGTGATGAAAGGCTTCAGGCCGCAGAATCCGGCTGCCCTGGGAGGCATGTTCTGGTGACTACCAATGCCATTTCAATGGGGGATGATGGCTTCAGCGGAGACATGGAGATGCCCTGCGAAGAACTCGCTCCATTCTTATGATGAGGAAAAGCTATTCACGTTAGAAATTGACTTTTCATGGACCCACCAGGGAACTAAGGTCACAAGGCAAGCTTTCATTCCCAGATTTGGAGAGAGAGACAGCTGCAGGGAATGTAAGACTGTCATGTGAATACCTGGTAGCCACTGGGGACAGATTAGGAATTCCAGTGTGCTTCTGAAAACCTAGAAGAGCCAGAGTGGGGCTGAGACTTGTGGGGGACAGTCATGGGAGGAGCCATGATCCTCCTGGTTTTCCTTCAGCTGCCCATCACAAGGAGCAGCTAGAAGGCTCTGGTGCTCAGCATGGGGAGGGCTAAGCAGAGGACATGCCGTCAGCAAGACCCTTCTTGCAGGACAGAAGACTTCTGCAGGGTGAGCGACTGCTGCTGAAATTCCATCCAGGCAGGCTTCCTTCCTAGTTCTAAGAAGAGTAAAACCTTGTTGGGTTACAGAGTGGAGGGGGGCAGGAGGCTAGAGCAAGACTTAGAGAAGACAGGAGAATAGCAAAGGGGCTAAGAATTAAGGGCGCTGCATCCTCTGTAGAACGGTAGTGTGTGTCAGGGTGCTGGGTATCTGTGTGCGTATATGTAGAAGCTAGAGGTCGACACTGGGTGCTTTCTTTGATTGTTCACCTTAGTTTTTGAGATATGCTCTTTCACTGAAGGTGGAGCTCAACATTTTGGCTAAGCTGACCAGCACTTTTCTTTTGCTACCACTCCAGGACCCATGTATCTCCATCCCCTTTCCTTCCCACTTCTGGACTTATGGACATGTGTGGCCATACCAAGCTTTTCCTTGAGTGCCAGGGATCCAAACTCAGGACCTCACACTTAAGCAGAATACACTTTGCTAATCTACCTAGCCCCCAAAACACTTGGTCTTAAGGGGCAGAAATGAATGAATTACAATGCTGAGACCAACCCACCGCATATTCCTAAGGCTTCTCCAGAAGAGACAGTGACCAAGAGACATATCCGTGACAGCCAAACCAGTGGACAGAGGAAATGTTTACTGAAACTGGAGATCACTGGCCCGGTTAATGCAAAGAGCACATAACTGAAGACCAGATCCAGACCAGATGAACAAGGATACAGCAAAGGCCTATGTACCTCAGGGTCTAAAGCCTTTATGTGCTAAGTCTGACACACAATAAAACAAACACAAAGTATATCGAAAGACAAGAAAATCAGGCTAAAGGGACAAAGCCAGCTGAGAGGTGACAGAGATGTCCTGTCACACAGCACCATTCCGTTAAAAGCCATGAGGGGCTGGGGACACAGCTCAACCACTGAGCACTTTCCCAGAATGCCCGGGGTCCAGGCTCTATCTCTGGTACCACAAAAGCTACAGTGGGAAGGCAGGCAGTATGCAAGACCAGTGGCTGACTACGAAAGAGATCAAAATGATTGAGATGTTTCTAGAAGTTAAAACAGTAGGAGAGACGAAAAATACCTTTGGTGCCAACCAATGCTGTTCAGGAGAGATCTGAGAACTTGGAGTTGAGAAACATTAATTTAGCCCAGCTTGTAAAGAAAACAATAGATTGGAAAGAGGAAACATTTAAAAGCGATGAAACAATATTAAAAGGGTATAATATAATGGTCATTGGGAAACCAGAAAAAGTCAGAACGAAGGGTATGAAAGAGACCAATGAGGTGTGGAGGGCTGCCAATGAGAAATCTAAGCAACCGCATGTATGTATAAACACAGCCCAATGAAATGCTGTAGATGCTAATTTGAAAATCCTATAGGTAAAACTTCTAGCCTTTCATTGAACAAGCATTCTTTAGAGACCTACCTGCTAGAGACACCGGTGGGTGTCCTTAAGCAGAATGCAAATCCCAGACTAAGACATATGCAAACATACTCACAGGGCTAGGGGATGAATCAGTGGGTCAGAACACTTGCCATGCAAGTATAAGAACGCGAGTTCAGATCCCAGAGCCCACATAAAAAGCCAGGAATGGCCATGTACTCATGCATGCCTGTATTCCCAGCACTGCAGGACACTGAGACAGGAGGACTTGGGGCCTCCTGGCTGTGAGCTTGCTCTAGGTTCAGGGACAGGCCTTTCTCTAAGAAATGAGGTATATGATAAACAGGTGTTCACGTGTCCTCCTCTGCTCCCACAGGCATATGCCACATGGACACACACTCACCATCCACAGGAAGGCAAAAGTGGGTAGAAGGCATCTTCCCCCAAGTTCAGTAATCAATGACTGTCTCAAGATGAGTTATTCCAAAGTAGAAGCCGTGACTTCTCTGTGGTCCTTGGTAATGAGCTTTACTAAAGAGAATGCCAAGTGTCCTGTGTGTTAAGTCAATGAGTCCAGAAGATCAAAGGACACGTTTCTCTTGTTGATTAAAAAAAAGTTTACTTGCTAAAATTCAAAATGGTCAAAGGTGTTGGTCGAAAAAGAAAGATTTAAACCCAGTAACATAAGTTTACCTTTGAAGAAATAAGGGAAAGAGCGAATTAAACCCAAACAAGTGGGAGACAGGAAGCATAAAAATAATAAATTTAGAATGGAAAATCAAAGTATGCTCATTTAAAAGTTCAATAAGATTGATAAACCCATAACTGGAAAAATCACAACCCATGTTTCCAGTATGGGGCATGAGAGCTCTCTGTCTCTGAAGGTAAAGTACTTTGGACATTCAAGGGCATCGGGAAAAGCAGTCGGTGATGTTCTCTGCACATCAATTTGACTTTAGATGAACTGGACCAATTCCTTGGATACAAACAATGAAACTCATTTCAGACAGGATAGATCGCTGGGATACTCTTCAATCTGGCAGAGAAATCCAATGGACGAAATCCTTGCAGGTGAGCAACCACCCATCTCAGCTGACCCCTGGTAGGTTCTAGCACACATTCAAGGAAGAAATGATACAAATCCTGCACATTCTCCTCTGGGATCAGGAGAAGACAGAATGGTTTTGAGGCCAGCAGTGTCCTAGTGCAAAAAAAAAAAAAAAAAAAAAAAAAAACCAAACTCTCATGAGTCATTTCACAAATATTTCAGTATATCTTATGAGCATAAATGTTGGATTTTGATAAAAATATCATTTCAGGCTGCTAGGTTGTATTTGCTATGAAATCATTACCATGTAGGGTTCAACCAAATACATGTGTAAAGCAAATAAGCACAAGAGAGGATACTATCAGTGTCATTAACATCCTAGGTTGCTAAAGAAATAAAAATGAAAATAGTGAGATGCTATTCCTTATAGTGTGGCCCCAAGAAACTCACCATGCACAAAGAGGAATGCAACATGATGAGCCCATCAGGAAAATGGCTCATCGATTTCTTACAAAGTTAAACATTAGCTTATAAAACCCAGTGATCCTAAGTGTTTACTTGGTGAAAAGAACATGAGGTTGATACAAACACTTACATTTGAACGCTCACAAAGACTTTGTTCATAATCACCAGCAAGGGACACAACACAGCTGTCTTTCAAGTGAATGGATAAACTGCTCAGGAGGCACTCACAGGGCAAGCAGAACTTTACTCAGCTTTGAGGAAGACACTAAACACAACTCATCGCCAACACAGGTGGATCCCAAAGACATCATGCTAAGCACAAGACCCCAGACTTGGCATCATGATTTCCATTGACGGTAAAATCAAAACTGCCGAGAGGGAAGTGGGCTAGCTGCAAGAGAGAACAGCAGGTTTGAGTTTTACAAACGAGGGCTGCTCCTGGCTGCATTTTGGCTGCAGACTCAGAGCTGTTTGCAATTGCCAAGACTTTCCATGAGGGCACCTTGGTTCTCAGCGTCTGTGAAGTCGGGTGGAAGCCTCTAGAATGGATTTGGTGGAGAGGAAAACTCTTAAGTAGCATACCCCAAAGGCCCTTCCTCCTGGCCCTGCCCTGTGGAAGATGGGCTGTGGGCACTGCCTTAAACTAGCACTCAGAAATAAAAAGCGCCATCAGAAGATTTGCACAATTCCCACTCCCCTCTGTAGCACTGCAGGGGGTCTCAGAGAGGAGCGAGCGGCTCAAGTCCTCGGCACACCCGCCTGGAGGTCTTGCTCAAGGTTAAGGTCATGGTCCTGGTGGGCTATGTGCAGTTAACACAACCCCTTCTCCCCCCCAAGCAGGAGCCCGCCATCCCAACCAACCAATCTGTTCTGTTCCTCCCCACAATCACTCTCGTAGGCTTTTTTAAAAATTCATTTGAATTTTTCTCTTATTGTTTGGCAGCACGTAGGGTCATTATTTCATATTAAACAGAGGAGCATGAGAAAGAACCAGGCTCCCAGCGCTGCATAAAATCCAAGGTAATTTCAAAAAATTTTAATCGAGGACACAGTGTGCTCAGAGAGAGTGGCACCATTGGAGGAGCATAGGCAGCTAGCGGGAGGTTGGCAGGGTCTGAACACGAGCTCTGTCTCCCGAGAGTGGGTGGCGTGGCCTCTTTATGTAACTTCTCTGAGCTGAGCCATCCTGAGCCCGAGCAAGCTGTTTTACCCGGCAGCGACAAGAGAAGGACACGGCGTGCACAGAGCACAGAACCTGGTCCTGCAGCCAGCCCCACACCTCTGTCACCTGCATGTCACACAGCCTTAACTCAGGGTCGCTACCCTCGGCCGTGCATGCAAGGCCACCGCACAACAGTCTCTGGGGGCACAGGTAGGCAGGTCAACCTCAGAAAGAGCTACGGTTCCCAGGCCTCCCGCAGTGCGCCCTGCCGATGTTTATCTGGCAGAAGCCTTTTGTGCAACGATGGGGCTTGGTTCTATATTCCCTAGGATTCACTTCTGAGCAAGACTCCTGACTTTCTGAGTCTCGGTTGCCCTGTCTGTAAAATGGGAGTTCTCGTTATGGGAAACCGGCAGATTGGTAGGACGCTCGCAGGAGACATGGTACCTGCGCATTAGCTAACCGTTCATTGACAGTGAAAACCCAGGTTCCTTGTTTCCAGTATGCTCTCACCAATAGGGAATGCAGCCTAAAGTAACCTTGTGCTTCTTGCTCACCGAATGTCTGAGTGACGACTGGGGAACACGGTCAGGAGACACAATCCCCGTTGCTGTCTGAGGTGTGTGAAGGGTCCAGAAGCAAGGCCAGGCTGCAGAAGTAGCTTGAAGCACTCTGAGGAACGATTTGGTTGGGGTTTGGACCTGATCTGGGGGTGGGCAGCCAGGATCCTGTTTACAGGGGGACCTCTCAGCAGCTGGGAAGGTTCCCCATTCAAAAGAAGCTTCCAGAAGCAAGAGAGCTGCAGGGGCTGCGGAGGCTATGGTCTCTCCCAGGCGAGAGGTTTGCTTTTCTACAAACAACTCAAACGATTCTTTAGGATGTTTTCTCCAAATCATTTCATTTCCAGATGGAATTCACGACATCGAGCTAAATAATGGGACTCCAGACCGTACCCACAAGCAGGGACCGAGTATACGTCCTTCTAGTTTAGTGCAAAAACTGTTTGTGGGCAGAAGGGAAACCCCAGCCTCGCAGAGCCTAGCAGGTACCTGGGGAAGTGCCCCATTTTTCCTTCCACCTCTTTGCTGGGAGAGGTGGATGAATTAAGAAAAGTAAGGCTGTATTTCCTTCATGTTTTACAACCACAAAAGAAGAAAAAAACCTCCATAATCTCTGAACAGAGTATAGAAAAAGTAAACTTCAACATGAAAAACTTGGAACAACAAGCAATTAACTAGGTGGCAGCAAAGGGCACCGAGGGACAAGATGAATTGCCCAAAATAAATAAGGACTGGGAAGGAAAATGAGAAATGTTCCCAAGGCAAATGGATTGTAATGCGCGGCCGCGAAATAAGCCACCTGGCTTAGTGGAAAAACAGACAGACATTTCACACAAGCCTCAGTCACAGGAGAGGTGATGAGGAATGCCGCCTACTGTGTGTGCCACTGTGCCTACTGTGTGTGATGTGCCGCTGCACCTACTGCATTGCACAGCAGCTACTGCATGTGCAGCACCTACCATATCTCTCTCTAGTCTTCTGGAATTCAACTGTCTGATTCACCCTGGTAGGACTGGCAACTCTGGGTTTCCCATGATTTGAGTGAGGTGCTCTGACATGTGGGTGCACGTTTATTCCTCCCTCTTGTTGGGGTAGGGGGCACTCTTTGAAGGTAGGGCTACTTTGGAGTAGTGTTTCATCTTTACAAATATCTGATTGGTTTTGGTCTTTTTTGTTGTTTGCTAAAATAGAGTCTGAGAGGGAAGGCAGATAGGAGCAGAAGAAAGGAGTCTGAGCAACATTTCTTAGAGACCTTCTGTGTGTACCAATTTCAACAGTCGGCATCCGGAGTCTCTGCTTTCCTTGGAGGAACAAGATGCATGATGCCGGGGTATGGGCACAGGACAGAGATGCGAAGAGAGCTGCTTCCTGGAGGAGGCAGAGTGGGGGGCTGGTTCAGAAGCTGCAGGTGAAAGGCAGCCAGGCAAATGAGAGTGCCATGTAACCCCTTTGCCCCAGGGAACTAGGCTCCTTCTGGGAAATGTGGTCATGGTAACCTCAGGAGCTCAAGGCTGGGATCTACAGCAGCTAGCAGGACTGTCTGAGAAGGAATAGGAGCAGGTGGCATCCAGAGGCCATGGAGCTGTACTTACAACCCTCCAAACACACACACACTTACATGTCTCAGGGAAGCCATGGAAGGGTTTTAATTATGAGAAGTATAGGGGCAGGATTAAAGTGACACTTTAAGAGGCCATTCTGGAGGTCAGGGTCTGAGCACACAGGCCAAGGCCAGGGGACTCTGAGGTAAGGGTGTCTCAGTGGAGGGCACAGTGGGGGTGATGGGAGGAAGCATTGCAGCACAGAGACACCAAAGGACATCAGGAATTAGCAGCAGGGCTCCACAGCATGCGGGGGTGAGGGCAGAGAGCAGGCTGAGCTGTCTGGAGCTCAGCTGAGGACTCGCACTCTGTCTGCATTTGTATTTAGATGTGAGAATTATAATTCCATGCAAGTCGCAAGAGATGCTCAGTGAGTAGGAGTCACAGAACTGTGAATGATCACAATGGAATCTTCTAGGCTGATCTCTCATTTGTCCCAAGAGCAGGAGCAGCTACAAAGAGAAAATACAAATTTTTATTTTAAAAAGGGCCAGGAAACATGCAAACTAGAAGCTATTCTTTCTTTCCTGGTGTCCCCTGGCATGTTGTAAGATTATTTTTTCCTTAATATTTGCTATCACTGTGGGTAAAGGAAAAACTTAGAATTTAAGTTATTTACATGGATTTCACTTTTTGCCTTATAATCACAGTGCCAATCTTATGTCTCAGACTTATTGGATATACAGTATGCAAGCTCTATGGGAGGCTGTCCTCCTTGCACATACAACTCATTTTAAGTGTCTATCCTTCAGTCTATCTCAGCCTGTCTCCTCTCCCAACCTCTGGAAGTCTCTGCTCTACTTTTCACAGACATAAAATTCTCTTGGTTTCTACCAAATCCTTATGTCCCAAGGCCTGAGTGAGCTCACAGCATTGCCTCTCTCTGCCTGGCTCATTCTGCTTCACAGTCATCTCCAGCTGCTTCCAATGTATGAATGGCAGCATGCCATTCCTCTGTAACTCAATAGTACTCTTTTGTGTATAGTTACATTTCCTCTATCAGTGGATGGGCAGATTCCATTGTGAACATGGAGATTAGACGTCTCCCCTTTCATTTCACATCACCTCTGGGTAGATAACCAATAAGGGTTGTCCTGCTTCTAATTTTTTAAAAAAAGAAAATCTTTATTTTTGTTTTCTTCAATAATGATTCTAGTATCTATTCCTGTTAACAGGACAGAGCACCATTATTTCTCCTGTCCTTCTGTACTTGCTACTTTGGGCTTTCAGAAGTCGCCATTCGCCTGGAATGAAACAATAGTTTACTGTGGCTTTGATTCTCATTTCCCTCATCAGTTGGTAGTGGGCATTTTCTTATCTACTCACTGTCTAAACCGCGCATCTTCTTTCTACATGACTAGGGATTGATTGAACCCAGAGCCTCACACGTGCCAGGCAAGTAGCAGAGCTCTGAGCCACACCCACAGTGTTCCCATTTTTCCCTTTGAGGATGCCCCTCACTAAATTGTCTGTGCTGGCCTTGAGCTTGGAGACTCTTCCCATCCACCCCACTTTAGCCTCCTGAATGGCTGCAATTTCAGGGCTCTGCACCGGCAGCCCATCTAATCAGCTGTGTTCTGAGAAAACACCCACTTAGTTCTACTGTCTGTTGTTCAATGTCTTTTGCTTGCCATCGAGATGTGTGAGTTCTCTGTAGGTTCTGTTGCTAGTCTGTCTCTTTAGGTCTGTTGAGATTTATAGCTCCGGAGTCTTCTCTCTGTGGCCTGGCTCCTCACTCCCTGTTCACTTGGCTCAGTAGAAACTGTTCATTTCCACAAAATTCCATCCGTCTGGTCTTTGCTTTCACTTCCTGTGTTCAGGGTTCTTGTCTAAAAAGTCTGGTCCAGTGTGGTCAAACCATTTTGCCTATCTTCAGGATTTTCATAATTTCTGATCTTAGATTTAAGACGTCAGGAGCTTGAGTAGATTTTCTCACCAGGAAGAGAATTGTGGTAGATTTTGACTCTTCCAAGTGTGCTATCCAGTTTTCTGAGTATTTCTGACTTTTTCCAGTGAGTGCTCCTTGTGCCTTTGTAGGTCAGTTGACTGTCGCCACAAGGACTGATGTCCGTCTAGGGCTCTGTGGATCCGTGTGTCTGCCTGTAAGCAAATACCATGCTGTTTGGGCGACCATTGCTTTGTAGCATAATTTGAAGTCAACTACTTTCCTTCTTGCCTTATTCTTTTTTTTTTTCTCACAGTATCTTGGTCTTTGTGGGTTGTTTTTGTGGTTTTAAGATGTTTTAGTTTTATAACTACTCACTACAACAAAACCCTTGACTCAAGCAACTTAAAGGAGAAAGGAGTTTCATTTAGCTCATGATTCCAGTTTGCAATCCATCGCAACAGGAGTTATGGCATCAGGAGCGAAGGCAGCTATTACATCACAACACAAGCTAGGAAATGGCTCAGGGATTAAAAGCCTTCACCTTGTAAGCAAAAGGATCTAAGTTGACATCCCAGATCTCACACCTCTGTGCAGAAATGGCAGTGTCCTACACTTCAGGCCCTGGAAGGAGGAGCCTGGGAAACCCCAGAGCAAAGCAGTAAGGAGGTATAGCAATTCAGGGTGATTTCTAATGTCAACCTTGGGCCTCCACACACACGCACACACCATGTCAAAAAAAAAAAAAAAAAAAAAGAGGGCTTGCCTCCCTGCTAGCCTGGCAGTGTTGAGCTCACTTTCTTGCATAGAGGATGGTACTGCCCCAAATGAGTTGGTCTTCACACCAATCAAGGTGACCTTCTCTAGGTGCACCCAGAGTCCCACCTCCCAAATGTCAAGTCAATAGATGAGATTGTCACATGCAAGTTTTAGGACTGCTCTTGTTGGTCCTGGGAAGATGTTGTCAGTGATTGGTTAGGGACCGCATTAAATCTATAGCTCTGTCAGTATAGACTGCAATGCCAATTTTAAATATAGATAGTCTTTAACTCATGCTAAATTACTAATATGATGTGATTTGTATTTTTTAGCTCATTCACACATGTGGATTTTGCAATGTTTCCATTGCTTCCATTAGAATAAAGAGCTCAGTTCTTTTCTCTTTTCACATACCTGCGTGCAGGCGTGTTTTCCTTTGGACTGGAAGAAGTGGAAATGTCTGCGCTTGTTTTTCTCTGCTTTCCCAGTCTCTAGCTTCACCGCGAGACAAGCTGACAGCGGGAAGATGGCACACATGAGAAGCGGCGGGATAGCCATCATGGTTCTCAGAATGTCACTGCTTTATCTTGGTGTTCCCGGAACTCTGCTGAGATCTAGGAAGAGGTGGCCGTGAACCTGTCACCACGGGAGCCTAGAGACTTAGGTGACAGGTCTGTACCCACTGCGCTACCACACTCAGTTTCTTCCTGGGTCGTCCTTTCTGCACCCAGCTGCAGTGGTCCATTCTCCTGGAAGCAAGACTCCAGACTGTATCATCTCATAGCCCTGAATCCAGAGTGTCCGTGTGTCCTGTGAAGATGACAGGGGCTGGCTTCTGGAGGCCTGAGTAACCCCAGTGCTACAGAGGGCTGCCTCTGTATGCCCCTGTCCCGCGCCTCATTTTTTTTTTTTTTGGCCTTGTCTATCTGTGCCCCTGACAAACACAGAAGAACATCAGTCATATTGAATGAAGGCCCACCCATTGTCCTCTCCATCTGATTCCTGTGAAGGCCACATTTCCCAAGCGTTTAGAATTCCACAGAATTCTAAGAGACAAAGACAACCCTTGCAGTATGGATTCAGCAGGATGCCACCCAGTATTCCATGGGCTCTGACTTATTTTTGCAGACAGCATCCACAGGGGCTGAGAAGGGATGGACTGACCTGCTGGGGACACATGAACAGGGGTGTAGGGGAGGACTAGTCTGCTCCGGTTACATGCACAGAGTTGGGGAGGGAGGGAGGACTGATCTGCTGGAATTATATATACAGGATCAAAGGAGACACTGATACACATACACAGGGGCTAAGGGGGGATTCCTACTGGTGACATGTTCACAGGGCTGGGGGAGAGGGACTCTGGTCTGCTGGGGATACGTACATAGGGAATGACAGGGTTATGCTGTGCGGGGGATGCACGCACAGGAGCTGGGGGGGTGCAGAAGGGGAGCGGTGCTGGTGGAGTTTCGTGCACAGGGCCAGAGGGAGGGTTTGGTCTTCTGGGATGAAAGAACCCTCCAGGGAAGAGGACCCCCAACTTTGAAGAAAAGGAGCAGGTGCTGGCTCAGGGAGAAGGAAGAGCAAGAAGGTGTTTCAGGAAAAAAGACAATGATAATTCCCACTAATTACAAGGAGCTGATGAGACTGGAGGGACACAGGAAGTCAGACCTTGAAATCATCTCCCATGTCATAAGTCCTCTACAGTCACGATCCTGAAAGGCTGAGACCAGAAAGCTCCTCTTAAATCACGCTTGTCCTTTGAATTGTTATTAGAAGCTCCAAGGGCTGCGCCGCCACATGCCTCAGGGTGATGGGGTAGCCACCATTACTCTCATTGCAGATAAGATTCTTGTTTATGGCACCCGTCTTCCTAAGAAAAAGTACCACACGCTAAATTGAACCCCATCGATCGCAGCTCTTTGTTAGACGAAATGTTTTAATAGTAAATGATGCTCTTGTTCGAGAGCTGATAACAAATGTGTGTGACAAAGGACACAGATGAGATTTTAATCCACCAAAACTTATGTTTTCGCCTTCTGTACAGCAGGAAAGTGTCTGAATTATACAAAGATCAATGGAGCAAGTCAAAACCATGGTCGCGCCATTGAATTTATTCTGAGGGCATCTGGGGTACTTGTGATTTCTCCCCCTCCCCAAAACGCTGAAGTCATATAGTCCCCTTCCTGCTCTGTAGAGAAACACGAATTCCAGAGTGGGTTCTGTTTGCTAAGTTCTGAGTTCAAGCTCTCCCTTGTGTTTCTCGTGGATACACAGCCTGGACAAAATCTTGAAGTCCCAGATGGACTTTTGTGAGTATCCACCATCTCAGAAAATAGAAACACCCAACTCGCCTCACAGACTGTTTTGAGAACTGAGTCAAGTGTAAGCTTACAATTTTGGGGTTCCTCTAGTCTCTGCAGTCACTTTGGGGCAGTCAAATTCTAGGCATTTCCCCTACCCCACTGCAGATATTTTGCCTCCCACCACTCCTTCCCTCACCCTGATGGCCTGTACTCTTGAAAGCATGAATCGGAAGCAACTTTTTATCCTCTAAGTGGCTAGTGTCAAATCTACGGTCATGGTGATTAGAAAAGCAACCAGCTCAGCATCTGAGAAGGCTAAATCTAGGAGTCTGCCTGGCGGAGCTATGGGGTTCCCAGACACCTGGTCAGGACACTTTCCTGCTGTTTTGGGGCCTGTCTCTGCGGGAACCCCGCTGTGAGCAGTACTGACCCATGACATGAGGCAGACGGCCATCCATCAAGGGCGGCTGCTGTCTCAGCCACTGCTGGCCTCTCGTTCGCTTGCATGAAGCAAGAAGAAGGAAGAACCTGCTCATTCCGCCCAAACCTGAGCTGAAGCTCCAGCCCCCTGCTCTTGGACTTTTAACTTTCTCCTCGTTCTCCCCTGGGTTTCCAATATGCAAACAAGGTTGGTCATGGGACTTCTTAGACTTCTGCCTTCCTGGGAATCAATTCCCTCACCCCAAAGGAAATTTCTGAACAACTCTAATGTATCACCTAAAGACCCTCTTAATCTATAATTATGGTCATTTCTTTTATACTGTTGTCCAATTGGATACTGATCTCTTAGTTTCCCTATTTTTTAGTTCATTTATCCAAACATGATACATTGAGCTTCAGGTGTATGCCAGCTATTTAGCTAAGGGATGCAAGAATACATCTTGTTCAGCCTGGACACAGAGGTAGATATGATACAAGCCCCAGTCCCTGAGCCTCAGAAGCCCTTGGGATGACTGATGACCAGGAGAGGTTGGGGTGCTGTGCCTGCCCTGCTGCTGCTGTGATAGCCTAGCAGTCAAGGGACTGAGCAGGAATCCTGCTTGTATGACAGCTGTCCCCCCCCCCTTATTTCCCTAGGAAGGTGGCCTTCTCTGTGTATTGAGTGTCTCGACTCGTGAGAAGTGATGGTTTTTCAAAGGCAAAACTGGGTGACCATCCCCCTTTGTATCTCCTGGATACAGGTTGATAGGAAGGGACCAGTGAACCATCTGAGTGGAGAAGAAGCAGCCGGGCATGAGAACCAGACCCAGGTGGGGAGCATGCAGCTCGGCAGACAGTGACAGACGAAGTCTAGGGGATGATGATTAGCTGTTGCCGTGTGGAAGTTCCACATATAGACAGACCTTCTAGGCCCTCCGCTTAGACTTGGTGAACAGCATCATTTTACAGGTCAAAGAGCCAAAACTGATTTCTCCTTTGCTGAAGGCTTTTATCTCAGAATGTCCCTCAAGAGATGAGTTTTGGTTTGCCAGTATCTCTTCCAACCGTGGCAACCCTGCTCCTCACTGACAAAGCTTCCCCTGAACCCAAGAATGCCCATGTGATCTACAAAACATCAGCAGAATACGGCTAGAACTGTATTAAGCTTGTTTTGTCATTTGTTAAAAAAAAATCTAGAGGTAACTAGCTACTTTCTAGGTGTTGAATGTAAATGTAGATGGAGTTATAGCAGTCATCTTGCTAATGCCAGGGATAAACCAAGAGGAAGTGTGGCTCTTAACATGAGTCAATTCCAGCAATTCATATCACTGTGCTTATGTTACAAGAGGGAAAAACCAGTCTCTGTTGGATACCATCCCTGAAGATGAGGTGTCTGTTCCCTATGGCTGTTCGTTCATTCCGATTGGAAGAACTCTACTTCTTAAAGTTATTGAATGGACCCAGACCTTGAATAAATAAATGTGTTCCTTTAACTCAGGGAGCAGGAAGTCAGCATCCAATATGTCTATCTAAATCAGTTTTTCTATAATCATCTCCTTGGAGAGAAAGGACCAGAGCTGCCTACCATAAGCCTGACCATTTGAAGGTGTCTCTTGATCCACTTTCTCTGCCTTTCCCAAGACTGCATGTGACTGGTGCCCTCTTAAAAGCCATGCAGCAGGAAGAGGGCTCTGCAGGGCTGAGTCCTGGAAACAACCAGTGTGCATGCTGTGTGCAGATGCTGCTGTGGAGCTCAGGCCACCCTCGGCAGCAGGTCCAGACATCCCACAGCATCCCCCATCTATGGTGCAACCTGAGATCAACTGTTTAACCCAATGGAGCGCAGGTCCTCTGTGTGCTGTGAAGTGGACAGAGGGCACACGGGGCTCACAGGCTCACCAAGCCCTGTCATTAGTGACTCAGGGTCTGTAAGTCGTGCCTTCTGCAGATCTGGCAGCCACACACGACCTCCACCCCTCCTGGGGCCCCACTTTTGGTTTGTCTGGATATCCCTCTGGGGGAAAAGTGGATAAAATCACCAAGAGTGACCTCTGGACTCTGATGGCGAATGATCCCATCATGTGAGAGAGATATTTTCTTTTTCTGTGTTCTTATGAGAAGACCCCTGGGTTAAACCATACATGTCTGCTAAACAGACAGCTGAAAGATGACTATATTTTAAAATTCAGGTGCATTTGAAACAGAAGTGTGGAGGTGGCGGGACCAAAGTGGAGGTCATCAGGATCAGCAAAGTTGGGGGAGGGTGCCTAGGCGGCCAGCTGGGGACCAGACAGGAAGCAATCGCTGCCCATCTATTACCTCTCGCAGCCTCTGCGGCGAGTCACCGACCTGCTGCAGGGACACGGACCGCAGAGGAGGAGGCGGAGGAGAGAAGGGATGACTCAGCTGCTGCAGACACACAGCCCCGTTCCTCTGCTGCTCTCAGACCAGCCAGCCAACCGGTTGGCAGGAGGGTGGGAGGCGACAGCCGTCAGAAAGGCTGTGAGGACTGAGCCCCACCTCAGCCCCATCAGTGCAGAGCCCAGGAACTGGCAGGGGGCTGTGAGGCTGGTGGAATGCCCTAATCATCATGGTTATACTGTGTACAGCACACAGCATTGAGCCAGCTCCACCCTGGAACTTCTTGCATGCCGCAGAGACCTCTAGAATCTGAGTCTGTCCTTCTGGCTGCCTGAACTTTTTCAGTCAGACGCTGCTCTGACTTCACTTGCTGATTCATTTCTTCCTTGTGTAAATATTCACTTGATGCCTCTGGGGCAACTGGTACCAAGTTGAGGCCCTTGGGCACTTGAGGACCAAAGCATGAGAGGGTCTGCAATCCAGAGCTCTGGGCCTCTTGGGAAGTGAGAAAGTGGAGGCACCATTTCCACAGGCCAACACTCCCACGCTGGAAAGTCAGTAGGGCAGGAACAAGGAGGCTCCTTTCCATAGAACAAGTGTCCCTCCCTGGTCCATGTGTCCTTCCCTCCCAGACGTGTGGGCAGAAGGATCTTAAAGGAGGTGAGAAGCGAGTGTTGCCTGGCAACACAGGTGATGTGCTGCCTTCCTGGCAGCAGGTGTGTGGTGATGTGAAGCAACAGCCAGCAGCTCAGAGTAGCCTAGTCAAAGGTGCTCAGCTCACTTCACATCCTCTAGCCTGGCAGGAAGGTGTATGTTTATGACTTGAAGTAATGGAAGTGGGTCATGGGGAGTGATCGCAGATGCTTCAGGGGGGCTGCCTGAAGGAAGAGGGAGTCTGTGGATACAATAAGGGAAAACACCCCTGCTTGCTGACAGCTGTCTGTCTGGATCCCTGACTCCACAATGCCTTTATGGAAGGACAGAAATGACTGACACGATGTGTGACAGGCGGTGACATAGATCTGCCTGACATTAGCAAGAACCGTGTTCTTTTTTATTGTTTGTTGTTATCTTGTGTGTGTGTGAAGTGTGTGGCGTACACATGCCACAGCTGGATGCCAAGGTCAGAGAGCAACCTTCAGGTTTCTCCTTGATGAGACTGGATGTCTTCTGCCTGAGCTAGGCTGGCCTGCAAGCTTCTGGTATTTCTCCTATTTCCAGTGGGCACACAGGGACAGCTGATACTTATACTACTGTGTCTGGTTGCTTTTATCCTTATCAGTGCATTGCAACTACACAGTAACGGGTCTCATGATGTTTTGGTTTAGATGTGTCATATGCTCTGGCCATAGACACTCTCATCCCCCTCTCCTGTCCCTCTTCTTCCTCTTTCCCAGCCCCCCTTCTACTTACATGTCTCATCTGTATGCCTATCTATGTCTACACAAAGTTTATAGCCCTCATGCCAGAAGCATCTGGTATTTGTCTTTAAGCCTAGAGATCATCGCATTAAGCAAAGTAGGCCAGTCTCAGCCAGCCGCTCTCCTGAGCACGGCAGAATTTCATTCTTTCTGTGGCTGAAGAGAAGAATCATCGTGTGCATCCCTCACTTTATCCGTGTCACTTGTGTGCTGTGGGCACCTGGGCTGGTTCTGTGGCTTGGCTCTCGTGATTGTCTTGTTGAGTCTGAGCCAATAGCGGCCTCTGGTCCCAGTGCCACCTGTCCCCAACTAGTGCAGGCCACATAGCCCTTTTTTCCTGGGCCCAGGGATGCTGAGATATATGGCTAAAAACAGCAGACCCCACCTGATGTGGGCAGATGGTGCTTTGGAGACAACCAATGCTCAGTCCGAGTCCAAGATTGCCTCTTGCCAAGGGACTTTTCCCACGGACACTGGGAGCGATACTTTGCATGTGGCATCCTCACAAACACTGGGTCACAGCTGAGAACCCTCACCTGACACCCTGTATAGGCCCAAATTTGTATTTAGGCTGAGCTGAATCCCTTGCCATGGGTACAGACTAGTTGGGGAGATCATGAACCTAGGATCAGCGATGACCCCCGCCTATTAGGGAGAAGTAGCTTGGTGGCCTCACCTTATCCCAGCTGTCCATCAAACTAGTCTGAACATACATAGACCATGTGTGCAGAGTTCCTGCCTGGCCCTGGAGGCTGCACTTGAGCTTGGCATACCACTGGCAGCGGCCTCGACTGGTCCCAATATGATGACGGTGAGCAGCAGGTAAGAGGAAGTGTCTCCCTCATGCTTCTCATTTGTTGCAAAAGACAGCTTGGAGCTGTGAGGGACAGATGGGCAGCCTTCACAGATGACTCAAAAACATCACGGGATTTATTCAGTTATGAGCATGGAGCACTGGAAGGTTGACCTCTCATTCATAGAAACCATAGATGTACTCTAAGGGGGATAGACAGGGAGCCACTTTCAAAGGCAAAACAAGGAAGGTGAATGAAGCCATTTTGAATAGCAATCCTCAGGTGCCAGGCTCATGAGGCGGCATCCTCCCAAAGGTGACCAGGAAGTCACTGGGTAGTATCCTTGTTGTCACGTAAGGCTGTGGTGGCCTTTGGGAAAAGGTTGCGACTCTAGCAGGAACTTCTGGGATAATTCCTTTTACCAGACACAATATGAGATGGCTTCTCCTGGACTTCGTATACTCATCTCTGTTGTGGTTTGGCACAGTGATCGCATCTTGCTTCTGAGAACTCTTGCAGTACTGATAGAGATGTCGCGTCTTCTGTTGCCTTAAGCAGAACTGTGAAGGTCCTCTGTGTAACTGTTGCATCCATTCAAAGGCAGGAAAGTGGGGATCCCTGTTTGGGAGTGGGGAGGAGGACTCACTTTCCAGGAGAGAGACAGACTTCTCAAAAAGAATACAGTCGTACGCCCACAAAAGAGATTGACTTCTTGAATGACCACTAACACCCTGCAGTGGATGATGCAGGTGTAGGCCTTGGGAAAATATTACCCACCAGATCCCTACAGTCAGGAAAGCTGTTGGAAGAAGCAGCAATCTGGCTGGGAGCTAGAGGTACTCCTAATGAGTCAGCAGAAAAAGATGCCCAAAGGTAAACGCAGCTACGGTGAGTTTGTGGTGCAGCATCCTGTCGTGGCCAGAAGTCATCCTCCCAGCCTGCTGACTCTTACACTGTTACTGCTCTGTCTTCTGTGATGTTCCCTAAACCTTGATGGTGTGTGTGTGTGTGTGTGTGTGTGTGTGTGTGTGTGTGTGTGTGTGTGTGTGCGTATATGCTATGGATGTTCTGTTTAAGACAAAGTAGCCAACATTTCATCATGGAATGAGGAAGACCTCACAAACACAGCCCTTCTCCCTGAGGGACTATTGAGGGCGAAAGCTGGCTGAGGGAAGAAGAGTTCAGTGGCACTTGAGACATGGCTGGTGCTCCAAAAATGCCCAGGTATATGCCATTGTAGGCAACCATGTTGAAACTCGGGCCACATAACACATGCCAAAAAACATGAAAGGAGGTGGACGGGACTGGTTGGGAAGAAGGTTTCCAATGGGAGAAAGGGGATGGAATTGGGTGACATGATTGTCGTGCCTTGTCAAAAAAGAAAGATGGAAAAAAAGAAAGAGGCCTGAGCAGATGTACTGCCTGGTCACCGCACACTTGAAGCGGAGTGACGTTTCCCAAGCCTGGTCACTGGTGTCATGCCCCGGCGTGAATGCACACCCTCTCAAGGGGACAAGGAAAGACTCTCAAGCAGCGCAGTGTTTTAGCCAACTTGTGTTTTCTCTGATTTTCCAGCTTCAGACTGCAGTGTGTGTGGGCAGAGAAAGCCAGCAGGAGGTCACCCCAGCATGTTCAGGGGCTGTCATTAGCTGGGACACAGCTTATTATGAGCTTCTTATCAGCAGCCCAGCATCTGAAATGTTTCTGAGCTTCTCCTTCCCACAGGTCAGACACCAGTAGGTGTCAGCAGAGACTGAGCAAGATGTTCGGCGTGGGGACTATGGTGGCAAGGGTCTTGCAGCAATCCTGTTCTCCCTCATACACCTTTAGATAAAGGCTCCAGAGATGCAAATAGACAAGGGTCAGTAGCTCTTCATTCTCAGGCGATTACAGGCTCATTACAGGCTTGGGAAGGTGGCCTGATTTACCCCCAGAACCCAGCTTACAGTGGGTATACTGGGAATTCAACAGAGGTATGTGTCTCTTCTTGGAGTCTCTCTCCTGCCTCACCTCATGGTCCACATTGGCTTTGGGAACTTGACAGGTTGTTCTCCATTGTGAAGCTATTCTTCTCTCCCAACTGTTGGCTCTTGGACGCACCCTCTTGACGGTGGCTCGGGCCACCCTTGAGCACCCGTTCTCCCCTGCGAAGAAGAAGCTGCTGATCCTCCCCAGTTGTATGTGTTGGGGCCCATGTCTGAAGCAGAAGAGGAATCCTGTGGCCTTGAATGGCTGCAAGGCCTGCTGTAGCACCTCTCCCTCCTCCTTACAGCTCTCAGAATGACCTCAGGATGGACAGAAAATGGACAACACAAAATGTCCGCAATAAGTTTGGCTGTGTCCTTAGTCCTCTGAGAGCAGAGTGCTCATCCTAAGTTGAGTGACACCCAGGGTGTTGTAAACCCAGGGTGACATGCTGGGACACGGGGCATGTATACATGAGCTACTTACCATTGGGGTGGCTCCTCAGCTTCTGCTATTCTTACCACCCCAGGCACCCACAAGGTAGAGAGGAATGGGGCTCCCTTTCCTCTTCACAGATGTGAGTAGGAAATACCCCCACGGTGTCATCACGAATGTCTGCCCAGATTCAACTGAAGAGTAAAGGGTCCGTCTTCTTTCAAAGGTCTCTCTCTGCAACTCTTTTGTGATATTCCTACCTGATGACTCCCTCCTTCCTTCCCCCATCACTGCTGTATTATGCATCTTCATGCTCCACCAGAATGCCTCTGAACATGGCTGTGGGGTGTTTGCACAGAAGTTTAACTGAGAAGGGATGGACACCACCATCCCATGGGCTAAGGTCCTAGACTCAGTGAGAAGGGGAAGCGGGGGAGCTAGATGAGCCCTAGCTAGTATCTCTCTCTCTCTCTTTCTTTTTTTCTCTCCTTCCCTCTCTCCTCTGACTGTGCTGACATATGCATGCTGCTGAGCGAAGCCAGGTCCCAATTCAGTGACTTGGTCAATGATAGAATTACAGCATCTTGACTGCTTGCCAGTTGCTGGGCTGGGTCGAGGGTCTTTCTTCTTAACTCAAACCTGGCCTTTGTGTCTGGGGGGCAGTAGCGCTTGCAATGCTTTAGGGTAATGTGACCAAGAGCCGGGCGAGCTCTAGACCTGGGGGCTATAATCTTAGAGTAAAATTGTTTTAAGACTACAGAGGGTTTATGAGTTCAAAAGATCTTGCCAAAAAAGCCCTTTATAGCTTTTACAAATGGCTTCCCGGAGGCCCAGCCACGGACTGAATTGTGAGTATGTGAGAATAAAGCATGTGTAATAGAAGCATTCCTTTTCCATGTAATGCAAGTGGGAAATGGAAAGACCACCGTAACAGGTCAAAGATGAGCAGATGCTTTAGAATACTTCATGTCTGAACAATTACAGTCTTGAATATTTATCTCAGAGAAATGAATATTTATGCCCCCCAAAATGTGTGCATGAATGTTCATAGAAGCTTTTTGTAATAACCTAAAAATTGAAAACAGAATATTCCCAACAGGTAAATGGTTCAACAATTTACCCACCCATTCCATGGAAAGATACTCATTAAAAAAGCTATTAGTACATTCAGCCTCTTAAATGAGTTATGTCATATTGGGAAAACACACACACACACACTCAACTCAACAGACATCTTATAGGATGATTCTACTTAAACATTCTTGAAATGACAAGATTATGGAATGGAATTAATTTCAAGAGGTTATGGAGCAATTATCTTTAGTCTTCCCTGAATTAACCTCAAGGAATCATGCTAACCTAAGTACTGCTATAAGCCACTTTTTGGAAAGAACACAGTGCCTCAAACAGAGTAGCTTGTTGAAGAAAATGAAACTAACGTCAGCCACAGTGAGGACTCAGACATTCCACTTCCAGTCACTCGCTGTGGGATGTGACTCCTCCACCCGGGACCCCTCCCCTCCTCTGATGGACAGTCTCCGTAACATTACAGGTTTTTACCTTTTCCATAATTCAAGGGCTGTGATTCACAAAACTGTAGAAGAAGGCACTTGAGACTCTGTGCCTGTAGAGGCCCAAGGGTGACTCTGGGAATCATCCTGGATTGTTCTACCTCTTTATTACTTTGTTCTGGGGTTTGCCGGACTCCACCTTCTAGGGCTAGAATTACAGGTTGCTGCCATTTCTGCCCAGCATTTTTATATCAGATCTGGGAACACAAACTGGGGTCCTTCTGCTTGCAAGGCAAGGGTTTTAACCTGAGCAATCTCTGTAACCCAAGAACTGAGTTTGAATACTGAAAGGAATAACACAGAAACATACTTCAGATGCAGAGAAGTCTGTGGGCAGTGGTAGGGGATGTGCGGTCAGATTATGTAGATCTGAGCTCCAGGAGAGAACTTCCCTAGGAAAGACAATTGTGAAAGAGCTTGAGGGGAAGACAGAAAGGAAAGGACAGCTTCCAGATGATAAAAGGGAACAGCTGGATCCCAGTGTACTGACATAGCAACCTGGATATCTGAAAGACTAGGAGGGAACTGGCTTGGCAATGTGGTTCTGAGCCTTGGCCCCGCAATCCCAAAAGCCAGGGCATCCACACCATTCTTCCTCAGGATCGCTCAGCAAACCATGAAATAATGCCTGCAGAGCAAGTGGCAGGAATGCTGGCCCCCAAACCAGATGCCCAATAAATGGAGTCTTTGCTAGTTCATCACCCCGCCTTCCCATCTCTTGGGTTGAAACATTCCAGTCAGTTCCACTTCCTCCCAGTTAGACCCCACACTGAGCCCTAGGCAGAGGGGTAGAGGCTGGATCCCTGGAAGACAGAGTCCTGATCTTCTGAGGATGTAGGCACCTTTCCTTCAGGTACCAGTCTGTTGCCATGGCAGGCATGTGTTACAGCTTGGGAAATGTCCCCCATGGGCTCTTGTGTTTGAACACGTCAGGAGATGGGGTCCAGCTGGGCCAAGGGGGCCACTGTGCGGGAGGGCTCTGGTGTTTGCAACCCACTCTGCTTCTGTCGTTTCTCTGCCCTCAGCTTTTCTGTTCTGCTGAAAAGCGAGGGGTCCCAGCACCCAGCTGTCTGCCTCCATGCCTTCCCACCATGGTCCCTGTCCCCTCTCAAACTGGAAACCAAAATAAATCCTTCCTGCCGTGTTTCCTGTGAGCTACCAGGTCACAGCAATGAGAGAGCAAGCACCGCACACACTCAGGCAGAAAGCAGAGGGACCGTGGGCATCCGTAAGCATCACACAGGGCAGGGATGGCGTGAGCACAGGCACTTTCTGAGCCAGCGTCTAGTGGCAGGTGCAGAGTGGAAGGAGACGCCTCTGAGTCTCCCTGGAACAACGGGCAAAGATCAGTGTAAGAACGAGGCTGAGTCGTGAATGTGTGACACCGTACTGTCCAGATGACTGAACCCGATGTTACCACAGACCCTGACTGTGAACACCACCCCAGCCAGTGGAGCAAACAGCCGTTGTGTTTTGAAGAGGGTAGGAGAGGACTGGGCCAATGGTCTTAGCTCCATAAGGCAGGGCAACCACTGTGCAGAACTGGAGAGATGTGTGGGAAGGTGGGGCTCAGGCTATTCTAGCCCACTGCAGCCTCCCAGGGGTACAGGGATTGCAGGAGCTGCATGGAAGGGAGGACATTTTGGAACAGAGAAGTCATGATGTCATGGCTTCTGTAATTGTCACAGGAGGATGGAGGAGATGAACAGTGGTCAGCGACTCTGGATGCAGAAGAAGTACTTGGGATTTGACGGGTACCTTCGTGCCACAGCAAAAATTCCACTCTTGCTGATACCATGGATGTCTTAGTCCCATGTTTGTGTTTCTTCTACTGTAATGAATGTATGAGCCAAACTACTTAGGGAAGGAGGATTCACTCTTGGCTTACAACCCCTGGTTCCAGTCCATTATGCTGGCAGGAGAGTTCATATCAGCCTCAGGAGCCAAGGAAAGTTGCCACATCATACCCACAGGAGAGGCTGAGACAGGGGCACATGTCTTATCTGGCCATTCTGCCAAATTCCAACCAGATCTCTGTCATCTTATCCACCTGCCTAGGAGGTGGTCACAATCACTATTGGCTAGGTCTTCTGACACTAATTAGACACTGCCTTAACTAAATAACTCTTGAACAGTGTGCCTAAAGGCTCAGTTCTCAATTGTCAAGTTGACATTTGTAACCCACATCATGGGTTTTCTCTCTGCCTCCTACTTATTCATCCATTCATTCTCTGACTACACTCAAGGGACTCAGGATGAGTCAGATATGTTGTCTAAGACGAAGTCCGCATTGGGCTTGAAGTCTTAGGTGGAATCAGATGAGCAAGGTGGTCACAAAATACAACAGACACTCAGCTCAGAGGAGAGCAATGCTGTGAGAGATGCAGGCAGTAGAAGCCCAGCTTGCGATGGTCCAGAGGGGAACAGAGACTGTGTTTGCAACTGGACGAGTGACACATGGAGCCATGTGTTGGCCGAGAGTTTAGTGAAGTTTTGCCCTCCTGAAAGGTTGCCTGAAGTTAAACTGGAGTGCTTGGTGGAGGAAATTTCAAAGCAATGTAGTCTTGACAATGTGATATGGCTACTTTTTAGTTGTCTTCAGAGTTATGAAAAAGAGCAAAGAATCAGGAAGAAGCAAAAACTGTAATATCTGATGATAAAAAATACAAAAAATACAATGCCAAACTTAGAGTTGAACCAGGAAGAAGCAGAGAACAAAATGGCTGTTAAAATTAGCTCCATTTGTAAATCAAAGCCTGCTCTCAGTTTGGATAATAGGAGAGGCCCTAGCTTGAAGGCAAGATCCTCAAGGAAGGCTCCCACCTATAAGAATGCAAATCCTGGGGCTGGAGAAGTGGCTCAGGGGTTAAGCCTCTGTCTTGCAGGTGGAAGGCCCTGAGTGCGTTTCTGGTCCTGGTAGGTCGGAGCCTGTGAATCCCCAGGCAGAGTAAACAAGGAGGAGGTGGTGGAGGCAGTCCATGGTGGTTCCCGAATTCCTCCGTGCTTCTACACACACACACACACACACACACACACACACACACACACACACGCGCTGACCATGTCTTTCACTCCTGGGCAGTTGCTTTGTGAGAGAAACTGACTCTTGCTTTGGAACTCCACCCTTTAGCTCAAGTCATCTGAAAGGATTTGCATTCTTTTTTATTATTATTTATTTAATTGTGTGTGTATGCGTACACATGTGTGTACATGGTCAGCATAGAGAAGCAGAATCAGCTGTGATTCGCCAGTCTTGGCAAAGTTGTCCATGTGGTTCTGGTTTTAAAGGCATCAAGGATGCAAGAGGGAGGAAATGATGAAGTGCCCCCATTCCTTCCTTTTGGAATGGGAATGTTTATCCTGTGCCATTGTATGTTGGAAGTATGTAACTTGTATTTTGATTTTAGAGGAGGCTTTGAATTTTGGACTGTGTTGGGACTACCGATGTAGTCTATGCAAGCTTTTAAAGTTGGATTGAGTATGGTTTGCACAATGAGATGGCAATGAGCCTGTAGGGACTAGGGGTGGATTGTCATGGTTTGAAATGTGTCCCCCACAGTCTCATGTGTTTAGCAAGGTCATGGAACCTTGAGAGGTGGAGCCTTGCTGGAAGAAGGCAGTCACAAGGGGTGGGCCTTGAGGGGAATCAGTCCCACCCTACCTCCAGGAGAAGTCAGCCTTTGCAGCAGTCTGCAGCTCTCAGCTTCCAAGATGTCTGAGGTGACTTAGCCTCCTCCAGCTTTGGCCAGCCAGTCATGCCGCCTCTGCTTTGAGAGATTGTACCTTCCCTCTGGAACCGTAAGCTGAATAAACCTCCCTTTCTCCCTTAAAAAAAAAAAAATACAACAGACACTTGACCTGGCTTTGGGCGGGACCTGGCAGAGTGGAATCCACAAGGAGGGTCAATGCACCCAGGAAGACCAGTGAGCAATGGATTCCTGGAGGAGGACTATGTATGCTGAGCTCAGAGGTGGAGAACAGGCAGCTGAGGAAGTGTCGCCTCCACCAATAGCACTCTACTCTCCACCTTATCTAAATGCCTCAAAGAGGAGCTGGAGTACTGTGGCAGCTACTCTGCATGTCCCTGACAAAATCACCATCAAACAGTTTCCAAGGTTTGTTTTCTCTTCCAGTTGTCCAGTTATAGTTCTCGGTCCAGAAGAGCCACACCATCACCAAAAGGCCGAGGGAACTGGCCATGCCATATCCACACAACAACTGAGAGAGGGACAATCCTTACTTGCCAGCATGTCTAGCCAAGAATCAGAAGGATGCCAACTTCCTCAACAACTCTCTGTATTTTATTCACTTGTCCAGGGCCTAGTCCTATCCACCATGGGCTGGACCCTCCCCATCTACTAGACAATCTCCTTGCTGTTTCATTCTGGGTTTAACTCAACTACTAATTCTCTACAAATATGCCCAGAGTTAGAACCCTCAACCATCAAGTTGACACCTGTATCTAGCTATGACTAGCACCTAGACTATTTTAGAAGGAAGCCAAGTGCTCGGGGAGTGGTGGGAATCATAAAAGGTCACATGGGAGAGAGACAGCGGGCATCTACAAAGCCTGGTTTTGTGCTATAGAACAGAGGCTGATCCTTCCTAGGAGGAACCTGGGTTGGGGCAATGTGTGTATGGCAGTGGCACAAAGGTTTCCTCCACTGGCTTCCAGGTCACTATGGTAACCCAGCAGAGGACAGCCTGGCACAGAGGGCCAGGAGTTGTGGTCGCATAGGAAGCCTGCTCCATGCAGGGGCTTGTCAAGTAGACAGAGGACCCAGGACAGAGAGACTGACTGGGTACCACGAAGCAGTTGGAAGGAGATGCACTGCATGGCCTCAAGACCTCCAACTGGATGATCAAGGGCAGTTGCTGAGAGGGGGAAGGTGGCACTGCAGCAGGTTGGAGTTCAGACATCTAGGATTCCAGGAGCTTGTGGGAAATCTCATGAAAAGATCCAGAAACAAGAGAACACGTGTATGCGGTGCTCAGGAGAAAGGGTCTGGGATGAATGCTAGGAACTGGGGTCATTGGCATGAGGATAGAAATAGGTATGGAAAACAGAAAAGGAGCTGAAGCCAACTAGAAATGTCTGGGATATTCTCAGCAATACGTTCACCCTAACTCAAGGAAAGATTTCATTTCTTCTCCCCTCCTGGTTTCCTTGCCCAAAAGGATCAGGGGAAGAGATTAGGGAGCTAGAACAGGTGTCTGTGTTGCACAGACTTATTGCTGACTTACCCAAAAGAGTCCCCCTAGGTCAGAAATCACCCAGACTCTGTGGCCTTGTGCTTGTCTGCCCCCCCACAGCCTCCCACAGCCACCCACACTCTATTGAACGAATGGACTCAAATGAGCAGCTGCAATAGATAAACAGGATTTTTGAGCAATGGAATTTATCCTTAGTCTGCAGAGCACAACTAAATTAGCCATGGAGCTCCGCTGGCTCAGACACCCTCACAGCCTGTTCATCATTGCCGGAGCGTGCGTCACGAACGACGTCTGAGCCGGTAATGAGAGCATCATCCGTTTCCCAGGGTTCCCTCGTACATCTCTGTCTTACCCCAAAATAGCAACAGCCCAGCAGGCACTGTGTCACAGAGTGAGCCTGGAGATGGATTTCTGTTGGGGAACAACCAAGGAAGGAGCCAGGGACTGCCATAGCGCTCCCATTCCTTTGCAGAAAGATGCTGCTCTGGGGTTGAGTCCAGCCAGGTACTCTCACTCCAAAGGCTCATCAACCTTAAGAGATGGAATTGGGGTAGACATGCTCATAGAATAGTGGGGAATCCAAATCCCCATGGGTGATGGGTCATTCAAGGGGGGGTCAAAGGACAGTGACTGACCTCCTAAAGTTTACACGGGGAAAATCCTAGTCCCCAAAGGTGACATTCTTAGGAGGTAATTTAGGGAGGAGATTAGGATCTCATGAATGGGACCTTCATTACAAAAGAGATCCCCGGGAGTGACTCATTCCATGTGAAGACAGCCAGAGGTGTTATCCATGGGCCAGGACGTGGCTTGATCCGGGGCCTTCCAACCTCCAGAACTGTAAGCCATCGCCATGTGATAACGATATCACCCAGACATCTTCAGACCTATCTTGCCTTCTGCTATGGAACTCTTCCAAGTCCAGCGAGGCTTTGGCTAAGCATCACCCCCTTGTCTCTGACTTCACCCATCTCAGGCTCCTTCTGGCTTTCTTCACAGACTTCGCCCCTCCCTTGCCAATGCCTTTGATGTGCTGCAGGGGCTCTGGCTTCTGGGTCTGAAGTGCCTGGTGTTGCAGACTGTACAGTCTCCGCCCAATTCTTCTGTCCTAACACTCAATACTGTCGATCCCAGAAATGGAAACAGCCTTTATAGAGGTAAATGCGATAAAATGAGGTCCTTAGAGTGCCTCCTAATCCAAGATGATGGGGTTGCTATGGAAAGAGGATGCACTGACACAGAAAAACATGCAGAAGGAGATGGCTTGCTGAGATCCAACCTGGAAGGCATCCCATGAGCAGGGCTTGGAATGATGCTTCTGAAAGCCATGGACGACGGCAGTGTGGTAGAACTAGTGAAGCTAGGAGTGGGACAGGGTCAGTCTCCTCCCAAGCTCCACGAGAAGCCCACCCTGATATCGCTCTTCCCATGGATCTAGAACGGACCATAGGTCCAGCCCTGAGATGCAAGATGTAAGATTTCTCTTGTCACTGGCACCCTGCACTTGGTGCTTCATCACAGCATCCCAAGGAACTGGCGGGCCTCAGCCCCATCCTGTCTCTACCATTTAGTTGGTGTATATACCTGGGTAAGCCATCTCGACTCTCTGAAGCCATCACCATATGGTATATTTATCATGTGGACATGTGTCTTTAGAGTTTCTGTATTCACTGTATTCAAAATATAAAGAGAAGCAGGTAGAATTAATTTTAGAATATATTTGATTGAATTCAATGTATCCAGTATGTAATGTGAACATATGTGCAATATAAACTTGTTAATGAATTACTTCACATACTCTTCATATTGAATCTTTGGAATCTACGGGTATTTTATACTTACAGCACATCTCAATTCAGAATAATCTTACTTAAATGCTCCAAAGCCACACAACTTACACTGCAGCTTTGACCTTTAGTTTCTCCATCTGTAGCATGAATATAATATTCTGCCTGTGAAGACCGTGGGGCCTTTGAGTTTTGGATGAGCTAACAGAAGCCCTTGTAGTATGCAGACAGACTGCTTATTAAGGCATCTGCAAACTGCAGAGGCTCGGAGATGGTTCATAAAGTCATTTTACACACCTACTTTGTACAAATTGCAGTCTGTCCAGGCTTCTTTTGAAAGCAAGGCACTCCAACTTCTTTGTGAAGCCACATCTCATCCCCTTCTAGTCTAGGTGACTCTGTTTCAGTCTCTCTTCTGTGACTGTGACAAAATGGACAGACCTATGCAACTTGAGAGAGAAAAGGTTTATTTTGGCCTACAGTTCTGAAAGGAGAGAGTCCACCGTGGTAGGGACAGCACTGGCAGGAGCAGGAGATGGGTGGCTCAAAATGCATCTACACTCAGAAAGCAGAGAGAAGGAGCAAGCAGTGGGTTGGGCTGTTAAACCTCAAAACCAGCCCCCAGTGACATAATTCCAAACAGCACCACCAGTGGGGGACCAAATGTTCAAGCACCACAGGGGACATTTGTCATTCAAATCGCAGCAGACCCAGAAAGTAGCCGCTCTGCCATTGGGGGCTTCAGCTGGCCAGTTGCATGTTACAGTCTCTGTGTACTGGGTTTTCCACATTCAAAGATGAGTGAAGTTTTCACTAAAAGATAATAATATGGTGGGTTAGCAACCTCACAAATGTTCGTGACCTCTGTCCACTCTGAGGGGAGAGCCTAGAGAATGGAATGAAGGATGACGGGAACAAAGAGAAGTTCCTTCATTTGCGGACCTGCCAGAAGTCACGAAGACAGCAACACAGTGGGGTTGTATGAGCCCAAGAGGAGGGAGGGAGAAAGAGAGGGAGGAAGAGAGGAAGGTAGAGAAAGAGAAAGGGAGGGAGGGAGGGAATATGAGCCTGTGAGACATTTCGCAACAGTACAGCTGGCCACCATGACACTGCTCTGACGCTCAGGAGTGCTGGAAAGATGTCTATACGCCTGGAAGACCAGCCCTGTGCTTGCCAGGGATGCGAGGCGTGGCTTGTCCATGCCAGCCTCTCTCCCCTCTGCTCTGGAACTTGGCTTGGGGCCTGGCTGAGAGGGACTAGTACAGAGATACCTGGCTTGCTGGGCTTCAACCCAAAGGACAGGAGGGCAGAGCGACAAACAAACAACAGGTTCACTTTCACTGAGCATCTTTTGGGGGCAGTATCTTTTTAGGGCCAAGAGGGGGACAGAGAGGGAACAGCATCCTACTAACCTCTAAGCTCATGTGAGCAGGCCTAGTTTCTGTGTATGGCCTGAGCTACATCACTGACTGTGTTGCTACGTTCTCACCCACAAGCTGAGCCAGAAAGGAATCAGAGTCCACGGTGCAGACAGATACAAGCAGCACACTTGAGGGGGCGCTGCCAGGAACAGGGGAGCTGTCAAGTTCGTGTGGCCCTACACTGCCTTTTATCATTCTTCCCCAGATAAACCAATCAGAGGAATGTGAGATGCTTGGCAGATGCCTTTGCAGCCCTGTATCCTACCCCAAGGGCAGCAGAAATTCTGAATCTCCGTCATCTACCTTGGGAGGCTTACAACAGTGTCAGGACAGGGGCGGGAGACCCACAGTGTGACTCAGGATGTGGCCATCATGGTTATCACATTTGAAACATCTCTAATCTCAAATTGCTCCAAACTTTGGCTGCCAGACTTGCTCTGCTATTAGCTAATAATGCCCTGGAGACAGGCCCAAACCTCTATTTCAGGTACATGTGCACATTGCTCCCCTGAGAGCAATCAGAACATCTTTGGGGTTATCCAGTATGACACAGTTGGAAATCCACTGTCCCTGCCAGGGGGGGACAGGGATTCCATCCTTCGGGAGTGGGATCTGGTCTACTAAGACCACTGATCCAGTGAGAAGTGGTCAGCATAAGGGCACACTCTGTGGTGTGGGCTTTGTCGTGCCGGTGATGAGTCCACACTCCTCTAGCGTGAGTCCTTTGTGAGCAAAGTGGAAGTCGTGCTCGACATCAGAAACGCCTCGGGGAAGTGGACGTGCCAGACTCAGCAAACGTGTGATGTGAGAGTGGAAGACTAGTCAGATCTGAACACAGCCCCAGCAGGAAGACAGGAACTAGTGTGATCAAGGGGCTGTGACTGTCCTCAGGATAGGATGGCAGAAGACACACTGTTGTACTGGAAAAGAAATCAAAGGGCCTCTCACTCATAGAAGCCCAACGGCAGTGCCCAAATGCCCCCAATCAGTGGAAGGGCAGGGACTTTGAAAGAGTCATGGGAGTGGCTATTAGAACACAGTTCATGACTATGGTGTCCTGCGAGGCTGTTGCTCAGCCCCTTAGATCAAGAGAGACCAGGAGAAAGCAACTCTGGACACAATCTAACCCTAGGCTGGATCTCAGAGGCCAGCTTTGGCATGACACTAGGGACAGGAAGAGGATTCATCCAGTTAGGATAATAAACGCCTTTTAGTTTGACATTGAGCTTAAGATCCTGATACCAAGCAATGACATTTAGATCTTGGGTTTGTTCAGTTCAAAGATTTAAGAGATGGTTCCTGCCACCATAATGTGTACCACTTTACTTAATGAAGGATTTTCTCATGTGATGTTAGAGTGCAGGATACTTTGTAAAACCTTGAAGCATTTGGATTATCTCAGCCTGTAAGTAATTTCTGCTTTCTTCTTACCTTACACTTTGTAGGACTCACCTCCTTACTAGCACAATATTTGTTCAGGAAACAAATATTGCTTATTACAAAAACTAAAACTTATATTTGTTAAGTTGATATTTTTATAAAAAGTATCTTTCAATTCGCTTTTCTTAAACTTTTGAATGCTGAACATATAACAAGATGTCTGGGCTAGAAAAGTCAATAATCCTAGCACTGAAGCAGAAGAATCCGTAGGTTTTAGACTAGCTTAGACTTAGTAATGAAAGTCTATTTCAAAAGAGAAAAGATTTGGGCAGGTATGGCTTATAAAAATAAAGTCTATTAAAAATCAACAGTTTCAGTTGAGAGAAAAACAAGAGTTCCCACATTGTCCCTCCCCATGGGGAGGCAGGAATGAACAGCGGAATGGGGACAGAAAGAGGAACAACGGGGCGCAGTGAAGCCACCCAGAGCAAGGCAGAGAGGTGATGGCCTCTTCCAAGGCAGGCTGTGCCCCTTCTACAGCCAGGCGTCAAAACACCTTTTACAACCCTACAGGGGGTGTGTCGAGGTATCTAGGGGAGAGGCATCTGTCCTGTGCAGACTAGAGATCCCAACCCAGCTGGTCTGCAGGCCCCTTCAGCAAGCAGAGGGAGTGGTGTGATGCTCCCCCGTGAGCACAGATTCCATGCCAGGCCTTCGTCCTAAGTAGAAGCCTGCCTGGGGAGGGTGGTAGATGTGACCGGGAAGGCTCAGAGCCAATATGTTTCCTCTGAAGCCACGCACAGCACAGAAGTGGGAGCCTGGACCATGTGGAAACTCTTGTTTTCCTCAGGAGCCCACTCCGTCAAGATGGCATTGGGCAACTTTGTTCTATCCTTAGCAAGGTTCCTGAAATCAGTGCTTCCTTCACCCTGTACTCACATCACATCCTCTCACAACGCAGATTCCTAACAGTGGGGTCTTATATTGTGAAGCGGGACTCTTCACTTCTTCTCTTTCTCCAGCCCCTACAGCAATAATTCATTCTACTCTTGCTCTCTCAGCCTCCTGCTCCATGCAGGCTCAATGAGAGTCTAGGACCATGGCAGGGAGGGTAGATCCTACAAGCCCTGGTAAGACAGGAGGGCACGGCAGGAAGTCCTTCGAGAAGCAGGCCGTGCAAGCTCTCTCACCCAGCTAGTGCCCACAGGCACTTACACGTGTGTCATTCTGACATATGCTCACTGTACCAATTTCCTGTGGGAGGCACAGGCATGAGAGCCCATCTAGACCTGTTTGGTCCACATGCCAGCGGGCTACACAGATGACTAGTGTGTGTGCACATGCCAAAGACTGTGAGATGCTGCCATGCACTGGCCTTTCTGAGGAGTGAATCACATCCGAGGTAGGACTGGGTGGGTAACAGGATGGTGACAGAGACACATTCATTGAGCAAAGTGAAGTCATGCAGTGTGTGAGGGAGGAGCTGAGACAGGATTAACAGGAAGGGGGCAGTGAGTGGGGGCGAGGCACTCTAAGAATCAGAAAAAGTCTCTTTAGGAGTCAGTAATCTAATAGAGGGGCAAACGCTAATGTGGGAGGGTTTGGGGGTAAACCTGAAGTTGAAGATTCCCCAGGTCACCGGCAGACAGAATAAAAGACTTAAGCATGGAGCTGAGGATCCTTTGAGGCCAGGGTGGGTGCTGCGTTGGCAAGGCTTGATCTGGGAGCAGGTGCAGGCGGTGGAGATCATGGGACCTGCAAGGGAGTGTAGACATAAACCTCTCCATGCTTGGCAGCATCACCCTAGGAATCCCAGATCTACGTCCTCATTCTGACATCCTGCATGCACTGAGGTGAAGGCAAGTGCACCAAAATGATGACACCTTGTCTCTCAGAGACCAGCAGAGACTCCACAGACATGTTTCCCAACTGCACCCTATCTTCACCCCTCAAATGAGGCTGCTCATGTCCACACTCCTCCATGAATTCGTCTCCTCAGTACCTCTGTGCTGCGGTTGCCATGGAAACAAGGATATAGCAATGAAAGGTTTCAGATCCAACTCTCTCTCTTCCTCCTTCCCGCATCCCCAGGGGAGCAGCTGGAGGCCAGCAGGAGAGACAGCTGGGCCATGCGTCCGAGGCTGCTCAGGGCTGGGACTCTCCACTTGCATGCACTCTCTTGGCTGAAGTGAAATCCTGGGTGTGATTACTGTCAGGAAGTTCTAGGAAATGTTGACTTTGTTTATCGCCATCTTTCCCCAATGAGAGCTGATAAGAAAGGAGGCTGAGACAGAAGTCCCGGGGGGAGCCTGTGCCTGCAAGCTCTCCCCTGGCTGATGCTGGCTGTATTTGTCTGCACCTGGGAATCAAAGCAGAGGAGCAGCTCACCTGTCCCTTCTTGTGGGGACACAGAATTCTCAGGCCCTCCTTCTCAGCTGTCCAGTGGAGAACTTGGGAGAGAGAATAAGAAAGTGTGTATAACGGATGTGCTAGAAATACATGGACACTGTTCATAAAGCTGCAGGAAATGCCCTGCAAACCGTGTTTCATTCAGATTTCAAGGTCAACACTTAAAAGCAATGATGAAGTAATAGTAATGAGTAGAGCCTTGGGCAGTACGTTCCAATCACAAATTGTTAATGTCCAGGGGTGTGTGTGGCTTTGTGCTATTGATGGGAAAGTGTGAGGTGCATGCATATATATGTGTGTGTGTTGAGTGTGGAACATGGCCTAGGCTTTCTGCTTTGTTTTTATAGCTGCCCTTTGAGTCTATGGGCGGATCGTTTCTCTTCTGTGAGTTAGAAGCCTACCTCAGTGTCATTTCTCCGTGCAAGGAAGAGTGAGGAGAGAATGCATGCATGTGCGTCCCAGGCTGATGTGGTCTTGGGCCCCCCTGACCCACAGGACTCTGCTTTCCTTCTCTGCCAAGTGGAACTCAGCACCGCTTCTGTGTCTCCCACACAGAGTTGCCCCTTGCACGTCTTCATCTGTAAGGTGCCAGAGATGACACCCGCTTGGGGCACCGGTTTGGGGATTAAGGGGATGACTTTTCCCAGGTGATCATCTTACTGATAGAAACCATCAAGGGTTCTAAAATCCTGCAGCAAGTGCAAATCGACCTTTCCAACATTCATTCTTTCACTCAACGAGAGGTATCCTAGTCTCCTCCAGCGGCAACAATGAAAAAAACCACCAGCTGGGTGACTTGCAAACCACAGACTTGTGTCACTCATGGTTTTGAAGTCTGGGAAATGAGACTGAGGTCACATCTGCTGAGGGACCTGCTCCCCACATGGAGGTGGCCACTTTGTCCCCATACAAGGGGATGGACTACCCAACTGGGCTTGATCCTCGGCCTTGGTACGAGTGGGAGGTCTTAGGTCATGATGGGAGGGCAGCGGTACTCTGGCGCTCCTCCTTGACTTATGTCTTTTCATTTCCTGGCCGAGAGGAATTGTTTGGGTGCTGCTGTCAGACATACTACTTTACCATAGGCTGAAGCAATGGAGACAATCGAATGTGGACTGGGACCTTGGAGAGCATGAGCCACAATAGACTTTCTCCTCATAAGTCAGTTACCTCAGGCATTTGCAGTAAAAATGGACGACAGCCTCATTCTGTAAAGGCACGTGATGTCACTCATGGAATCAAAGTTTTTGTGGCTTCCTTACCTCCTGCAATGGTTTGAACATTCCAGTCACCCAGATCCCCTGAATGGACTCCAAATCTCTCTCTCTGCTGCAGCAGCACTGGGAAGCCAGGCCTTGGGGGAAATACTGAGGGCAGGAGACTCCACCCCAGGAAATGAATGTTGATGTAGAAAGGGCTCTTCAGGGGAAGCTGGACCCTTTCGCTCCCTCTTTGCCCCTCCTAGTGATTCTTCCCCTCAGGAGGGCACAGTGCTAAAGGTCCCATCATGGAAATAAAGCATCTTCAGCAGACAAAGTCTGCAGCCACCTTCAGCTTCATCCCAGGCTCTGTGAGAAGTAAGTCCCTGTCCCAGGAGTGGGTAATTTTTAAAGAATGTTGTTATAGAAGGAGGGACAGGCCAAAATGCCTTCCAAGAGTGTTGCCTTCTAGTGCAATCACATTAACATAGAGACCACAGCACTAAGCAAACGCTAAACCCCTCTCAGACCACAACTGTTCTAGACATCAGAAATCAAAGAGTGAGGCGACTGTTTCCAGTGTACTGCTCTGAATTTGATATTTTTCTGCAATGGGTTCATATCATTCACAAATAGGCAAAAGAGCCAAATTTAGGAATTCCCAAAGTATAGAAATCACATTATTGCATACAAACAGATCTGGCCACACTTTCTACTATCTTTAAATCACTGATAGTTTCAGAGAGTCACCTACAAGTCCTTTTTAACCCCTCTTTAAACTAAGAAGCAGATAAAAAGGGACTTTGAATAAAAACCTAGGTAGACAGACATGAACCAGGAAGCAGAGACATAAATGAGTAAAATGATGTCATTCTTGAGAAGGCTGAGTGCGAGATATGACAAGGGACAGAGAGGGACCAGGGGTCAGTCTTAGACTAGATGTCCACCAAGATGTGTGAAATCCCTGCCAAGTATCAGGTAGAGTTGTTGGAAAAATGTTAATGGGGTGCAGTTTAGGGTTGGGAAAAGGGAGACAGGACATGAGTAACGAATGTTACTGGATCCACCCTATCAGGATCAAGTGAGCCAAACCCAAAAAGGTGGCACGATGATCCAGCATTGTTATCCTGTACTGAGGACTTCATGGGGACCTTGCGAGGGTTTGTCTTGCTCTTCAGGAAGTACTTGAGAGAGCAGGCATTGTCCTTAATGATAGGTAGGTAGTACTGCATCAAAGATATCCATGCCAGATCTCAGAGTCTATAAATATGTTCCCTAACCACTGTGAAAGGGTGATTGAGGGTCTGGAGAGAAGGATACTGGCGAGCAAATCATCAGGATATTATCCAATCAGAATGGGGTGGGAGAGGACCCCACAAGCAGGGATTAGGTTGAAAACACTATGCAGCTGGCTTTGAAGCTGGAGAAAGGAGTAGGAGCATCTTTCAGACGCTGGGGAAAACAAATGGATAGACCCTCCCTGGAACCATCCAGAAAGAGCACAGGCAGATGGCACCTTGCGTGTGCAGTAATGTATCTGAGTTAGCTTCAGCCACTGAGTTTGTGGTCAGTTGTTACAACAGCTGAAGGAAACTCATACATGTAGTAACTGTCCCTGAAGGAGCATCCAGGGGCCTGTACAGAGGCAGGCTGAAGGGTCCAGAGAAAGAAGCAACGACCAGGAGAGTCACAGCTCTGTCATGGAATCCATCCCAGAAGCCACCTCTCTCTTCCCCATTCAGCACTGGGGCTAGTGTGAATCTACACAAAGAGTAAGGAAGAGCCATCACTCTTTCTGAGCGGCTTTCAATAAATACTGTACGGGAGAAGAAGGGAAGGCGGACAGGACTCTGAGTCCAATATGAAGCACACGTCTCAAAATACAACAGACTATGTGCTGGAGAAACACTGCTAGAGCTGGCTTTGCAACACTCCCCCACCAAACACACACACACACTCACACACTCACACACTCATACTCCTACCAGCAAATGAGAGGAAGACAGACAGGACAAGATGAATGAGGATCATCGAGGCCGCCATCAGGTATTGTTCTCTTAACTCAGCTTCTACTTACATTTGGAGAGTCCACAACAAAAGGTCCAGAGATTCAGGAATGAAGAATCTGAAATTCAAGGAGTTTCTCAACTAAATCGGGACCTTCAAAACTGAATGACAGATGGAGATGCCCGTAATAGGAGCATGATTCTATTATTCAGTTGTAAGTAAAAGAACAGAGATAGGATTTAAGATGGAAAGTGGCATAACTAGACAACTGGCCAAAGCTGCTGACCAGAGAGACCACCCCTAGGGAAGGGGACACAACCCAACTGGACAGTGGAACTCTTCCCCAGGACTCCATCCAGAGAAAATAGTGACTGCCCTGTTCTTTAGACTCTTGCAATCTTGTGAGAGGGAAAAGGACAAAATGTACATGAAATGATGAACACATAGACACATGCAATTTCCTTGTCAATATATTTTGACATTTAACTTGAATTCAGGAGGTGGAAGCAGAAGGAGTATTAGGAGACCCCAGTTAATAAATAAGGCAAAAAGTAAAAGTAAAAAGGATCAAAACTGGCAAAAGGAGTTACAGTCTCTGAAACTACTAATGGTTTAAAGATAGTAGAAAGTCTGGGATACCTGTACCGGCAAGTGTCTGAGTGAAACTCAGCAGATCCAACATACAGAAAGACATCAAAGTAGGAGGAAGATTGGCTAGAAAGGAGGAAGTATGAAGTGGGACAGGTGGGGCATAGGATTAGGTAGTAAAAAGGAAAAATATATAAATTCATGGAAATTTATGAAAGTGTCAAAGAATAAAAAAATGGTAAGCAATGGTAGGTATGTATACATTAGAAATTACTTAGCTTGCCTCTTTTGCCTGCTAATAAATGATGTGCATTTCTTGAAGTATAGTAAGTATACAACGGCCCCACCCTGACTCTATCATCCCAGAGTGATCCAGTGTTTTGACTCATAGCGTGCGCTCACAAACCACTTCTGTACACTATACATGTAAATGACACAAGAGACATTTGTCCCCTGTCTGTGGCAGTCCCTCTGCCCAAGGCCCGCTGTTCACCAAGCTCCTAGCAAAGCAGTCACATTTAAAAGCTAGACGGAGCCACTTTTACAGATTCCCAGGAAACAGTTTCTAAAGCGAGCCTAACACCCTGACGGGTTCTTCAGGGAAGGAACCCAGAGGGAAATTCTCATATTTTAAGTAGGCAAAAGAGGGTCCATCCTGGTCTGGTGATGTTTATGACGTGGGTTGGCAGCTTCCAAAGCAAGAGCATGCCGAAGAGTGGGGCCGGTGGACACTTGTCAGAGAAGAAGGAGGCTCTCTCCTTTAACCTCACTGGACTGAGGCGCAGACTCACATTCTATTCGGCATTGACCAAGAAACGAAGAAACATGAGTTGCCAGCAGGAGTTCAAAGAGTTTTAAGGCTCCTTAGTTTGAGGTTTGATTGACAAGATGAAGGTAAATGAGATGGGGCTGGAGCTAAAATGGAAGCACTTCAGCTTGAGAAAAGACCCAATTTCCTCAACACCTGGCAAGACACAGAGCCCCCTTCAAATCACGTGTCACCTCACACAGCCACCACAAACTATAAGCATCCACTCCTTGGTCCACAGAGACTGTTTTCTCCCTGGTTTCACATATCCGAACACGAGGCCACTCTCAGCCGCTGGCCTAATTTACCAGGTCTAGCTTATGTGTATACACGGGCCATTGTATCACAAGCTCTGCAAACCCTTGGGTCAGCTCTGCTCTTCCCACACATGGCACTCACACAGACTGGCTTTGACCCCCCGCATTCCCTGGTGGTCTTCCTTTGAGGGCTTCAGCAATGGAAGCTGCCCTTTCACACAATGGGACATCGTCCGGAGGACTTTCAAGAGCCTCTAAAAGAGCCACTGCTTCATGCTTCATAATAACAGCTTCCTCTGCCCAACATGCTCTTATTCACTTCAAGAGCAGAGAACTGTGTTCATAAAAATGATGTTTTTGCTTTTCATTCATTGGTTTCTGTCGACAAGATGATCCTCTTCTCTTTGAAGAGACTGTATCCGGCCGGGCCCAGCAAACACATGGACGGGCTGTGTCTCTTTGCTCCTGAAGTTGAGATACTCCCATTTTGGAACAAATAAATAATCAGTCCCCCGATGTCCCAGGCCCCGTGCCCTGCCAGCCTTCATCCTTCCAGGACCATCCCTGCACTAACAAATGCTACTGGCTCCAGGGCAGCCCCTGCTGCAACACCATGGGGTTCTGTCTTCAGAGGCGCGTGGGCAATAGTGGGCAGGACTGCAGTTAAATAAAGCTTTCTCTGGGCCTCATCTTTTCAGCATTGGTCTTGATGAGGCAGAGGGCCCTGGTCTATATTTCCCCTAGAGTTGAGGGGAGGAGTGTCCAGAGTGGATGATTACTCAGAAATGAAGCAAGCTCCCAACTCCATCCCATCTAGAGTTCTGCTTCCCCCAGCCTCCAGATGATCAGATGAAAATCAGCTGCAGTCCCCCCTAAGGAGCCTATAGAGCTTTTTCTATTCCAAATGACCAGATCCCTAGCCTATAACCAGAAAGCATAGAACTTCTGTGCCCCGCCCCCTCTACACACACACGCACACACACACACATACACACTGGCTACTTGGCTATCCAAACAATGCATTCTGAGAAACTGGGGACCCTACCACCACTCACCTTACCCAGGAATCTCACGATAAGAGGAGAAGGAGGGATTTCACCGAATACTGAATTTGTTAGTTCTGGTACCAGCCAGAGTAGGAATTTGTCTTCCAGAAAGAAATTTGATCAGCTCTGACTACTTGTCAGACTATGTTGCTGGAGAGACTGGAGTCCAGCCAACAATGGGCAGAGCCACACACTTCCAGCAGACCGACATAGATATACATAGCTTTTGCCCTATTTAAACCTAAATTCAATACCAGGTCTGTTCAGAACTCCAGTGTCATGTGCTTCCTGGTTTCCCAGTGCTACATCAACGCTCATACCACCCACCTTTACTTTGTGACGAGATGATAAATAAAGCATCATAAAGAATGACCAGTGCTGTGAAGAAAAGACAACGGCCCTAGACTGCTGCCCTTTACAGCGCAGATCTGTGGTTGATGGTTTGAGTCAACTGTAATTTCCACCTTCCTTCCATGCAATAACCATGAGAACCCATGCTGGGCATCCAGTGGCCAGAGCAGCCTGGGGCACTCTGAAGGCATCGGCAGGTACATGTGCAATGCCCAGCTGGGCTCCTCTGAGAATCTCACAACGCTCTGTAGTGAGAGAAACAGAATCAACCACACTCAATGTTGGCATGGCACCATGTCTCTTCGCTCAGGCCACCCTGGGCCAGATCCTCACAGCACCTCTGGTGGATGGACTGTGTCACTGCACTCTGCTAAGAATGCGGAATGAGTTCTTCAGCAATTTCCTCATGAAAGGTCAGAAGTGGTTACTGTCTGTGTGCTTTGATGCTTGCACTACTGACTGGAAGGGATGCTCATAGATCCTCCTGCATTGGACACTTTCATATCTGTAAAGCTGGTCAAAATAAGATACCAAGAAACACAATCCCCATCTCAAAGTGGTTCGGGATCCCCTTCTGAACTACGGGAGAAAAGACAGAAACTTTTCCTGTTTCCTGTGCTCTTCATTGGCGCCAAAAGAGACTAGTCACCAGGACCTGCTGGCACCAGACTATTCCCTCGTCTGCAACATTCGTGCATGAGAGTACACAAGCTAAGAAGTAAACCACCATGGTCAGTAAAGGACTTGGAACCGTTGGTCCTCCTCCCCACTCCTGCTGCAGCCAAATCCTCTCCTCCTGGGACCACCCCAGCAGTGACTGTCAGGGTTTGAATGTGGCCTCCAACATTTGTATCACACAAACTTAAATCCCAATGCAATGGTATTGGGAGGTGACAGGTCCTAAGAGCCCCACTTTCGGGGGCGGAGCAATATGGCTGACTGGATCCAGAATCGCCATGGAAGTAAGCCTCTGAAACACAGATGAGAAATAAATAAATAACCTGTACGGTCAGCGAGATGGCTCAGCAAGTAAAGACATTTGCCACCTAAGCCTGATGACCTGAATTTGATCACAGAACCTGCGAGGTAGAAGAAAACTGATTTCCAAGCATTGTCCTCTGGTTGCTACCACATGCTGTAGCATGCGTGTGCCCACCTCACACACAAGCACATAAATAATAAAACCTCTGGACATGTCTGTGAGGTTGTTTCCAGAAAGGATTAAGAAAGTTGGCTTAGCCAGAATATGGACGACGCCAGGCCATTGACGAGGGCCTGGACTGAATCAAAAGGAGGAAGTGAGCGGAGGACCAGCATTCATTGCTTTCTGCCTCCTGACTGCAGGAGCTGCTGCTTTATGCTCCTGCCTCCCCGCCTTCCCCACCGTGGACCACGCCCTTAAGCTGTGAGCCCAAGCAAACCCTTCCTTCCTCCACCCGCTTTTGTCTGGGATTGTCCCAGCAACAGAAAAACAGCTGTCTTAGTTCCTGTGGTGTGGGTGGGGTGCTGGGGGGGGGGTCTGTATTGCAAGGGAGTTTGCCATGCCAGGACCATGAGTTTGGCTCTGCCTTTCTCATGCTGTGTGATGCTGTCAGGTGTGTAGCCTCTGCATCTCAGACTTCCCACCCTGAGGACCCCCAGGCCAAAGAAACGTGTGCCCATGACAAGTGGTGGTCAGCGACAACTGTACCGCATGCAGGATGGATTTTGACAGTGACCACCCTGTCCTAGGTTAGCCGGCCCTGTCAGCCTGAGGCCTGTGGCCCTCGCGTCTGACCCCTTTGAGGCTGAGGCTGCCGGGCCCTCCGCACAGGGAAGAGAGGCCTCCACTGGCCATGCACAGGGAGGTCTGGCTGTAAGCAGCCCCTGCTGGCCAAGTTCTTGAGTTCTTTCACGTTTCTGTTTCATAAGTGGGAGAGCCATCGCCTCCGGAGGTGCGGTGGTCCCTGTGGCAGTTGGGAGTTTCTCCTTCAGAATAAGAAGGGGAAGTCTGCTTAGAAGGCAGGAGGGACACACGGCACCATTGGGCTGCACCCCCTTCCCACATGCCCCTTGGATGATGCTGCCCGCTCTCCCCTCCATCTCTCCTGAGAACCCCCCTCCCCCAGAGACCTTCCTGAAGCACAGCTTGTATCTCACCTAGGTGGTCTTGTCTCTGGAGGACTCATGGCCCTCTGTGAGCTCACACTTTATACATGATTCATGTGTTACCCACACACTGTTCCTGTAGGACGAACACCCCTATTGCATGAGGAGGAAGCTGAGATTCCAGCAGAAGTTACCGGAGCCTGGGGCTCACAGTTAGAGAAGTGGGTGAGCCATTTCGAGATTTGAAATTAACCAAGAAGCATAAAGCGTCAAGTGTAAGCACGAAAAACTTCTCAATTTCGCCAGCGCCTAGTAATGCAGTCCCGATAGACAAAGACATATGCGCGGAGTGTTCATCTTGGCACTATTTATAATTGTGAAAAATTGGCAATAACCTAAATATCAACACAAGTAATGAAAACTCCACATAATGATGTATTAGGCAGTCATTAGGGCAGGATGCAGCACTGTGCTTGTTTCCATGTAAATTTGTCTAATGCATTTCACTGAAAGAAAGAGACGGATTAGAGAACAAGTCTCAATACCGTTCCCCAGAAGTTAACACTGCCACATTTCTCTGTAGCTTAGGGACCGTTTCGGGGTATCTGAAGACACTGAAGGGGGCTCTATGTGACTAAACAGGCACAAGCTCTAATGTTATTCTGCAAATTGCTTTATTTTCAGCCCATAGCGGGAATCTGTCTCCCCTGATTCAGGTCTCCCTTTATGGAATGGCCAAATTGTGCTTCATTTACCTGCACATTGATTCAGTCTTCATTGGACGGTTTATAGCCCATGCCGAGCACTATCTTAGTATTGGGATCTATTTTAAACAATAGTTTTGTATTATTTTGCTTTTCCCCATGAACATTTTCTCTTGTGTTATAAGCAACACTATGGCAACCATTTTGTGTGTGCATTTCTGCTGCATGCAACGTCTAGCTGTGACGTGTGTGTGTGTGTGTGTGTGTGTGTGTACAAGAGAGCACTTAAGTATGTGCCTGCGGAGCCCACAAGAGACTTCAGGAATCATTGCTTTGCTCTGGGATTGTCCAGGCTCCACCTTCTAGGACCAGAAGCACAAGCTGTCACTATGTCCACCCAGCACTTTCACATGGAAACTAGGCATCTAAACTCAAGTCCATTTGCTTGTGAGGCAAATGTTTTAACTTTTGAGCTATCTCCCCGGTCTCTACTTGTTCCTTTTGAGACACATTCTGGAAAATGAGATTGCTTGGTGAGAAGGGAAGCACAGCTTCAATTCCAGTAGGATTTTTTTTCCCTGAACATCTAAACTCTGACGCCTGATTGATTAAGGAAGAATGACATTTCATTATAGTCAGTGGTGACTTAGGGCCAGAGATGATGGCTTGCAAAGAGCAGGGTGTGTACAAAAAGGAAGAAGAGAAACCACTTTGGGGGGCACAAACAATGCACTTGTCCCTCCCCAAAGATCAAATGTTTTCTCTCCAAAATGGGGGCTCAAGAGAAGCAGGGCAGGTATCAAAATATTTTTGAGTGATTGAAAGTGACACAGACATCACCTCCATTCTGCGGGTGAGAATTCGGAAGCTTATAAACCTCGCTCCAAACTCCCAGTCTTCCCGTGACAGGATTGCTTCTCAGAGGCCAAAGCATGTGCCCGTGGAGCAGGTGGGTACCAGCCCTGTCAGCCAGAAGGAGATGTGCCGGAGCTTCACTGTGGTGAAGGTCGGAGGAAGGTGGGAAGCAAGGGTCAAAGTAATGTCTGAGTTAGAGAGAGAGAGAGAGAAAGGAGAAAGGATGACCTGGATATGTAGTGGGGCCACCCATCCTTCTTGCCTGAGAATAAAATAAATCTCCTTTCTTAAATTGCATGTCTCTCTCTGCATTATAGATACCGCTCTCTCTCCCCCATCTGCTGTGCAAGCATCCTTTGCCCTGGCCCTCTGGCTGGGCAACATCAATCATGTTGACAAATTGCATAAGGCTGCCTGGCTGCTCACTCACTCACGTTTGCCAGCAGAGGAAAAAGCTCTTGACAAACACTCTGAACAGGAAGAGGAACAGGGTCGAGACTGTGGAGTAAGTGGGCAGCTGAGCTGGCTACCCCAGCCCGGAAGTACCACTTTTGTACGCCTCTAAACCAGACCCACATCCAGCATCAACAGCCCATGGGGCATTTGTGTTTGGCCTGGTGGGAGATCACTCATCTCCCAGATCCACGGCTTCCTCTCCCCCTGTTGTTCAGTGGTATGAAATATGAAGTATGAAACAGGAATTCAAGACAAGAACAGGTCTTAAGTTTTAAACCATTATTTAAATCCATTTAAGTAAAAATTCTGAGTAGCGAGAGGTCATCGTGCTTAGGATGTAGGCCGCAAATTGCCCAGTCTATCCTCTCTGTATATGCGACCCACCACTTGGCAGTCATATTGGCTATTAGATTTACTGAGGGGCTAAGCCCATGCTTGTATTCAAGTGGCTCTCATTTTGCTTTAACAATTTCCAAATTCAAGACTTTGTCAAGGAGAAGCTATGAGGAGCTTCCTGTAACTGAAAAGGTGAAAAATTCAATAAAAAAAAAAAATCATGAGCTTGAGGTAGCAAAGGTCTGTGATTAAGAGCAAATTTTCTATCCATAAAATAATGAAGGAAGAAGAAACTTAGTAGTTTTAATGACGCACCCCAAAGTGCGGAAGTTAGCAGAAAGAGTCGCTCAGCTAACATAGTGTGTTTCAGAATCGTTCTATTTCACTATTGTTGGTGATCTCTTACTGTGCCTAATCTTGGAGCCAATCATATGTGCAATGTATGGGAGAGAGAGCCTGTGTGTCCACAGGGCTCAGTTGCTCGTAGGGAGCGTCACTCATAAAGGGAATGAATGCATTTACCTCATGGGAACTGATATGGGCCACAGTCTGGCCTTTCTCAGGTTGGAGCTGAATGCTTGTGACTGGCACGAGCACATAGGTCCTTCCTGAGTCAACAGGTGTTGATAGCCCTGAACACCAGAGCCCTTCTGTCCGGTACAGAAAGGTGTCTGGTCCCACTTGCACAGGTAGGTAGCTCCCACCCTGGTGTCCTCTGGGAGCATCTACTGTGTGCCCACCCAGAAGCATTTGATTGTTGGCTGTAGGAAGCAGGGACTGGATTCACCATTGAGTGTGAGCAGCCAGCTTAAGGAAGGACTGGGCCTGAAGCTTGTTTCCTGCCCAGTGCGAAGTGCTGCCAACACGGGTTCTGTCTGCCTGCCTCCCTTTTTGCTCACTCTTCCTCCTCCTCTTCCTCCTCCTCACCGGCGCCTGGCTCTGTGTCAGTTGGGCTCATTCCTTCCCATCTGTCTCCACAACAAGCATTACCAGTTGCAAGACTGAAAACCTCAAAGGTCACACAGCTCTCAGGTGGGACCCCGCTCAGTGTCGACATGGGAGAGGAAGCAGCTACTGCAGACCCAGGACTTGCGTCCAAGGGAAGAGCAGCTCTCGGCCCCTGCAGTGCCCAGAAGAGCTAGAAGGCCTCTTTGCATGAATTTCCCAGAAAGCCCCTCTCCCAGCCAGGGCCCAGGTCTGCAGTCGGAGAAACCACCCTTTTTTTTATTATTATTATTTCCGCTCATACAAACTTAACAGGTACACCGGTCCCTCCCTCCCCCCCTGACTCCTCTGCTCCCCCTCCCCTCTCCCTTCCCTTCCCATCCTCAAGTGCCCCCCCAAACCCCAGAGCATCCTTTACTATGCATGCCAAACTCTCCTCTGGGTCCTCCTCTCTGATGAGGTGCAAGGACCCAGGGGCATTTCCCAGAACCCTTTCCTGTGTTCCCCTTAAGCTTAGGAACACTACTGTGACTGTCAGTCCCTAGCCTCCAAGGATCCTAGCCTTTAGTCCATGCTAGACTTTGTGGGGTCAATAATGTGTTGGACATAGTGCAGGTCATGCAAAGTCCTATTATGATTGTTTGGCCCTAACTTGTGTGGAGTATCTTGCATATCATTACTCTTCCCATCCTTGTGCTCTCACAATCTTACTGCCCCCTCTTCCGCAAATTTCCCTGAGCTTCAGGATGGGGAGAGATTAGGCTGGCCCAGTTCCAGGTGGTTGATATAAAGTCTCTGATGTTCTGAATTATGGAGAAAACACCCTTCTGATTAGCAGAGTCCTTTCTTCCTCGTGATGTAAGGCTTTACCCTGAATAGCCAGGGGTCTCCCAGAGCCTAACCCCCCTGGGCTCTACATCTCCTTGGAACTGGGATGGAAGGAGAAATGATGTCTGCTCATGCCAGCACTGCAGCCAGGGAGGAAATGGAGAAGATACTAGCACATTCCAGATTCTTCTTTTCTGCCACCTGGGTCCATTTCTGCCTTGTAGTAAATGATGATCCATCTGCTTTGGCATGGCCCATCTGTCACTCTGTTGTGTGCCACATGGGGTTTATGTCTCCTGGGCCCTAGGGACAGGCAGGGCTTGGAAGAGTCAGCTCTTCTGTGACTAAGTTAACTGCCCCAGAAGCTGTTGGGAGTCTGGGCAAAGTGACTTGCCCCACACAATGTCCTGTGAAACTCTAACAAGTCCTAGCCTCAAGGGTCGAGTTGATCTAAACCATTGCCAAGGGGAGAGCAAAGATGACTATACTGGTTCACCCTACTCTGTCCTTTTGCCAAAGCATCCATCCTTATGCCTGGCTAACAGTATCCGTTCTTCCCTCCCTCTGCTTGTCGTTCCCCTCTCCATGGTCAGCACATGCTGACAAAACAGCTGTAATGCAAGATGATCCTTTGTCATGGAATGCAGATTTTGCACTGTACGCCCAAAGTTTTCTGCTCTTAAAGAAACATGACAGATAAAATCATGTAAAACAGAGACTGAATATTTTCCTACCATTATTCCTAAGAATGTAAATATCCAGTTAGCACATCTTGGGATTGTATTAGAATACTTGACTTTAAAAATTATTCTCGAGTTACTGATTTTGAGTTGCATAAAGAAATGGTTAAATAGACTTTGGGTTGAGATTAGGACAGAATTTCCAATAATTTCTGATACAGCCCTTAATATACCTCTGCCAATTTGTGCCACATGTTTACATAAAGTGTTCTCAGTGGTGGTGATTACAAAATAAAAGTATTGATTAACTTTGAAAAATACTGGAGATTCTGTCTGTCCTACAGCAGAAAGTATTCAGCCAAGATTTCCTTCTCTATAATGAGCACATCCATCTTATTAGTGTGGAAGTTGCTTTTGTCTTCAATAAAGGACAAAACCATACAGAGTTCTTTGATGTAGTTTCAGTGAACATTTGATTTATATACCTACTTTATTTATCTAATTACCCAGGAGTATTGTAAAAATTTTCTTGGGTCGTGAGCAGAAGTTGAAATCTTGTCTTGGGGAGCAACTGATTCAGAACTTTTGGCCAGGAATTGTGCCCCCTATCAGAAACTCCTGGAATAAGCATCCTTTTTTGTTGTTATTTTCTTTTTTATGTAAAATGTTTATTTATTTGCCCTGTAATAAATTCTAGAAAATTTTAAAATGTTTTTCCATTTAGCTACTGCAATAATGTCTATTCATAGTCTGGCCTCAGAAGAATTTACCCATCATTTTATAATCTATGAAGGACTCCTATATAGCATTATGAGGCTCTTGGTTTTGAAATATCAATAAAGTCTGAAAGAGGGAAGCATGTTTGCTTTATGACTCACTTTTTAAATTTTTTAAATTTTTTCCTAGTTTACAAGCATATTGCATAATTATCCTTGCCCTTCTCTTCACTTCTCCCTCTCTTCCTTTCATCAATCCATCCCACTCCCTCCCAGGCTCCTGTCTGTATGTTTTTATGAGTCCCAGGTTCCTTGTGAATTGCCTGCTCTGGTGGGGGTTCAGGTCTCTGTGGCAGACCAAGTGGCCCTTCTTTGGGTAGACCCACTGATAGGGGCTCCCCTTCACCTCTCTAGCTCTAGCCTCTAAGGTTTCCACTGCATGTGATTATTTCTCCTCATCCTAACTGGTCTATGGGGGCATGTTGGTATGTCAGCCACTATGCAGGTCTGGTAAGGACAAGTCATATTGCAGTGAGTTCCTGGAGGCAGCAGCCAGCCTTGAAATATCCGTTTCTTACTAGTGTGTGCTGGATGCTCATTATGTGGCCCTTTGTGAGGACATCTCATTAAAGTAAGTCCAAGAACGCTGTCTTCAGGTGTCCCATGTGTGTACCTTTGCTCCCCTTTATAAACTTGCTGTGAGTCCAGTCAAAAGCAATAAGCAGACTGGAATCCAGCACTTGCTTGGATAGTTCCAAGAGTTTTTTTTAACCTCCTGCTACAAAAATAATAACAATACTGATAATAATAATCATCATCATACTGCAAAGACATCACTGAGCATGTGCTGTTTGTTTGAAATCTAGCTTCCACATATGAGATAAGCTGTAATAATTTTTAAGTCTGGCTTAATCAGTAACACATACATTCTTGATTCTAATTTTACTTTGTATGCTTATTTTATTTCCATTATGTGTACTCCCCAGTGTAGATCATTGAGTTTCAGGTTAGAAGTGTCCTCCGGTTTTGTGAAATAGATTGATTTCTAGAGTAACTGTAGTCATTTATCCTCCCACCTGCTGCCCAGGAGTCTTTTTCCTCTAATCAGGCCACTGATTAGAGGTCAGAAGGTCCTTCTCTCAGGGACAGCTGCACCCACACCTCCTCTGAACGAGTTGGGGCTGGTAGCTGCCTTTCGCCGCTTAAGACACACCAGCGGGTGAGGAACTCGCATCCCCAACACCAGCCACCTGGAACCAGGGCACTGTCATGCTTGTGCCTGGGACGGGTCACCATGGTGCTGCTTGGCGTCCTTGCTCTGTTCCCTCACCTTTAGCTCTGTATGTCCAGACTGGACGAGCTAAGTGTGCAGAATGCTAGGTGAAAGTTATCTAACCTTTTCCTAACCTTTCTTGACCTTCTTTCAAGAATCATTTTTTTCTTTTTCTTCCTCCTCCTCCTCCTCCTCCTCTTTTCTTCTCATTTTTGTATTGAGAATTGAAATCAGAGCCTCACACATGCTAGGCAAGGGCACTCCTGAATCCCCCAACTTCCTCCTCCTCCTCCTCTTTCTCCTCTTCTTCCTCTTCCTCCTCTCCCTTTTTTTTTTTTCTTCTTTTAATTTCAGGCCAGGTTTCATGAAGTTACCAAAACTTGCCTTGAATTCACTCTCATTCAGGCTGGTCTTGAACTTGCGATTCTCCTATCTCCGCTGAGGTGACAGGCCTACACTCTTCTCCTGGTCGGGGCATTCTTCTTCTTTGTAAAGTATACATGTGTCAGGGATTCCTTAGCAAATCTGAGGAGAGAAACTCTGACAAACCCAGATGTCTGCATATACTTACTCTTAGAGACACCTTAGAAAAAGATCTCTCTCTTTCAGCGTATTTTAACACTCCTGTATCGTTTCCCCTTGTGCTTCTGTAACCCTTACTGCTTCCTCTTTGTGAATGATGTCCTGTCTGTGTGGATTCTTGGTGGATAATGTGCCTGTCCATATAGACACTTACACGCCTTACCTTTGTACTTGTTATGTGTGCATAATATTAAGTATGAATATTTGCAATATTTGGAAAATAGGCTTTAGGCACAAGCGTGTCTGTGCCTTTTAAGAGCACAGATATTTCCAGGGGGTTCCCAATCCTCATGTCATGTCTTCTAAAACCTGTCATATCCCCCCATCCCTCACTGCTGCATCTGAACCTACAACTCCCCCTAATTCTTCTTCAGCTGCAGCTAATCTGCTATTCGGTTCCATGAAGTGTCTTCTCGCCTCTAATTTATTTACATTTGTGTTGGTGGAGTTTTGCTAGTGTGTGTTCTGCTTTGTTTCAGTGTCGAGGATGGAATCTAAGGCCTAGCACATGCTAGACAACCATTCCTTCACGTAACCATATCCCGGCTCTCGAGTTATTTCAAAAAGCAACTGTACTTAAACTTTCAAGTGTATAATTCAAGAAGTTGTCTAATGTATAGTATGTCATCACCACCATGATTAAGATAAAGAACCTTTTTTTTTAACACGCCCTCCACATCCTGCACCAGCACCAATTAGCCTTCTCCTGTGCAGGTCTGTGCTGTCTGGCATTAAATATGAACTCAGACATATTCATTCTTCGGGTCTGGGTTGTTGTGGTTACCATGTCTTGGAGTTCTATCTGTATTACACATATCAATAGTCCATTTGTAGAGACCTTATCACTCCAGCCAGCATGAAGCAAAGGGCACTGGCTCTGAGCTGGTCATGAAGACAGCAAATCTCACCACGCTCTGACCATCCCCACCAGGGCAGACAGTCGAGAGCAGCCAAGTCAGTACAAAGGTCAGGCAGAGTGTCTACTTCTTACCACAGAACAACAGGCCCGCAGCTCCTTGCTGCGTCCTGAAAGTAGATGCCATCAAAGCCTGGTGGTTAGGCAGGTGTCGAGCAGCTGTGCTGGGATGGTCTCAAGGCCTCGGAAGGTCATTCTCAGGCTGGGATTACCCTGAAGGAACACAACCCTTCACCAATATCCCCCAACTCGCTGTTCATGAAAGGATGTGGAGATTAGTTCTCCATTGTAGCTAAGCCCTACCATGAGGTGGGCCAAATATGAACAGACCAATGAGATGTAAAGGATCAAAAGCTCCAATCAGGTTCACAGAAACTGGAGCTAACCAATGAGGAAAAGCCATTTTTTCCTGGGCTTGCCTAAGTATATAACTATACATGACCCTGGCGGCCATCTTTGGCACCTGTCTCTCATGGCACTCCATGTCTGGAATCTGTAAGTTCTTTTCTAGCTCCTTGCCCCTCATGTCTGGAGTTCATGAGTTCTCCGGGGCAGTCCTTGCCCCTCGTGGTACTCCATATATGAAGTCTGTGAGTTCCATTCTTTCTCTCCTCTAATAAATTTTGCCTTCATCTGCTACATGTATTCTGGTTTCTTTGATTCCCAATCACAAAAACCTGGACACAAACAGACCCCAGGAGAGTGATCCCACCACAGTGGGGTTATGCTATACATGGTGCCTTCCAGGATTCCTTCCCCATCCATCTTGCCCTGTGCCTTTAGAAGAACCTGGAATCGGGAGCTGTGGTCCCATTTTGCTGATGGAAGCATGGAGCTCTGCAGAGGTGGTTCAAGTTGTCCAGCCATAACCAAACCTGATGGGCGATTGCAACCACTGCAGCACTGGCCCATACTCCTCTGAACAGGCCCGGAGGGGAGGCTCACAGTTGCTGGGAGGCAGCAGTCACAACTCCTCCTGGGTGACAACCTGTAACAGGAGCATGCCTTGGCCCACCTCTAAGTACACCTGGCCGTTAAGATCCCTCTCACAAGGTTCAAACAACATGAAAGGACACAGGTCTGAACAAGGGAGGGAAAAAAAATGTCCCTTCAAATAGGTGGCTCAGAGTATGAACAGACAAGAGGAATAATCCCGTGGTCTGCAGGGAGCAGCAGAACAAGATAGGGGCATTTGGAGTCAGCCATGCTGGGGGCATAATTGCCATGCTGAGAACACTGGCCTCTCCCCACAAACATAGGGGGTCCCCTTCTGCCTCCAAGAGTGAGAGCCAGAAGCCAGAAGTGTGTGTGGGGGGGGGGAAATAGAATAGTGTGGGGGGGGTAGCACAGAGCCTCTCAGACGTTAGCACATTCTGGAATGTTGCAGTTGGTCCATTATCCCTGACTTTCCATTGCCTCCTGCCATGCCCTTTATTGCTCTACTTGTCCTGAATCTGGTTACTATCACCCCCAGGAGTGAGAGGGTCCTTGCCCCCACCCTCATCTCAGAACTTGACTGTTGAGCCCTGGGGAGTAGTGGGTCCCTTTCGACAGAAGGCGGTCCAAGGCACCAGGTTGGAATGAGAGTCCCAAGCTAGTCACCAGCACACTTGCCTTCCTCCTGCGTGCTAACTACCCCAGAGACGCAGAATTTCACAGTGGCCAACTCCAAGTCCACCTTTAAGGCTAGGCGGTCTGTTGGGATGTATCTTCCTTCGCCGATCTGCTGCTCCTGGTCACAGCAGAAGCGAAGCAAGGCTGTGGGAATGTTGCAGAGGAGCCCCACATCATCTGGGAATCACAGTGTGGGCCACTTGGATCCTTCCGGAAAGGCCAGGGTCCAGCTCAGAGTCCAGGGGCTCCAGAGAGTTTCTCTCTGCACCTCCAAACTCTGCGATAATTGAACAAGTGGTCCTCCATGCTGAGACGATGTGTCTGCACCTGACTCTTCTGCTGTCGCCCCGGTGAAGGCCCTGGGTTTGGAAATGCTCCCCTGGGGAGAGAGACAGAATTCTGACCTGCTGATCCATCAACGGCATAATTGATTCGACAGCTATTTCCCCCACAAGGCTGCTGCGACTGCTTCTTTCTCAAGACAATGGATTCCTCCCAAGTAAACATGGTTCTCTGGGGAGACCCTGGGACAACAAGCACGTTAGATAGGAGTCTCTGCTAAGTCAGAACTCAGAGGAGGATTGAGACTCCTTTTTCATTAAAGGAAGTTTAAAACAATGATTCTTATTTATCCTTCTTCCAGGCCATGGGGGATGGGATCTGAATATGCAGAGCAGACAATAAGCTTGGTATCACGGGGACTGATGTACCAGCCCGGATGAGCAATTAGCACATTCTCCATTCAGGGGCTGTGGTGATCTTTCATTGTGATGCATAACCGAGGTTTCCTTAAGAAAGACTGAGTATCCTAATCAAATTTGATTTGGTGAATTGTGCATTTTCCCAGAGGATACTAATGGTCACCGTACCTGACAGCAGATTAACCCCAATCAGACTTTTTTCCAAGGCCCCTCTCCTGATGGTAGGAGGGAGGGGCTGCTTCTGCTCCTCCAGCCCCTACCCTCCTCTCTGTGGCAAGGCTGGGCCTGCGACCACCATGGGCAGATCACCTCACCTCTCCGGACTTTCTTCTCCCCTGAGGAAAACGGGCAGGATAATGACACTGGAAATTAATAGAATAATTTCCGATAGCCAGAGTAATTAGGATGGGAATGTTGGGTCCTGTGGAAGCCGCACCCAACACAATTCCAGAAACAGTTTGGTTGTGAAAGATCCAACTCCAACATAAATGGATCAAACAGATAAGAAAGGAGGAGTGGTGGCTATTTAACTAAAACAATAGGAAAAGGCATTTTTCAAGCGTGCTTAGCCCTGCAGCAAGCCTGCCCCCTGCAGCTCCTCCATCTCTCCTTCTGAATGTTTCCCGTCTTTCCCTGCTCTCCCGCCACGTGGTCAAGGTCACTGCACATCTCTCCTCTTAACCTGTCTGTTCTAATAATGCTGCCCCACTATGGCTTCTTTCTTGCCCCTCTAGGACCCACCTCTGAGAATTTCTTCTATTTTCTCTCATTCTCGGTAAATCCTGCTTCCAGCTCTCCAACTGTTCTGGGTTCAGTCTTTGACTCTGAGACACAAGAACCTCCCAAAAAAAAATCTGACTTCAGAGATGACTGGATGAGACCCCAGTGACAACTACACTCTGCTGCACCGCAGGCTCCTGGCACGTAAGAACTTCTCTGTGCTCATGATGTCCTTACCACAGTCAGCTTCAACACCATGAATGATTCATGTTCATCGCTATTACCACCATCAACAATAAGAAACAGCCCTGCGTCTCACTGCATGCTCTTCTCATCTGCTTTGCCCTTTTCTTGGAGCTGAAATCCTCCCCACCAGTCGCTCGCCTCCCCGCCTCTTAGATGCCATCTTTAAACAGGGAAACAGAGGCATGAAAGTACATTCCTGGCACACTGGCTGATCCAGACCAGAGGAAGGCAATATCATCCCCCGCCCACAGGCTCTGAGCTGCTCCATCAGGGACAGCTTCTTGGTCTTCACTTCCTTCCAGGCCTTGGGGCACCTCTGGAGCACCTAGCAAGCACAGAATGTTGCGTCTTTTCGTTCTTCCTCTACACAGTTTCCAAGGATGGTAGCTGCAGTGGATGCCTCCTGGGCTCAAGAAGGATGCGTGCAAGTGAGAAGACCGAAGGTGAACTGCTGAACTCAGAGCCTCGCTTTACAGCAAAACCCACCAGCTATGCACTCTTAGAGTGCCCCCCTCTATCTCAACGGTCACAGAGGGCTGCCTAGACAAGGTTCTAAAGTCTACCTGATTGACAGAAACTTGTTTAATACGTGCAATCCTAATTTCCTCCTCTTGGTTAGGGGTCATCAAGGTGCCAACTCTATAGCAACCTCCCAATGTACTGGAAACCCTTTAGCCATAAAGCAGGGTTGGTAACCCTCGCATCACCCCTTCCTCCTGCAAGTGTGGTCCGGAGCTGGTATGTCCAGCAGCAGCTGTGGCCCAACTATCCTCCACACTATCATGCTCTAAAGTGCCAACCTTTTTCCCCACCACATCTGAGCCCCCTGCAGGTATCACTCAGGTCCATTGTGACAGCGCAGTTGGCAGTCGGGTGGATCCTCTTTGACTCTGACACAGAATTCCAGACTGTAGCTCTGGAATGGCCACATAGGGACCCTGAGTCACCTGCAGGCGGCTCATGTCCAAGGCCTCCGCCACTGCCAGGATCCTGGCAAGCTGGTGCCCCAAGGCCTGAGGCTGCAGAGCACTCAGGTGGTGGATAATTGTCCCGGTCGCTGCCAACGCCGCATTCAAATGAAACATTATGCAAATCTACTTCTCTCAAAGAGCTTTGTCATCGTGCAAGGGCCCAGGAGCAGTGGCTACCACAGAGCCACCACCCGCTAGGTGATGGAAACTTTGCAGATGTAACCGAGTCTGCTTGTGTTTGTTGACCCCAGAGACTCTTGCTCTGGTCTAACCTTCTTCCTGTGATCTTTTTCTTACTGCTTCACTTCAAGAAAGGGAGGGGGTGAGTGAGAGAAAGAAAAGACGATAGAGGAGAGGAAGCGAGGGGAAAAGGGACCAAGGGAGGAAGTGAAGGAGAGAACAGGTGTCCTGTGTGCCCCCAGATTCTGCATGTTCTCATGACCACAGACGTCCCATTTACCTGCCAAGCACAGCCACAGGAACACTGGTGTCCCAGACTTTACTTGGCTCATGACAAGCCACCTTCTTGTTCTTTCTCTAAATACATTGCTGCCAGTCTGGTCCTAAGATGCAGCTCTTTCGCCCAGACCCATCCATCATGTGCACCTCATGTACTGGATCCCAGGCAGGTATACTCTTCCTGAGCCCAGAGGCACAGCCCCCCCTCCCCATCTCATCAGGAGACCTTCCTGCCCTGCATCAGGGAGTGCGGCTACCAGGCAGTCTCCAGCCCTCGGCTCCTTTAGTGTGCACTGCAGCTGCAAGGAGACACCAGGGCTGAGGCCATGGACTTCTGCAGACAATCCACAGCCAGAGACTGACATGAAAGCATCAAAGCCCTTCCCTCCCGGGCGGTGGGGAGACACTGATGGATGCAGAGAGCCCTGGGACAGCTGCGACTCTGCAGCTCTTCATTTGCAATGGAACCACTTTCCTCTGCCCCGCCTCCTTTCTTCCCTGCCTCTCACACATGATAATAAACACCTTGGCCCCCAAACTCTGCCATGGCAACCGCTTCAGGGAGCACATTTGCGCCCAGTGGTGACTTGGAATGGACAGGGCAAGGCAGGCTGATGTTACAGTGAAAGGGTTGTCTTCTAGCGCTCAGTGATTAGGGACTATTGTTACAACCTCCCATGTGACAACAAATGAGACAGCACTCAGGACTTCCAAGGAGCTAAATAAATAAATAAATAAATAAATAAATAAATAAATAAATAAACATTTACTATGACCAGGCCTAAGAGTCCAAGAATGCTGAATGACTTTTTGTTCAACTTTAAATAGGGTAAAAGCTCTGAAAACCAGAAGCAGGAAAGAATTTGCAAAATGTGTCTGACTTAAGCAGGTTTCTATGGTTACAGAGTCCCAGGGTCAGTTACAGAGTTTGGGGTGAGAGGTTATCTTGTACAAGCAGAATGATAATTGTGATCAACCCATAGGTACTGATCACCTTATTTTTTGTGATGCAAGATGCTCTGGGGCAGGTGAACTGTGGCTGGACAGCCAATAGTAAGAAATCAGATGAATCATGCTTAACAAACATTTCAAATTTGTAACAAACTCAAACTTTTCAAGCCAAATTTTTTCTATTACTATCTATCTTTCTAGCTGGCTTAAAACTGTGTGACCATCCTTATCGCCCCTTTGTAGAACCATCACCTTTCAACCTAACTATCTCACTGAGACATGGCTGTGAGTCTAACAGTGGCTGCTGTCAGATACCACTGATGTTCAGAGAGCACAGCCAACAGCTGGGAGTGGAAACCAGCTGCTATGTGCCAGCTGTGAATCAGAAAGCCTCCTCCTCCTGCAGCTAGCTAGAGGCAAGTCCTAGACTTAACAGTCAGAGCAGTTAGACTATGGAGATCACATAGGATCAAAGCAAGCCAGAGTCGAAATGTGCTCTAAGAGAATCTTGGCTCTTGGATGGCCCTAAAAGATTTTTTTAGATGGGAGATTTAGCCCACCCATCCTTATTATGGGGTGACTCCACGTTGGAAGGAAGTGCAGGGAGACCTAAGCCATTAAGGTCACATAGTGACCTTAGGAACCCTACCACTTCATGCTGGCTTACCTAAGCTTAGGGTTAGGGCTCCGCACAGCAAGGGTACCTCCCAGATGCACAGAAGACATGATGAACTACACTGAGAACAGCTGCAGTGTGGGAGCATGGTGAACAATAGAGAAAGTCATTCAAAGCCAAGGAAGAGGATGTGTGTAGGAGCAGATGCTGGTTATGGACAGGAGGTCCAGCCAATGACAGCCTTGGAGAGCAGGCCTGAGACTCTGCACCAGGTCACAAGATTAGGGCAGGGCCTCCCCTAAATGCTACCTGTGGTTCTTCCTCTTGGGACTAAGTGTAATGGAAAGAAGAACTGCTCTGGAATGTGGCTTCCTGAAGGAATCATGGGGTTTCTGTCATGTTTAGGGCAGGCGTGGCCCTTGACCACCACGACTCAGGAGCTCACGGTTGCCATGAGGACTGTTGAGGACTGGCTCCCAAGGTGGCCAGCTACCCCTTATGATAGAACTGGTTGACGAAACATGGTGTCCTCAGGAGAAAGACAGATGTGTGGTCCCTTAGGTAGTAGGAGCTGGTATGTGCAGAATACATCAAGGACAAAGACTGAGAGACCAAGTCACAGCACCTCACCTGGTTTCCACATTTCAATCCTTTTGAGCACATGCAGAGACATAGAAATACTAGATCAGATGATGCTTTTTACTCTTTTATTTCAGGGCCTTCTATATAATTTTTCACAGTAACTCCATTTGATATCCTGTCAACAATAGCCAAGTGTGTCGATCTCTGCACCTTCTCTGGGACGTGTTATTTTTGGTTTTAGTTTCATGAGTAAGTAGCCTAGTAGGTAAGGTCATACCTCACTGTAACTTTGATTGGCAGCTCACATGTCTTGTGCCAACTATATGCCTTCTTTGAAAAAGACTCTAGTCAACCCTTTGTCCACATTTGAAGTCTTAATTTTTTTTCTATTAGCTGGAAATGTTTCTTACATAATTTCAATAGTAACATCTCATCGGATAAATACTCTGCAAATATTTTCTCCCTATCATTGATTATATTTTCACACTTGTGATCATTTTTGAAGGTTTCTAGTCTCATGTTGCATCACTTGTCTGTTTATGACTTTTCCCCTGTGCTTCGGGGTCATATCTAAGAAGTCAAGTCTGATGGAAAGAATATTTATCGTCTAAAATAGTCAGGTAATAGAAGGCCAGAATGGTAGCTGCTGGGAAGTGAGTCAAGAGGGAACTGAAGAATTGCCCAATGGATAGAAAGTTGTAGCTTTGCAGGACAAACAAGTCCTAGGGCTCTGCTGGTGGCATACCATTATGGGGGTGTGCACCAAAATGAGCAAGACATCTCACCCCCCAAAACAAAATCATGGGGACAAAGTGTTTTGATCTATTTCTTTATCATCTGGATTGTTTGTGGTAATAGTTCCATGTGTCTGCCGCCCAACTCATTGTGTTATTAAACATGTGTGAAGCTTTTTCAATAATACTACCTCTTGCTGGTAAGCCAGCATGAAGTGGTAGTATTATCAATAATACTTCACTAGAGCTCTTTCTAAAAAGAAAGGAGGGGAGGAAAACTTCCTTCTCTGAGAACTATCTCCCTTATTTTCATCAAGTGCCCTACCCTTTATTCCCTTGGCTAAATACCTAGCTCCAGCCAAGACTGGCTCCTGTACTGTGCCCTGCCATGACACCTGCCCCTATAAGAGCTACCAGGTTAATGCCGTTCAAATGTCTTCTGATGTTCCTGCCCAGGTGGTCTGCAAGCACACAGCTGTGCCTACCCAGCCCTCCAGGGTGTCTTCCTGAGCAGCTTGGCCCACACAGACCTCTCATTTCTCAGAACTCTAACATTGTCTGCACTAATCACTTGGCAATTAATCATGCAGCACGCAAGCTCTTCTGCTGCAGCAGCGAAACATGAATTTGTTATTTTACTTCAAGTGTTTACATATTGTCCTCTACACCAAAATGAAAGCTCGTCCAGGAGCCCTGTCAACTTGGGAAAGCGATTCGATATATCAAAAGTCACCACCACCACAGAACTCTCGCAAAGAAGTTCGCCTTGGCTTTCCTTCGAGGGAGAAGCTTGTGAATGCAGAATGAGACCCGGGCTTGAGGTCAGCCATGAGAATTCACTTTTAAATTCTGCTCCTTGTGCACCACCTGACCTTGGCTCAGCTCAGGGCTTGTGATCTAGTCCCCCAGGGGAAAAATGGCTCTGCAAGACTTGTTACTGAGCCATTTCGTTTGAGATGAGATGTGTTGAAGGAAATGACAGGAAATCAGGTTGATTGCATTAATCATGTGCTTCAAAAGGACAATTTCTTCCCCCCCCCAAAAGGACAATTTCTTAAGATTTGAGCTATCTCACTCTGATCATCATAACACTACTAGAGTTAACTGCACAGTTGGGTAAACTGAGGTACATGCGATGAAGTAACTTGGCTGCACTACTGGAGCATGGGAGACTGGGATTCCAACCCAGGCAGTGAGCTCAGGGAAGCTGCCTTAGAGTCTCCTACAAGGAGAGACTGGACCACACCCTGCAAGCCAGGGAGACCCAGTCACTGCTGTTCTGATGGCTTTTACCTACAAGCGAAGGTATTAAAAAAAAGTGAAGCTTAATAAAACCATTGGCTACTGTAAGCCACTGTGTATCTGGCAATTTCATGTGGTATGAAGGTTACTTTTTCATAGTAGATTTCATCATGGAGTACAACAACCTACATAGAAGAGTAAACAAGATCCAATTCAGAAAATATTTCACATGAAGCACAGTGTTATCAGTATTCACAGAATCCAGATGACCCCTCCCACACACACTTCCCCTTCCATTTCCCTCCTATTCATTCTCCAAGCATCATCACGTGATCAATTCCAAACACTGCAGATGATTTTTGCATAATTTTTTACTTTGCATATGGAATCATAAAATACACGTTATTTTGTATTTGGCTTTTTTTCCCTCAAAGATGTTATGAAATTGACTCCTGATGTTGTGTATAGCTGTTACTTATTTGTTCATAGTGTGAGTATGCAATCTATTCCTGCAGAGCCCCGTGGATGGCCATTTATTAAAAGTCCAGTTTGGGGCTACTGTGAAAACTGGCTACTGTTAACATGCCTGTTTTTTTGATTACACACACACAGACACACACACATACATACATACATACACATATATGCTTCACTTGTTTCAGGAACATGCAGGAGATTAGAGCTGCTAAGTCATAGAGTATGACCACCAAAAGACTGGTTGAACCAGTGTCTACCACAGAGACTTGGAGAATTCTCCCACCTCTCTAGCAGCTCTTGACATCACAGTATTTGTCAATTTAGTCCTCGATGCTGGGCACAAGACATCATCTCACAGTGTCTTTTATTTTTAATGTATAGATTGACATTGGACAGCATGGCTTAGGACCATTTATAAACTTCTGTTCTTCAAGTCTTTTGCCCCCATTTGTACTGGGCTCTTGCTGTTTTCATAAACTTAAAAATAAGACTTGAAAATAGGAGGGAGTCAGGCAGGGGAGCAACAAGGATTATAATAGGAAGAAGGGGGGATGGGTTGGGAATTCAATTGTGAAAATATCATAAAATTCACTATATTAATGTGTGAAACACTAAAAGAATTTAAAATTTAGTTTTCTTAGCATAACTCCCTACTTAGAAATAGCTTCTGCAACCTCCCTTCTTCCATCCCAGCGAGTATCTACCATGGTGCTGTTCCCATGTGTGGCTGTTCCCTTGGTTCTGTGAAGTGCTCTTTTGCTGTCCCATAAGGAAGACGACTCAAGAGCAACTCTCGCATGTTGGAGAAAGGTATCTGCCCAAGGTGTGATATTACAGTCTTGGCCTGTGGCCATGGTGCACTCTCAGTTCATGATATGGTAAAGTCTGAAGGATCTGTCCTGCCTGGACATTCCAAAGAACATCATCTTACATCAGATATGCTAATAGAATCTCTCTAATTAGATAGGCTACATCAGACATGGCCAAGAACAATGAGCATCTCTGTAAGCAACACATGCTCCAAGGAGCCTAGGAATAGACTAAGTTTCAGGAGCCTGCCACATCAGTGACATATAGAGCTCTAATGATCTGGGGCATTTGTGGGACTTTCCTGCTAAATAAGAATGCCTATCACCTCCTCCTCACCTCCCTCCTCTGCCCTAGTCAGGCTGTGCTTCTTAGAACACAGTTGACTCTTTGTATCTATGGGTGGATTCCATATTCAGGCAGTAAACAAACTACAGAGAGAAAATATTCAAGACAAACCGCATGTGTTCTGGACACATATTCCCCAACCAATACACTGCAGCAATTATGTACCATTTACATTGTGCTGGACACATCGTAAGCAATAGAGACACATGGGCAGATAGAGGGGAATATGTGAGTTATACGCAAGTACTATTCTGTTTTATACAAGGAGCTGGAGCATCCAAGGATTTTGGAGTCTGGGCAGGAGAGTCCTGGAGCCAGTGCTTTGCAGATGCCAAGGGACTACCATACTTTCCACACAGAAGGCCACCAGGAACTGGCTCTGCAACACATCCTGGCTACAATATCAGGGTCGTATCATGAAGCTAAAGACATGTTGACTCATTATCCGAAGCAAGGCTGAGCCAATGCACAAGGTCTATAAAGGGGTTTAGCCCTGCTCATGAAGATAGCTGCCTGTCACAGAGCATGGATTGTGTCTCCAGATTGTCCCTAAAGACTCCTGTTAAATCAACCCTTCTGAGTTATATCTAAGCAGGAAGTAGCTTATTCAACTTCCCAAAGAACGGTCCATGCCAGGCAAGATGTGGCTCTGGGGTCCCGCCCTTGGGTCACATATGTTCACTCCCCAAGGGTCTTTCTTAGGACTAGCTTAGAAGAGAAAGTTTGAGAATGTCCATTCATGGTCAGTATGGTCTGCGAGGGCAAGCTGCAAATGGCCACTACATCTTTATAGTCCCTATCCCTAGACTACCCTTGAAGACAGTAGTGAATAGAAATCATCCTACAGACAGAGGTCAGGCATAGCACTCGGCCATCCACTTTGTATCAAACCTAAAGAACCAGTGTAAAAATATATAAATACTCAAGGGCAGTAGTAGCTAATAGTTGGGATGGATGACCATGCATGAGAAGAGCAAGACTCGAATCTCGGGCACAAAGTGTCTAGTAGAGTCACCTGGGTATGAGCCTGTGAAAGATGGAAATGCATGTGGTCTATAGTTCACAATCATGCCTATCTCAGAGCACCCACCATCACTATGTACCCAACAGTCAGGTAAACAGAATGGTTCAGCAGCTGTCAGCTAACCAGCCGTTGGCATCCCCTATGCTAGCACAATGGGCACACGATCACAGTGGCAAGAAAGAAGACATGTTCCTTCATGCACATACACGTGCACACAGCCCACATTCGCACAAGATAACTCTATCATTATTCCTTATATACAAGGTTTAAATGTGTCTTTATAAATGCAGCACATGTCATACATATACACTGTGGACATGGAGAAATAAATCGTGGCTTGTTAATTGGACATTAAGCAGGTGCCAATTTTGGGATTGTTTTGTAAAACCCTAGCAAGTTTATGGTTGGACCAGGAAAATGGTTTATCAACCATGTCTAGCCTTTAGGACCACAGAGGCTACTTGATGCCCTGACGGGTCAACCTGACCCAAACTACTAAGACTATTTCCTTGTGCTCCCATAACATGTTCCATGAGAATGGGATATACTCGTGTGCATCAAGCACTCATGGTATGTCCCATGTGGCCTGTGTAGATGGCGAGTCTGTACATAGGTGATGCATGATTATGTGTCTGTTTAATGCAGAGGGGTCTGGTGGTAAATTTATATGCATGTGGGAAGGCCGCTGTTGCAGGCTGAGGAGTAGAATTACTTTTGTAGCCTTTTAATGTGCTTTTTCATTGCTTACCTGGCATGACATTAATCATGGCAAGTTTTAAATGACTTTAAATTCACTTTTCCTTCCTCACGAATGCCAGCCACATCGCCTTGTCTACAGGGAGCACTAAACAAACCAGAGGGTGAAAAAAAAGCCTCAATCAATTTTCCTTCTCGCTAATTGGGGATTTATTACTGGCTCGTTTGCTCTCAATGGTGGGGAGCCAGTACACCCTTCAGTGTCTGGGCTCGGAGTAGCTAACCGGGAAGCCAATAGTACTGGAAGTGACTCTGGCCATCTCATAAGAAAGCAGAGGGAAAAAGAATGATATGATGATGTATTTATTATTCTCTCTGTGGGATAGGGAAAGTTAGGGGGGTCTTGACCTTCAGCTAGCTGGGCTTTGACAGAAAGGGGAGGGGCTCCCCCCAGTTGTGTTTATAGGAGGAAAAACAACCCCATGAACTTGTGTCTATTCTCACTCCAATATCCATAGATTGATGATGTTTCCATGAGTCTGTACTAAAAGGGAGTCCTGTGCTGCGTCCTATGGAAGATGCTAGAAAGACGGGCATGACAGATGCAGTCAAGAGTCCTGTGATTGCTATGCCACAGGGACTGCAGGAGCGTGGAAGGGACAAACCAGCCACCCTGCATACCCAGAGAAGGTAGGGTTGCTGAGTTTCAAAGGCTGAATTTAGAAATTCAGTGAGTCGCAAAGAGTACAGAATATTCCAGAAGAAATCCAGAAGCCTGACATAGATCATTCGGGGGAGAGTGTAGAGCTGCTGGGTAGGGATTACAAGGGGAAGAACTAGGTGACTATTCTCACAGCTAGGTGACCCTCATCTCCATGCCTAGGCACTGAGAGGATGCAGCTGGACACACAGAAGAGACCTGGAGGGCTTCCTCCCGACACAGCCAGCCAACCAAGGAGAAAGAGCATTCCCTGGACTGTTTCAAAGAAGAAAAGATGGTCAGAATATAGAAGCCCAGTGTGAAGGGGAGAGAAGAGAAGGAAGGAGACAGCCAATGGACTGGTATCCTTTTAAGTTGCTGGGCTCTGGCCCTGGGCTTGGCTGAGAGAAACTAGGGCACCAGGCATCACCCTGTGCTGCCACTCGGATAACCACCCAGCCTCACCAACAACTGGGATTTAAAAAAAAAGCAATTAGTGAAAGACAAAGTCAGAGGTTGACTGAGGTTAAAGACAAATTGGTGAAAGACAAAGACAGAGGTTAAAGGTTGCACTTTTAACAGTTGATATGAGTGTCAGGCTAGTTAAGAAATAGGCAGTACGGCTGGAGAGGTGGCTCAGGAGTTAAGCCTCTGCCTTGCAGGCAGAAGGTCCTGAGTTCGGATCCTAGACCCCACGTATAGACACCAGGCAGAAGCGGAGGCGGCCTGCGTTTCTGGTCCTGGTAGGGCGGAGCCTGTGAATCCCGGGGCAGAGTAAACAAAGAGGAGGTGGAGGCATCCATGGTGGTTCCCAAATTCGCCCGTGGTTTTATACACACACACGCATACACACACACATACATACACACACGCGCACACACGCATACACGCACAGTTGAATAAATAATAATAATAAAAAAAGAAATAGGCAGTACCAGCCACTTGGATAGCAGGGCTAGAGAAGGTTTAGAACAAATCTGAAGAAGTGAGACCCTGCTTAGAGAAGAAAAAATGGCAGTTTCTGATTGGCGAAGCTTCCAGTTAGAAGTGACTTGGTGCCTTCTGATTGGATGAGCCTAGGTTTCCTTTGAATCTTTATATACTCCTGGGAGAATCCAGGTCCCGAATCCATCTCATTTAATTTCCTCCCACTGCCCTTCACAGATCACAAATCATCCTATATGCGGCCCCTATACCTGTGGCTCTCAGAACCCTGGGATGCTTTGCAGCTGTGCAGCTGATAACACTTTAAACTCAGTCCCCCTCCTGTCTTCCTTTCCCTACTCTCCTCCTTCCTTCCTCACCCCAACCCCACCCTGATTCTTCCGGAGTTCTCAATATCCAGGAGCACCCTCTGACTCCACCCCCAGCCCCTTCCCTGCTACATCCTGTCCTCAGCCCCACAGGATCTGGCCCTTCTCCCTCTCCCTTCAAATTGTCACGAAAACACTCCCTGCTTTCAACCCCTGCATCTTCCAGCCTTCAGGCCTTCAAGTCTGCTGTTTCCACTACATGGACAATTCTCTATCAGCTCCTCCCTGGCTCATTTCTACCTGACTTCATGGTCAGAATATAGAAGCCCAGTGTGAAGGGGAGGGAAGAGAAGGAAGGAGACTCTTATAGCTATATTTCATGCCAAAGTGTTATTGCTCCCATTTGCCTACATCTTTCCAACAGAATCCAGAGATGAATTGTTTAGATTTGTCCTTGTCTTGCCAATCTTAAGGCTGTAGGGTCATTCTTCTTCTCAGAACGTAGCATGAAATCTGGCTCGTGGTAATTGGTCAAAATGTATTTTACAAAGGCAAAGCACTCCATTTAGGAAAGGTTTCTGTTCATCAGGCCACCTGGTCTTTTGTCATTGACATGCTACACCCTGTGAATGTCCACCTGCCACTCATACACCCTGGCTATCCACTACCATTGGAAGTATTAATGGTCCAAGAGCTACAAAGTCAAGATTAGTTGGCTATGCAGAGAAGATAATTTCCCTTGGTACCCATTACTTATTTGACAGTAAGCTGTCAGTCTGCTAAGGTCACTATCTCCATCACTCCTTTAAAATTCTTTGGCCACAGGGGCTGGAGAGGTGTCTCAGGGGTTAAGCCTCTGCCTTGCAGGGGAAGGTTCTGAGTTTGGATGCTAGACTCCATGTATAGACGCCGGGCGGAAGCGGGGGCAGCCTGCGTTTCTGGTTCTGGTAGGGCGGAGCCTGTGAATCCCAGGGCAGAGTAAACAAGGAGAAGGTGACAAATTCTCGAATTTGTCCGTGGTTCTACACACATACACACACACACGCACACACACACACACACACACGCACGCACGCACACACACGCACACGCATACACGCACAATTGAATAAATAATAAATAATAAAAAAAGATTCTTTGGCCACAGTAACTTATCTCTTTGTTTATGAGCAAACTGTAGAAACTTACAAGTGTTAAAAGCTACTACAGAGACGGAATCGTCTAGTTCAGAGAAGGTCAGTGCTTGGCACTCACACCACCTCTTGTTTGCTGTGCACTGACAGACATCACTAATAGATCATAGCACCCTTGTTGTGCAGTAAGTCATTAGTAATCATCATCAATCTGGCTGGGAGACAGAGTCACCGATACAGAACTTTTAAGACAGAATGAGGGTGTTTTCCATGGTGAGAATATATGACTAAGATTAAAGAAATCAGCACAAAGAGATGCTAAATCATCAAGGACTAGCAGCAATGGGCAAGGTGCGGGTGAGGGAAAGGTGAGCACCCTGTGGAAGAGGAAAGAATTGATATGCAAAGCTGAGTTCACAGCTGGGACCAGGTGGACAGATGGCAACACAGGCATGGTTATCACAGGAAGCCAGGATGCAGATGCAACAAATCAAGCCCCACCTTCTCTGTTCTGCCCTCTAACCTCCAGTCAGCCATGGACCGAACCAGTGCAGGAGCCAGACAGCAGTGCACACACATGCTTTAGGGTTAGTGACCCCAGTTGCTCACATTGGTGGGTGCCTATTGTGGTGTGTTAGAGTGCTGTGTGATCTATTAGTGATGTCTCAGTGTGCAACAGGAGATGGTAGCATAACTGACATGTGCTGGCCTTTTCTGAACTAGATGGTCTCACCTCTGGTACTCCTTTAAGCTCCAGGAAGCTTCTGGGTACATTTATGACACACCTCCCTATACTGGTCAAATCCCAGGGCCCAGGCCAGGAGACCAGAATGGGGAGAACTTTGCATTCCCCCTGTCTCTGAGATGGTGAATTGGGACTATGTGGATTCTCTCCATGGTGCAATTCCCAGCAGACACCTGGGCCATGAGGGATGCAGGTTGGGGAGGAAGATGGGAAGGAAGACCTGGGTTGGGGTGGTCTCTGCAGTTACTTGTCTTCCATCGTGCAGTAGGCTGCACTCTGGGGAGAGACTTACCTTTGCTACAAGGACAAATGTCCAGCAAAAGGGAACGAGGGGATCCTTCAGCAGGTGGAAGACGAGTGTACCACCTAGTGAGGGGATCAGAGCTGAGCACCAACACCGTCCATCACCAAGACCAACATCTGAAGACAAGCACAAGTCAGTCAATATAACTAACAAAGCAGCAGAGACCTGTCTACTTTCAATGTGTGTGTTCTGAAGTCAGTGAATTTTGCAGGGGATGGGATTGACAGAATCCAGCATGAAAGTCTACTGGAAAACTGGGAATTCTCAAGTATGTTCATGAGCTTGTTTGGGCCCTGGACTCTCAGAGACAAAACCAAGTCACTGTTGTGACCGTAACATCAGGAACAGAGATGGTTCTCGGTGCCACCCAGGGCTTCGTATTTTCAAAACATGTCCCAGATGCGTGAGTCCCACCCGACACATTTGTAATGATTATTTGTGGTTGTGGCGGCTCCCTTGGGGACTTAACAATATCTGGTAGATGAAGAGAAGTTCTGAGAAGTTCTACAGTTTTTTAAAAATAGTCATTTAAGCTTGAACTTACTTGAAAATGTAATTCGTTTGTGGAATATTCTATATTTCTTCTAGTCAGTACAATCTTTAATTATAAAGACACCCAACTAGGCAGTTACTGTGTTACATGGAGGAAGAACAGAGGCCCGACATGAAGAACCCAGGCTCTGTGCACAGATCCCTGGAAGCTAACCCAAGAGGGCTGTACATCCTCCTAGCAACAGCTCAAGTTCATTCTTTTACCGCCTGGAAGCTGCTCACTGGGTAGCACAAATACTTTAGCCCTTACTTTTGGAGAATTCATAAGTCTAGAACTCCATGATTGTGGTGCATGCAGGTCCAGAGCAAATTATCTTGGGCAATCTTTAATTCCCTTAAATAGCCATCTGTGTCTGAGATAGCATTGTTGTAACTATCAAGTAAAATCTTTTGGGATGTGTTAACTAACAGACCACTAGCTTTCAAGATTTAAGAATGTCCTTAAGTAGCATCTAAGGGCCACAGCAGAGATTTCCCCACTGTCCTTGCAACCTGATTACCTGATATCCCCACCTATGGATTGAAAAAATGCCCTGACATATGATTAGGAAAAATAGAAATGTCTATTGATCTAAAGATCAAAGGGTATTAGTATAGGGCCTTGCAGATATGGGGACTGTGGTTTGCCTCAAGGTGAGAGCGCATTAGAGCATAAATGAGAGCTCAAAATATAGAAGAATAAAAATAACTCATGCACACAGCATGACAGGGCATCCGCCAAGCCTGCAAGATGAACGAGGCTTCGGACTTGGAGCTTTTCCAGAGGGTGGCAGGAAATGTTGGACCACGTGAGGAGCCTTCCAGGCTGGGGGAAGACATGGGAGGTGTTGACCTGGAGAGGCAGCCATGAGGCTCCACGCTTGTTCATAGGCTGTTGTCGTCCTCACAGGAGGAGACTCGAGCTGGAGCTGGGTAAAGCCTGCTGTCCACCAGGCAGTTAGAGAACCTGTGACCTAACTCGTGACTGTCTGCTAGTCTAGAACTGCGAAAACCTTAGGAAACTGTTAATCCTGTTTGAGAGAGGCAGCTGGAGTTAGAGTGATCCACCACTCAGGATTGTCTACTATCCTCTAACTATGAAAACTTTATGAAACTGTCACCATAGGAAACATGACATTTAGTGCAATCTGAATCCCTGTCTTGTGGCCATAGCCACACGTATCTGACTCCAGAATAAACATTTCTTACTTCCTGTCAGTTGCAAGCTATATTTTTACATTGCTCCCTTTCCTTTCCTTTTGGACACTGTAGAATCTGTGAATCTTCTGTGTCTAGTACAGCAATTGATTTTTAATAAACCTATAATGCATGGGTGAGTGGATAATTAAATGAGCCATGCTTATTCTATAGTTCCGCATGAATTTATTTTCTTAAAGAGGAGCAAGAAATGCCAGTGATTTAGGCCCCTCTGGGAACCTTATAGAAAATGTGCTTATTCTTTTGGACATAGAGAGGAACTGAAAAATTGAAAGGTCTGGCGTGAGGATGGGATGGCTCCTCCCTCATTTGTCTTTCTGAGACCCTCAAGGCACTGACTGCCTATCAGTGGAGCCACTTTGTCTGCCTGGAGTCATAGGATGGGTTCTTTGCCCTGACACCTTGCATATACTTCCCCATCACCCATCAGTCCTGAGTTGTGGATAGAACTTATGTGGCAAATGCCCCTTTATCTTCTGGCCCTAGGACTTCTCAAATTTAATGGAAGGTCAAGGAAAATAAACACTTTATACATGTGAAATCTAGAATTCTCCTCGGTGGATGGCACCAATCATTCATGCTTTCCACATTCATTCCTCGGGCAGACCTCTCAGTTGGGCATGCTGCACAGGTGGAGTGCTTGTCGCTCTCTCTGGTGTTCTCCTGCTGCCCTTCCTCCCTTCCCCTCAGCTTCACTCCTGAGCACTGTGGTCAAACACTTGCATATCTTCCTGGTGGAAATCAGGTTAAGGAAATAGAGGGCAGAGGAAACAGCCAAAACAGACCCTTAGGGGGATTTGGATCTGGGTATCTGTTCACTTATATTGCAAGTAGGGTGCTGGTGACAGATGTTATGCACGTGGGTGTGTCGTGGGTGGATCCAGGGGCACACATAGGTGTTCATCTTGCCTGAAATGTCTGAACCACATGGAGCAACAGGATGCAGACTTGGTAAAACAGGCTGCTTTTTACAACCATCTCAGAGGCCCTAAAGAGACAACGATGGACAGGCCAGTCAGCCCCAAACCTAAGATGTGCTGTGAAAGCCAGGGGGTCTGAAGGACACAGTTAAGAAGATTCCCATTTCAGTTGCTCACTCTGCAGCAGGTTACACTTAAGCCTTGGGCTAATGTCGGGACAACAAGGACAGTGAATGTACTAGCCTCAGCCTGCCTTCCAAAGTCAATGCTCACGTCCGAAGAGAAGCTAAGGCCAGAAGTAGGGCAGTTCAAGAAGTCTAGCAAACCTGCACCCCAGATATCCCTGAATCTGCTTAATCAGAGGACTAACCCCTTCCCCAAACTTGCTGTCAGAGAGAGGCAAGGGATCTGTACAGATCTCGGCTGAGACAGGTATCTCACAAGACATCTTTCACAAGCTATGCACACTCTCTGCCTGTCAGGATCTGTTCCAGCACCTTCCTGTCGGCTGTAGGCAAACAGTGAAGGTTATATTTTAGGACTGGCTGAATGGAGAAATAAAGGGCCCTCTCTGGTTTAGAGACAGAAGTAGCTGCAGGTTCAGGTCAAGATACGATGGGGAAATGAGGAATGAGATGGATGTGAGGAGAGGGGTCACTTTGGACATGGAGGGGGTGGAATTAGAATGGATCGTTGTGGTGGGATACGTGTAGCAGATGACAGGGCAGCAGAAGCAGGAGGCTGGCTAAGGTCATGGCAATCATAGGAGACAGACAGCAGCAGAAGCAGGACTGGGCTCCCAAACCTCAAGGCCACCCCAGGAGCTGCTCCTGAGGTCTCCACCTCTAAAGGTTCCATTACCTTCCCAAACAGCTTCACCAGCAACAAGACATTTGAGGCTGTGGGGGGCAAATCACTTCAAACTACGACAGGTAAACGAGCTGATGGACGGGCCTGCCCCAGTGGTTGGAGAATCAGCGCCGCAGCAAACATTCCCAGACTAATCCTGATGCCACGTGAACTGATTGTTGGAACGTTGACGTGACAATGATTACAACGTAAAGGAAAGAGAATAAAGAGGGGAAATAGGGGAAGAAGCAAAGAGGAGGGAGAGAAAGACAGGAAGGGAAGGGAAGGGAAGGGAGGGGAGGGGAGGGGAGGGAGGGGAGAGGGGAGGGGAAGGGAAGGGACGGGGAGGGGACGGGGAGGGGACGGGGAAGGGACGGGGAGGGTAGGTAGAAAGAGAGAGAGAAAGGAAGGCAGGGAGGGAGGGAGGGAGGAAAAGAAAGAAAGAAAGAAAGAAAGAAAGAAAGAAAGAAAGAAAGAAAGAAAGAAAGAAAGAAAGAAAGAAAGAAAGAAAGAAAGAGAAAGAAAGAGAAAGAACAGAGGAAAAGGAAGAAATAGTTTGAAAGTATTAATGAAAGAATCAGGAATTGATAAAATTAAAATTAATTATGTGAACCAGAAGAAATACCACCTATGCCCACAAGATCACCTTGGAAAACAACTGTTCTGCTGAGACAAAATCACTGGCATTGATTGAGAATGTGGCAGTGACCGTGTGAGTGGCACATGCGTGGGAGGAGCTGCCATGGAGCACACCTATGTGGTGATATCCGTGGTAGAGATGAAATTCCACAGCGGCAGTAAAGAGACAGAAGTAAGCTCAAGTCCCCAAAGTCATGGGCCTCGTCAGAGTTTCTTAAGCTACAGGGCATTTTGGTGGTGGCTGACACACCACAGTGTGTCTACAGGCAAGATGGATGGCAGCTGTCTAAGATGTTATTAACTTTATATGACAGAGAAAGAAAAACAAGAGCTGGTAAAAGAGTCATTCCATTTGTACAGTAACAAAATTTAAGGTCTAGCTCCAGAAGGCTGATATCCTCCTTTCAAGGGAAATTGAAGATCACAGGACTTCACTCACTGATCAGACATAAGCCAGCTCACAGTCATATTGTCCATTGATCATAAACTGGGCATCCACCAAGGAAGAGGCAGGGCCTCTAGAGGGTCTGGAGGTGTTGGAGAGTGCACATCGAAGCACTTGGAAGTAGATCCGGTTCTGACTGGTTGAGTGGTCTAGAGGGGGCGGCATGTTTGAATAGGACTCAGAACACCAAGTTCTCTAGCAGGAGAAGTTACTTGAGCTCTTTAGTCAGAAGGTTTGACCAAGTAAGAGATGTGCTGAGTGATTAAGAGCTCTGTGTAAGCCCATGCAAGCTTCACAGAAGGAACCACAGACCAGACCTTGGGGACTCTGGGAGAGGGGTCGGGGTATACTTCTGTAATGGATGACACTGAAATATGTGAAAAGTCAGGACCCCTGTGCTCTCAGGCCCTAGCAGGAGCTCAGTGCCTGAATATCTATCAATCATCTCTCTATTGTCTCCCATCTATTATCTATCGCCTGTACATCTATATCTAGCTGTCATCTGTCATCATATATAGAGCATTTATTTATCTTTATACCTTACCACCTATTTATCATCTGTCTACCTGAAGGGGTTATACACATATCATGCCTTTAATGCAAAAATATCTGTATCACTAGATATAACAGAGACATTTAAAAATTATAGAGGCACTCATCTAACAGGAGACTCAATGCATATGATACCATAACCATAAATCTATATTCATGCAGCATTCTATCATAAAAATACATGAAGCATAACTTGAAGGACTGAGATAAACCAATCAGAGCAGATTATTTCCAGATGCCTCTATGTAATTACCTAAAGTCATACAATTACAGTGGGATATTTTAATATAACTTTTTCAATAGTCGATAGATCCAGCCAACCAAAGCCCAGTAATTACAAAGGAGCCTTAGACCACACAATTAACCTACTTGACATGAATAAAATGCTGTGGCTATCAACATAAAAGTTCACTTTCTTCCAAGCACACATAGGTCACTTGCAACATCTGAACAGAGTAGATCATATTTCTCAAGAGGTTAGTTATAGATATCATGAATATGGTTGGTAGAACCCACGGATGGATGCTGGAACCAGACAATAATTAGAGAAACTCAAAGTACATGAAAAGGAAATATTTTCAATTTACTAAGAATAAAATAAAGAATTTTTATTTTTTAGATGTTATTGTGGAGATAGGGCTTGTGCGTGCTCACACACACTCAGAGATCAGAGGACAACTGTCTAGGGTGGGTTTTCTCCTTCCATCTTGTGGGATTCAGAAACTGGGCACAGGTTGTCGGGCTTGTACAACAAGCACCTTTATCTGATGAGCCATGTAACTGATCCTGGGTTTGTGTTTTCTGTTTGTTTCTTTGTTTTAAGACAAGGTTCTCATATAATCCAGGATGGCCTTGAATTCCTAATACTCTGCGTCCACCTCACAAGTGCTGGGATTACAGGTGTGAATTATCATAGCTAATGTAATTATTTACAGTCTCATCGCAAATATTTAGGACAAAAAAAGCAAGCAGAATTTAAGAAAAGTCAAATGAGATTAATAATCAAAGTCAGAGTAAGCGAACTACAGCACAATTATAAAATGGTGAAATTCAATAAAGCCATAAAAGCACAGTGAAAATGCTAATAGAACAGGAAAGCTATGCACACCAGCCCAGGCCTTGCATTCTAATTAGGATGCAGAACTGATCCTTGCCAGCACAGCAAATCATCGGGAGAGCGATCATAAAATTCATTCTGTTTCTTAAAGCCGTTTAAGAGCTATAAACAAAGCAGAACCTAAAAATTCTAAACTCTAACATAATGAACCCTCCTGGGAATACACATGGCAGAAGATGTTTTTCATGCCTTGAGTCAGTTTCTAAGAGGGGGTCAGGTGAGCATGGATAGAGCCAGTCAAACAACAGACTGGGCTCAAAAATTAAAGGAACACATTTTTGCAGGACTGAGGGCTTACCAGCCTGATTTGAATCTAGAAGACACCCAAATAGTCAAATGTAACTTTCATTCGCAGGCGCCTTGCTGACTGTGACAGAGTACCTGGTCAACTTCTCTGTTGCTGTGATGAAAAAGACCCCAACCAAAGCAACTTAAGGGAGGAAGGGTTGATGTGGGCTTATGGCCTCCGAGGAAGTTCATCATGCTGGGGAGGCCAAGGTAGTAGAAGCAGGAAGCGGGCTGGCCACTGGACGTCAACACTCAGTAAGCTGAGAGAGAACAGGAAATGGGGCCCGGATTAGAAAACTGGAGGCCCAGCCCCAGGGATCCACTTCCTCCAACAAGGTTCCCAGCTCTTAAAGGTTCCACAACCTTTCAGAACAGCACCTCCAGCTGGGGACCAAGCACTGGAACACATAAGCCTGTAGGAGACACCGGACATTCAACCCCAATAGTATCTGTATCAGAAAGAGACCTCATCAGCTCAGAGAATTTGAGCGTCACTGTACGACATCAATTGATCTTGGTTTCTCATCCTACTTCATTATTTTTGGGAGCCCAGCATCAAAGTCCCACAGCTTATAACCTATAAAGATATAAAAAGCACAGGGCATTTTTTTAATCAAAAGTATTTTTATTACATTTTTTGCCTAGTTATACATGCTTAATAGGTAATCCCCTTCTCCCTCTCCTTTCCCCCCTGTTGTCCAACATTCCATTCTCCCTACTTCCCACCTCCCCTCCCTCTCACCCCTTTTCCTTCCCACCTCCTCTCTTGGTGCTTCCTGCTTTCTCCCTCCCATTCTCCAGAGCATCTGTTTATGTGGGCGCTGAATTTTCCTGAGTCATCTACACTAGTGTATTAGTCAGGGTTCCCTGAAGAAACAGAATGTATAGAATGTAATACACACACACACACACACACACACACACACACACACACTCACACACATATATAAGTTTATTTTTAAAAAACTCACAATGAAAATAGTGTCCTTCAAAGTAGCCACCTGCAGCAGCCTCGTTCTTGACTGGAATGTTCCACAAAGCCAAAAGATCCCAAGAAGGTCTCAAGCCTTTGCTCCTCTGGAGGGTCGAAGATGCTGGGCTCCGACGTCAGCGATGAACGGTGAACAGCAGCAAGGCCTAGAGACCAGGCTCCAAAGGCAGCAGGAAAAGGTGAAGCTCCAAGTCCAAGAGTGGACTCTGCAGCAAGTCAACACTGAATAAGGGAAGAACAAGTCCCGTCTCCTTGCACCTCCTATTATCTGGTCCACCACTGGAAAGTACCACCTATTATGGGCTGGGCTCTCCACAGCAATCAATCAAGTACCTGCAGACTTGTTCAGGGGCCATTCCAACCATTAACTTTCCATAGCTGTGCCCCAAACAGTCTGCAAATATCAAGTTGACAGCAAAATGCAACCATAACATTAATTCTGTTGCAGTTCGCCTGCATGATTGTTGATAAATGACCATCAGATGGCTTAAGGGAACAAGGGGTTTATTTCCTTATGACAATCCAGTTGTAGTTCTCAGTCCAGCTTGACAAGAGAGCATGCAAAAACACCAGGGCCAAGGGAACTGGCTACACATTTCTACATAATGGCTGAGAGAGGGACAATCCTTACTGGCCAGACCAGTATGTCTGGCCAAATGTGCAAAAGGATGCTAACTCCTTCAACCATCTCTCTGTATTTTATTCCAGAGCCTAATCCCACCCACGATAGGCTGGGCTTCCCTGTCAGCTAGACAATCTCCTGCAGGCTTGCTCTGGGCCAACTCAACCACTAATTCTCTACAAATGTGCCCAGAGCTCAAACCCTCAACCATCAAGTTGACACTTGTGCGAACTATGACAAGTAGTGAGGGTTGAGGACTCAGTGGCATAATTTGGGGTTCCTTCTTGGGCTGCCCGCTAGTAAGGGAACTCTATTATGACTGTTTAACCCCTTGCCTCTAAGGATCCTTACTGCCTAAAGCCTTCTCCCCTGTGATCCGTGCTAGACTTTGGGGGGTTGTTGACATGTCAGCCATTGTGCAGGTTAGACAAGATCCAATCACACTGTGGTTATTAGCTATTCCTAACTTAGTTATGAGACATGGTGTGTTCATTTGATAAGGGTACAATGTGTAATGATCAAATCAGGCAGTTAGCATTTCTATCTTCTTCTATGGATCATTGCTTCGTGCTAAGAACATGTCAATTCCTCTCTACTCGTTTTTTTTCAAAGAAATATGATAAATTCTCTAACTGGAGTCACTCTGCTGTGCTGAGGACCATTAGGACCTTCTGTTGACTGCAGCTTGGCACCAACCTCTACCTTCAACTGAGACTCTCCTGACTCTCACCAGTGAGCAGCTATGTGATCCTGGACTGGACAAAGACCTCTAACAGAAGATGCAAACTTTCCATAAAAATGAGTTTTGCACACAGAAATTCATAACAAAATGATAATGTGTTTTTTGGGGGGGGACTGAAATGTGCCAATCAGAAAGGAAGGAGGCAAGCAATCGAGAACAACTCGAGAGAGTGGCCAGTATGTACCCACATGTTTTGGAGTCAAGAAAACCTGACTGAGTCTGGCTCTGCCCCCACAACCTGTGACCTCAGAGGCACCATATGATTTCTCTCAGTCTGACTTCATTCTTGTTTTGGGGGGGACACATGAGCAGCAATGTCCAAAGCTTACTTTAAGTTGGTGCATTTGTCAGTTTTTTGCCACTATGACAAAACACCTGAGGGGATCAAGTTAAAGGAGCAAAGATGGATTTTGGCTCCCAGTAACAGAAGATTCCGTCCATGGTACTTGGCTCTATTGTTTCTCGGGCTGTGGTGAGGTAGAGCTGAATGCTCACCTCATGGTCTGGAAGCAAAGAGACAGAGGGAGCCAAGGACAAAATAGCCTCTTTTAGAGAATACCCTTCCTGCTGGCTTCCTCCAACCAGACCCCACCTCCTGAAGTTCCCACCACCTCCCAATAACCCATCAAGCTCTCTGTTAATGAGGTCAGAGTCCCCGGGATCCCCTCACCTCCTAAATGGCCACCTCTGGGTCCTGCTACTCTGGATCACAAGCCTTTACTACTTGCAGGATGTGTCAGATCCAAAACCACAGTAAGGTAAAATGAAATTTCACACTCATTACCGTATTTCTCATCAAAAGAACTAATTCCGAAGTTGCATCTGAAAGGCATCGCTGACCCCCTGGCCACGAAAGCATATTTTAGAAGTGACTTTCAGCTTCCTGGGAAGGCTGAACTTATGTTTGGCTCTTAGGTTTTGTTTCCAAGCCTGACATGCTGCTCAGCAACAGCTGGGTTCACCATGTCCCAAGGTCGCTAACATCACAACCCTCTTTGCAGCCAGCTCATTGCTCCACCAGGCACCAGCATCCACACCTGCAGGCAGGAAGATTCTGCTGTCTCTCGCATTGGCTGACACTGCACGGGTGCTCCCTGTGTGCTGCCTTGTATTCAGTGCCCGCAGGACACCTACACATAATACATGCTGCATTTATGCGGGGAGAAGGGGAGGAAACCAGTGGAGGATGAGGAAACCTGTGGCACAGGCAGCTGAAGTATTTAACTTGACAGGACCTTAAAATCACAAGATTTTGTACTTTTAAATGTATTTATATTTAAGATATATTTAACGCCTGTGGGGACAAGGTTACGATTACAGTTTAAAAGTGATATTTTCTTGTATCAAGTTGACAAAGGGTAGAGTGTCCTAGTTAGACACAGGTGTCAACTTTAGAGTTGAGGGTTTGAGCTCTGGGCACATTTGTAAAGTTGATAGTTGAGTTAGGCCCAGAGCGAACCTGCAGGAGATTGTCTAGTGGATGGGGAAGGCCCAGCCATGGTGGTGGTGACTAGTCCCCAGGCAGGTGAATAAAATGGAGGGAACTGTTGAGAAAGGAAGCATCCGAAGGAGACCAGATGTGCACTGGATCATAGTCGAGATTCACGATGTCTATACTTCTAAGGGATTCTGACGTTCATTCCCAGACTGAGAGGTGGAGATGTTTTTGTCTCAATTTCATAGCTCGTGGCAGGAGCTAATACCTGACTGACAATAAGTGGCTTGGAGCCAGAAGCAGGAAGCTGGTAGAGGTCACTGCCCACATCATGGAGACAGAGAGTGAAGTGCAGGTTATCGGGTCATGATGGGAGAGTTACAGCAGCAGGAACCAAGGGAACTGGATATACCACATCAAAAGTCAAGAGCAGAGGGCAAGAAACAACTCATGCCTGCCATCTTTATGAAGCTCTCATCATTATACTCACCACCTGTCCAGTGGGCAAGTCTTCTCACTGCAATCATATCATTAAAACCGCCCCTGAGTGCTTACCCAAAGATCTGCCTTAGTTAGATAATTACTCAGATGTGTGCCCAGAGACCAACTGTCCAGGTGACAGCCAAGACTAACCATCAGTATTAATTCAGTAGTGGAGTGCTTGGCCACTATGATTAAAGCCCTGGGTACAGTGCCCAGCACTATGAATGAAAAATAATGCCAACTGACAAGCCCTAGGCAGCATCCAGCTCCCAAGCAGAGGTAGAGCCATGAGGACTGATGCAGGTCTTGGGACATCTGCTTGGGATGAGCAAGTGAGCAGGCCCAGCAGAGAGCTGGGAGAACCTGGGTCATTTCAGAAAGAAAGGGAATAGCAAGTCCATTCATGAAATAAAAGGTCTAAGAGAAACTGGAAGATTGCAGCATAAAAGAAGCCAGAATGAGAGAGAGTATCAAAGCCCGTGTGCGAGCAGCTTCAAAGGTGCGAAGCAGTAAAGAGAGGCTGAGAGATGAAGGCAGAAAGGCCTTCTGAAGCCCAGGCCCTGAGTTTTGTTCTTAATCACAAGACGAAGTATTACTACTGCAGTGAATGGCTTTGAGGGCATGTAATGACAAGAAAAGACTCATCCCACTGGCCCCGTGATGATGAATATTCATTAAAGAACACTGACTAATTCAGCCTCCCATGCTCTGCCTTCAGCCGTGTGTAGGACCAGAAGTAGTGATTGACCGTGCTTGCTTGGCAGGCTTTCCCCCCTCCCAGGTTTCTCTGTGCATGGAATAAGGGTACTCGCTACAGACAAGGGACTCGTGAGACTTTATGATGCTCAAGGGAGAAGGGGAATGGGTAAAGCCCTCTTTTAACTGCCTGTGAGTCCTTGGAACACATGGTGAGGTTAACGTGGGAGAGTTGCACTACAAATCATCAAGTGACTTTTATGAGCGCTCACTTTCATCAGCTCCACCGAGGACACCACAAAGCCTTATGGCATTGTTCCGATGGATGAAAGGGGCTTTGAAGTGTCCAGAGAATAAGTACCCTGAAAGGAGCTCTTTTGAAAGCTGCTGCATTACAACTCCCCTGCCCCAGGCAGTGGAGCCCTGAATTACTATCTTTGCCTCCTCCCAGAATCCTAACACCCCCTCCCCCAGTCCAGACCGAGTCTCGCTCATCCATCACCATCTTGACCAGCACCCCCCCCCCACAACAAGAAAGAGCATGCAAGGTGCATGGCGAATGGCTGAAGTCGGGAGAAAAAAGAAACGTGTGCCAGGAACAGAAACAGAACAAGAAATAATAATGAAGATGGTCCTTGGCCACTAGAGAATTGGGAAGAGTTTGGGGTACAGAAAGTGGCTGGCCAGAACTGTCATAGAATGCATGACTGGATAGATGGAGGAGAGAGAGAGAGAGAGGCTAATGCAAGTCTAGAGGAAAGAGTGAGGAAAAGCATCTAATGCAGCAGCCACAGCAGCCGCAGCAGCCATATTCTTTCCAGCTAGTCTTAACAGTTGCACATGTGGAGTGTCGTTGTGTGCCTGACATGTGCTGGATGAGTTCTCTGGATGTGTAGAAAGGACATAGCCCCATCTCCCCATGGCTCAGGGTAGCCGGTGACTAGGTGAGCCAGGCAGGTTCTAACCCAGTGAAAGCATGAGCATTCTGAAGCACTTCTCCAGACCTCTCTGCCCACGACTGCCACTGTGCTCACCCAGGGCACTGCTGCAAGTGGGAGATGAATCCTATGTACACTCGGGTGCTTGTGCCTCACTGCCTTGTCCTTCCTGGATCTCAGGGACCCTGGCAGCCTTTAAGCACACTCACCTTCTCAACAGTTCCTTTCACTCTCGGGCTGTGAGTGAGGACCGTGGGAATCCAGGAATGCCGGAAGTGCGTTTTTCTTCCCAGTTGGATCTGCATGATAGCTGTTGCAATTTGCCTGCATGCTTGCTGACAGATCACCATCAAACAGCTTAAGGGAACAAGAGGTTTATTTTCTTATGATAGTCATAGTCCAGCTTGATGGGAGAGCATGCATCAACACCAGGGCCAAGGGAAATGGATACACTATCTCTACATAATGGCTGAGAGAAGGATGACCCTTACTTGCCAGACCAGCATGTCTGGTCAAGTATATACAAGGATGCCACCTTTCTCAACCATCTCTCTATATTTTATTCCAGGGCCTGATCTCACCCACTTCCCTATCAGCTAGACAATTCCTGCAGTTTTGCTCTGAATTTAACTCAACCACTAATTATCCACAAATGTGCCCAGAGCTCAAACCCTCAACTGTCAAGTTACAACGCCTGTGCCTAACTATGACAGTAGCCTTAACATGATGAGAATGTCCAGTGCCTCTTCTCCCCTTTCTCGGTCTCGGTTTTAATATCTTTCTAAGAGGCTGCCTCTTGCAGCTGACAGACACAGGCAGATGGGTGAGATTTGTTGGAAGGCTCTCATAGCGGAAGCCTTTCACCCTCTTTCCTTGGGGACCTTCAAAACCCTGTGGGTGGAGCCAAAGGGATCACACCTCCTCCTGCCTCTGAGTTAATGCACCCAAGCCACCCAAGGGATGAAATTATTTTTTCACCCGCTGCTGCTAGAAAAATGCATAAGTATTTGGCATTTTGTTCCACTGCAAGTAAATCAGTCTTCATTTCTCTTTTCAAGGTAATACTTTGAAGTCATTTAAAATTTTGTTCACCAAATTTATGTATAAAATGAATATTCTTAGTATAAATCCAGCCTATGTGGTGTGCTGGCCTCTTTGTGTCAACTGGTGCTGGAATGTCCGCAGGTTCTCTGGGTGAATTGAGCTTCAGGTTGGGGGGCATAGTACCTTAAGTTAGGGAAGGAAAGCCCAGAGACTGCGGATCAACACTTTCCATGTGTCCCCATTGGCTTTATGATGTTTAGCCCTAGTGGCCTTGCAGGGAAATCTGGGAGGAAGAAAAAGCTGTCGGTGCTTCCATTTCATGGGGGGGGGATGGTGCGGGCGTCGGGAGCAGGAGAAACTGTGTCAGAAAGTGGATGGGATTTGGATGTGGCTCCCTAAGTTTACCATGGTGAGTTCTAGTCTAGCAAAGGAGATACTCATAGCACTAAGGCAAAGACTGAGCCCGTATGCCTTAGAGGGAAGCCGCAGATTTGAAGGGATCCCCTGAGGAGGAGGGAGGCACAAAAAGTAGTCTTGGACGCTCAGAAGGCCTGGGATTCACATCCATGACAAAGAGCCACCATCTATGCAAGAAGATTTGCTCATTGCAAATCAGGTCTCAGAAGGACCGACTCACCTACATAGGACCAGCAGTGGTTTAAATGGACAACACAAAGGCCACCTGAAGGGGATCTAGGTGACAAGACAGACTCCTAGAAAGACTAAAAATGGACCAAAACACACTGGGAAGTTCCATCCATCTACCCTTCAGGAATAGACAGCGTGGCAGGTGCGACGTCCCTGTCTGGAGGTCACATGGTGGGTACTGACCTAGCTCAATGGACAGCGGTCATGGTCAGTTTGCTGGGACCTAAGCTTCCCAATGCCTCTAACCCACCAGATCCCACCCTGCTCCACACTCGGGGGTGCCCATTTCTGCCCGGCTTGCTCATGAGTGGTTGTCACTGCACTTTGTCACTTAGGGCAGCTTTCCTTGACCTGGGGATACCTTGACCTGGGGGAACCTTGAGGACAGGGGCAAATAGCAGCCGTCCTCCCATCAAGTCCGCAGAGCCCTTGTGCATCAGGGTTTCTCATCCACAAATCAGGCTGGTTCGGAATGTGAAGCCGCAGAGCCCGCCTCAGAACAGCTACTGGAGAGAAGCCTGGTGGGGCACACACGTCTGTGTGTGTGATGATCCCGGCCCCACCACGTGGACACCCAAGGCTCTCGTGAGCTTGGTAGGTGACCCGACCTCTGTGCCAGGCCTCGCTGCAGGTGCTCTTGACGGCTCACTAACACCGGCTTTCTGCAATCTATGGGCTGGGTAACTCTCATCCTCCATGACCACGAGAGTCTCTGAGGCAGGGGGAGAGCATTATGGGTTCTCTGGAAGAATTTCTCAGACACCAGTAGGATGAAAGACAGGAGCTTTCTTCACTTAGACTAGAGCCAAGATCTCTCGCTAAGGACTCCAGCCCTGAGGTTAACGTGCCCTGCATCTTACACTAAAGCTGGCAGAAGTGGAGTGAGTGAGGCAGAACTTTCCAGAAGCAGAAGCAGTGGTTACTAAGTAACAGCAGGGCGGGCCAAGCCCAGACTGGGCCAATGGCCTTGTGATCTGATCAGGTCTGGGGGGTAGGGTGTTGTCTTTGAAACATCCTCACTTGTCTGCCTTTGAGATTTCAATAATTTTCCTCCTCCGTTTATGCTCAGCAGTAACTTGACAGTTTACATTTTTCCACCTGAAGGGAAGTTCCTGATGGCAGGGGTGACCATGTGACGCTGAACCTCTCTCCCGCCTCTCCATTTCCAGTTACTTAAGAAGAAAGGGCCTCCTGTGGTCACGGGACTGAAGCTAAAAGGAAAGGAAGAAGCCAAGTCTGTGGTAAGTGCCCACCTCTGCATGCCCGTTCAGGTTTAAGCTGCCAGTGTACTTGCTGGGCTAGTACCTCATGCTACCCAGACCAGGGGCTGCACACGGAAGCATTTATTTTCTCCCATTCTGGCAGATAGAAATTCAAGATCAAGTGTTGGTAGGACCTGTTCCTTCTAGGAGTGCTGAGGGAAGGGCTGGCTCTCCCCCTGTGTGCAAACACCACCTTCTCCATCCTCTCCTGTGGCCGTGTCTCTGGGTGCTGGGTCCTGAGGACGCTGGCCATTTTGAGTCAGGGCACCCTGAGATGACCTCATCCTTGTCAGGGCTCACTCTGATGACCTCATTTTTACTTACTTTCCCCTTTAAAGACCTGTTTCCCAGGAAGACCACATTTTAAAGAAATAGAAGTTAGGATTTTCTGCATATGGATTTGGAGGAAGTACACAGTTCAGCCCACTTCACCACCAACCATTCAGTTTCCTGTGCAGCCATTTGCCATGTAGCGTCAGGAGGGGGCTTCTAGCTCCAGGGGCTGTTTGGTTTCATACTGGGCTATGGAAACTGGTGGAGGTTCCTGGTAGATTCGGGTGTATACGAAGTTCACAAGCCTATATTGGATATGTGAGCTGCACACACTCCCCTTGGTTAACTCCACAAGTTGGGATCAATTAGTCTCCCATCCACCCCAATTCACCCCATTTCATCCAGACCCATGGGTTTGTTTTTTTTTTTTTTTGGTATTCAATTTTATCATGTAATATACTTATATCCAGCTCATATTTTGAAAAAAATAGCATGGGAACCTTCATCAATGGCCACCCCCATCTCTCTGTAAAATTTTTCTATCATATGCAAATGTAAACATTTCAAATTAGAAAGGAATACAATTCAAATGGAAAAGATTTTTTTTGGATGACCTTGAATGCTCCAATCCACCTACCTCTACCTTCTAAGTGCTGGGATTACAGGTGTGTACCATTTCTGGTCAAAATGTCTTAATTACGTAAGTTTTTAAAAGAAGCAGTCTCACTTCTGAAGTATACATTAACCTAATGTCAAAGATCCAGTTTTTGGAAGCTAATGCTACCAGTATCTGCGGTCTGTGCCTGAAGGTCCTGGATAAGACATGAAGGAATAAAGCAGGTGACAGCAAGTTAACTGAGATCTGTGGGTAGTTTGGTTAAACTGGGGCTTCCCTGAAGAAAATGCTAATCTCGAGAAAGTGGTTATAAGAATTTACTTAGAGAATCAGAATATTGAAAATACCGGGAAAACCTGTGTGACTGTAGCCAGAGAGGAAATTCAAGATGGTCTCAGCTTATGTCAGGAGCAGCATTTGCTGGCTTGTGAGCAGCTCCTGAAGGGAGAACCTATTTGAACATGTTGTATCACACAGTAGGCCCTTGGCAGACAGGAGCTTTTTTAAACTCAGAGCCATGTTTTTTTTATAGTGTTATTCCTGGCTCTCTTTTTCTTTTCAAAGAAAACCCACATTCCTCACATCACATGTCTTCCTTCTCCCTGCCCTTCATCCCCCCCACTAGCCTCCCATCCATCCACAGCCTCTGCCCCCCCCCAGCTCCTATCCCAGCAATGCTCTAATCCACCACACTTCTCACCAAAGCTTGCTGTCTCATTCTTGCGGTCCTTGAAGGGATGAGACTCTATTGAGGTTTTTTCCTGACCATCCTGCTGAAGATGCAGCTCACTGTGACCTTAGTTCTCTCCAGAAGAGAGCTCATAGATGTAGGTATATCACCAGTTACTACATACAACCACGTCTGTCATCAGATTTGATTATGACAAGCTTCACAAAAAAATTTAATTCGTTTATTGTGCTATCTAAAGTTGTGTCTAGCATGTGGCAGACACTTTAAGAATTATAAACTATACTATTTTACAAAACCCATGTGGAAATCCACTTGATTTTGAAGATGATATGGATGGAATAGAGCGTGCTAGTGTTAGCAGTATAAGGAACCATCTAGTTCAAGCTTGACCTTACACAAGAGGATGGCAGAGGACTTGATGTCGTCTTCTAGAAGCTTTAGGTTGTAGATTCTAAATAGCCCATGCAAGCACTGCATAGAAAGCCACTACAAGACATACAGAGACTGCTTAGCCACATAGTTACAGGCTTAGATGCCACCTGAGCCATGTAGCCAATATCAAAGGTAGCCTGCAGGGGGCGCTGCTTCAGACCCATTTCTTGTCTATAGGTCAGTAATAGGAGTAAAGAGAGAAGATAATAATGTGGGTCCATTTCCCTGCATCGTGGATCCCAGGAGGATAGATTCCCACACGGCCAGGGATCACTAGAAAGCTGCCATCTTCCCAAGCCTTATTTCTCCTCGATCTATTTCTTGGAAGAACTGTTTGAGACTTGAGAAGAGGAAGCAAGCATGTTTGACAGGACTCTAGATTCAGACAGAGGGTTTTGAATATGGGAGGGTCAGAAACATCTGCCATCCATGACAGAAAAACACTTTAATGAAGACCTTTGGTGCAGGACAGCTTATAATTCTGACTTCTTTATAACTTCCCCTTGTCTGGTCTGGTCTTTCATGGTTGACACCCCCAATGTCTTCACGCTCTGCTCGGTTCCTTTCTAGTTGGGGACCATAAATTTCCCAACTCTCAAAGGTCTGAAGAACATTCTTGATGCTCTCTCCAACTAAATGCTGTGAAGACATTGGTAGAAGAAGGTGTAGAGTTAGATAGAGAGCCCTTGGTCTGCATACAGAGATTCCCTGCTCTCCTCGTTTGCAAAACTGTGTCTAGCATTTTCCCAAAACATCATCATCTGTCACCCAAAACACACTCTTCTAATAGCACAAAGACCTCTTGTGACAGTCCCAAGGATATTAAGACAGACACAGATATGGGCAGTACATTGCTATAAAGAGGGCCACAGATAGGCCAGGATAAATTTGAAATCGGCTCTGGACCCTGGATATTTCCCAACCTGCCAATCATGCTTTGCAGACAGATTCATGTAGGTTTTCTTTTCAGGAAATTTTAGTTCACAAGACTAAGTCCCATGGTTAGGGCCACTCAATAGCATGTGATAGGATCAGGCTCTAGTAGAAATTTTATCACTGAAATCTGTGCATTTGCATTCTTTTCCAGCACAGTAAGCTACCAAGGCCCCATGTGAGACCCAGCCAGCATGGCCACTCTCTCTCTCAAATCATCAAGACAAGAGAGAGCGGGTTGGCTTCAGAGAGGGTTTTTCCTTTACAGAATGTGGCCCTGGTGGTAGACTTGGGGCAGGACCCCTGACTCTCCTCGACATAGTTTGGTCTGCCATACTGAGTTGCCCCTGACTGTGGTTGGTCTCCACCTTGCTGGCATGAATGAGTGTCACCTTGGGGACTTCAACAGCCATTGTCACTGCAAACAGCAACAGATTCAGGCCTACTTCAGTGGCTCGGTGAGGCATCTCACATAATAATCTTTCACCATGGCCCTGAAATCAATTAGACTTAATCTTGAAACTCCAGGAGGATGTGAATGTGACCGTCTTTTTTTTCCCAAAGTTGCCAGAACTTGTAAACATGATGCCACAGTCTGCCAACTCCCAGGCTTCTTCCTGGAGCAGCTCTGACTCCCTGACAAATGCCCTGGTGCCTTCTCTCAACAGCAGATGCCATGGCATAGTGCAGCGTTTCCTCCAGAGCCTGATGTGACAATTGCCACCATGGAGCAGACACTTTCTCTAGAGAAAGTGACGATGAGATAAGGCAAAGCGATATAGCAAGAAATAGCCGGCAGTAGAATCATGACGCCACTAACATCCCCTTGCGGGAAGGAGAATAAAGGGGCCACTAGACCCCTCTCTTAAAGTCCACCTGTCACTCCCTCATGCCTCCCAGCTGCAGGTGACTGTGGACCCTAGAAGACACTGGAGATGAGGGTTGGCTGGAATGGAGTCATCCTGAGTAGGGTGGGCTTCTCAGAGTCACACTCGGTCAGCAACCTGTCACTCATGCTTCTGTAAGCAGTCCTTACACACCCACCAGTTCGCCAAACTGGACTTGGGTGGAGTCTTTGCTCTGTCTGCATCCTGTGGTGAATAGATATGTCCTTCCATCTCCTCGGGAAAGGCACGGACATTAAGGATCATTAGTAACATGTGTCATGCATGCCATGGGACGCCACAAAGAATTAACCTCGGGAGCTGAGACTGATCCTTAACTACACATGCATCTCATACAAGGAGGTAGAAGTCCAGGCTGATGAAAAAATAGTTGTGAAATCTGTAAGTATAAAACTTTGCCGACAGTGTGCTGGCCAACAAAAAGATGCTGGTCCCAAGTGATCTGTCCTTGCCCTCCAGGGCCAGACAAAGGCATCCATCTATGCCAAGTTGCTAGCATGTCTGGTAGCAGAGGAGTAAGTGCGCTACAGAGTTGCCCCGGCTCAGTGAGTAATGGTGCCCACTGCCAAGCCTGATGTCCTGAGCTCACTGCCCCAGACCCACGTAAAGGTGAAGGGAGAGAAACAACTCCCAGGAGTAAGTTGTCTTCTGACATCCATATGTATATCATGATATACATACGCACACACACAAAATAAATATATTTTTAAAAAAAACCGTAAAACAGAATACCAGTGAGCTGCTGGGCACTTTGATTTCCATCACTCACCCATAGAAGACCCTGGGCGAGGGTGGTCATGACGTCATCTGTACTGTGTAACATTTTCACAGGACGGGATGTTTGTTGACTGGAGAAAATGACATGAATAGTTTCAGGAACAAAGGAGCAGAGAAATGGGCACAGAAATGATTACCACAGATCCCTCTGCGAGATGCAATTTCAGGATTTTGCTTTTCCATTAAACATTTCTGTCTTCCAAACATTGTACATCAGGACATTTTGTGTTTCAAGAGAGAGCAATATAGTGCACATTGTTTTTATATTGTAAAGCAAAATCCCCAGAGACAATGCCTGCTAGGATTGCAGACATAAACCACAGAGGGAGCTGCCCTCCTGCGACCCAGACAGGGACTGGGCATGTTTTAAACCAAAATAGCAAGGTCTTCGGATGATGTCATTCTGGAAGTGTCCTTGACACACTTGAGGGTTCTAGCAGGCCCCAAACAGAGAGCAACAGCACAGGACTGTGTAGCCGCAAGGCACTTCGCAGTCCCAACAACTCAGCTCGCAGGTTTCATTGCCGTGGGAAATGTGGCTCTGAGGAAAGGTACTGCAAAGAGATATCTACCAGCAGTGATCAATAGCCTCTCTGAACACCAATCACAACCACTTGAATATGTAAGTTCAGTCATGAGTAGCAATAAAACTTAACTAAGGAAAAAATATAAAAAAATGTGTGTGTGGTACATGATGCTCATTTGGATGTGTGCACATGTGCATGCATGTACGTGTGTGTGCCTGCGTGTACGTGTGTGCGCCTGCGCGTATGTGTGTGCGCCTGCGCGTACGTGTGTGTGCCTACATATGGCGGACAGAAGTAAACATCGGGTGTCTTCCTTGATCACTGTCCATCCTATTTTTTGAGACAGGATTTCCCACTGAACCTGGAGCTCATTGATTGGCTGGCTGGCTGGCTGGCCAATGAGCTCTAAGGATTTCTCTGACTCCATGACTCTCAGTGCTGAGCAGACACCTGCCACAATGCCCAGCCTGTGTGAAGGTGCTGGGGTTTGAACTCAGATCTTCTTTCTTGTGTGGCAGGCATCTTCCTGGTGGGCCATCCTGAAAAATCTAAATTTTATGTGCAAGTTTATTGCCAAAAGTACAAAAAAACTGTCAAATACAAAGTAAAGCTTATACAAATGAAGATTTTCTGCATGTATGTGTATATATATATGTATATACATATAAACATATAGATGCACACATCCCATATATGTGGGATATATATTGAATATATAAAGCTTATATGTGGATATATATATGTGTGTGTGTGTGTGTGTGTGTGTGTGTGTGTGTGTGTGTATAATATATATATCCCCAAATCAAGACTGCAGTGGCCTGCCACCAGGATCTGACAAATGGACTGAAATGAATGTCATACACTTCTTACATCTTTGACTCAGTCCAAGTCTCTCCTACAGAACCATACATACCTTCATTGCTGCTCTAGCATAAATTCCAATAGGGTCATTAGGCTCATTGGCTTTTCTTTTTAATTTATTGAGATATAATTTACCCTAAATACATCCAAGTTTGTGGAAATGAGTTTTGAGGACTGTCTGCATCAAAACACTTGGTCAAGACTTCCATTGCTGCTGGGGACAAAAGGTCAGCTAAATGCTTAGTTATTGGTGTTTTGCTCCACTGCTGCAACCATGGCAGCTTAAACTTCTGTGGCTCTGTTCACTTCTTTCTTGGGTGTCTCATGCGGGCTCACCGTTGGTTCTTCCTCCCTCCACCCCAACATGCTTCTACATGGGGTCACTTTCTTCAGCTCACTCAGGTGTTTAGTGTAAGTCTGCAGGGATCACTCTCTCTTAGGAAGTTTTTTCTCTTTGTCTTTAGCCTTCGCCTCAGCTGTCCTTATCTCCCTGGGTGGTAATTGTTTCCTTTCACCTCCTGCACCCTCACAGCAAACCATTCCTTCCTCAGCCGCCAGATCCTTGGCATACTCAACATCCAGTTCTTGACTTCTTGTCTTCCTGTCATTTTATGCCACAGAAAGTCAAGGGCTGGAGAGGTGGCTCAGGGGTTACGCCTCCGCCTTGCAGGTGGAAGGTCCTGAGTTCGGATCCCAGATCCCACATATAGACGCCAGGCGGAAGCGGGGGGCGGCCTGCGCTTCTGGTCCTGGTAGGGCAGAGCCTGTGAATCCCAGGGCAGAAGGAGGTGGAGGTGTCCATGGTGGTTTACGAATTCGTCCGTGGTTCTACACATACAGACACATAGACACACACACACACACACACACACACACACACACGCACATACACACGCACATGCGCACAGTTGAATAAATAATAATAATAATAAATAAAAAATAAAAAAATACATTTAAAGAAAGTCAAACATCCACGTTCCAATCGCTAGGTAGTCATTAGAATGACAGCAAAGGTGTATCACTGAAAACTTGGTAGAAACAAAAGTGAAAGGATAGTCCTTTTGACTTAAAAGAAGAAGGAGAGAAACTTAGAAGCACCATTAACAAGGGGTCAGAGAAGTAGCAATCATTGAGGAGGCAGATGGATTCCAGTACAAGCAAGCTGGGACAGGAAGTAGACCCCCAAGTGCAATGAAGCTCAGCCAGTAAGGGGTGGGTGGATCCCAGTACAGCGTAACTGTGAATGGATTACACTTTTGTTTCAGCTTTACAGTGACCACAGTTGTCATAAAAGCAAATCCATTGCTCTCAAGACTTATATCATAATTAAAAATACAGAAGTGTGTGCATAAGACTAACCAAAAAAATATACCTAGCTATCCTGAGAATCAAGGCCAAACTTAAGGCCAGACCATAAAGAAAACTTAATCACTGTACATCTGTGAATATCTTAAGTAAACAGGCAGCAAAAGGCTAAGTGTGGTGGTACATGGTTGTGATTCCTGGGATCAGGAGAAGGCAGACAGAGACCTGGTAGAAAGGAAGAGAAGACAAGAAGTTATTCATGTGATTCTTGTCAATAAAATGGCGAAAGAAACACATGTAAAGGAAACACAGGCAAGAAGGCAAAAATCACAAAGAACTGAGATGAGATAGAAAAATAATATGAAGAAATAAGGCAAAACCAAAGTCTATTCTTTGAAAATAATGGAAGTGGGTAATTTTCCAGTATGGAGAGAGAGAGAGAGAGAGAGAGAGAGAGAGAGAGAAAGGAGAGACTGGGTTACAATATTAAGATTAAAAGATAGTTGGGGGCCTCCCTTGTTCCTGCTGGAGAAGGTTATGCTTTGACTTTAAAATGTTTGCAAAGAGGCATGTTCACAAGAATGCAAAACCATTCTCCCCACCCACAAGAGGAAAAATCAGAAACCATGCAAAAACCCATCAACAGATAATAATAGATAATAATATAAAAACCCATCAATAGATAATAAATTTCAAAACATTCAACATTGAAAATATAGGCAACACTTAAAAATAAACTTTGCCAAAATGTATTAACATGGGGAAATCGCTTTGGTAGAAAGAGCAGCCCACATGGAGGCAAAGCACAGCTCAGAACCAGTTTTTTGTCAAGTTTAGGAAGATGGAAGATGGAAGATGAACTATACATATGAAGACAGAAGAGCTTGATAGCAGAGGGCTCAAAACTGTCAGATACCAGCCTTCTGCCAACCAGAATGCCTTGGTGACTGCACGCTTTCTGTGAATGTTGCTTTCTCCTGTAAAAAACAAGGGTACTCTGACTGCTCACCTTGCAGGATCATGCCAATCAAGATGCGTGGAGCACCCTAACACAGGATGTCTGCTGTTTCCATTGCTACAGAACAGGTTTTCACTGTGTAAAATCCCTCCATAAGTTGTTGGAATTTAACACCAGGTAATGTCCCCACATCCTCTTTGTGCACCTTGAATCTTGTCATGCTTTTATTTTAATTTTGGTTGTTTCTCTTCCATTGACTTGCAACCAGAAATCTTTCCATTGATTTCCTGCCTTATTGGGAACAAGATACAGACTTTAATACGTGGCCTCAAATCCAGATACATTCCTTATACACTTTCTCTCTCTCTCTCTCTCTCTCTCTCTCTCTCTCTCTCTCTCTCTCTCTCTCTCTCTCTCTCTCTCTCTTTCTCTCTCTCTCTCTCTCTCCCCCCTGTCTGGTGCTGCCTTGCTGGATGGCTCTTCTGTGGATCATTCATTCTATGGCTCCTGCTTTTCCTCAGCTTCTCCATAACTCCCATGCCTACGTTGTCATCGTGCACTGTGACTCCTGAACTGCCCAAGTTCATCTTCCTCCCAGCTCTGACCAAGCCAGCTCCTAACGGACACAGAGGAAAGGTAACATAATGCATGGAAGCCTCATCTAGTTGGCACATCGCAAATACGAGAAGCACATTCTTAATTAGATGTGGTCTATGCTCCTCCAGTGATAAGTAGTCACAGCCAAGCTGGAATGTAAACTTTTCAAAGAGCAGAGAGAGCAGCCCGAGTCCTGTTTCCCTTTGTTTCCTTTCTCACCCAGCCCTGATCCTCTTGAAGAGTGGGGACCACACAACAGCACAGCTGATACATCCAAGCCCCAGCCACATTGTCCACATACTCAAAGGCACCCCCCCCCCCGGCCCTAGGGCACCAGAGTATGTAGCAATCAGGGGAGACAGAGCCTATGTTTTCCCTGATGCACTTCTCAAGGAGACATTTCATGCTCTTGCTTTGAGCAGAGCCTTTCAGATTCCCAGCTATTCCTGACTTTGCTACCAATACATTGCTCAGTGCTGCCCCCTGTGCAGGGGGTGTGAGCATTGCCTATACCCCCAAAGAAACTGGATATCCCAAGAATGGCATTATGCTTGATTCAAACCAGATCCTCAAAGGTGACAAAGGAGGCTGCGTGGGGGGGGGGGGTTAAGGCAGAGTCCTGCCTCAGTGAGCTTCTGTCACTGCCTGGCTGTCTCTCTGAGCTTGGTGCCCTGGAACAAGTTACATAACTGTGTCTGCCTGCACAGAGGGTATTCTAGATGAGAGCTTGCGTCTGATGAGTGATTAGACCAGGGCCAGCACTTGATTAAATACTAGAGTGCTGTTAGGTAGTGGTGGCAGCCACCATCAAAGGACTCCTTCTCCTTGTCACCGAATCCTGGTGGCTTATAATAAAACTGGGAGCCAATGTGCAGATTAAACATGTCTTGAAAAGGGGCTCTGAGCCACACACTTTATATTCCATAAGCTTCCAGAGGAAGGACAAGTGGGCACTGGAATTACCTAGAAAACTCCCAAAAACCTTACCAAGGGGACCCCAGTGACCTGGCATCTGGCTGGATAGGGGATTCCAAAGTCATTCACCAGGGCTGCCTGGGAGCTTAAGAGCCCCATGTCCTAGAGCTATGCTATGCCTTGAAGAGCAATGGATTTTTGACTCCTCACCTTGGGGGAACACTTGCCTTTCTTATAATTACACCTTACAGTGAGTTCCGTCTGCTGGGAGTGGGTAGGAGCTATAGCTTTAAGCGTCATATTTCCTGTCCCTTGACAAGGCTTTCTTCATCCTGAGACAGTGCCCTGGTCTAGGCGGTCACTCGTTGTGCCGCTGCATGAGAGCTTGTCGGACACCTGCCCAGAATGCTAACTAGGCTTTGACTTGACTTTCCGGTCTAATTGGAGTTTTCTAACAACGCTTGGGCAGCCAAGGTCTCAGCACAGACACTGCATGAATTTCAGCCCATCCTTGCAGCCAGATCACCTCATGCCCACAGTCTGTTCTCCACTCATTAAACCCTCCCTGGCACCCTTGAAGTAAAGCTCCATTGGAAGCTCTTTCTGCTCTCCACCGCCTCTCTCCTTGCATCCTGAAGATGGACCAAAGGCCAGCCTACGCCAGGTGTCTGGAAGACTGTTTGGGAACATGGTGCAGGACTAGAGAGATGGCTCAGGGGACACTTTTTTCCCATTGTAGAAAGCCAAGCCCATTCCTGACCTGTGCCCTCCAAGAGTCAGTCATACACCCATACCCACAGTTGTACACCCCACCAAGTGTCCCTGAACATCTGTGAACATCCTTGGGGCAGTGTCAGCACCAGTGAAGCTCCGCTGTCCATGTCAGAGCGGCCATAGTCTGCACTGCACCCCTGAAATGAGGCTGCAGCTGACCACTTCTGGAAATTCTCATATGGAGTGCCCACAGAACAGCCTGTCCAGCCTGGCCCTCGCTCCTCTCCCTCGCCCTTTTCACTCTCCAGGTACTGGCCTTGGTCTGTTCTTCCTCTTGCTCACAGCCCACTGGGCTTACTTGAGCATCTCTGCATCCACCCTCTCCATTTTGTCTAGTCCTGTTCTGGGTCAGGACCTACCAGTTTCTTGAATCAACTCCAGACTCTGGGTATCTCTCTCTGCAGCTACAGGCAGAAGCTTCACTTCCAGCTTGCAAGGAGTAGCTGGCTTGGTTTATTTGCAATACAAATCGAATTGATGGCCTGTAGCCCACAATTTCCAAAAGGATCAATAGTTCCCTTTCCTGGGTCCCATAAAGAGCAAGCTTAGGAGCCTGGACTTCAAAGCTGTCCCTCCTACTCCTCCCTGCCTATCCTTGTAGGGCCAGCACCAATTCCTCTATCCTATTTATGATGAATACATAAATACAGCTCCACCTCCAAGCCATGCAGTCCCAGCCCCACGTTCCAGCCTGTCTCCCTCCTTTGTTGGAATATCCTCCCTCTCTTTGGCAACCAGCCGGCTCTAAGGTGGTGCCACCCCATCAATGTCTGGTGCCTCTGCTAGACTCTTCAGAACATCTCTCCACTCACCCATGGCAACCTGACTCTTCTCAGTCTGCCCTGTTGTCGAGCAGTGCCTGGCATCTGCAGTGCCCTCTCTACCTGGCTAATCTCCGTTAGGACTCAGTCCAGATCCTTCCAGACCTACCATGCTCTGTGTAACTGGGCAACCTCTTTGGTCTCCCCACATCTCTGGGAACCAGCACTGGGTTCCCTCGCACTGTCTGCATCTCTGTTCTTTTCCTTCTGTTGCACTAGTCACACCAAGCCCTCTAGCGTTAAATTTCACCTACCTGAAAGATACAAGGCATCCTAAGCCCCAGTGCCCGTTTAATGCAACCTGACTCTGAAGGATATAATCAGGTCAAGATGAGCTCATGAGACAGATCCTAATCCAGTATGAATTATGTCTGTGTGACAGGAAGAGGAGACCAGGACACAGACAAGCAAGAAGACTGTCATGGGACAGTGACAGAGGCCGAGCTTATGGTCACATGTCTTCAAGCCACACAGCATACTGAGGATTATCAGCAGCCACAAGAGAGAAACTTCTAGAAAGGCTTAGCACAGTTTTTTTTTTTCTCTTCAGGTCCTCCAGAAGGAACCAACTCTACTGACACCTGGACTTTGAACTTCTAACACCCACTAAAGAGCTGGCATTTATTATAAGACAAATATATATGCTGTAAGACACCCAGCAGAGTGCTTTGTGTCTTAGCCCTGGGAGGCATGTGTGGTCAGTGGGTTATTCATGCTCAACCACTCAGGGTGCAACAGAAACTCACAGATGGCCCTTCAGGGGCTTCAGAGGGGCATCTGTGCAGGTCTGCCTCCTTTCTGGATTTTGTGCCTCTTGAATGCAAATTTTCCAATGACGTTGAATCAACCTGTACAAACTACCCTAAGTTTAACCTGAAGAGACAAAAGCCTATGCAGAAAAAAAGCTAACACAGGAGAGGCAAAAGGATCCTGACTCAACAAGCCGTCACCTTCATTCCTGCTGAGGGGATGGGCCTGTAGGCACAGCTGGTTCCCCACCTGTCTTCTGCATAGACTTTCCTCATCCATCCATTCGATGAGTATTTATCAAGGGAATATTGACTTGAAGACATTATTCTAACTGTGGCCACCATTGGCTCTAAAACTAAGCACAACACAGTCAATGATTTTGACATGCTCCAATCTTGCAGAATAGACAAAGTACCAAAGTGAAACAAAAAGTATGGTTTGATTAACCTTGTCTGTGCTTTGTCTTGTATAGTACAGATTACATGAATAAAAATTAATCAGAAAGAATAAACAGGAAGGGAGTGATAGGCAGGTACTGTACAGTGTGTTAGTCTGATTTTTCTGCAGAGACAATCAACTGCCATCTCTTTGACTTAAAGCCACAATCAATTCTTCCTCAGGGACATGTCTCATGGTCATTTGCAGTTCTAGTTCCATTTGCACTTAGCTGGGCTCTGCTGATCTCCGGAAGCCAAACTAAGAGGTGGGGGCCATGGCCTCACCAGCCCAGCACCCCAATAGCTACAACCTTGGTTGGGCTCTATCAAGCTCAATGCCTTACTTCTCAAAAATGCAGGAATAATGGGCTGTCACTTCAAACCTAGATCAGGAAAAAAACATGTCTTCTACCTTGCTTGCCATGTCTCTCCCCAGAGCTAACTCCTCCATGGCACGCTTCCCCCAGGTGCTGAGAAAAGCCAGTGAGCTTGGGCATGTCCAGCTCAGGACAGCAGCAAGTTAAGACTCCTTGTTCTACAGGGCTGAAGAGGAGAGAAGTTGGATGTGCTTCTACTGGAAATGGAAGTGAAACACTCCTTGGAAAGCAACATCCTGCAAAGGTGGAAGAAAATGTATTTTACCACAAATTTATCCCAAGACAATGAGATGTTTTATTTCTTTTTTAGAAAGAGCAAAATGCAATGAAGACAGGAGAATTTATTGTACCTTTAGAGATTTTGCCACTAAGGAGTAGCTATTATTTTGCATTTTTGGTTGGTTGGTTATTTATTTTAAATTATTTATTTATTTATTTAACTGATCGGGGATCTTGAGTATTTGGTTTTGTTTTTCACCATTGTTTTTTCTTTCGTGTGAAACAAAAAAAAATCCAACATTTGCTGCTTTCTCCAAATTCCTAAGTTTTTATGTTACTCATGGTCAAGATTATGTGGTGATCTTTCTCTATTCCTCTAAAACAACCCTCTGTAGATGTTTTCAGTACATCTGTTAGTGGAAAGAAAGCCAGTCCTTGTGGCTTGGAGCAGGCACCAATCATAAAGTAGGCAGGCTAGTTTGGCGGTGCCAGCATATGGTTGGGCTCTTTGTAATTGTCAAAACATAGGATTGATAATCAAAGAACTTGAGTTCTGGACTTGGCTCTGCCACTTAGAGTGGGCATGGATTTTGACAGGTCTCTTCTTTGATTAAGTGTTTTATTTGAAAGTGGAGAAATGAGAGCTAAGGAGATAGCCTTTGGTATAAAGAGACCAGAGTTCAGATTCCCAGAACACAGGAAAATGTTGAATGTGTATGGAAAACCCACCTGTAATTCCAGCCTCAAGAGACAGAAACTGGGAATCCCTGGAGCAAGCTGACTGGCTTGACTTGCCCCATTAGTGAGTTAGCCCTGTTAGACTCTGGGTTTGATCAGAGACTGTCTCAAAAGGAATAAGGTGGAAGAATGAGTAAGAATGATTCCTGTTACCAACCTTGGGCCTCCACATGCATGCACACATACTCATGTGCCCTCACACATGTGAACGTACATGTACAAATACACATACACATGAAAATTGAAGGGGAAAGAAGAAATGAGATGTTACAGTTTGCATCTCAAAGTCACTGCAGACTTTAGAAAACCTGGTAAGGGACAGGAATTCATAAAATGGGACACACCAAATGCGGTGATATCATCATGAGTAAATATGGGAAAGCAGATGGAAGTTGCTGTAAGAGTCTGAGCCCTTGTATATGGATTAGGTCTTGTTGTCATTATTACTTTAAGAAATTATTAGTCCCCTTTCATAGGACACATGATGAGGAAACTCTTCAATGAAAGAATTGAAGTTGACTCAAGGGCCTGGTGGCCCATCAGTGAGGTTTTCTAGATGCTCCCATGTTCCCAGGTCATACTTAACCAAACTTCCTTCGTTCTGGTCTTTATTCTGTTGGTATCATGTCTCGCTGTCATTCTTGCTGTAGTAGCTATGAGGAACACTGCCCAGACCTCCCTTAGAGGAGAAACTTACCCATTTGCCACCAAGAGAGCTGCCAGCTGACAGTCTTGAGCCGCAGCACGTTCATACTCATACTCCTGCAGTCACACCACAAACTGCTCCTGCTGCCATGTTGACCAGTGAGCTGATGGCTGACCCCACCAACAGAGCAGGCCTGTCACAGGTCTGGCACCTACACTCATGAACCTTTTCTCATGTGTAATCTTTATCCTGAGGTTCCCTTCATGTTGGTTGAGAGGTCATTAGACCTACCTGACAGGTGTAGGCCCTCCTTGCTCAAGACCTCTTCTGTCTGGCTTTCTTCTCTGGCATCTGATTGGTGCTGGGGTGGATCAGAAGCTATTCTGCCTTTTGTGTTTCTATCTCAATCCCAGCATCTACTTACTAAATCATTTTCCTTCCCTCACACTATGGCCAGAATGTGAAGTGATTCCTATAGGCCTATGCATTTGAACCCTGGGTCCCCAGTGGGTAGCACTATTTCAGGAGGAGGTTATAGAGTTTTTAGGAAAGAGAGCCTCATTGGAGGAAGTAGGTAACCAAGTTTAGAGCCCAGGCCCATTTCCTGTCCAATTCTGTTTCTTGGTCCACCAAGATGTAAGCATGCAGACTCATACTCCTGCAGTCACACCACAAACTGCTCCCGCTGCCATGTATTCCCCACCACAATGGACTGTGCGCTGATTGTGAGATTTATCTTTTCTTCCTAAGTTGTTTCTTGTTAAATATTTCATCACAGCAATGAGAACAGTAACTAATATATACTTTCCTTCCATGCCCTTGTATTGCATAATCCAACTCGACACAGCTGCATCATGCAAGAGGGCACAGTGTGCCCTTAGAGGAGAGAAACACACTGTCCACATGCCCCAAGGCCTTCCTTCTGGATGTTAACAGTTCTGTAGTAAGCCCAGGAATCTATGGTCCACAAACGCTCCAAGAATTGCTAAAATTAAGCTATTTAGGGAATACTGATAGGGGAAAGGCCAGCAAATAACCATACGATATATTTGGCCTCTGCCAGTTCCTTTGGAACAAAATGACCTCATTCATTATGCATGAGAGACCCAGGTGGTTGTAATGCTGGGCAGTGAGCATACTGCCTAAGGTGGCTATTATTTGGCCTCTTCTATAAAATGTTTATAGACTCCTATTATAGGAATGCAGTTTCCAATCCTGGCATCAAACGAAACAGTAGAGCACCCCCAAGCTTAGAATCTGCTCCCAACAATTAAGTCCACCTCTCTGTAGCAGGGGCCCAGGCAGCCCCCTCAGGTTTGAGCATGTTTTAGAACCCAAATGTTACAGTGGTGCAGCCAAGTTTGGGACCTGAGAGGTTGAATATGCAGATGTAAGATGGCCAGGCTGCATTCAGCCTCAACACTTGGACTGGAAACCCCTGCAGAACTCTCCCAGGGAAGCTAGACCACAAGCTCAGAAGCAATCATTCAGGACTTGGTCGATGATGGCTGGGGTGGCCTCCACCGATAAAGTTAAATGTGGCTGCCAAAACGACCTCACAGGATTCCCTGCTGCTGGCCACCTGCCTGCTGCTTCCTCGTGCTGACAGCCACCCATGTGAGAGTCCCGGGGGTACCTCTTTTATGCACCAGCAGGCATCCCCCTGCAGCAGGTAGGGATGGTACCTGTCCTGCCTTACTGTATGTGGAAAGCTTGCATAAGCAGCCTTGTGTTGCTCTCCTATGAATGTGTGGACCTTGCTTGTTCCTGCAGAGCCCCTGCCCCACAGGGGAATGGCAACCCCTCAGTGGGGTCATGATGTGCCACCTTGCCTCTGAACAGGCCGATCAAGCTGGATCACTTAGGGATAGATGCCTAGGAGTTAATATAGAGGCACAAGTCTCTTTCTTCCATCATCCAGCTTCAAGTCTCAGAGAGTGCTAGCAGTCAGGCCCAAGAATATTCTTGGTGTAAAGAGGGCCAAGTCCTGAGCCCACACTGGACAGAAAACTCACGGTCCTGCACCTTTATTCTCACAGTGAACAGGCAGGAGAGACGCCTGCATCCGCTCCTGGACCGACAACTGGAGCTGCAGGAGGTGTGGAGATGTAATCTCCGGATCGAAAATGAGAGCCAGGCTTGTGACCGATGTGTCACCACACAGTGGGTGGCAGCTGCCAGCGTCCCTTGGCCAGAAGCATTCTCATTCCAAGGTGACAATGATGTACAGGTACTAGGTCACTTTCCCTCAGAGTTTCATCTGGACCCCACAGCCTCGGCATTGATGGGGTTCACGCTGGGGAGTCAGGAAGCAGGTAGAGGGGAGGACTTCCATAAAGGGCTACCCAGTGCTTGCTTGCAGGAGCACTCACAGGGCAGGAACAGAGCTGTGGTTATGTTTTGGGGATCTGTTATGACCCTTTCCCCATGCCTCTACCCTGAATATCCTCAGCCGCCCTTTACTTCCAAGAATCCTGAGCTTTTGGATTTGAATCCTGAAACCCGTCCTACCCCTCAGGAAAAAAAAAAAGCAGTTCTGGAGAGAAGATGACTTTCAAAGGCTTCAGAATGCTTTGAGTGACAACTTGGCTTACCCAGAGGGCACCTGAACATTACAAGGGAGGAAGACAATGGCTTTAGCGAGAGAAAAGAATTCAGAACAATCTCAGTCCAGATCTTGAGGGACAGAGGGACACAGAGTTTATTGTGCTCTGTTCTCCAATTCTCAGATCATTCCCACACCCTCTCCTGCCCCTCAGCCAAAGAGCCAGAGACCAGGGCTTACCCTAAGCACTCTGTGTGCCGCATGGCACTAAGCTTTTAAAGACATATGATCAGCAAGGTTTATCTTATTCAAACTTGATTGCAGTCCTCAGAAGCAGATATTAAGGAATCTTGTTTGGCAAATGAGGGAAACGCATTAGTGGCTAAGTGACTCATTGGAGAAGTCTCAGGCAAAAGTTGAGATGGAACCTGGGCTGCCAACTCTGACTTCAACCTCACCTTCCAGCCTCTGCAAAAATGCATATGATGGAAAGCCCACCTGAGGTTTCTCCTTCAAGTCTTAGATTGTGTTCCCATTTAGCATCCGCAGGACCAATGCCCCAGCCCTGAAGTGCATCTGGGTGCTGTCTTTGCAGTGGAAGCTACCAAAAGCTTTGAAGCTGAGTTGGAGGGAGAGGCCAGATGTTCTTGCAACTCTGAGAACTTAGTTAGCTATCCTGGTTAGTGGGGGTTATGAGCCCTGAATAGTTTGTTGCCTTCCTGTGAGGCTAACCCAGACCCAGTGAAGAACTTAGCAAGCAGTATTCCTGGCAGCTATACAGTTGGTGCAGAGAGGGAATTTGGACAGCACAACACAGCACCCACAGTAGGAGACTTGGGCAAAGCCCACACAGACTCAGTACAGAGACACCAACGAGAGTGACTGAGCTTCTAATGTGCATAAAGGGTGACACTTACAGCATGTGAGCTGGTGGGTAGGAACAGCTGCAGTGGCAGGAATTGCTGTGGGCCAGGAACCCAAGCCCAAGGCCAAGCCCTTCACTAGAAGGATCTGAGGACAGATAGGAAGGCGGGACTGAGATCACCAAAAAGCTGCTGTGTCATGGGAAGAAATTGGCTGCTATATCTGGGCGGATGCATTTGTGTTTCAGGGAGCTCCCAGGCCAGCCCCATTTCCCACAGCAGCCTAGGCACAAGGGAATTCATAAATCGCTCCCATATCAAAAGCTAAACTAAATGGAATCGGTTTCTCTCTTCCATTTATCCACAGAATACAGAACAATCCAGAGTTACACTGGTGAAACAATGTTTTAGATATCTATTGCTTTTAGTGCAGACTCAAGTGGATTGAAAGAATGCATTTTATTTTAATCATGGTTCTGTGGATCAGGAATCCAGGAAGGCTGTGGTTGGACCTTGGTTCTTGTCCATGTGGTCTTAGGTGGAGAGCAGGAGTTGGGGGATCTGCTTCCAAGACGGAGTCTTCAGGCACGTGTTTGCACATGCCTGTTTCCAGAGATCAGGTCCCCTGAGAGAGATGTGCTGACCTCTTTGTCTAAATGAGGCACGCGCCATCTGCCAGGACTCTTCTGAGCAGCCTGGGGCTTCTCATAGAGTGACAACCTCTGGCCAATTGTCCTTTAAATACACCATCTCTCCTCTGGGGAAATAAGGAAGAAATATGCTCCCTCAGAGAGATCTCAGAGCAGACACAACAACATCCCTCATCTCCACAAGTCGAATCCTCACAGGCCAGCTCAGGTTCAAGGGGAGAAGAGAATCAAAGATTTCAAAACTACCTTTAATCTGTCCCAGAGTGAGAGTGGGGGAGACTCCTTGCCGCTCTCTTGATAGAAGTGAGGGCAGCAAAGCTGTGCTGAGAGTGAAGTAAGAAGCTAAAAGGTCCATCAGAAGAACGAGTCACTATCTCTATCCCAGAAGAGTGAAACCAGGCACCAGACATTTAATCAAATCCCAAGGGAAAGAGCAAAACTCATTTTTTGCTAGCATTGACCTCGAATCTACCTCAGCTGGCTTAACGCCCTCTCAGCTAACCTCTGGCAATTTCCTGAACCAGAAACGTAGATGGAATCTATCTGTAAACCTCAGCTATTAGAGGAAAAGCATTGCCACGCCTCAGATGGGAAATCACCCTCACTGCATGAGAAGAGAGAGAAAGGCTGGAGCCACTGAGGATGCCCACAATGCCACGGACGCGGCCTGTGGGAAACGGCACTTGACACGCAGAAAACTAGCAAAACCCACACTCAATACACAGCGACCTGGGCAGTCCCAGTCTTTGGCAGGACAGTAGCGCAGAGAAATAGCAGTTGAGATTAGTGTGTGGAAGTAGCCAGTTGGTAGAAAGACTGGAAGCCCCTCCCCACCAGGGGTACACATCTGACCTAGCATAACTGGAAGAGCCCACCAAGTATAGATGTAGGCATCCGGTACTATACACATGACTCACAAATGGGCACAAGGAGCTTTAAGCTTTCTCTGGCCCTGACCTATGTCCATGCTCAGAAGTGCTTTTTACCTTAATAAACTCTCTGTTTCTACCACTAGCCATATATCCCAGGTTCAATTCCTTGTGCTAGGACACAAGAACATAGAAATTCTTGCCCTGTAGACCCAAATTCACACTAACAACACCCAGACATTGAGATGCATGGATACAATATCCTTTGATGCTTATACACCCAGGGAGCTAACGTGGGAAGTCAAAAGACTTAAAAGAGGTGTCTGGAATGAGAAGTAGCATGTTCACAGGGGTGAGAGATGCAGCTGATGGACAGATGAGGTAAGGGAGGCAGCGAGGCGACCTGATAAGATGCAGCAGATGGGCAGACAACTATAAGATGCCATCACCACCCAAGGGTCCAGGAAGATGCCAGTGCTGCAGGTCAACAAACACAGGGGAAACCAGTCAAGATGTAAACACTAGCAATGCAGCCATCTGCAGAAGACTCTGCACCCCAGGGCACACGAGCTTGGCAAGTGGGGTCGAACTTGATTAAGGACCTCCAGAGCAAAGAGATATTAGTGTCCAGAGGGCATCCTCTGGATTTTCACGTTCTTGTGTCCTTGAAAACAAAAGGACTCGGAAAACACTTAAAGGTAAAACTAAAAAAACTTTGTCTAAAATATAAAAATAACCTTAGAAGACTGAAGTAAACATATAATTCAGGGAAAAGTGTTTCAAAGGTCCCGCTCTGCAGGATATCCTAATTGAGATCTTGAACTCAACAATAAACCATTCTTTTCTTCAGGCACGAAACAAATTGCAGACAAAAGGAGGGGAAAATGCCAGGCTGGTCCCAGCCACCTGCAGGTTACTGTAAACATCAGGAAAATAGAGAAACATCGATAATATTCCAAATGGAAAAGTTGAAGGCAAGAATATGACTAAATTAAAGGCAAGAATGACTACATGTTCACAGTCACCCTGTGCTCCCAGCCAGCAATCCTCAGATTTCTTTTCTCTCAGTAACATTCAAGGGACATGCATGCTGACCCCAGTCTAAGGCAGCTGTGAAGGTACAAATGGCTGATATGGCCATGAGCAGGGCCATAGATAGAAATCTATGAAGAAACTTAAATGACCTTCCAAGAAAAGTTTTCTTCGCCCCAAGACCAGGAATAGAAAATTCTTTATACTAGCTTATCTCTGTAGCTATGATGTGAGCACGGGTTAGGCTTAGCGCTACAGCAGCCATTTTAATATCATGAGTCAAGACATTGCCACTCAGGAAGATCACGAAAATCAAAGAAACTTCAGTTCAGTGACATCCTTCCAGTGTTGAGATCTACAATGAGTCTGTTCGCTTTTGTGCTTCTTAGTAAGAGTTTTGACACCTCAGTCTATCTCCGGGGAAACTATTCTATAATATCTTCCCATTAATACAACCCTTTGCCTTTTGATAAAATTTAAGCTCCTTAGGGACAGGAACTACTGAGGCTGTCTTTACTGTCATCTCTCAGATGCGCCCAGAGCTCTGGTAAAAGAAATAACTATCCATCGAACAAGTCTGACAGCTAACCAAAACAAGGAAATTAAACAGAACCAGACAAACAAAGGAGGAGCATGAGGAAGTTTAGACATTTAACAAAGATCAAACAGAAGTGTCCTGAACCACCTGAAGAACTGTCCCTCTCAACTCAAACTAACAAAAGCCTTGTTTACTAATTTATGGATCCAGTATCTGTTGATGCTTCTACATCCATTAAGTCCCTATAGTCTCTATAGTCCATGGCCCATGCCTGAGATAAGACTGGGAGTCACTTCTTCCAGCCTTTACACAGGCCATGTGAGGCCAATACAGCAACCATGGATGCTCTTGACAATTTCACAAGCGTTGTGAGGTCCCATTAAGTGAGCAGCATCCATTGTAGGCATTAGCCCCAAGTATATAGATGTTTAATGTCTCATTTCTTAATTCTTGCAGTGGAATGGAAACCCAAGAGAATGTACCTGGGTAGTATAAACATGAATTCATGATGTAGCTTAATTTTCATCCACTAAACTTTCCTCTGCACTGATTTCACTGAAATTACAAAAATACCATTTACAGGACAGAGCTAGACATGCAAATGCCAGGAAAATGATCTTCTACAGAGCTGTCTCAGCTCCCCTGTGGTCTCCAAGAGCATTTCCCAAGTATGCTGTTGAGTGCCCGCTGTGTCTCAGTGAGCTGAGAGATGTGTCACAGTAATTTGAAGTTAATAAGCATGACAGAGCTAATGTCCTTTAAATGATGCACTTTATAAATAACAGAGAAAATCCAAGGTTACCTCCATGAAAGCATCTCTCTAGCTTTCTCTCTTGTGTATCTCATGCAGAAACCATCCGAGTCCCAGATCCTGCTCTGTGCTCCCCAGGGGATGCTGGTCTAGCCTGGGTACCTCCAGGGCACTAGCTGCCACTCAAGCCCTAGCTGCCTACTGCCCCTTTCTTATGCCCATAACCTTGGAGTTTGTTGCCCTTCCTCCAGGAAACGAAGTCAGTCCAATCTCCATTACTCTTATCCTCCAGTGTAGAGTCTACTCATCCCTGGTGTGGCGTGTCTCTACCCACTCACACACTCATTCATACGATTACACAGCTCCTGGCTATGAGGACGAAGAAAGGCAGGTTCCGGCCATCCCGGCTTCTACCTCAATTTCCCAGAGACTTGACCACGGGACCACGGGGAGTTTGTCAGAAGCAAATCTCAGTTTACTGGGGGAAACAAAGGAGCTTATATAGACAAAAGACCAAAAGGCGCCAAACAGGCGGCCAATTGTGTCAAAGGTCAACACAACCTTCAGGTACCAGAGGTGAAGTCCAATGTCACTCAGCATAGAGGGCAGGCCAATACCTGAAAACCAATTAGGGGTCTCTGTAAAGCGATCAGGGTAACGCCCAGGACACTAGCCCTCAGTGCCATCTTCAGTCCCATATGCTGGGCCACGCCCTGGGGCAAATCCTGGGCGGGCCCAACACTGCAGCATCTGAGAAGGCTGGTGATTTATTCTGAGCTCTTGGATGCAGAAGCACAGAGTGGCAGAGTTCTGATTTCAAGTCTGAAGAGGCCTTATTGATCCTATATTCCCTTGGAACTGTGACTCTCCCCTTTCCCCACTCCCACCTTTCCATGAGAAGCCTAGACCAGCTTCCTTGAGGGCGAGTAGCCACATAAGAACTCACCTAGTAGGAGTCAATGGCCACCTGTCACACACAGGATTGAGGCCATGCTAGGCCACCCTGTCCCAGGTAATTATCAGATATGTGACCACATGAGAAAACTAGAAGAAGCCAATAGAACTAACTGTTCAGAGTTGCCCAAATTGCCAACCCACTGGACCTAAATTCCAAGGACATTCTATGGCATTTCTAGTGATATCTATGGCCTGGGTCAGGGTGACACATTCCTTCAAGGTGAGGTACAGACTCTTACTATGAAAAGGCCTGCTGACGGAAGATCATTTGGACACAGAGACAACACATACCCGACCTGGTCAAACCTTTCTACCCAAATCCTGAGACACACACAAAGCTGCTCATTTTTATTTTTATTTAAAACCAGAAAACATGGCACAAATCAGGTCCGAGTTACCACTGAAACCACTCCAGCACATCAGCCAAATAATCCTAAAGATCTGATGGGGTTTACAATGTCTGTGGAGTCCTTGACAGCCAGCAGAAGTACCCCAGCCCAGATCCTGAAGCCTTTCAAGTGACTGAATATATACTACACTCATCTGATACTGACTTTTAAAAGCTTCTAGATTTCTGGGGCTGGAGAGGTGGCTCAGGGGTTAAGCCTCTGCCTTGCAGGCAGAAGGTCCTGCACGTATAGATGTATAGATGCTGGCAGAAGCAGGGGCGGCCTGCATTTCTGGTCCTGGTAGGGTGGAGCCTGTCAATCCCTGGGCAGAGTAAACAAGGAGGAGGTGGAGGCGTCCATGGTGGTTCCCGAATTCGCCTGTGGTTCTACACACACACACACACATACACACACATGCACACACACACAATTGAATAAAAAAAAAAAAAACTCCTAGATTTCCACAAGCCCTGGTATCAGCAAATGCTTGAGTATAATCCACCAAGATACCGGGCCACCTGATGCCCCCATTATGGACTAGAAAGTATGTGACTATGAGTGACACCACTGACTATGTGTACCCTATGCCACTCCATTATCACATGGAAATGAGATGCAGGAGACTGGACCGGAAGGACCAGGGCCTCCAGAAGTGACAGGGCTGAGCAGGTGCCTTTTGGAGCTCCTCTCTATCCTCATGCTGCCTCCACTCTACTTAGCACCCATGGCCTCGTGGGGACTCCTATATGACCAGTTTGCTGACCAAGAAGAAATCTAGGTCTTATTCACAGATGGTTCTGTCGAGACTCTGCAATTACCCCCAAAATGAACAACCTCAGTCACATTTTGGAAGTAGAGAAATGAGATCACTAGAAGGGATGTCCTTGTAGGGTCCAAACTTCAAGCAATGTACTCTGGCTGTTAAGTCTGCATGTCCGTGCAATTTATGATTGCCGGAGGTCTCTATGTGCACTACTTCATGAACATTTGGCTGGATAAGCACACCTGCATTACCTTGTGGTAGATCACAACCACAGGAGGTCAAGGGAAAGGAAGATCATATTATCACCAGACAGGAAGCCCACAGGCACAGGGAAGGACCAGCCCTACACTCTCCCACAAGGAGGTTTGCTGAGGTTCACCTCTTGAAGGTCTCTCTGTGTCTTGATGCAGCTGTACTGGGGTAAGCTTTGAACACTTGAACCTAAGGGAACTGCTCAAGTCATGTGCACACTGTAGCAGGAAGTGGAGACACTACAGCAGGGATTAATTGCAGCATATGCATGCGTGTGTACATGTGTGCTTATGAGTGTGCTCATGTACACGTGTGCATGTATCCCATGTGAACTGCTCAGGATACTGTGGGCACTGCAGAGGTGTCACATGTCCCGGCGACTCTCTCCTCATTTTTAAGTCTCTGCTATGCTTATGTAAAACCGGATTAGTGATTCCTAAACCAAACACACATCAGAACCACCCAGAAACTGGATTAAAAAGGAGATGCCTGGGGCCCAAGACGGGTCTGCTGGCCTGGAAAATGCGGGAGAAACCACAGGAAGTCTGTATTTTTAAAGACATACAAAGGGGGCTTTAATGCTCAGACAGCTCCATGCCCAAGCATGAAAGCTGTTGTGATGATCTGCCTAGCATGCCTCTGGCTCTGGGATGAGTCCAGTGTGACCATCTGGAGGTCACCTCTGCAGCCCGTCTATTGCTGGCTCCAGCTCCAGGCCTCGGCCAAGCCTGTGTAATTGCAGTGGAAGCCTTTTTTTCCCCATCCTTCTGCCTCCTAATCTAATTATCACAACAACCAGATGTGACAGGCTCCCTCTCAAACCTATTTAAATGTTTCCAAAGGCACCTCTCCCCATTCAGGTCCTCTGCAATTTCCCCCTCCTGCCACTAGCAGGGCACCTTGGCTCTAATGCTTGTCTAATGCCGATTAGCCTTGAAGCATCTTTCTGCCGACATAATTCCATTACAAGGCACAGAGTGGCAGCCATGGGCTGTCACAACCAAATCCCTATCCATAAAGGTAAGGAAATGGACCCTCTTAGCAGTCTAAGGAGCCAACCTCCTAGAATTTGATGCTGCCTTCAGGTGATGGCCTACTTGCAAGCATTTTCATGTGTACCGGCTTCTGGACTTCATGCATTGGAAGATAGAATGGATGGAAACACACCTGTCTCAGTCCATTTCCTACAGCTGTGACAGAACGCTGAAGACTAATTCATAAGCAATGCAGGTTTATTTGGCTCATAGTTCTGAAAGTCGTGAACTTTAAGGGTGTGATACTGGTATCTGTTCAGTGTCTGGTGAAGCACTTCCTGCTGTATAACCCCATGGTAGAACCCAGAATGGCAACAAAGCATGCCCCCTTGGGAGCTCAAACTGTCAGCCTTGTACTCTTTGCCACTGACATTAATCCATTGTAGACATGGACTCCAATGACCTAGCTGCCTCCTAGTAGGTTCCACCCTCTGCATGCTGCACTGGGGATTAAGTTCCAAATATATGATTTTCTGTGATAGACATATTTAAACCATAGCAATGTATTTTCTAAAGGAAAAGAAAAAAGGTGTATGTAAGATACATTGATTTATAAACAATTTTCAGTGTCCACGCTCCTTGGAGAGCATCTCTGGTCTCTTGGTCCATCATGTGTCTTTGGTGAATAGATGGTGCTGTTACTATGCATAGTTCTCCTGCTCCCTTCTAGAATTTTCTTTCCTTCTAGAATAGCTGTTGTGTTCTTCCCCATCATTGCTTACTGGCCCTTTTTCTCTCATCAAATCTCACCTTATCATCCTCCCATATCCACAACGCGCCTGCTATTAGTTTTAGTGTTGCACCAACTGCATGGCCTGTGATTTTCTTGCCCACCTTTGGATACTTAAATTGCTCCCCTGACTCCAAGTCAAATGATGCCTCACTAGCATGCAAAGAGCTCTGGAATCAGCCTAACAATATTAATCAGACACAACTCCTGGGAAGAGTGAACAATATTTTAACTCATGTTCAGCATTCAGTAAATTGTGTTAAAACAAGGCCTGTCATAAATCCTCACTATCTGACAGAGAGTCACACTCCTTAGAATAACCTGATTGAGACCCAAGCCATCTGACCCTCAAGCCACCTCAGCCTTCTGCAGGCCTGAGTGCTGTCTGCAAGCTCTCCTAGGACTGTTGGTGATTCTGGAGCAGTGAGAGGCTCTTCTCTGCTGTTTCCTGTCTGCAAAGCCTTCCTCCCCCTTTGCTGCATGCCTAGATCCCATTGGGAGATGCACCAGACTAATTTACATATTAAGATGTGGGTAAAAGCCACTGGAAGGGCAGATTTGTTGTCCACTCCCAATGACTATTCCTTCCTGCTGTAATTCCTTCACACTTTCCTGTTCCAGGGACAGAAGAAGGACAAAAGGGACATGTATAGCTCCTGCAAGTCTGTCACAGTGGCTCTTTCTGATGCTTTGAGATACAATTTCAGGGTGAAAAAGGAGATTTATTTGGCTTATGGATCCAAAGGGGAGATACAGTCCATTATGTCATAAAATTCATGGCTGACTGATAAAAGCTGGAGATAGTTTAAGTCATGTCCATCATAAACCTAAACAAGAGCACTAAAAAGTAGCTATGCCACACTGTCAAAACTACATTACCTTGAAATTTCTTCTGCCAAACACTTGAATTTAATTTCCAGCAAGCTTTCAGGATGTGAGCAAAACTTGGCCAAACTCTGCCTATGAATCATTCCATTTGTCCCTAATACAATTTCCAACACAGTCTCCATTTCCCTCTGGGCTATCACAAGGTGGTTTTCACTGTCCGCAAATTTCACAGCATTACTCTCTTCTAAGCTCTCAGCAGAATGGCTCTTTAGACCCCATCTCCAAGACACAAAGACTTTCCAAACCCAAAGTCCAAAAGTTTTCCATATTTCTCCAATAAACAGTTCCACACTACCTATATCAAGCAATGACCAAACTTCTCTAATTCTTGGTACCAATTTCTCTCAGCTTTATGGCAACACTTCACTTTCTGGTGCTGAATTCTCTTAGTTTTGTAGCAACACCCCGTTCTCAGTACCAATTTCTGGGGCAGTTATTCTTTCTGCTGCTGTGAGACAATCACAACTTTTGAGGAGAAAAGGGAGATTTATTTGACTTACAGTTCCAGAGGGGAGATATAGTTTATTATAGTGGAAAAGGCATGACTGGGTGGCAGAAGCTGGAGGCAACTTAAGTCACATCCATCTGAGAGGCTAAGAGAACTAGCTACAAATTGCAAGGGCAGACTCCTAGCAGAAGTAGGGCAGTGCTAACCAACATCCAGGCCTGTCCCCTATGATATGCCTTCCTCTGGCAAGGTTCTACCTCCTAAAAGTGCCATACCTTCCCAAACGTCAACTAAGAATTCAAACACATGAGCTTGTGGGGGGACAACTCCCATTTCAAATCATGACAAAGCCCCTCTGTGGACTGACAGGTGCAGTTCACAATAGCTGCAGTTCACAGTAGCTGCAGTTCACCGCAGGTGAATAAGAGCCAGACATGGTGATGGGCATCTCTAATCCCAGCACTTTGTAGGTATAGGCAGGATCTAGGATATCAAGATCATCCTCAACTATACAGTGAGTGTGAGATCATTCCAGGACACCAGAGACCCTGTATAATTTTTTTCATTTTTTAATGACGTGAATAAAGAACGACCTTCTAGCAACTGTTTAGTGACCATCCTGTGTCCCAGGCTTCCCCAGGACTGTATCTCTGGACTGCAACATAATTAGTTTATATTTGTTCACAATCATTTTTCCCTCTTTCCTCTCTCCTCTCTCCTTCCCCTCTCCTTCCCCCCCCCCTCTCTCACCTCATAGCTTTCTAATGAAGGTCTAGTCTTGGGCTTGAGTTCCTGTCCTACAGCAATTCCTTCCACTGCAACTGCTGACATTCACCATGTCCTATTTCACCACTCCTGGTCTTGCTTCTATCTTGCTGAGAAAGGAAGAGAGAGAAGGGAAAAGGCTTTTAGGAAGATTGAGCAGACTTATCTCATGTCCTTTGGTTATAAGGGATTGACCCATTGATTGACTTAAGGGTAGAGACTTCAATTCCATCATTACCAGGGAAGTGGAATAAAGAGTCTAGTCATGTCCCTAATGCTTCCAAAGCTGCTTCTCTCAATACTTCTACATTGGGAGTTGGGCTCCAGGTTAGGATCCAGGAGTCATAGCCATCCCTTCCCTTGCACAGCTCAGACCACCACTCACTGGACGCTCACTTCATGTTATTAGGGAAAGCAATTTGTATCCCAACACTCAGTATGATACTCCTTACAGAGATGGAAAGGTGAATGCACAATACAATTTTCAATTTTCTTAACCTCCAACAAGACTAAAATGCATGACTATTGCACATAAACTCTGAAATGCTGGCAACATGGTAGTGATGATGATACTACCAATAACCAACATTATTAGGTACCCACAGGTACTTATTTGGAATATAAACATGGCAATTTTGCTAATGATAGAATAGATATATTGTAGTATAAATCATGATCTGAGATGAACAGGGAGTTGTGAAGTCAAAGAGACTTCTTAGAGTTTCCAACATGCTGACATATCCAGCCACACAGAGGGAAGGAGGGGCAGACTAAGTGATCTTTGAAGATAGTTTTGAATCCTGGCAATATGAGGTCAAACTCAAAAATCCCACATGGTAGAAGGAAAATTGTTTCCTGACCTCCACCAGTGCCCCATGGTATGTATGTACATTCTCTCTCATTCTCTCTCTCTCTCTCTCTTAAGAAAAAGAAAAGAAACCTAATCAAATAAGTAACTCTCCTGCTTTTCCCTTCTCCCACCTAACTTACACAGTCGTTAGTCTGGTGAGTGAGGGTGCATATTCAGCAGAGTTCACACACACACACACAGAGTAAGAGAGTATGAGTCTCCAAAGGCCCCAGGGAATTGCCTCCTAAGAACAGCTGACCTGCTCAGAGGTGACCTACTGGTTTTTGGAGGACCAGCTGTCTGCAAAGGTCCATACAGAATTCGCCTGTATCCATCATGTTCTCTAGAGAACAGAACTGACAGGGTGGATGTACCTACATAGAAAGGAATCTGTTAGACTAACTTACAAGATAGAGTCTGAGTAGTTCAATAGTAGCTGCCTATAGCTGCTCAGTTCTTGAGCCAAGTATCTCAGCAATCCCAGTCTGGTAGTAATGACTGAAAGAGCCCTGGAAAGTCTCGCAGCAGTGCCAATCAGGTGCTGGAAACCCTAAGACCAAGGGATTCCTGAAGAGTCCTCAAACTTCAGTTACACTGGAGATCCAAAATGCTGAGCTCTGACATCAGTCAAGAACAGCATTGAGTGAAGGACATTGCAGGAGCAGCAAAACTGGAAAAAAAAATCAACAAACCATAATCCAGAACTTCAGAGACTCTATATCAACCACCTAGAACTAAGCCAGACTAATCTCTCCCCATCCTGAAGCTCAGGGAAATTTGCGGAAGAGGGGGCGGTAAGAGTGTAAGAGCACAAAGATGGGAGGAGCAATGATATGTGAGATACTCCAAACGAGTTAGGGCCGAAGCAATCATAATTGGACTTTGCATGGCCTGCGCAATGTCCAACACACTATTGACCCCACAAAGTCTAGCATCTGCTAAAGACACCAAGATCCTTGGAGCCAAGGGATTGAAAGCCACAATAATGTTCCTATGCTTAAGGGGAACACAGGAAAGGGTTCAGGGAAATGCGACTGGGTCCTTGTACGTCATCGGAGAGGAGGGCCCAGAGGAGAGTCTGGCATGCACATTAAAGAACTCTCTGGGGATTGGGGGGGGAGGCACTGGGGGATGGGGAGAGAGGGGTAAGGGGGGCGGGGGGGGAGGAGGGAGGGAGGGAACCGGTGTACCTATTAAGTTTGTATGAGCGGAAATCATAATAATAAAAGAAAGAACAGCAGCAAACTGAAGAAGTTGGGCTTCTGCATCAGCAATGAACAGCAGGAGTAGACCAACAGGGAACACCACACAGTACATCCACACCAGGCAAGAGAGGGCAAGTACCTACCCCCTGCATTTCTTTTTTGTGCAGTCTACCTCTGGAAAGCACCACCCACTTATGGACTGGGTCTTTCATATCAACTAGACACTCTCCCACAGACTTGTTCAAGGACTTGCCTAACTATCACCAGCATGCTAAGCAATGAGAATGGAGGAGACCCCAGGAGGAAGCTGTCCCAACGAAGACCAGAGGACTCAGCAGAAACATATTGCTTCTGCTTGGAAGGGCAAGCTCCTAGGACTTCCAAGATAGCGGCCATTTCCCATGCAAGGAAGATTCCCCTTTCCACAAGCAAATGTTAAAAAGCTAAAGCTTCTGCTTCGCGTGCTGGTGAGTTCTCCAGAGATGGAAGAACTGAAAAGCACACATCGTAGCCCCATCCTCTCTTCCCTGTAGAGTCCTGAAGCCAGACCTGGCTGTGGGTGGGTGATCTGTCCCAGGTGGTGAAGGAACAAACCCTGACAGTGCATGTAACCAAAAATAACATGAGAGTAGAAAGGTGTAAGGGCGGAACTAAACCCTTCAGTTTGAATGCTGAAGTACTGTAGCCCATATTTCAGAATGTGACTGTGTCTGGAGATAGGGCCTTTAAAGGGAATTAAGTTAAAAATAAGGCCTTGAGGGGATCTGATAAGAGAGGAAAATTAGAACACAAGTAAAAGATCAGGGTCCACACTCAGGAGGCAAGCAAGGAAAGAGGACTCTCAAGAAACGAGCTGCTAACCCCTTGACCTTGGACTTCTAGCCCCCAGATGTTTGAGAAATAAAGTCTCTTGGTTACTGACCCCAGGTTATGGTGATCTGGTAGAGAGCCCCGGCAGACCACAGGGAAGTAACATGTGGGCCCCTCAGCTTCCCAGAAGGGGCATTGCAGGTTTGATGGGGTTACAAGATTTACCCTAGATAAATAACAGAAGCTGCCTGTATAATTGGATGAATACGACCTGAAATGCATATACCTGGCATCATTACCAACCCCGTTTGCCTTCAGTTCTTCTTCTTGAGCCAGGGAAGTGGACTCGAGCTGCCAAGGCAAGAAGCGGCAGAGGACAAGTTACTACTATCCGTGCTGAGGCACGAGAGGGACCTGGAGCCAGCACCTGTCTCAAAGCAGGACAGCCAGCCTGGCGCCCGCAGAGCCCACAGGAAGGAGAATCCCATCCTCTATCCAGCGCGCAGGCAGACGTGAGCAGGCAGTGTGCGCTAGCAGGCTCTGACTGCAGTTGGGATGTTGGAACAGTGGGAGGGTCGTGTGGCACCACTTCTGTCTGTTTCATTCCCTGGCTGGCTGGCATCCCTCGACCCCAAGATTCAAGCCGGGTCGTGTTGAGATCCTGGAGAGCAAGGGGCAGTCAAGTAATATTGGAAAGCGGAACAACCAGGGACCACCAAGGTTGTAGAGACATCACTGAAAATGTTTTAGTAGATTCAGTGGAAGAGCCAGAAGGGGCAATCCAGGACCTTGGGACATGTGATAACATGAGAAGCGTGCTCAAAGTACCAGGGAGAAAATACTGTGAATGATGAATGAGCAGGCATCTCTCCAAAGACGGGGAAAATGGATCATTTAAGTCTTTTAGAGGGATATCATTTGTTGCTTTCAGATGTGTGTAACTTTACAAAGGAAGCTATAACTGGGTGCATGGTCAAGGGTCTCAAAGAACTAGCTTTAATGAAATCGTGATGTTAAGCAGTTCTTCAATGATGTTTCCTGATATGCACAAGCATTTGGCATTAAGCCCATCAAAACATTCTTTTCTCCAAAGAGAAACTAAAGGGAAGAAATGCTTCAACCGCTTAAAATAAATTAACATAGCCTATCTAGAAGTAATGAAATCCAAAACCCCACCTTCCTACAGGCAAACACTTGACACAAATTCATTGATGGGCATGAAGCTGATTTGGGTAGAAAAATGATCCCAAGCAGGCATGCTCAACATTGGGGAACCATCTGTTCTATGCAACTGATATTTAGACAACCCCAACCTTAATCTAAATGTGATGCTGTGAAAGTTCACAAAGCATTCCTAAGTATCTGGAAAAAGAAAATGAGCTGAGGGGAACCACCAAGGTGGTTTGAGAGAAGCACCCAGTGCCATTTGCCAAGCCACAAAGGTAACAGACCTCAAAGAATAGAAATATTACCAGGAAGCCTAAGTCAGACAGAATCTAGCAAGTTTCCAAATGGAAAATGTAGTATGTAAAGCTAGGGAACAATAGTAATGAAATGTTTCCTTGAAAATTGGTGTTTTGGAGAAAAATTCAACTTGGAGTTTTATTTTATGTTATATAAATATGGACTATAAGGACATTACAATACTACATTTTAATGTAATTCTAAGAATACTTGAAGAAAAAAGCCAGTAATATTTGAAGCTAGTAGTGAGGTTTATAAGCATGAGGATGAATAATTGAAATACTCCAAAGCAGTTTCACTCATTAAAGTTTTAGTTGTCTGTATTTTAGCAAAACAAAGAATTAATAGGCAAAGGAAGGCCATAGAAATAGCGGTGCTTGGCATATCACATGGGAATAAAGGCTGTGAATAATGAAATATACAGTGTAAGCACACACAAGAAGCCTTGAGGACTGGAAGGTGCCGGCTGTGATGCGTTCTGTCTGGAAAGTAAGTTCCATCTGCTTACGTTTTCAAAGGCATGTTGGGGGAGATTCTTCCCCATGCACATCACTGGAAAATTCTCGTTTTTTTTTTTTCTCACAAGACTCCCGAAGCCCAGGAGACAGAAGCAAAAATCAATACATGGGAATGCATCAAACTAAAAGGCTTCTATGGGGCAAAGGAAAAAAATCACCACCGTGAACACACAGCTTACAGAAGGTGAGAAAATACCTGTGAGTGTCCTTTGACAAGGATTAATATTCTGAGCATATAAGGTGTCAATAGCAAAATGCAGACCCACGAATAAGTAAAAAGGAAGCAGCAGTAGAACGAAATAGATGTATCTCAGATGACTTCGAGATGACCAATGGGACCTGTGAGAAAAGGCTCAGCACAAGTTCATGGTGCAATTAAAACCCACGATAGAAGGTCACCCCAGCCCAGGAGAATGTATGCGATCACAGAGAAGGTAAGGGAACGCAAGGGAACAGGGATAATTTATAAGCAGGAAGAGGACCAGCAAGAGGGAGGGAGGGACAAAGGAGGGATGTAGGGAGAGGCGCCAGTGAGAACAAAGTACAGTGACACACGGACCTACATGAAAATGCTAAAGCACCATCATGAACCCATTACTTGCAGGCTAACTTTTAAAAAAATCACTTGCAAAAACTAAAGACAAAAGTGTTAGAGAAGACGTAGGAAATGGCGCACATGGGAATGTCAGAGACAGGGACAGTCAGAGATAATTAAATCAGTACAGAGAGAGAAGGAAGAACATTCTCAAGACAGAGAGAGAGAGAAATTTCCTTGTAACTCAGCAGCCCCACAATCTGGAATCCAAAGGAAATGAAGCACCTATATCAAGAGGTATCTATACCTCATGCTGAATGCACCACTAGTCCAGACTGCCTGGAAATGGAATCGCTCTGTGCATATTGACTGATAGACAGACACAAAGTGAAATGAGTACCTTTCAGTCTAGAATGAATGAGATCCTGTCATTCGCAGCAATGTGAATGTTGATGATTATCGTGTTAGGTGAGATAAACCACTCACAGAGCAACTAGAAATTCACATTCTCAGTCACATGAAAAGTACAAAAAAGTGGATGTTGCAGAAGTTGAGAACAGAATAGTGCCTAAGAAAGTTTGGGGAGAGTGCTAGTAGAGAGGATGATCAATAGCATCAACTCAGAAATAGAGATAAGGGTAAGAGACTGTAGAGTTTAACATTTTAGATGAAAAGATGTCAGATGTTTTCACCACAAAAAAGATCAGCATTTGAGGAAATAGGTTTAATCATAAATAATACCCAATGGATTTGCACATGCATCAAAATATGGTGCCCAAGAAAGATGTAGATTATGTTTTTATGTATCAATTAAAAGTATACTTAATTTGAAAGATAACTAAAAGACAAAAATGATATATAGCATGAAAACACCTGTATCTAAGTCTTAATCTAAGTCCAATGTTCTTAAATGCACTCAAATCAGATATCCAAGCAATAAAATCTAATTAAGCAAGGTAACAAATGTGTGCATAAAAGTAAATTTTCTGATTGTTTCTCCCTCAGGAGAACATTTGGGACATATATTCAAAGGCAGAATGATTTGAATCATAAAATCTACCCCAAAGTTGTTTCTCACTATATCATTTATTGACCTGAGTCTCTGGGTTTGTGTCTTGGGGTGGACAGTCTACTCATCTGTCTAGGTGTAGCTGATCTTGGCTGGGAAAGACCTTGGTCTCAGCTTCTAGAGTGGTCTACCAGAAACTTTGCTGGAGCCCACACAAATTCTCCTCTGCACACATTCTATCTTATGTGAAAATCAGAGCTGTTGTCATGGAAACCATATTCTGCATATGAAATAAACACTCATAACTCCTCTGAAGACCCCCAGGTTTAACATGATATGATATCATAGCTCTCTACTAGCCTATGTAAGTCAGGAGGCAGAAAAGCAGGATATATTCTTGATATTCTGGAAATGCTAGAAGAATGCTGGCTTTGACTTATGGCTTTTTTGTCTTCTACTAGAGATACCCATTTAAGATATCCAAAAAATTATGAGCACTATGACAGTCTGTACACACATCTTTTCAATTTTAGATTCTTAGCATACTCAATGCTAGGGGCTGGTAAACTACAGCTGCTGCCAAATCCAGTCTGCTGCCTCTTTTGCTCTTATCCTCTCGTAGCAGAGTTCTAAGACCAGATGGCCCATAAAGTGTGACCCTCACACACACCTCAGAAAATTAGCTGGCCACTGTTTAAGCCCATCCTATAATACTAAGGTCTTACCTACATTTTTGTTTATAGGCATATTGATGCCAAGTGTCTACCACTATTGTTTTGGTTGTCTTAGACTGATGAGAGATCTACACAGTCAATTAACACAGAGATGATAAGTGTATATACAAACAGAATGAAGCAAGAGCATTATGAGCGTCATATGTAATTTCAACAGTTTGGAAAGATTTCTTCTGCTGAGGAGAAGCAAAGACATGACATGTGAGGGCTCCTGGGCAGTGTGAACCATCCAGGTATCCTTAGTCGTGTGCGAAAAGGTGTGTATACAGGGGAATATTATTCAGTTTGGAGCATGAAATCCATCGCTCTAGTAACATGGATGGGTTGGTGGGCACTGTGATAAGTGAATAAGGCAGATTTTTAAAGACAAATAAAATAAAAGCCCTTTTGAAAATAGAAACTGATTGCCATAGCGGTGGGGCTGGGAAGGAAATGGAGGCTCAATTTGATAGACACTGAATGCATCACATTTCACCTCCATTAATCCATGTAGGTGAGATCAGGTTACCATTCAAAACTCAGTTTGATTCACTATATGAATCATTAAAAGAGAAAAATTTTCCTTTTTCTGCTCCAAACCCACCCGGACCAAGGCAGATTCCCTGCTCCTCAGGAGGTGATTTTCAATACCAATCAGGATGGAGCCAAGGGCAGTGCAGGAAAAGCAAAACTGAAATCAACAACAAACCATAATTTAGAAAACCAAAGACCCTACATTAATCATCTGGAACCAGATCAGCCAAATCTCTCCCCATCCTAAAGCTCAGGGAACCTTGCAGAAGAGTGGGTTTAGCATTGCTGCAGGATATATACTCAATATTTTAAGATCATAAGAGCCTAAAGATAGGGAAGACCAATGTTATGCAAGATACTCCACACAAGTTAGGGCTGTAGTAGTCATAATTGGATTTTGCATGACGCACAATGATTCCCCAAAGTCTAGCATGGATCTCAGGCAGTGGACCCTTAGAGGCAAGGGATTAACAGTCGTGGTAGTGTTCCCATACTAATGGGGAGCCCAAGAAAGGGCTCTGAGCTATTCCACTGAGTCCTTACACCTCACTAGGGTGAAGGACTCAGAGGGAAGTTTGGCATTTGCACAAAAGGAAGCTTCAGGGGATAGAAAGGGGGAAGAGGAGGCACTGTGAGAAAGGGAGGGAGGAGGGGAAAAGAGGGAGAGAGTGCAAGGGGGGACTGCGGAGGGGTGGAGGGAGGGAGAGGACCAGAGTACCTACTGAGCTTGTATGATTGGGGGAAAAATAATAAAAAAGAATAATTCTCTCAATAGACACGAAAAGGTATGTGATGAAATCTACTAAGTATTTCTGATGAAAATTCCCAGCATTCTTGGAGTATAATATTCTATAATGTAAAAGTCATGTACAGTAACTAAAGACGGACATCATACTTGGAGATGAAGGAATGTCTGCTTTTCTATTTCATTTGCTAAGAGATTAAGGCAGAGCACTCATGCTTTCATCCAAGCTTATATTTCATGTAATATTTAGTAAATATTATATATAATAAATAAATTGAGAGAGAGAGAGAGAGAGAGAGAGAGAGAATCTGGGTAAAAAGGAAGAAATAAACCTTTTTTTAACCTCCATTCAACCTGATAATTTACATGGAAAATTCCACAGAATCTACAAAAACGTCCTAAGGATTAATGAGTGGGTTTAGCATTGCTGCAGGATATATAATCAATATTTTAAAAATCAATTGTGTTTCTTTCTCTTAGCAAGAAACTATAAAATTGTATTCCTCACAGCATGATGACCATAGTTAATAATACATCATTTATTTCCAAATGTATTCAAAAGATTAATTTTAAATGTTCTCATCACAAAAGTAATAGCAGGTGAGTGATGGACATGTTGAAAGTTTGGCCTAATTTTCTACAGTGTGCACACACAGAAAACATCATATCATAAGTATGTACAATTCTTATTTGCCAATTAAAAATTTAAGGTTGTAATTTAAAAGCAGTATCATTGGCTTTTCTACTTCTGAAAAGATGAGCCTCTGATTTTTCCTAGATCCTTCCTGCTAAGGACAGGGAGAACCCTTGGCCTTATGCAGTCAGTCATCCTTAAACATCCACGGGGCATTTGTTCCAAGATACCATGGATTCTCACTGAACCTCAAGCTCACCGTTGGCCAGATGGGCTGACCAGTGTGCTCTTGGGATCTCCCTGACTCTACCTCCTAGCGCTGGGATATAGGTGCATAGCACCACCCCAGCTTTTTACAGACTTGCTTGACAGGCACTCTACCCCTCTACCCACTGAGCCGCCTTATCAGCCCCTGTCCGTACACTCCGGATCATCAGTAGATTACTTATGATGTCTAATACAAAGCAGTGAAAATGTTATACTCTATTTATGAGAATGTGATGTGCTTGCATGTTCACATGTGGGGGTTCACAGGCCTATGCGCATGAGTCTGTCTGCAGGATGCGTACCAGTGTGTGCGTGTGCGTGTAGAGGTTCGAGATTGGCGTCAGGTGTCTTCCTCGGTCACTTGTCACTGTACTTACTGAGACAGGGCTTCTCAGTGAGCCTTAGGCTCACTAACTGCGGGTTGCTCCGCCAGCTTACTCCAGGGGTCTCTGTCCTCTGAACTCTGTAACGACAGGGCCTCGGTGTCCAGCTGGCATTTACATGGGTTCTAGGCTCCGAACTTAAATCCTCACACTGCACAGCTATCTCTCCAGCCCTTGCTGTGTTTTTAGGAAGTAACAAGAAAATAATATGTGCTTGGTCACTACCACAATAATGCAGTTGGCTGACTCCACAGATACAGGACCATGGGCACAAAGGACTGATTATATACAATAAAAACACAGAAAGACTGAGCAGTGGGGAGAGACTGGGGACCTCAGAGTGTGAGGCTTGGCATGACATGAGCCCCGGGTTTTCTCTTTTGCTTTAGTCACCCCAGTCTTGGAGCTAAAGAACATGACCGTGCAGAAGCCCCATTGCGCAGGACCTCACAAAGCACTGGCACGTAACCAGGAACAAAGCAGGATGAAGAGGTGATCCCCATCACTTCAGCCCAACACCATCAAAGTACCAGTGCTCCACATGCCAGTGAGCAAATGACAGCTCAGCTTGACCCTTTGGAGGAAGGAGCCAGAGACCCCACCCCTATCTGCACATCAGACAAAGCCAACAAAGAACCCTGATTTTCACTCCCATCCTTAGATCAGTGGAGTCCACAGGGAGCTAGAACTCCCTCACATCCAGCAGTGTTTGCCCCTCTGTGGCTCTCCCCAGGGTGGTCAGGTGCCGTGAAAACTGTCCCCAGTGCCTACAGAGTATCCCAAGAGGCAGAACTCCCAACCCATCCAGCAGTGAGGAAGAACCTCACCGGGCTGTTATCAGTGAGAGGAGGCCACAGTAAAATCGTCTGCTGAGAGTTCAACTCTTTCTTAAAGAAACGTACATCCTTTGGTCACGCAGCCCAGCCATTTCTCCTGTTATCCTCCAAATGCATGGAATGTCCACAGAGACTGAGTCACATGAGTCCCGAGCTGCCTTCTTTGCTTGTTGTGGACTTTTCCATATAGTATTTATTTAAACTAATGTCCATCATCAAGAAAACAAATGAGGGGCTGGGGAGATGGCTCAGTGGTTAAAGCTCTTGCCTCGAAATCGAAATGAACTGAGTTTGGATCCCCCAATCCCATATTAAAAAATACCAGGCCACCTGTAATTCTAGCCCTGGAAGGCAAAGTACGGGACTCCTTAGAGCAAGCTAGCTAGCCAGACTAGCTCTAATGGTGTGCTCTGTGTTTAATTAGAGACACAGGCTCACGGGGTAAGGTATAAGAGCAATTGAGGATGATTCTCATTATCAACCTTGGGCCTCCACAGGCACATACACTCAAGTGCATGTATATACATATGCTCAGCTACGTGTACCCATCCACATGCAAATACACACACATGCCCTATCTACATGCAAGCACATACACAGGTATGCACCCTATACACACACATCCTATGTACACAGATCCTATAAGTATGTATATGAAAGAATAAAGAAAGGAAACAAAGCAGGCAAGGACATGGAAAGAGCAACACGTGTCCACATCTGGCAGAAGTATAAACTGATGCAGCATCCCAGAGAGCAGTACTGAGATCCATCAGAAACCTAAAACTAGAACTACCATATGACCCAGCTATACACTCCAGGATATACAAAGGACAGATTTAAAGTCAGCACACCACAGAGATACCTGCTTGTTCATGATTATTTCTGGGCTAGGCAGTCATCAACGGATGAATAGATAGAGACAAAAGCAAATGTGGTCCTATGAGATGGCTCAGCACGTAAAAGTGCTTGTGGCACAAGTCTGACAACTTAAGTTCAATCCCCTCAACTAATGTAAAGTGGATGGAGAGAACCAACTCTGCAAAGCTATCCTCTGGCCTCACACATGCATGGTATGTGTACATCTACATTCACACATCATACACATACACACACATACACATAATTTTTGATGTGGGAGCAGGAGGGAAACCAGCTGGAAAAGAGAATATGTGGAGTGGAACCAGAGGGGAGTGGGATGGGTTGTAGAAAATGAAAACACATAAATTTGTTACATTTGTCTATAAAAGCTTCAAAAAATACAATTTTAAAAAATGTTAAATATGACCAGAAAGGGGATTGAACCACCTATTGTATAAGCAAACACTGAAAACCACTCAAGTGTCCACAATACATGGATGCTGAACAGATTTTGCATATTCATATGGTAAATTGTCACTTAGAATAAGATAAATGAACTATTGTTAGGTACAGACATGGGAAGAATCTCAAAATAATCACACCAAGTAAAAGAAGTCAAATAAAAGCAGTCTGTAGAGGAAACCTTCCAATTTAAAACTTCAGCGCTTAGCAATGACAGGAAAGGAGAGGAGCGGTTGCCTGGAAACCTGTGGAGGGGGAGGGGAGTCCCGAGGGACTTTGGGGCTGATGGGCTTGTTCATTCGCAGTGTTCTTCCGTCTGGGCTCCAGCAGGAGCGTCTGGAACACTGATAAATTAAGTTGATTGCTTTCATTAGTAAAAACAAAAAATAACCCAAAGGATTAATTTCTCCTCTATCTGAATTTGAAATTAGAATGTAAAAGATGGGCACTTCTGGAGTAAAATAGAAGATTCTATCACTGGGTGCATTTGAAAAACTTTGTACTCTGAAAGGAATCTCTTTGACAAGCAGCGTAGTCCTGTCTGTGTGGGACTGCAGCTGGGCACTGAGGGGCCACGTGTCAAAGGCGTGGGCTGAGCCGGCCAGGCATCGGAAGTGAACTTCTTAGTTCAGGAAAACCCATTAACACCTTCACATGGAACAAACTGGGTTGCATAATGGATCGTGACTTTACATTTATCTTGACAAATGGCCCAATGAGTTGGAGTTAAAATAAATAATTCATCTTCTCTCTCTTTGCCCACAGCTTGGGAGTGCATTATAAGATAGAGTCGCCACAGAATTATCAGCAGACCCCCAACTGAATTTCAGTCTTAAATATATAATATGTGCATGAATACATGGAGCATGCTGAGTTTGTGACAAAGACATGAACCAACATAGCACTGGACGCTCTCCATAGAGAGTGCTGCCTCTCCCTGCATTACTTCCTCAGGAATTATGTGGAGCACCCTGTTAAAACCCTGGCCATGTTGCCGGTCACAGTCCTTGTGATTCTGTCTTCTACCTGCCTTCCTGGCTCAGGTCTAAATGCATGCACTTACTTAAAAACATCCCAGGCTGTGTTTTAGCAGTCCCAAGAGGCAAAAGAGAAGAGCGCCTCCCTCTTAGTCACAGGAGCATTTGTCCTTACTGGGGCCGTCTCCTGAGCAGAGCAGATTTGTTTATTCCTGCATTAAATGAATTGGTGAAACAAACTGTGTTTCACAAAGAAGGAGTGCCAAGCAACCTACATATGGATAAGGGACCAAGAAATGGCATGTCATTAACAGATGCACATTTAGTTATTGAGTTACCGGTGTGCAAACATGAACCGATTCCTCCTGGTGACAGAGCAGTCTGGTGGCACTGCAGTACAGGAAGGACCCGGAACGCTCTCCTTCCAGAGGGTTCCAGTAGACACAGCTGTCAGCAAATCCTGTGCTGCCCCATGAAGAGCAGAGAGGGCTGGAAAGGGAGGGACTCTAACCAAATGGAGCTCAGGGTAGACACAGGGTAGTAGATCAAAGAATGTGGTTTCCTGGCACAAAACAGCAAAGGCCATTGTGTGGGTGTCTATAATGTTAGGGACTTAGAGATTCCAGCCACTGTTGCAGAGAAAGAAGAAAGAGGGATCATAGAGCAAATGGGGCCAGATTATGGAGGTCTCTGACCTTATTCTAACACAAAGGAGACCTTATTCTAACACAAAGGAGATTATCAAGAAGATTTGAGCACAGGAGAACTGATAGGACTTATCTTTTAATTTTGCTCAAATACATGAAACAGGGGTTGGGGTTTAGTCCAGTTGCACAAGCATGAGGACTTGGTTTCATCCTCAGTGCTGACATAAGCTGGGTGTGAAAGATTCACCAGTAGGATCAACCCTGGGGGTGGGGGTAGGTGGTCAGGCAGCAGAGGGGAGGGGTCACTTACAGAGCCCTAAGGCTCTCTGGCCAGCCTTCCAGAATCAGTGAATGCCAGGTTCAGTGAGAGACCCTGTCTCAAAACATAAGCTGTCAACCTTTGGCTTCTATACCCTTGTGTGCACATATGGACACATACAAACACAAACGTGCATATACAAGTACACAAAACATAAAGCTTCATGTCCTAACATGCCTGGCTGTGCAGACTATGAAACATATTCACGATGATGCAGTCACACCATTATCCCTCTCCTGAACTCTTCACCTTCCAGAAGTAAAACTATGACCCTCAAACACTAAGCCCTGGGCTGTCCTGCCCAAGTCTGGGCAGCCTGTATCCTAAAACATGTCTCTACGATTTTGATTTCTCTAGGGATCTCGTGTTAGTGAAGGCAGACAGTATTGTTCCTTTTTGTGAATGGCTTATTTCTCAGAGCAGAATGTCTTTAGCGCTCCTCCACGTGAGAGCGCATTTTACAATTCTCTTCCTTTCCATCCTGTAGGGAATTACCATGTGCTTATCCTTTGACCCACAGATGGATGGACACATGGATGGTTTCTACCTTTTGGCTCCCGTGTGTAACCTTGTGAGTAGATGAACATCTTTCAGGATCTTGACTTCCATTCTCGTGGACATAGCCAGGAGGACAGGTGCAGCGCCACAGGGGGGACATCTATTTTTAACATTTTGAGGAATGGCCCTGCTCCGTCCCTGCTAAAGTGCATACAGATCACCTATGAGAGGCCAAATGCTAGCCGGTGCTCCCTGAGGACATTGTTGTGAATCTCTGCTCCTGCCACACCTGGACCTGGACATTTTGCTTGCAGGAGCTTGCCTGGAATCACACGGGAAGGCAAGGACATGTGTGAGAAGACAAGAAAGTGGGATGCAGCAGAATGATGACCCAAAGAGAGATGCAATCACAAAAGGTTTCACTGACCTCACAGACTAAGTTGAAGGTCATTGTCATAGTTAGGTACAGGTGTCAACTTGACAGTTGAAGGTTTGAGCTCTGGGGACATTTGTGGAGAGTTAGTGGCTGGGTTAAGCCCAGAGCAAACCTGTAGGAGATTGTCTGGTTGATGGAGAAAACTCATGTGGGTGGGACTACAGAGAGCTGGTAGAGAGAGTCAGCATCCTTGTGTACACTTGGCTAGACATGCTGGTCTGGCAAGTCAGGATCATCCCCGTCTCTCTATCAGCCATTACATAGGGATGGTGAGGCCAGTTCCCTCAGCCCTGGTGCTGGTGCATGCTCGCCCATCAAGCTGGACTACAGACTAACTGGACTATTGTAAGAAAATAAACCCCTTGTTCCCTCTAGCTGTTTGATGATGATTCATCAGCAACCATGTAGGCAAACTGCAACAGTCATCTTTGAAAGTCATCATACCTGAGGCAACTCCCACCTCAACCAGTCACTGGTGTGCATGCTGACGCCAAGATACACATGCAACTTGTTCTAGGCACCTGTCTAGGATGATTCCCAGAGGGGAGCTTATTGAAAGCCTTCAGCCACTAGCCTTTCCAGCCTCAGAGGGAACTGGGGATTCGGGTCTGAGACCCCAGGAGTCTGGGCAGCAAACACTCAGGGTTCTTGCTGCTGACGTGCAGCTATGGCCTGTGCAGCTCGTCTCAGTAGGCTGGCTAGCGCAACTACCAGGACAGGCATGCACAGCACTAGATTTTTTTTTTAAAGGCTATTTTGAATTAAAAATTATATGGTCAAAAATTGAACATTTAGTGAGTGATAAAAATGCTGTGCTTGAATGTTCTGAGGTTGCCGGTCTAGAAGCTGGAAATGTGATGTCTCGTCAAGAATCAAGATAGCAGAGATGGCGGAGCGGGTTGGGACGGGTTGCACGGGAAGGGCATGAATGTGAATGAATACACAAGGATTCAGAAGGAAAGCCATGGGAGGAGAGAAAGGTAGGGCTCCAGCAGATGGAAGAGAGGTGAAGGCTCAAGGCTGTGTGCCACACCAAGAAGATTCAGAGCAGCGTGAGGCCCTAGGAACCAGCAGAAGTGGCCAGGCAGCTGGACCAGGGCAGGAAGAGAAAACACAGAGGGTTCTCTCCTCTATCTGTGACTCTCACCTTATCCTTTGTCCTTCCCACTGCAAAATCACCCTAGAAATTCCCGCTTTTATCCAGCACCTGAGTCCACTGCTGTCTGGCCTAGCTTTTATATGTATGCATGCATGTATATATAAATGTATATATATTTATATGTGTGTGGTATATATATGCATGCATGCATAATATGTACATATTTGAAATAGAGGAGAGAGAAGGTATGTACATATATAGCACACAGGTAAAGGTCAGAGGATAACTTTCAGAAATCAATTCTCTCCTACCATGTAGACTTCTGCAGATCAAACTCAGGTCACCAGATTTGCAAGCAGGCACCTTACCCAGTAAGCTGTCTTGCCAGTCCTCAGTCAATCCTTCTTTACTATAGGGCATAGCCTTGTGTTCCCTCACATGTCCCCACTGACTTTCTCTCCTCTGTGTCCAGCTCTCTCCTAGGTTCAGGCAACCATGCTGTCACTGCTCAAATCAAGACTGACATTCTCTGGCTGGAACTACCTCTCTTTTCTCTAAATAGCCCATCCATGAGCATTTCTCTTTTAAAACCTCTGCTTAGAAATTCATCTATACCTGCCAAGACCCTGACTAATGTCTGTGCTATTCAGAAAATAAGTTAAAAAATAAATAAATAAAACCCTCGTTGGAAGGAAAACAATCCACTGTTTTAAAAGTTACTTGTAGTTTTAGAAGCAGGCTGAAAAATGACCACGGGTTTTCACAGAATGAGAAAATGGAAGATTTTTATCAAGAGCAATTTCCTTAAAGATCAGAGATGAACACATGCTCAGAATGTTTTTAAGAGAAGAGAAAGAAAAGAGTTTAAAACAAGCAAAAGCAGGCAACTAACTGAGGGGCCTTGATGTAAATAGGGGAAGAAAGCAGAGCAGTATGGGATGGGGAATTATGATCAACCTGGATCCGAAAGATGGAAGAAGTCGTAACATGCGTCCATGTTGGAGGGAATGATCTAGAACAGTGAGAAGTGAGAATGGGAGGGAGTGGAAAATTACCATCAAATCCCTAAGGGGGAGCGAAGGGGATAGTTAATTGCACAGATAAGGAAGAGTAACCTGGAGAAGTTCAGCTACAGTGCTTGAAAGAAGGCAAGCAGGGTGCACATGCTGACAGGGGGTCTAGGAACAGAACCCTGTGTAAGTCCCATTCCTTCTCTTACCACATCTATATTTTAACATAAAAGCAATGGCGTTGCCTGAGAGTTTTCACAAGATCACCAGAAGTTGGAGAAAGAGGGGTTCAGAGACTAGGAGAGACACAGATCATGGGAGACACCACAACCAAGGGCTCACACTGAGCTAGGCAGAGAGTGAGCCACACCTCTAGATTCCGGCCTTGGTAGCCGGAGCGTCTCTGTGACGATTCATGAGCTGAATGCAGGGCCGAGGCAGAGAAAAGTCTTGGAGCTCTTGAAATTATATAGCAGGGCAGGTGAGTATGCAGAACAAAAAAAACGCTTGCAATGACCTAGGGGTCTAGCAAGTGAAGGAGGAATGTGGATGATGGTGTAAGGGTCAGAAGAACTCTACAGAAAATATATTGACCCCACCCAAGGCATGCTGCAAGAAGCGGGGGCAAGTCATATGTGTACCTCATTCCCGGTGGGCTTCGACTGATGGGTGAGGATCGATTTCCCTTGGTGTAAGGGAGGTGCTCGTGTATGCACTGTGCACACCTCCCAAGTGCAAGGAACTTTGTCTGCAACTTCCATCTCATAGAAGCACCAGGATGTGTTGTGCTTATTCCTTTTTGAGGGTGACAAACAGAAAGTTTAATATCCTACCTCACATCTGAGCTTCCTAGCTCAGACAGCCGGAACAAAGCATAGTGTTGCAGTTCATCTGCATGGTTGCTGATAAATGACCATCAAACATCTTAAGGGAACAAGGGTTTATTCTCTTACGATTTCTGGTTACAGTTCTTAGTCCATCTTGGTGGGAGAGCATGCACCAACACCTGGGCCGAGGGAACTGGCCACACCATCACTGCATAACAGCTGAGAGATGGACAATCCTTACTTGCCAGACCAGCATGTCTGGCCAAGTATACAGAAGGATGCCAACTCTCTCAACCAGCACTCTCTGATTTATCCAGGGCCTCATCCCACCCACCATGGGCTGGGTCTTCCCTATCAGCTAGACAATCTCCTTCAGGTTTGCTCTGGGCTAAACTCAACCATCAGCTCTCTACAACTGTGCCCAGAGCTCAAACCCTCAACAGTCAAGTTGACACCTGTGCTTAACTATGACACATAGACTTGGTGCCATTAACAGGAACTGATGTTCCCACAGTTCTACAGACTAGGACAGTCAAGGCACTGGCCAATCTGCTTCTTGCGGAGCGGGTTCTTCCTAGCTTGGAGGGGAGCATCTCTTTCTGCATTTGCTTGTGGTGGACACTAAGAGTCTCTCTTACTCTCGTTCTTGCTCTGCTCTGTGCCCCACTCCCCAGGGTAACAGTGCCATGGACTAAAACACCCTCATGAACTCATGTAATCTCAACTGCCTCCAAAACACCCCATCCCCAAGTATAATCAAGCTGGTTAGAAGGTACACTATTCAACTATTCAATAAACAGCTCTTTTGGTACCAAAATTCCTTGTTCTTGCCATCTGGTGGATGTAGACAAATTCAGAGACTGTTTTTACATGAAAAACCAGCACATTATTTGGGCACCCATTTTTATGCTGACGTCAAATTGCTCAATGTAGACAAATAGAGTCTCAACATAATACATTCCTACTCATGTTTTTAAAAGAATGATGTCATAGAGTATGTCCCATTGATGTCCCTGATGAGGTCCGTGGAAGTAGCATGCTTCTGAGGGTCTAACTCACAGAAGAGAGACACACAGAAAGATGGCTTCCAGGAGGTGGGGCGGACTAGGGAAAAGGAAAGGGACTAGATGCTCATTGGTATAAACTATTGTTATGTAACATGAACAATTTCAGGAGATCTGGCTCATAGCAAAGAGCCGTGGCTAACAATGCTGCCTTGTGCATGAGAGAGTGGGTCATATGTGGGTCAGCGTTCTTGCAAAACAAAAAAAGCAGACCACACAGAAAGGGACAGAGGGAAACTTCTGCGAACCATGGATATACCTATCACCCCGACCCTGGTGGAGATGGGTGTCATGGGGCGTCAACCTGTGCCCAAATGTAGACAAATTCAGAGAATGTTTCTACATGAAAAGCCAGCACATTATTTGGGCACCACCCATTTTCATGCTGACGTCAAATTGATCAATGTAGACAAATAGACACCCATTCAAGAGGTACCTCTCTCCTGCATGTCAATTACGCCTTCACAGAGTAGTTTGGGAAAACAAGCTTCACAACACAGCACAGTCAGGACACCTTTTGTTTTCAAAGGGCTGCATTGCTCTTCTGGGGCTGCCAAGCCAAGTACCACGGGGTGAGCAGCCAATCATCAACAACATTTCCTCATCATCCTGGAGGCTGAGGGACATCTGAGACCAGGTATCAGGCAGGCGACATCCCCACATCCTACAGATGGCCACGTTCTCCCTTGTGCCTTCACTCTGCGGTGGTCCTTCTATGTTGGCCTCTATCCAGATTTCCTCTTCCTGCGAGGACACCAGATTTGGAGGAGGGCTGTCACCAATAGCCTCATTCAAACTGAATTAACTCTTTGAAGAGCTTCTTTAAATGCAGCCACATTCAGAAGTACTGGGAAATTAGCACATCAACGCATGAAGTTCAGGGCTTCTCAATTCAGCCCATAACAGCATTACATGTGTCTGGGGGCTCTATGTGTGAGAATTTACATTTGTAAGGTGTGCTGGCATGTTTGTGAAAGCGGGCAGTGGTGTTTGGGAAAGTTCATAATGACCATGTGCCTTTTGCTTGGGGAACCAGATTTTCAGATAAATGATTCTTTCCTTTGAACTCTACACAGGTTTCATTTTTTATTTATTTAGCAATAAAATATACTCATTTGGATTAAAAAGAATAAAATGTTTTTAAGGCAGAAAGGGGAAGGCAGGCAAAACGGCTTAGCAGCTGTAGTAGGCACTTGCTGTACAAGCCTGACACTATGAGTTCAAAGCACAGGAGCCCACATAAGAGGCAAGAAAGGAGGAAACTAACTCTGTAAAGTTTTCTGACTTCTACACCTACACATGCATGCCTCCCTGCACTAATGATAATTTATATATGAAAGGAGCAAAAAAAAAAGAAAGGAGCAAAAGTCTTGACATGTCTAGCCAAAGACACTGACGCTTCCTTTTGTAAACCAGTCAATACGGATGCAAAGCCTCCCCAGTTCAGTACCAAGTCCAGATGGCTGTGCTGGGCAGTAAGGCTGAATGATGGGCACTGGGAACCTCTGTCCTTTCCCTCCCTTTCTAGATGGCATCTGCAGAGCGAAGGGTCCAGATGAGTGTCCATATCTCGAGGTCCACGCAGCTCACAGTGAACATGGAGCATGTTTAAGTGTGTGCTGGGGATCCGAACTCAGGTCCATGGGATTGTGTGACTAGCACATTACTAAGTCAGCTACCTAGTCCTATGCAGCACCTTTGCAACCTGAAAGAGTTCCCATTCTTTCATAATAAACCCAAATTTAAACCAACATAAAGAGCATGAGAAGACCACTGCTTCTGTTTCTTCTCATTTTCTTTCTTCTTTTTTTTTATATGACTCGTAATTAAACACAAATCCTGGATAATGCGAGCCCATAATTCATGCAAATTGATCCCTAATGAGATGGGAAACAAGCCAGGTCTTAATTTGTTGAACTTGTGGAAGATAATATAATGAGTTGCAAAAGCATGTCTTCTGTCATCTGCAATGAGCCTAGCATTTCGGGTCTGCACTCACTCTTATTAAGCTTTTGATGCCTGCAGTACGATTTTCAATGACTTTGCTAAGGAGAGGACCATAAATCCCAGGCACACTGAGATGCCTTCATGGACAGATTCCTATTATCCGAGGTCCCCATCACTGAGAAGAATCCTCAGTGGCTTTGGTCCCTACAACCTGAAGCCCTGGAGGAAGACTTAGTCCATTAACAATGCGTAACCAACAAGCTTTCTAAAAGTAACCACAGCCTAAGAAGCCCCCAAGATTCTTTTAGAAACTGCTGGCAAGCAGTGCTGAACATGGGAACGAGGACAAGGTACTCGCAACCCCATTGGGGGGTGATGCTAGAAAGGAAGCCAAAGGAACAAAGCAGCCAAGTGCCAGGACCGTGTGTGCATGAGCAAAGCATGCCGTGTTTTGTACATAACAGCAAGACAGAGCCTTTTCTCCTCTTTGCGTTGATTCTTAGGAGTTCACACAAGAAGTTCAATCAGACCATCTCAGCAGCTGCAGTCCCCTCCCCAGAGTCCCATGTCTACCTCCGCTGCACTGAATAACACTTCCTTGCTTGAACAAAACAAGAAACCAACGTGACTGAAAGGTACATTGGTGTGGCTAATGAGTAGGTTCCTCTGGGTAGCACGAGGGCCAGCAGAGGTGCCTGGGGGCCCCAGCAATTCATCACCAGAATGACCTAGCATGCATGGGTGCTCGCAGCTAAGTGTACTGAAGTGAAGTCACAGGCACATTAACAGGAGGAAACCAAGGGTCTTTCCCAGGCGAGTCACTCAGAATGCATTGTAGACACATGCCCACTAAAGATGTGTGGTAAAGCTCGGTGTCCAGGACTTTACTGGAGTAATCTCACAGGCTCTGTCTAGCAAACTCTGAATACCACACATGAGAGAGAGAGAGAGAGAGAGAGAGAGAGAGAGAAGAGAGAGAGTCAGTATGAACCGCACTGCCTACTCAGCTCCTACATGGCTAGCTCTCTTTTTAATTCTGAGGATGAGGATGGATGGAACACTTCTCAAAATCTAAGCATTCATCTGCCCCCTAGAAACTTTGATCAGGATGTGAGACCTAGGCCATCTGGGCCAAGGATTCTTTTTTCAAAGGACTTCCTAAGAAGTGCTCCATCGATGAGCAGATGATAAAGAGGGGGGAAGATCACATTGACGAGCACAACTTAGTCCAGCTAAAAACAAAGAAGGGCTGTTTTAAGATCAGGACAACCCAGCACATGTCACAGGCATACAGAGAAGCATGGGGAGGCAGTGCTTAGTGAGAGAGCCAGAGGAGGGAGAATGGGGGAGCAGCAGTGGAAAGGAGCATCTCTGACAGAGGAAGCAGGTGGAGAGAATGGGGCAAACCCTCCACGGAGACAGCAAGTGCCACAGCCAATAGGCAGCCTAGAGAAGACACGTGGTAGCAATGGTAACGGGCCAATCTGTTTGTCCAGTGCATAATAGCTTCCAAGGCTGCTGTGAGAAAGTTATCACAAATGGGGTACCTTAAAATAATGCATACTCATCCCCTCTCATTCTGGAAGTTAGGAATCTGCAATGCATCTTAAGGGTTAAAATTGTTGTTGCAGAGGCTCAGGGATGGCTCAGTGGGTGAGGGGCTTGCCATAAGCATGAAGACCTGAGTTCAGATTTCTAGCACTCACATAGACATCAGTAGGCATGGAAGCCCACTGGTAGCTTCAATACCTAGAGGGGTGCTGAGAGACAGGGGATCCCCAGAATGAACTAGTTAGCTGGACTTACCCAATCAGCAAGCTCCGAACTCAATGAAAGATCAATAAGTCTCAATACATAAAGGGAGAGAGCAAGCAATCAATGAAGACTTCGACTGCTGGCTACAAGACACACACGCACACGTGCGCACACACACACACACACACACACACACACACACACACACGTACATGCCACACACAGATATGCCCAACATGAAAAGTTATGAAAGAGACTGTTTCCCACGGTGGATGCTGAGGGTCCATTACCTTACCTTCCCACCCTGCACAGATCTCTTTGCCCCAAAAGATCACATGTCATGGGGACTGGGACATGGACATCCTTGGGAGTTGTGAATCAGGGACCACACCCCACTCTGTCTCTTAAGAGTCAAAGCTGATCATGGCAGGAAATCCCCACATTGATTAGCAGACATTGGGTAGACCACAGAGAACATTCCTGGTTGGTGATAAAAGGACAGACATAAGAATTTTTACCAAAAGCTCATGCATCCAATTACACAGATTAACAGAGCATCTAACACTGGGGACAAGATAGCCTGGTATCAAATCCCAACCCCGCTGCAATCAGCTGAGCTCTGTAACTTATGTTAGTCTCATTTTGCTCCTTTGTAAACACAGGCGATAATGTCATTTTATTCTTTTCTTTTGAAGATGAAGGTAATAAATCAATAATGATCTATTATTGGGTAATGGTGTGTACATGGCAATTGATCTTAGCACACAGTGAATCACACAAAACAGTGCCTAACACACAGCAGGTGCTACGCAAATGCTAAATGAAACTTCACTTCATCTTCGATTAAATTGTAGCTGCTTTGGGGGGGAGCGATTTTCAATCGCTCATGAAATACTGGTTTTAATCAACTATTTGGCTGTTTATTGGCTTGGTTCCGATATTCTTGTTCAACAGAACAAAAATATTCCAGCGTGGGTCTACATCCTCCACACCCATTGTTTTAAATTCTCATTGAGATCTCCAATACATGCAGAGAAGTGAAGTCCAGGGCCTGGAGAGGTGACTCAGGGGTTAAGCCTCTGCCTTGCAGGCAGTAGTTCCCGAGTTCGGATCCTAGACCCCACGTATAGACACTGGGCAGAAGTGGGGGGGGGCGGCCTGCATTTCTGGTCCTGGTAGGGTGGATAGGGTGGAGCCTGAGAATCCCAAGGCAGAGTAAACAAGGAGGAAGCGGAGGCGTCCATGGTGGTTCCCGAATTCGCCTGTGGTTCTACACACACACACACACACACACACACACACACGCGCACATAAATACATACACACATGCACAATTGAATAAATAAATACACACATGCACAATTGAATAAATAATAATAATTAAAAATTTTAAAAAAAGAAGTGAAGTCCATAGACAGGAGGGTTCAGGTCAGGCAACCCTAACAGGGCTGGGCTCCCACTTCCCGCCTCATCCTCTCTGACCAGCACTTCCCTTCTCACTCAGCATCCTCCACAGCTACTCCAAGGTCATTACCACCTCAGAGCCTACTTACTCACTTAGAAGAAGAGTGGGACAAGATCCATATGTCTTACTGTTAACATAGCCAGTGTCTGTGTGTGTGTGTGTGTGTGTGTGTGTGTGTGTGTGTGTGCATATGGGTACATGCAAATGCAGAGACCCTCTTCTGTCACTCTCTTCTACTTTATTCCCTTGAAACAGGGTCTTTTGCTGAGATCCCACATGCATCTGTGGCCAGTTTTTTTTTTTAACATAGAAGCTGGAGGTCTGAACTCAGGCCTGCATGCGTGCATAGAGCACTCTTACCCCCCACTGAGCCATCTCCCCAGCACAGGGCCAGTTGTTCTATGTTAACCTTTTCATGAGGAAATCTGTTTCAGCGTGAATGATGTACCTCTGAGACAGCATTCCAACACACAGCCAGTGTGGCCTGGAGCTGGTAGGGCTCTGCCTCAGCCCCCTGTGAGCTGGAGGTGCAGGTGTGTGCCACCAAGCCTGCTGCCAATGATTTCAGTGGCCTGTACATGAGATTGAAACTCAGAGGCTATGAAGTCACCAGATCTTGGCCCAGTCATTGCATCTGCATCTTCATCCATAAGGCTCCTGTAGCCCGAGGACCACAGGCTAATTTCATACGTGGAGAAGTTGGTGGAAAATGTGTAAGTTTGGATGAATCTTTCACATTTGTACTCACTGTGATTTTTAAAAGCTTGTACTAATAAATACTATGGCATTACTTATTTCATCTTATGGTCATTGCACATCAAATATAAAATGTTATTACAAACCTTCATGGAGAAAGAAGTTGTGGGAGCTATGAGTGGTGTTTCACACTTTCTAGTCCACTGTTAGGAAATGGACTAATCCCCATCTCCTGTTTCCCTGGTAACCAGGAACCCCAGCCTCCACCTTTAACTCAGCTGGGTCAGTTAAGCATGGAGTTCACTACACTTCCTGGAGGGAATTTGACTCTCCTGGATATATGCCAACGAGTTGGGGGGAGTCCTCCCTGCACTTCCAAAATGCCATCTCTCTGCACACCTCCCAACACACACACACCCTTTTTCTCTCAGTGAGGCATGGAGGCAGGAGCTGCGAGGCTTCCAACATATTGAGCTTCGGGGTTCAAAGAGCATCACACTCTCTTTCTCTCTCTTCTGTGCTTCCCTCAAACGTATCCCTAATATCAGGGGGCTTTCTGCTGTTTCCCAGAGCACCCCAACGCTTTTGTCACATGGTCACCTTGCCAATCACTAAGCATGCCTCTCTCCTGGATGCTCAGATTCCCAGAATCTTTGGTCTTATTGGTCTTATTCTGTTTTCAAATAAACATGATTTCTAGACTCTTTTCCCACTTAATAATTCCTTTTTCTGACAGAAAGCAAATCCAAACATTCCTAGACTCTTATCACCATGATATTAAAAACAAAAGACACTTATTTTCTTTTTCCTCCAAGAAAAAGGTGGCATCTCAATACAATCTCCACCCAATAGACACGTGCTGAGAAAGCCTATAGATCTAGCAGCGCAGCCCACGGTCTCGGCAGTGTCTGTGGCTGTGCCCTGTGACCTGGATGTTTTAAAGACAGCCACAGCCATTAATCTCCCCCAGTGAAGTACAGATTTCCAAGGTTTTATTAAGTTTGGAATGGTGATACAATCTAAGCCGCATAAGAAACCTGACATAAGTCTTAAATAAGAATACTAGTGTTTCAGGTTTTAGGGTATGAAAACAGGAGAATTATAGTTCATGACAACATCTCCTGAAGATATATCTTTATTAAAAAAAATAATAATAATGCAAGCTCAGGAGTACCCAAGAATCCCACGAAGGAAATACCTCCTTCCTGGGTTTGGTCCATAGGTGGCGCCATTGTAAATCTGCAATCTTGAGCCCGTGGTGAAAAATCTGTTTTACTTGTAACAGAAAACAGAACCTAGTGCTTTTATATTTAGGGGTTATCTGCAGCTTCTGGCAACGATGTATTCTGCCTCACTTACCAGTCTGAAGAGAGTTTTCAAGAGACAATGATAGCTTGTGTCTCCAAAGAAAAGATGTCAGGAAGTCCTGGCAGGGAGTGGGGGAGGGGGTGCAGAACTGACAGTTACACTGAGCACACAGTCTAAAACCTCTTCATTTAACTGCATACCTGGCATTACTGAAGATGAGACCAAGGTTCTGGGAACGAGGGGGCGTTACCACTTAGGATCCTGGACTACTTGCAAACTAAAGCACTTTATGCAAAAACTCCCTGAATTCCCAAGAAAAGGAGACATGATGAGAAAACAAGAAATCAAATGGCTCTGGCTCAAGACACACAGAAACCCAATCTACACTTGAGTCTTTCCGACCTCTGAAATTCCACAGCATCATAGATGACCTCATAAAAATCCAGTTCTGTTGTACAAGTTGTTTTACGAACTCAGATGTTCACTAAGTACACAGCTAAGATCTGACCTGTTTCCACACATTCATGGTGGCCTTGGCGTCTTGGAAACATGACCTATTATAACTGTCATGTAACTGTATGCACAAACTGGCCTGCCTAATCTCTGTGCTGAGCCCCCCAATCCTCACTATGCCCACAGCTGCATGAGGACACTGTGACCTAAATGTATTCCTCATTTTCAGATTCAAGTACTCCCAGTAATGCCTGTGGGTGAGACACCTGGTAAGATACCCTCTAAACACTGTGCCCCATGCACAGCAGCCTGCCTTAGCTGGAACACTGCCGAAGAACTGGGCAAGCGTGATCACCATCTGGTCCAAGAAACTCTGCATTCAGCACAAGACGCAAGTGTACCAAAGGATGTCAGCCTCTGTCATAGTTGGGCACAGGTGTCAACTTGACAGTTGAGGGTTTGAGCTCTGGGCACATTTGTAGAGAATTAATGGTTGAGTTAAGCCCAGAGCAAAATTGCAGGAGATTGTCTAGCTGATGGGGAAGGTCCAGCCATAGTGGGTGGGATTAGGCTCTGGAATAAAATACCAAGAGCTGATTGAGAAAGTTGGCATCCTTTTGTATACTTGGCCAGACGTGTTGGTCTGGCAAGTAAGGATCGTCCCTCTCTCAGCTGTTATGTGGTGATGGTGTGGCCAGTTCCCTCGGTCCTGGTGTTGGTGCATGCTCTCCTGTCAAGCTGGACTAAGAACTGTAACCAGTAATCATAAAAGACAATAAACCTCTCATTCCCTTAAGCCCTTTGATGGTCATTTATCAGCAACCATGCAGGGGGACTGCAACCTCCCTCCACCTCAGTCATCTGCCCAGGGGCTAGACCCATCCACCAAGGGCTGGGTCTTCCCTATCAACCAGATAATCTCTTGCAAGCTTGCTTCAGCACTAACTCAACCACTAATTCTTTATTTTTTATATCATTTATTTATTTAATGTGTGTGTGTGTGTGTGTGTGTGTGTGTGTGTGTGTATCAGAGGGCATTGTATATCCTTATGGAGGACTAAGGGTGATTTCAGAAATCATCCTGGATTACTTCTACCTCTTTTTTGTTTCACTGTGCATTTTCCCAGGTTCCACCCACCAGAGTTCAAAGTATAGACTTCCACTGCTTCTGCCTGGTGTTTTTTTGCATGGGACCTGAGATCTGAACTTGAGACCTTCTGCTTTTGAGGCAGAGGCTTAACCCCTGAGCCATCTCTCCAGCCCTCAACCATTAATTCTTTACAAATGTGTCCAGAGCTCTAACGCGTATATCTACCTACTCTACCTATAATGCAGACTGAATCCTCAAATCATGACCCAAAATAAACCTTTGCATCCTAAGATTGCTTTTGTCAGCGATTTTATCACAACAATGAGAAAAGAAGCAAAGATGAAAATGCCTATCAGCATCTTTCTCTGCCCTAGATCCCAATCAGCGTGGTCACAGTGGAGTACAGAGAGGTTATGCACAGGGGTGTGTGCTCAGCAAGGCCGTGCTGGGGTCCAACTGAATTCTGGCCCAATTTGCTAGTCCCAGGAACCTTAGCTGATGAGTCCTTTACTTTTCTTATTTTTGTGATCAAATCCTTGATAAAACTCAAGGTTTGTAGCTTGAGGGCACTGCCCATCATGGCAGGGAAATCTCGAGGGCAATAGCTTAAGTCGACTTACCGTTAGACATCCAAAAGCATCCACTGTCAGGAAGCAAGGGAGATGAATACTGGTGCTCAGCTGTGTCATAGCTTGAAATGTGTCCCACATAGTCTCATGTGTTTGGGAAGCTCATGTCACCTTTAGGAAGTGGAGCCTTGCTGGAAGAAGGCAGTCACAGGGGGTGTGCCTTGAAGTAGGTAAGTCCCACCCTACTTTCTAGGGGGTCTGCTCTTGCAGTTGGCAGTTTGGTTGCTCTCAGCTTCTAAGATGTCTGCAGTGAAATAGCCTATCTTTAGCTTCCACCACCAGCCATGCCGCTACTGTCTTGAAAGACTGTATTTCCCCTCTGGAAGCATAAACTGAATAACCTCCCTTTTTTCCCTTGAGTTGCTTGACTTTGGGGGTTCTCAGCCCATGGGATGGTGGATCCTTCCAGCTCAGTTAGCTCAATCTAGAACCTTCTTTACAGACATTTACAGGGGTCTGTCTCCTTCGTGATCCTAGATCTTGTCAAGTTGTCAATCAGTATTGAGCACAGTACCCACATAAGGAAAACATGCGTCTCGAAACTCAGCATTTGCACATCACGTTTTGGTAACATTCTCTCTGTGCCCTTGGACTACTTTGCTCATCTTGTGATGTAACAGACTTTGATTTAGAATCCCATTCCTTCACAAAACATGAAAATGTAAGCCCATGCACATGCTATTTCCTGGCCCACAAGCTGCATCCATAAGTAGTGGCCTCCTGGCTGCTGGATGACATCTGAGAACCAGCGCTGAGTAAGGTAAAGCCTTGCAAAGATGGAGGAGCATCGTGCTCTACTATATGACTTATTTCTGAGCCAGTGGCTCAGAAATATGATTCTGTTTCTCCCAAATCCAAGTGTCTGGTCAGAAATGAAGGATAAAAACATCCATCTCCATTATCATAATAACACCCAATAATTTTGTATAAAAACCACCACTGCCAATTTTTTGTCCTTCCTGAGTTAAAATATGGGTGGTGTTGAATTAGAGGCATCAGGTCCCAGGCAGAAAACTCTTCCATTAGGGGACAAAGAATTGGTCTCATTAACCAGTGGCAGAAACCATACCTGGCTATTTCAGGGGCCCTGTGTCATTAAACACCAGGCAGAGATGGGGTATCCATTATAGATAAGATGTTTGGTTCAAATTACCATGGGGAACTGCTGGCAGAGCAGGATGGGAAATGAGAAGAAACACCCAAGGGTCACTGGGGAACTTTCTAATGTGTCTAAGTTCCATACTCGGTACCACAAGCAGTAATAGTCACCCAACAAAAATCAGGACCACTAAGGAGCAGAAGTTTTGAGAAGAAGGATAGTACAACGGGTTAAAATATGGGTTTTTTAAATACCTACGGTATTTGTTAATTGATTTTTTTCTCCCACAATTTTATTTTTTTCCTAATCATACAGGCTCAATAAGTATCTCCATCCTCTCCCTCCCTCCTACTCTCTCCAGTCCCCCCTTGCACTCTCCTTATCCCTCCCTTCCGTTTACCCCCTCCCTTCCCCTCTCCCAGTTCCTTCCCCTTCCTCCCTCCCATTCTCTGGAGCGTCCTTCTGTGTGAATGCCAAACCTCCCTTTGAGTCTTCCACACTAGCGAGGCGTAATGACTCAGTGGCATAACCCGGAACCCTTTCTTGGGCTTCCTGTTAGTATGGGAACTCTATTATGACTGTTAATCTCTTGCCTCTAAGGATCCTATTGCCTGAAGCCTTCTCCCCTGTGATTCACACTAGACTTTGGGGGGTATTGACCTGTCAGCCATTCTTCAGGTCAGGCAAAGTCCAATTCTGGCTGCTGCAGCCCTAACTTGTGTGAGTATCTTGCATATCGTTGGTCCTCCCAATCTTTAGGCTTATAATCTTGTTACCTCCTTTTCCATAAGGTTCCCTGAGCTTTAAGGGATTCTAGGTGATTAATGTAGAGTCTTTGGTGTTATCAATTATGGTTTGTTGTTGTTTTCAGTTTTGCTTTTCCTGCACTGCTTTTGGCTGCATCCCAACTGGTATAGAAGGTCACCTCCTAACCAAACATAAAAGACTGTTTAAATGAAGATTTTAATATAAGGTAGATGGAAGAATAGGAGTAGACACAGCAGTGGGGAGGGGTCAGTGTCCCACTTGCAGGATGGTTACAGTATATCTGCCAGTCCCTACACCCTCCCTGATTGGTGAGATCAAACCTCTTCAGTCGCAAGTGACCAGGAAGGGAAGTAAGAGTGACCTTTACCAGCTGTTTCGCTACTTGCATGCAACACTTGATGGTGACATATTTTCTCTCCTGAAGTGTGATTCCCCTGTCTCCTTTTTTGGGGGGCCCTCCTTCCCCTTCCCTCCTGTTTATAATCTTTGCAATTACAGTAGGTACTACAGAGATTTACCTTTGAATATGTCATTAAGAGGTTTTGGAACTAGGGGATCCCAATAAAGGGCTAGGCAAGGATCAAAGAAGCCAGTTATGGTGGGAAAAGGAAGGACTCTAAGCCAACAAAACTCTTGGCCTTGTCATGTACAAAGGGGACGCAGAGCTATTCATGCCTGAGCATACATAACGGCCTCTTGTTTTCTTCTGTGTGTCTCCTCTCCTTGAACAAGGAGTGCTGGGGATGCTTGCCTCATGATTCAGCCTGCATGGCATGACAGCTGCGGAGCAAGGGCCCCTCATCCCCTGTGCCTCTTTGACCTCAACCTCATTCGTCCATCTTCTGTGGCTGCGTCAGTGGCCAGATGGCAGAAGTAGCCTCAGCGATGCTGCTTGGTGCTTGGCAGAAGCACGTGCATGCTCAGGAGAGCTGAGAGAAGAGGAAGTCACAAAGAAATAAATACACCATTCCTGCCTAGATCTTTGTTCTCTTAAGTCTAATCCTCACTCTCTCCTGTCCTGCCTGTACCAAAAAGTGTTACCCAAACCTGGAGAGAAAGTTTAGTGGATAAAAGTGCTTGCTGTGCAAATAGGAGGATCCGAGTTCAAATCCCCAGAACCCATGAAAAAGCTACCTACACAGCACAAGTGTCTGTAATCCCAGCTCACCTACAGAAAGATGGAAGCCAGAGACAGGAGAATATCAGGGGCACACAGGCCAGCCAGCCTGCCCTGAGCAGTAGAGACACAGCAAGGAATCCATCCCAATGTGAAAGGCGAGGACAGACCCCAGAAATTGTCCTCTGACCCCTGTACATGCATGTGCACATACATATACTGTGCATACACACATACACACGTTTATGCTCATACAAATGTTGACCCTGATGGCTGAGTTTTCACTTGTTTCTCCCTTCCCCCCATGAGGAGCACAGAGGCTGCACCAGTGAAGGGAAGGAGAGTGAGGTAGTGGAGTGAAGCCTGAAGCTACTGTGAAATTCTGTCACATGACTATCAGCTCCAGAGGAGTCTCTGATGCTCCCAATCTCGTCCTGGACTGCCAGCCCCTGGGAATCAGCATCATCACCTCCTTACATTGTTCTCTAGAAAAAGACAGCAATGCCCAAGCCCATGCTGGTTCATCATATCCATTATGCACCAATTTCCAAATCAGCTCTGAATTCAACATCCCCCACTAAATCCTTTCTCGCCTAAGAACTCCAAGCAGAGCCTGTTTTCGCATGTTTATCTGAGGGATGCACTGCTTTTCTGGGTTATAATAAAAAGCCAGTGTTAACATAGAAATGTACGGAGTACAATGCTAGGTATCAGGTCATCCCCAGTAATTGGGAGTTGTCATGGATTCGTTGCTTAGTAGAAAAGACCAGGCTGTGTTGATTTGAAATCTGATTGTGTCACTGACTAGATATTTGAACACGCTATTTAGAAGTTTTGTGCTAATGTTCCAACCTGTATAATCAGAGCAATCATAATACTTGCTCAAAGGCGTGTTGCAAACACTGGCCTGATTCACATAGCGCATGGTATGTTCCCAGACACAAACAGACCCAATAAGTACAATAGCCCATATGTTATTGTTATTATTACCACTATTATTTATAAAAGGTCCATTATCTACTTTGTTAGAATTACCTGACTTCCAAGAACACAGCACCTTCATTTTAAATGAGCTCAAGAGAAAAGATGTTCACTCTGGGTAAGGAGACCACCTCAAATAAAACTCCCTCATCCTCTGAAGATGTAGAGAAATAAACACTGAAAATGTGTATGTGTGTGTGTGTGGTGGGTGCACACGCACACACTGAACCCATGTGAGTACTGACACTGGAGAATTAGGTATCTATGGAAGCCCCAAGTTACACCTAGACTAAGTATGCACTGAGCTCGTGTGTAACCACATAGGAACCACATGCGCCTCAAGCCAGTGCCACAGCACAGGTCGGCATCTCTGAGCACAGGCTCTTCACCTGTACTCTGGGGACATCCTGGCCATGTGGATGCCAGAGCTTTCCAGAAGTCAGCAGACCCAACCATTGCTGAAACCATTGATTTGCAAGATGTTTCCAGATACAAGTGCTCAGCTGAATCTTGACGCCAATCCAACATTATTGATAAACACTGATGCCTATTGAACAGGTTGGAGACAGAGCTCAGATACCTGCTTGCAAACCTGAGTTCCATCTCCAGGAGCCCACATGGTGGAGATAACTAACCTTTGAAGGTTGTCCTCTGACCTCCACCCATGAGCTATGGTATATGCATGAATGTTCTCTCTCCCTCTCTCCCTTTCTCTTGCTCTTGCTTTCCCTCTTGCTCTGTGTGTGACAAATATTTTTTAAAACTCTAACTTTGATTGAGAATCCACCGTGGGTCATGCAGGAGGGAAATAAGCACTTTACCTTTTCTAACTCCTCAAAACAGCGCCACACAGTAGATGGCAAGCTCCCCTGCTGCTATGGAAACTGGTGGTTCTGACCTCTCTCCAAAGGATGACCCCCCCAGACCTCTAACGCTAGCCTGAAACTCAGCCCTGCAGCTCTGAAGCTCAGAATGAAGTCTTTGGTCCAGACAACTTGATTGGAAACATTGCAAAAGTGGATGAGTCTGTGGTGTTCAGAATGTGCAATGGCCACAATGAGGACTCCAGGCCTATTTTATTGCTACTTCTAATAATAAAAACCATTTCACAATGAAGGCTGGAGTTCCCTGGATGTGCAGGTGGTCATCTGAGACCCCAGGTCTCAGGAGGTGGAAGCTGGAGCAAGTTCCAGGTCAGCCAGGGCTATATAGTGAGACACTGTCTTAAAAAAGGGTGGTAGGAATTCCATTCATTTCTCATGGTTTATGTTTACCTTTATCAAATTTGACATGAGTTTTGAGGAACAGGTAGAGCAGATGCCAGGCGGCTGAGAAGTACTAAGTTTGGGGCACAGCCTAGGCTGTGGATAAGGGAAGGCCTCATAAATATTTTTCTGTGCTTGCTTGTGATCAGGCGTTCCTTCCTGCCTACCTTTCAATTTTTACATCTCCATAGCTAAGGGCTGACTTTGCTCAAGCTCAGTAGCATCTTACAACTCAGCTGACTTCAACCCAATCAGAGTGATGGGTGGAAAATAGGGGAGGGGTTTCTGAGAAGGAGTACCATCATATCCCCACCAAGGAAACTTTGACTCTTGCTTAAAAATAAAGCTTTGGAACTTCTTTAAAAAAAAAAAAAAAAAAAGGTGGTGGGGGGAGGGGCTAGGGCAATGGCTCCATCGATGTAGTGCTGTCTGTATAAGACGTTAGCATTTCCAGAACCCACATAATTAGCTAAGTCCCTATGTTGGGCTCTGAAACTTTTCCAGCAACCAAACCACCAACACCTGGAGTCAGGTGACTCAGAATTAAACACAGAGATGTACATGGAAAGTCATTGATACTATTGTCAGTAACAGTAATGGCAGGATTTATTGAGCACTTACCAATCTCAGACTTGGGCCTAAGTAATGGACACAAGCTACCTCATTTCAATTCTTAGTGACCACTGGGTAGACGGACCATCGGATGGACCTTTCTTTTTTAAATTTAATGTCTTTGTTTGTAAATTTTATTCCTTGGCAAGTCTCTTCTCCCTCCCTCTCCTGCCAGCCACCCTTATTCCCTACAAATTTCTTTCCCATGTTCATGACTATTTTGTATTGTATCCCTCTGCATTTAACCAGGGCCATCATGGTTCTAGAACTCTCTGGAGCCTGTGGGCATGCCAGTGTGTCCACATTGGATACTGTGCTCCCTTCCTCCCAGAATCTGTCACCTAAAATTCAGCAGGAAGTGATAAGGTGTCAAGGTCCCTCTCTGACCCATAGCTGTCTCTGGTCTGGCTAGTTTTGTGTAGATCCAGGGCTGGGGACCACACTCACTGTGAGTTCACCATTGCCATGGTCATGTCATACTTAGAAGATGGACTTTCTCAAACCTTCTCCCTGTCTCCTGGTTCCTACAGCCTCTCTGTCCCCTCTTCCATGACGATCCAAGAGCACTAAGGCTGGGGGATTTAAATGCCCTATTGCAAGCTAAGATCTCACTTATCTTGGATATCACTTATCCAAAGCATCTTATACAACCTACAATCACTGTATTTGCCTCTCTCTACTGACAGGCTTCTCTGACACAGTGGGCAACCTTTGTCTGTGGGTTACCACATAGATATTTAGAAAGAGGTTTGATGTTATGTCAATTATGCTCCAAGCCCAGGGCACACTACCTCCTCAGTCCTAAGTTTTTAACCAAGGTTACTAGGTACTAATTCCTTCTGGCAGAGCAGGCTCAAATCCAGCCACAGAGCAGTTGGTTGCTGCCATAAAGGTTGTACCACTATTGCACCAGCAGATATGTCTTGTCTGGCTGGTTGGTATTATCATTCGTAGCATTCACAGCTGGTCAGACCTGTGATGCTTTATTTCCCAGCAGCCTTATTTCCCCAGCAGCCTGCACGATACCATACTACCCCGTGAAGCTAGCCAGCAGGAAGGAAGCTTTCAGCACAGTTCCAACTTGATTTCTCTGCATCTTGCATGTTGTCTTCAGCAATGGATTCTATCAACTAGTTTGGATGGGTGAGTCTGTATTGTTTCTGAGGGCCTCTGGGGTCTCCCTGACCAATACTTCTAAGAGGTGTCCCACCCTTGCCATTGGAGTTTTGTTTAGCACCTCATTGCTTCTAGGACTGGCATTTAGGTCTACCCAGGAAGAGCATCTGCCTTCAAACCTTCTTTGTTCAATTGAGTCGCAGACAGATTTCTATGCGGTTCTTCATACCTTCTTTGTTTTTGTTGACCCTTTCTGAACCCCCTTATCTCCCTGATTCCCTAACATCTTTCCCTTGGGTAAAACTGTCTGTCCCCAGAATTTATCCTGTCTACCATGTTGGAGAATCGCATATGTAGCCCAGGTTAACTTTGAGCTCACTGTGTAGCCTAGGCTGGCCCTACACTTCTAATCTTCCTGTTCGTTGGATTATAGGTGTGCACCACCACCCACTGCTTCACCCCCTTTAACGACCAAGATAAATAAAGTGAGAAAGACTTGGCCAGTTCAGCCGATAGCTAGTAAAGTAGCAAGCAGGGGATGGACTCCAGTTCTGAGTCTGAAACTTTTGCAAATAAAGGTGTTTTAGTCCTAGCACAACATTCACAGCCAAACAGCAACTTGAGTTGCAATTGGCTTTCAGGGTAGCACAGGGATGCTGCTACCAGTAATCCCTTAAGGACAATAGGACTAAGGCCAGACAGCTTCAAGTGATGGCTTGAAAACCACGCTGCTTGGGAGTGGCTTGTCAGAGATCTGCAGCAAGGTCCCTGTGTATGGTGAGTCAAGTATAGCCCACTCTCTCCACACTCCAAGCTGGTGTGTTCTTTAGGTGCCCCCGTTTGGGTGTATAGCGATACCCAGCACTCGGCCCAGAGTTGTCCTCAGTTCTCCTCCCCACTCCCCACCCACCATCCTTGACAGCTGTTTTCTTCATTCCCTGTTCTGTTCTTTGGTCATCTCTGGTTCTATCTTCTCCAATTTAAGCCAAGCCCTCCTTGAGCTGTGCACCAGTCCCTCACAGTATTGTCCCCACTCTTTTCATGGTTCTCAAATTGTTGCATGCCTAAGAGGTGCAGGCAAGACCCCCATAGCCCCACCCCATGGGATTCTGATTTGTAGGTGCTGTGTTTGGCTTACAGCTCAGTCCCTCCAAAACTCCTGTTGGATGCGATACTCGGCATGAGCTGTCACAAGGAAGGAATGGTAGGGCCTTTGAGGGTAAGCAAGGCTCCGCCTTCATGAGTACATCAACCCATTCATGTGATTAGTGAGCCAATGGGTTATCAGAGTATGGGTCTGTGGTAAAACTACTTTGGCTGGTTTACTAGCACACTCCCTGTCTCTCTCACCATTTGATGCCGTTTCACCCTGGAACTCTGCCAGCAAAATGTCATCATTAAGTAAAGCTCCTCAACATGGGACCAGATCCACAACCAAAAGAAACCTCTCTCTTTACAATAGTCTGTGACACGATTTACAGAAAACAGATTAAGACAGGAGGTAGAGGGCCAGACGCCCACCCAATTTGTTCAATAGTTCCCCCTATCCATGTCTGAGAAGTTCACTGGAACTGCTCTGCACAAGACCAAGACAATCACTTTTATGTGTATGATTCTATGTGGCTGCTTGGGGGTCATGGAAAGGCAGATGTCCAGCATTTTTATGAACTTGAGTCCAGGGGCGCCTAGGAAGGGTAACTGCAGAACTAAGAGCCATTGAAAGCAAGAGCTGAGAAATGCCCCTCACCGTGATGGTGCCTGACACCCCTAGGGCAGGCAGGGTCTGAGCCAGCTGCCAGGGGAAGTGGATCTGGGCTAAAGGACTCTTCTAATTTCAGGGGAGCATCTGTCTGTTTGCTCACTCACTCGCTGTGCTGGACAAAAGGCCAGCAGGAGGCCTGGCTGCTCTGGCTCATAATCAGACGCTTCAAGCCTCAACTGATGAAGCTGCTGCCTGACCACATCACATGACCATTGCACCAAGCACAGGAAAGCATTTGGCAAGACTCAACATTCCCCCTTTTCTATCAACTGATAGGATGATTCTAAAATTTATTTAAAATTGCCAATAACTTTTCTAGAATCTTGGTTCTAGAATTTTGGTACTGACATTCTGTTATCAAGAAAGTGCAGAGAAAATTCCAGAAGAAAATATTTCCAACTCATATGCTTGGAGAAGGAACTCTCCAAAAAGAGTTGTTTAAATAACAGAAAGAAAAAAAAAATAAATGGACAAAGGATTTGGATAGACTCTTGTTCAAGGGGTCACAGATGGCCACTAGCAATGGTCAATATTAGTAATTATTAGAAATGTAAACCAAGACCATAAAAAACCATCCATACCCACTAGTCTGGCTACATTAGGAAAGATAGACAGTAGTAAGTGCTAGTGAGGATGCAGAGCAACTTCAATTCTCATGCTTTGTTGGTGGAAATGTAAAATAGTGACTCTGCTTTGGAGAAGAGCTAGGCAGTTCCTCAGAAAGTTAAGCAACATTGCACATGACGAAGTAATTCTACTTCAAGGTGTTTTCCCCCAAAACCTGTGCAAAAACCTTGTGCACAAATGTTCATTTAAGTATTAAGAATACATCCAAAGAGGAAATGATCCATGTGTCCCTCAACAGATGATGGACAAGCAATATGTAGAACAGCCATATGGCACAATGGTTGTTCCCACCACGGACGGGAATTCGCATTATGGTACAGATGAACCTTGCAAGCATGATGTAAACAAGGAAAAAACCAGTTAGCAAGAGTCACATGATATGTTTGTTTGCACAAAATGTCCAGAACAGGCAACTCTATATAAGAAAAGATTAGTGGGAGTGCAGGACTGAGGGCATAGGAGGAAACAGGGTGACTCACAGATATGGAATTTCTCTTTTGAGTGATGAACATACCTCAAAATTAAGCATTGATATGTACATATTGAGTGAAATTTATATTTTATATTATGATTTTTAAAATTAATATTATAATAAACTTTCATTTTCTGGTTTTCAACTGACACAAGACTATTAATCTCAATTGTCTTCTCTGCCACACAGAGCTGATTCTTCCTGTCTATCTCACCTGTCTATGCACCTGTAGATCCAACTCTCCCACTGCCCTCTTCCTCCTTGCCCTCCCCACTTCTGGAAAATTCCAGTCTACTTTCTGTTGCTGTAGTAGCACAGAAATGAGGTAGCACACATGAATGAGAACTGAGATCATGGGTTGCTTATTTTCCTGCCTCTGATTTAGTTCACTAACTACAATGGCCTCTGGGTTTCCCCAGGTTGCAAAAGACAGGATTTCATCTTCTATGCTGCGCAATGCTTGATCATACATACAGATGCTCTCTTCATCCATTCATCCACCAACGAACACTCTTCATGGCTTGAATGCAGTATGTTCCCACAGGCTCAGGTGCTTGTTTGAACACCTGGTTTCCATAGTAGCTCTGTGCCAGGAGGTTATGTGATCTTGAGAGACAAACTTGTCTGAAGGAATGGGAAGTCTGGGGATGTGCCTTGAGGTTCACTATCTGTACCCACTTCTTGTTTGGTCTCTACTTCCTGACTCCACCCCAAGTAGTGGGCAAGCAGCATCACACTTTTGCTTCCATGGCTGAGAGTTGCTCGAGCCACCATGCCTTCCCCGCTAAGTCGCTTCTTGTTGGGCATTTGACCACAACCATGAGGAGGGTGGCTAATGCCAACACAGACACCGAGAACTCACCTTTGAGATTTTGTCAGTGCTGTGGTGAGCCCAGAAGAACAGACATCTCCTCAGTGTACCCATTCCATTTTCTTTGGGCACATGCTCAACCAGATCCAGCAGAAATGGAGTGCAGGCAGACGGCGCTGATGAAATCAACCAGACACAGTACAGGGTGATAACTAAAAAAGAAAATTAAATAGCTGGCAAGAAGTGCACAGGCTGACTGGAAACCTCCAACACTTGGGTAATGAAAGTGCCAGAGGAAGAAAACAAATGGATGTTGACAAAGGAGATAATAGCCAAGAATGTTCCAGAAATGAAGAACTTAAAAAAAAAAAAAAGGCACAGACTCTTGCATTAGAAGATATTCTGAGTTCTAACCAATAGGTGTAGGTGTCAAGAAAATTCACGACATAAAGAAAAATGAGGAAACCTTAGAAGCCTTCCAGACAGAGCAGATTCTCTACAAAGAAATCTGATGGTGAGCAGATTTTCATCCACAAACAGTTGCAGATGGAAATGAAATAACAGCTTCCAAGTGCCAAAGGGAAATTACTGTCGACCCCAAGTTCTAATCTTAACTAAGCCATAATTTATGAGCACTGAAGTGGGGGAGGAATGCACAGCTCCAAAGCCACACCAGACCGACGCCCCCCGTCAGCTGTCACAATTATTTCAGGGACTCGGGGCAGAGTTTGTCTTGGTTTTCCAGCTGGTAACAGAAGGTTTGCCCCCTTGCAAAAGGTTATAAAAACCGAATAAAACGGTGTGTGTGATGGGACTCAGCAATGAACGCATCATTTAAGGATTAGCTGGTTGCTAATTCAAGAAATATAGCTCATCAGTGAATATTGTAAACTTTATAGTCATGTAAATCAGGTTGCTTTAGTAGCAATTAGTATCAGACCAAAAGTATCTCAAGAGGAAGAAATTTAAAAAACAAAAAGATCAACTCAATAAAAGTTTAACAAAAAAGTTGTTTATCAAAATATGTCACACATGGGTCACACATGGGATCTTGAGGCACAATATATGGCCTCAAGTTTTGTTAAATCGATAGAAATTGGAAAAAAAATTGCAATCCATAATTACAGTGTATATTTTAATATAGAATTTAATTTAAAATTTATACCTTAGTATAAAATATTAGGACAGAAGTAATACTAGAAAACAAAGTAAGTATCCACATAACTCTTCCTCTTACACAGCTCACAGCAATGCTCCCATGGATTTATGAGTTATTCATAATGTTTTGAATTTGTTATTAAAGTAATACTCAAGCCAGGCCTAATGGCCCATCCCTGTGAGACCAGCTCTGGAGAAGCAGAGACAGGAAGATCGTGAACCTCATCTACACTGCTATGTAATCCATGCTGGTCTTGAACTCAGAGCGATCCTCCTGCCTCAGCAAATGCAAGGTTCCAGCTCAGGCAGTGTACTGGAAAGCTCTAGAAGAAGGTGTGTTATCAGTCTTTTTTTAATTAATTAATTTATTTTTTCCAGTCATACAAACTTAATAGGAACCCTGGTCCCCTCCCTCCACCCCTCCCCAAACCCCCTTACTCCCTCTCCCCCTTTTCCCCTTCCTTTTCCCCTCTCCCTTTCTCCCATTGCCCCCTTTCCCCCATCCCCATCCCTGGAGCATCCTTTAATGTGAATGTCAAGCTTTCCTCTGGGTCCTCCACTCTAATGAGGTGTAAGACTCAGTAACATTGCCTAGAGCCCTTTCTTGTGTTCCCCTTTTGCCAAGTCCTTATCCGACTATCCTGGTGGACAAGGTCCCAGCATGGCAGAATATTGTTTCAAGGAAACAATTTCTGGATAAAGGACATGACACTATTTGAAATAAATAGGAAAAATAAGGAAAATATGAAATAGTCAGGCCTTAGTGTTACTACCTGCCTTAGTGTTACTGTCTGGTTCTGGCCTAAAGCCTCCTGGCTGGGGAGTAACACATTAACATCTAAATGGGCAGTTGCTAGGTACTAGGGGTTCTCCCTAGGTAAATTAAGTTTTGCCTCTGGCAGGAGGATTCCTCCCTTCTACCTCCTGCATGTTCTTACATCTTTTTGTTGTTGTTGTTGTTTTTCTCAGTACTAGCTAGTTTACAGTCCCTTCCCCACACATTTGATGTTTATACATAAACCAGAGAAAATCTGCTTTGAAACACTCATTGTCCCTTTGCTTTTAGCAACTGACTGTCATGCCACCTTTAACTCTACCTGGAGACACATGTCTGTCCCAACACAGAAAATATATGTCACCTCTGCTCTTCCTTGTCACCTCTGCTCTTCCTTTGTTATCTAGAATGAATATGTTTTACATAATCCTGTAAAGAATTTGGTCCTGGTTTTCTTTGATGTTTTCCCTCTGGACATAGTGACACATCCGGGGCCTTCTCTCTCAATTTTCTAAAGTATATAAATGCTGCTAAAAATTTAAATAAAGAGTTCAGATTCACTCAGCCCAGAGAGCTGTGTGTCTGTCTCCATTCGCCAAAGCCTTGCCCACCTTGTTAAGGGGAGCCCTGGATTCGAGGTTGCAGCCTCGGACTACAACACCCTTTAGTATAGGAACAAATCCCTTGCCTCTAAGGATCCTAGTGCCTGCGATCCATGCTAGACTTTGGTGGGTCAATGCTACGTCGGTCATTGCGCAGGTCATGCAAAGTCCTGTTATGTTTACTTCGGCCCTAACTTGTGTGGAGTATCCTGCATATTGTTGCTCCTCCCCATCTTTAGGCTCTTACGATCTTTTTTTTTTACTCAATTGTGAGTGTGTGTACGTATTGCATGCGTGCGTGCGTGCGTGCATGCGTGTGCGTGTGTGTAGAACCACAGATGAATTCGGGAACCACCATGGACCACCTCCACCTCCTTGTTTACTTGCCCTGGGATTCACAGGCTCCCCCCTACCAGGACCAGAAGCACAGGCCACCCCCGCTTCCGCCCTGCATCTATACATGGGATCTGGGATCCGAACTCAGGACCTTCCGCCTGCAAGGCAGAGGCTTAACCCTTGAGCCACCTCTCCAGTCCCTAGGCTCTTACAATCTTACTGCCCCCTCTTCTGCATATTTCCTTGATCTTTACTATGGAGAGAGATTAGGCTAGCCTGGTTCCAGAGACCCCATGTAGGATCTCTGATGTTCTGAATTATGGTTTATTTGTTTATGTTTTCCAGTTTTGTTGTTCCTGCACCGCCCTTGGCTCCATCCTGATGGGTATTGGATGTCTCCTCCTAGCCAGAGATAAAAGGCTGTTAAAAGAATCTTACTATAAGAGTAGATTCAAAAGTAGATGGAATAAGAGTAGAAGACCACAGTGAGAGGGGACAGTCTCCCATTTGCAGGATGGTTACCATCTATCTGCCAGTCTCTATGCCTCCCTGACTGGTGAGATCAAACCCCCTCAGTTGCAACCAAGAAGGAAAGTGAGTAAGCCTAACCAGATGTCTCAGTACTTACTTGCAGTACTTGATGGTGGCCTATTTTCTCTGCTGTAGCATGATCCCCTGGCTGGGCCCTCCTTCCCCTTCCCTCCTGTTTATCATCTTTGCAATTACTGTAGGTATACAGAGATTTATCTTTGAGTGTCACTAAGTGGGTTTGGTACTAGGATCCGCCTATTAGGGAGTACATACAGCACTTAATTTTCTGTGTCTGGGATACTTCACTCAGTATAATTTTTTCTAATTCCATCCATTACCCAGCAAATTTCATTAATTCATCTTTTTTGATGGCTGAGTAGTATTCCATTGTATAAATGTACCACATTTTCCTTATCAACTCATCAACTGTTGGGCATTTGGGTTAATTCCATGACTTTGCTATTGTGAACAGTGCTGCTATGAACATGGTCGTGCTTGTGCTATCGAGGTGAATTTTTGCTGTATGGGGGGGGTTATTCCCAAAAGTGGTATAGCAGGGTCATATGGAATATCAATCTTTAACTTCTTTAAGAATCGTTGGGGCTGGAGAGGTGGCTCAGGGGTTAAGCCTCTGCCTTGCAGGCGGAAGGTCCTGAGTTCGGATCCCAGATCCCACGTATAGACGCCAGGCGGAAGCGGGGGGGGGGGGGGGGGGGAAGCAGCCTGCGCTTCTGGCCCTGGTAGGGCGGAGCCTGTGAATCCCTGGGCAGAGTAAACAAGGAGGATGCGGAGGCGTCCATGGTGGTTCCCGAATTCGTCCGTGGTTCTACACACACACAGACACACACGCGCGCGCACACACACACACCTACATACGCACAAAACTGCACAATTGAATAAATAATAAAAAAAAAAAGAATCGCCAGACTGCTCACCAGAGTGGTTGTATGAGCCTGCATTCCCACCAGCAAGATAGGAGAGTTCCCTTCTCTCCACATCCTCTCCAGCATTTGATGGTGTTTGTATTGTGGATTTTTGCAGTACACTATCAGTCTTGTTTGAATCTAATTCCATTTATATGTCTCTGTAACCTCAGCTGGCATTTTACTCCCCACGCTATAACTTCTGGAGGGTTGGGCAAAAGACAGCCTTCCCTTGGCCAGAAGATGAAAAATGTGCCCTCATGGGACAGAGGATCTAATTGTGAGAGTGCAGCAGTGGACAGTAAGTAGTCAGATGCAGAGGAGAGCTTGATACAGACAACAAGGAGAAAGGACAAAGTGACCATCATCTCGGCCCAAGGGATGAGGATGTGTGGAAGGAAGCAAGTCACACAGTACATGCAATCTCCCCCTCCCCTTCCCCCTTGCCCATCCCCCTCCCCCTGCCCCTCCCCCTACCCCCCCTCTCCCCCTCCATTTCCTAACCTGGCATGGGTTATAAATAACTTCCATCATCTGCCATGCAGCAATCTAAAGAGCCCAGGACTTTTCTCTGAAAAGCTCACTCTCCTAAAGGGCATCCTCTGCCAACCTACATGCACCCTTATTTTCTTTTCTTGACAAACACATCCATCTTCCCCATCTTTCATTTTTCAACTCATGATTCAAAGCAGTTCTCTCATTGCTGTGTTTTTCTTAAAGAAAGCTCATGCTGACTCTCATGTTGGGGATGAAAGGGGGGGGGCATAAGAATCGTGTCCCTTAATCCAGGGTCTTACCAAGAGGAAATTTGAGCTAAAGACGTTCGGTTACTTGTCCAAAATCAAAGTCACAGTCGGTATGTCAGAAGGGAAAGGTGCACTCACTGCCAGATCTCCAGAACTTTCTGGAAATCCAGACAGTATTGAAAACCAGAAGGGTGGAATGACTGAGAAAAGGCAAACTTATCACCCTGCTGGGTCACTGCCTCTTGTCAAAAGCTTCTTGGTTGTGTCCTTTAAATTATTCCTAATAGTCTGTACGCAATCTCATTTGCCAAGTAAAGGTTAGACCCTTAAACTATGAAAGAGCCATTATTCACGTCCGAGAGCCTCCAAGCAAGTGCAGTGAATTCAAAGTATGACACAGTAAGACCCCTAACTCGCATCGATTGCATTAGCACACCATCCATCACCACCCATGACACGCCGTTACCACCCTCAAACTCACCCCATTATACTCACCTTTTTAAGATTTTTTTTTTCCCTTTGCTTCGGCAAAAAGCCAAGCAACATGATGAATGGAAGAGGTCAAGGAGCAGAAGAGCCACCTTGAAGCAATCCTGCAGAGTCCAAGAGAATGCTGGACTACAGGAAGCTTCCAGAAAACAGTCCAGCTAGCAATCTCCTTCTGACCATGAGGCAGAACAGACCCAGAGATGTCTGTACCCCATTGTCTGCTCAGCTGGCAACATCAATGTGCCAGGGAACTTCTGCTGTCACACAATTCCTAGGATCCACGATGCCACCTGGCAAATTCTACAGCAGGTGCATCTTTCAACATGACAGTATCTCCCAGACTTCTGGAAAAAACTGCAAGTAGAACGATTGCCTTGGCAACAGGGTCACTATACCTATCAAGATCCCTTTGGAGAAACAGGGTGAGGAGGATGTGTACAGCATGACACAGACAGAGATAGGGTTATCATCAGAGATGAGGCCACTGTCATGGGGTCTGGCCAAGTAGGGTGAAAGTCTGCATAGAGAGCAATGAAGGGCCCTGCGGACCTGTCGTTCAGAGGCCAAAGCTCGTCTCTGCACAGCTCAGCCCTCTCTCAAGGCCCATCCACAGCTTCAGGCAGGCATAGTCAGCATAGCCCCTCGTGCACAGCCTGCTGGCTGTCTGCTTAACCCAGTGCCACCTAGTTTAGAGTTTTGCTGAATAATAGGTGAGTGCTGGTTAACCAGGTCAGGTCAATGCACCCGGAAGTTCTGTGATGGCTAGTGCATAGCTCAGTGGTAGAGCACTTGTCTCGTGTGTACCACATTGTGATTAAGATGCTTGGTGCTGAGAAATAATATTAAACACAACCAAGGAAGTGCTAATTAAACCAGATTCCCAGGCAGGAAAGGAAACAAGCAATCCCCAGGGAGAAAGCACATGAAGTCCATATTGGGGTTTTCAAATCTTGTGTGCAAGGGGAGGGTGGCAAGGGAAGGGTGGCGACAAGAGACACCACAACCCTCTGCCTGCTTAGGAGAATTAAGGGGGAGGCAATTGGCTTCGCTGGGCTGGCACTTGCTGAAGACCTTGCTGCATTTTGTCAGATGTGGTCATCGTTGATCTTCCTTGTTCATAGCTGCTTTTTCAGATCTCGGTGTCATGGTGGCTGTGTGGTTAAGGGTCGAGATGACCAAGATGGTGGTTACTCTGTGTGGGCAGAGGCCATGGGGAACAGAAGAGACCAATCCCACACTGGCAATGATTTTCTATTGATTGGTAAGCTGTTGGCGTGGGTGTCTTTTAATTTGTGAAGGCTTGTGGACTTGTGTGCTGACAAAAGACAGGCTTTTCTGTAGGTGGGTGTGATTCCTCTGGGTCCTTCAAGGAGCAGATGTCCCAAGAAATTCAAGCATGAGATGAGTCTGACAGAGAAAGTGTCTGTGAAGACTGTGAGTTTGAGGGTGGGGAAGGTGTGGATGTGGGGGCACTTGTAAGTCTGATACCTAGACAAGGAGAAATCAGGTAAAATAGACCTCAGTGTTGTGCCGCTAAAGCTTCATCCGGGGCATCTGGGGCAGTCAGGGCAAAGGCCATGGTTGGAGCCCGGCTCTGATGCCCCTTTCTCATGGGTTTTGACTGTCTGAATCCCCAGCTGGTGTTCATGTTTGGGAAGGTTGCGGCATCTATAAGAAATAGAGCCTTGGGGGCTGGAAAGATGGCTCAGGGCCTTAGCCTTTGTCTCAAAAGCAAAAGGACCAGAGTTCGAATCTCAGATCCATGTTAAAAACCCCAGGCAGAAATGGCAGCAGCCTGTGCTTTTGGCCCTGGAAAGCAGAGGCTGGGAAACCCAAGAGAAAAGCAGGAGTGAGGTAGAGCAATCCAGGATGATTCCTGAATTCACCCTTGAACACCCCCCACACACACACACATACACATACACACCTGCACACATTTAAAAAAAATCAGAGCCTTGCAGACAAAAGGCATCTCACTAGGGTTGGGCCTTGAAGTCCAGTAGCCCTGCCCTTCACCCCCTCCTTTACTCTTGCTCGCTCTCCCCCTTCTGCCCCCACTGCAGTGACCTGAACCAGCCTTCTGCTTCTACCTCTAGCCATGCCTTCTGCTGTACAATTCCCACCATAAATGGACAATACCCCTCTCTGGAACTATAACCCAAATAAATACCCCTTTCTCCACTGAGCTGTTTGAGTCCAGTAATTTCTCGCAGCCAAAAGAACAGTGCCTGTGACCCCTGCCACGGGCTCTATCGTGGAGAAGCCAGAAATTGGCTATCGACTCCCAAGTGCAGAAGTTGGGGGCTGGTGCACACCCTCTGTTGATGCGCCCCATCCCAGCCACGGGGTACCAGGGGAGACGGCACCTGAGACCTCACATCCCACGTTTGCATATGATCAATAAGAACAATTCACAGCCCAAGTGGAGTCTTGAGGGAAGGTGGGTCTCTAAGGAAACTCTCTCGTCTTCACGCTCCATTTGGCTCATGGTGTCTGGTCCTTCCCAACATCAGCATCTTCGCCCCATGGTGAGAAAATGGATCTGGTCCTCAGAACACCCCCTTTGCGCTGTGTAACTACAGGAAATGGAATCAGCGTATCTGTGAAGGCAATGTCCCCCCAGGTCATGCTGCAGACAACCCCCCCTCACACGTGGACTGGAACTAGCAATTGGCTGTTCTTCTGAGGATTAATACTTCCTTGTGTGTAAGCTGTGTCTCTTTGCAGGAGGAAGGGCAGCGATAACTGTTCATAAGCACACGAGAGAGAGATCCAGGGTGAACCCTGAACATTAACCCACTGAGACAAAGGACAGCGGACCCGTCCCTGCAGAAGGAAGAAAACACCAGCGTTGCACACACCTGGTCAGTCTCGGGTCAGGCAGATGGCCCGAGTGGCATATAGCCAAGGAGGTGTATCCAACCTTTAAATATTGTGATATGATGCTGTCATTCACCAAGTTCAATTTAGAGACCCCCCCCAGTTCAGTTACAAAATGTTTTAATGTTTTAAGTAAGCTTATAATGTTTTAAGTAAGCTTATGATTTTGTGTCAGACCACTTTCATAGCTATTCCAGGGTATGCATGGCCCGTAGGGCACAGGTGGGACATTCCTGTCAGGTCTCATAGGACATCCATTCAGGGTGGGAGAGCCCTAAGAGTTTTCCCTGTTCCTTCCCTTTGCCTCCCTCCAGACTCCTGTTCACCGTCTTCCACCCCTTCCTATGGGGATGGTCATGCTGTGGTTGTCACTGAAGAGGGAGATGACTATGGAGGGGATAACAAGGGTGTCGCTTTGTCGATGCATGACTTTCTAGGCATGAGTTCACACGTGCATGTTGTGGGGAGGGAAGGGGAACTGACCCCCTTACCTCGTACATCTGAGTCAATGGCAAGCCCTGGAATTGCCCTCCGCCTCTCACATCTCACCCACACTCACCAGCAAAGCCAAGAGGCTGTCTTCACACCTCTCACAAACCAGCACTGTGCCATATACCAACGCAGCCAAAGAGCTGGACTTCTGCAATCACACGCTATCTTAACCACCCACTGTCTGCATGTGTCTGCACGTGTGCATAGGTATATACACATGTAGGGGCCAGGCATTGGGTTTATCCTTCTATCACTCTCTACCTTATTTTGTAAAGGACAAGGTCTCTCTCTGCTCCTGGAGTCACCAGTTGGCTCATCTGTCCAGCCAGAAAGCCCCTGGGACACTTCTGTCTCCACTTCCCCAGCGCTGGGCTCATAGGAACACACAGAGCACAGCGCCTGGCTTGTTATAAAGGCAAAGGATATGGGAACTCAGATCATTGCGTGGAAGCACTTTAACCATTTGGCAGCTCCTTGCTGACAAGGCCTTTGAAGTCCCATGTGACGGGGCCATGCAGCTCCTCTCATTTGATTCCCTCGCCTCCTCCTCTCAATACTGCTAAGTACCTGCTAAGGAGGCTTTTCTGGAACAATCCAGGCACAGTGCGACCCAACGTAGTTTGTGCAGTAGCCCCTGCTGGTCAGGCTGTCTGCTGAGTACACGGGGACCAGGCCTTCCCCTAGATCAGCCTTTGCCAGCCACCTCTGCCTTTGGTTTAAATTGAACCTCGGCACCCCACAGACCCTTTGGTTTGCTCTGCCTTATTCTACTGTGCAGCTGATGAGAAGCACTATCATTTGCTGATTATCTATGACCCCCACCACCACCACTAAAACGTAAGTTCTGCGAGCACAGAGATTTATCTTAGTAGGTTCACTGCTGTTTCCAGCGTGATCATCATTTCTCCACACTTGAGAGGTGCTCTGTGAATGTGTGGAATTGATGTTGAAACACAAGAAAGAGCCCTGACTGCAGTCTGCTGACCTGACACTCGTTCTTTGATCACTGGCATGAAGCCACCCTGTGTACGAAGCATGAAAGAACCAATTTCAGATAATCTCTTTTTATCCAAATGAGTAAACCCGAGACACTCAAGTACAGAAGGGAAAACTGAGATCTTTTAAAATGCTATTTCAAAAATCTCTCAAGGCCCTTTGGACCGTGTAGCAACTGCTGGCTCTTTTTATGTCGTTAATGTTTACTTTTGACAGGCTACAGAAGCAAGGGGATAGTGTGCGGGGTCGCCCTCAGCCCTGGAGTGACACCAGGCACCACCACACATTCTCGGAGCCTGTTCTCTGCCACTCCAGGTTTATTAAAGTACAATTGAATAAAACCCACTCTAAGTACCAAGCACTGTGTGTGTTGCCACATGTGTACAGTCTGATACAACTACCCAAAGTCACCATCACAGTCCAGCCTGACATAAGCATGCACAATTAATAAACCCCGAATCCTCCTACATCCTCACCCACTTTCCTAAGGCTAAACAAATCTCTAAGGTCCTTTCTCTAGGATTAAAAAATCACAGGGTAGAATTACACTCCAAGGTAGACACAGGGAGCTGGGAGAAAAGCCTACCCCTCTATAGGTATGTACTCAGGAAGGTGGGGGGCAGGTATGTTCTCCTTCACGCAAGGGAGTGGCCCCCACAAGCCAGCCATTTACTTCTCGTGTCTCTTAAAAACAAAAGAAGGCAAAATGTTTTTGATCAGTCTTTTCTAGCTTAGAATGTCAATGAGTTGACTTCATGGTTAACTAAAGCTACACAAAGTTATGACACTGCCTAAGAAGCCAGCTTCACTGGAGGTAACGCCTGAAGTCCATATCGTGTTTAAAGTCTGGGCTTCCGCACATGTATCAGTATCAAGGTCTGTAAAACCCTGCAGGTGGAATTCGAGATCAAGCGGCTCTGATTAACATCGTAGCTGGCAGCAGGGAAAAAAAATTATTTTGATTCACAGACCTCACCGAGCTCCCCAGTCAAAAGGAAGTACGTCAACACACAAAAGGAGTTAATGTTATAGATTCTTAATTCCAGTTGTTGACATTCTGTTTGTGGGTTCAACTTTCTTTTTTGCACACAGAATCCAAACACGGAAAATCTGACATGTAACTCCTCAAACAGGGAATAATTGGACTTATAAAAAAGTAATCGCCCAGGATGAATTCATTCATAACAAGTACTTGGGTTATATGTTTAAGAAGTTCCACCAAACAGTTAAGCTTTCTAACAAAAAGTAAAGAGGGTGAGAATTCTTAATACCAAAAAGTTGAGAAAAATCAAGGGTATCTAACCGCTGATACCTTCTTGCTGTCATTTATCCCAGATTAAGCCCTTAAGGCTGGTCTGTCCAGAGTCCTGTACTGTGGAGACCGTGCTAACGCTGGCCAACGGCCCTGTCCTCCCCTGAGGTGACTGGCTTCTTGATGCGCACAGATCTATGTGAGACACTAAAACCAGGTATGCCCAGGACTGGTGGGGACCCACAATCCCTTCCTCCTCTCCTCTCAGAGCAATACCCTCTATGTGACTGTTCCCACTGCCCAGCAAGACTCACTCCCAAACAGTTTTCTGAAGTATAAATTGAAGTTTCCAGAAATAAGCCCCACCTGTACTGAAGACCCCACAAGGCAGCTTAATTAGAACTTCAGTGAGTGAGCTCAGCTGAAGTGCTGCGGCTCCAGAGCCCACTTGTCTTGGACTATTTTGGCTTAATAGCCATTCGTTGCCCACCCCTGTGTCTGACCTACCATCCATCTTTGTGACTCGCAAGTTAATCCTCTTGCAATGTTTAACCATGCTCAACATCCACCAGACTCTAGGAATGTCCTCAGATGAAAATAGGGTCTGAAACAGATTTCCCTGCTTTGCTATAGCCCACCTGCCTGCCTGCTGGATTTGAGAGAAGTATCTTGATTTATGACTTTTATTCTGTTACTATTAAAACTTTCCATGTGGCTGCCCCCAGCGGCCAGCTTCATGGAACCATCACCATGTTAGAACATGGTATTTCGAGGGCTCCCAGGCCCTGGCCACTCATATTTGGCTCCAGGATGAACTATTTTTAATCCCTTCTGAGATGAAAGCTGCTGAGTCTGGGAAAACTGTCAGGCTCATTCCGCAGGTGAGCATCCTCCCCAGCCCCTGCCTCAGGTCCTGTCAGCAAACCCAGCAGATGAGGCCCAGGGTCCAGGTGGAGACAGTTCCAGGAAACGGAGGGCGGGCCCAGGAAGGAATATAAAAGAGGGGCTGAGACAGCCCCTCCTCACTCTCACAGGAGCCGTCTTTGCTAGCCTGCACTGTGGTGGAGAATCTCGAAATCGATCTAGGGGCCATAAGGGAGGGTATAAAGGGAGTAGGGATAGTAGGCTTGTTCATGCCCGCTTTAAAAGTAAAATTAGCTCTCTTTCCTCCTCAAGATGCTTGTAGCCTTGTGTCTCTCAGCATCTCCAGAGACTGGTAGGACAAGCTTTTTTTGGCTGGTTTTTTTCTTTAATAGGGCTTTCTTGCCTGTTCTGGCTTTTTTTTTTTTTTTTTTTAAGAAAACTTGAAGAGGCAGTTCAGAGAACAGAAGTGATGGTTGTGCTACTCGATCTGAAAGGAAAAAAAGTAGGGGGAGCAAGTGGGACTTCTGAGTATCCAAAGATACAGGAGTAAGAAGGTCTGGGGAGGTGGGAGAGAAAAGGGTTTAGGACTAAGAAAATACATGATCAAACGCTACAGCAGCGAAGTTCAGAAGCTTGGAAATACGGGAAGGGGGAGAAAAAGTATTCCAGCCTTAAGACTAGGAAAACACCCTTCTCAGGGGGCGCACTGAAAAACCCAGGCAAGACAAGCTGTGTGCATGGACCTGCTCAGTAACTTGAACTCAGTCTCTGTGAAACTTAATGGAAAAGGGAAGTGCCCCAAGGCGCTAGAGACTTCTCAACCTTCTGCTACCTGCAGCCTGGAAGCCTGATGGTTGGGATTCCTTTCTGCTACCTTTCCTTAGGTTTTCTTGGATGAGAAGGAGCCTGTCAAACAAGGGTTCCTAGGCCCTGCAGTCCTATCTGACAAGATAGAAGGATCTCTTCGTAATAGAAGGATCTCTTCATAAAGCAGGTCCTCAGAAGAGCTAAGCCGACCAAGGATCTTAAAATGAGGAGCTTGGACTCCTATTTCCTTCTCCAGCTAAGGGTGGAATCTGACCTACACTTGGAGATCTTCCTAGTAACACTAGATGGGTTCCAGGAGCAAAGAGCTGAGGAGTGTGAGGGTACTATAGGCAGCCAGGAAGCCAAAGTAAATAGGTCTTCTGGTTCAGAGCTGTGGGCCTTGAGGCTGTTGCTAATGAGCTGCAGAATCTGGGCATCCATTCTGTTAGTGTCGGGCCAAGCTTGCGCTTCCTTTATGGCAGGACATGGCAGAAATCTAGCAAGTCGCCCATCTGTGTCCATTCCTGACACTGAGGAAGAGAACCAGCCCCAATAGTTGATGGAAATAAGTTTTCACACTTCTGCCTGCAAGGTCGGCAAAGCATATCTCCCTGTCTGGGAAGGGACTGTGGACCTAAGAACGTTCTTTAAAAAAAAAGGCGCTCACGAATGGTGGTAAAAAAATCCACTTACTCCATTTTCTGGTTCTAGCTTCTGATACTAGAAGCCAAACAGTTAGCTTTTTTCCTTTCTAACTTGTAGATCTGCACTTGTTAACCAGCACTTAGCTAAGGTGCCTTCACCTGATAACAAATGTTCCCTGTTTCATTTGCTCAATCTGGGGCAGCTGCCATCACCTTAATTGCCACATGGACAGCCAGCTGGGTGTGGGTAGCGGCTGGATGGCTGGAGGCAGCCGACAGGCACGGATGGTTCTCAGTCCCTGTGAGACTTTCGGGTGAAGAGAAGCAGAGAAGGCCTCTGAGCTTGCTCTCTGAAGAGAGCTATTCTAGAGAACAGTCTAGCTTTCTCCAGTCTTCCATAGACATTGGGATAAGCCTTCTGATGCCTTCAGTGGCCAGAAAAGCCACTGAGGAACACGGGAGTCTGAATTTTCTGTTCAATGATCTTTGTAGCTCAAGAGAAGTGGGGAAGGGTAATAAACGACTTGCCCAGAAAAAATCCTGTATGTCTCCAAGAAGTTGTTTCCCAGTATATGACTAGAAACCCTTGGAACTGACTGGATGTCAAGGCAGCGTAAACAGCCAATGGTACTGGAGGATGGTTTTTTTTTTTAAAAAACATGGAATCCTGTGGACACAGCAGTGAAAATTGCATTGCAACTCTCTAGTCACTATAGTTACAACCAGCATGTTGGCAGATCCTTAGTCATAACCTCTTACCAACTGAAATGGCTTAATGTCCTCAGTATATGCATTGATAGCATTCACATAAAGGGGGGTGAGGGAGCAGAGAAGGAAACGGGCTTTGTCAGACCTCTGGGTTCTGAGACTTGATATCAGTGCATTGAAATAACACAACTGTGGGGTGAGGGGGCCAAAGGTTGCAAACTGAAGGCATAGTTACCTGAAAGAACTTGTGTATTGTAAGTACCAAAAGATAGTAAACTTAATCATTAAGCAGAACAGCTCAAGGATATCTCATGGGAGCAGAATGGCCACAGCTGCAGACAATAAGGGGCACGGCTAAGTTGCCTCTGCTTTCAATCATTGAGCAGCAGATAACTGTTCTCAAACATGCCTTCTGTTAGATGAATCCTGGCTTTCTGGGAATCCACTTGCATAAGATGTTCTGTTAGAAAGTGCATACGTAGACTTAGCCTACAATCTTCTCTATGCGCCTTCTGAGCTATTTTAAACTGTTTTCTGCAAGCATTCTCAGAAGACTAACGTTTCACATGGGAACAGTTTGTCAGCATATTCTTGAGACCTTTACACGGGCTTGGTGGCAAGTTGAATGAAAAACTGGCAGGGGGAGGTAGGGACAAGCACTTGTGACACTCAAATGGATCACTGCGGGATGAGCACTCAAAAGGTCAGTGTGGCTGGAGGTGAACTTGTGCTGACCTGGGTAAGGGTTGTCGGGTGCCCTCTTGTGGGAGAAACTGAGGTTCTGTGATCCTTGAACTGGGAACAGCTTGTTGCAAGAGAGTGACATGCTTGTAACTGGTAGTTGAAGCCTTGAGTGCTAGCAGGATGAGACATTCTGTGGGACAATCCTTCTTGTCCTGCAGAGGACTACTTGGGGTGACAGGCTAGGCCCTGCAAAAAGACTTGACCACCAGGTCCTAAGCCAGAGAATCGAATACATAGGTCCTCCTCACTGTTAGTCTTGAGTTCAAAATACCAGAGCTTGAAAAATTTCCTCTAAAGGGTGGCACAGCCCTGGCTCTGCCACACAGCTCCCAGTTCAGGAATCTACCTGAGTTGTGCAGGAAGGTGAAATCTATCTGTAGATGTCTGAAGCCTCACACCTGAATGTGAACAACCTGTGCCTTGATAGGCAACCTCTTCAGAGCGGTCCCCTCACGTGCATTGGTTCAGCTGTTTCTGACTTTGCTTTACTGAAGTGCAATCGGACTTGTCTTAAAACCTCATTTGGTGCTAAACATCCATGTTGAAAGTATCTTAAGGGCACTTGTAGGGTCTTCAATGCTGTAGCTCTTGTATGAAGTCTGGACTAGTGGTGTCCATTGGTTCTAGGATTCTATTAACAAGCAGATTACTCCCTTGCACAAGGCTGGGAAAGACTTAAGCTTGGGCCCAGTGTAGCTGGGTCACGTGTCCACATGGGCAAGAAGGAACAAAATGGAAAGCTGATCTGAGACAGCCATATTAGGATTAGGATTAGGTCCACTAGGAAGTGGACCATATAAATGGAGCCCCCTCTCAGCACAAGGGATTGAGTGTGACCTCCAAATAGCATCTGCCTTCTGATGCTGTAGTAGACGAGAAGCCGAATGGAATGCCTCAAATTGCTTTCCAAGGTTTCTGCCAATCCACGTCTGTATTTGGTTGAATTAAGTTGGGAATAGCTGTCAGCTGTGTGCAATGAGATCTGATAGTCTTACAGACTTGAGTTGTAGTAAATGTGTCATGAAACAGGCTCTGTCATGAAAAATGCTCTGGTGTTCCTTCCTGTGTTAAGGAACTGGTAACTCTTGAGTGCAGACACATACTGGTGTACAACAAATGTTAGGAAGCCAGATGGCAAAGCTTAAGTGCTTGGCATAAGTTCTAGTGGGCAATGGCTTGCTTCTAAGAGTTACTCGACAGAATGCTGGGAGCACGAAGTCCTGTGTGTTGTAAGCTAGTTGGTGCTAGTTGGTGCGCAGGGACATTTCTGGATGACAGGGCACTCAGGATGAACCTCAGCCTGCCTTCCAGACAACAGCACAGATCTAAACGTGTGGGTGACAGTCTGGAAAGTGGGGTTAACCAAAATATTAGGATACTGGTAACACATTAGTCTGACCCCAAGTTAGAATTGAATTCTAGCTTTTATCAGCCCAGGGGTCACTGAAAGCACCACGCACTATTTGTGTCTTGAAAATGGACCTCAAGACCTGTGGGCTTGGCTTACTCTTCTGCCCATGGTTTGGTTCCCGAGAGTATGTTCACTGCTCTGGGAGACTTATCTTTTGACTTTCCTCCTAATCTAACAAGTGCCAAGCCCATCTGTGCCACCTGCACAGGATAGTTTCTGCCCTCCCGAGTTAATTCACTCACATGGTGCTAGACACTTAGAACTTCTCCTGTTCCAGTAATGCTCAGGTTGGCCCAGCATGGTCACTGACAACAAGCTTGGCTGTATATGGTGAAGGTATATCAAATTCTCAACCTGCTTTGTGTCCATCCTGGAACCTGAACTTCAGTGGATAAATTCACTCAGGTCCATAATAGGATTTGGGATGTAAGAGCTTTTTCCCCAGCCCCAAGAATGATAAAGGTCTTCATGCAAGTAATCTCTTGCAATCAATGCACAGTGACTTCCTCCATAGAACCTGAGTCAGTCTCAACTTTGTCCCAACTTTGTCCAAGTTATTGGTAAACAATCAAATGTTGCTGAGGGTGGTCCTGGGCAGCTTGAGGCTGACAACCAGATCAGATTCTATGTTAGAAATGGTCCTTTCCGTAAGTGCAGAAGAAATAGGGACTTCACCTCTGAATGGATCTCTTCACTTAGGTGAACCAATCCCCCACCCTGCTTAAGTCATGCAATGAACAAATGTACCATAGCAGGAATATTGTGGGTTCTTTCAGAAACGGAAGTGCTAAGCATAGTTGCAAAGATATTTCTTAGAAAGAGCTCCATTGTTCAGAAGGGCACCAATTTCCCCTGTCCTTGCTAACAAGGACTTGAATTGAACATCTAAGCATGAATAGCAGTTCTCACCAACATTCAAATGGACAGAATGGTCAGAGGCTAAGCCAAGGTGGTCAGAACACAGAAAGTGACCAGGGGCTAGAAACTTAGACTCAACTCAAATTTTGAGTTGAGCCAAGTCTTATAAGTGAACCTAAAAACAGTCACCCTGTCTGGGGGTGGCACCCTATTTTAGCTTTCAATCTTCCCCTTATGAGAGGACTACTATCCTACAAGCATCAAGCAACCCGACTCAGGGACTCTATTTCCTGTAAGGTCTTCAGATGTTTTCTCAAGATCAATATTGTCTTTAGGGGGCTGGAGAGGTGGCTCAGGGGTTAAGCCTCTGCCTTGCAGGCGGAAGGTCCTGAGTTCGGATCCTAGACCCCACGTATAGACACTGGGTGGAAGCAGGGGGGCAGCCTGCGTTTCTGATCCTGGTAGGGCGGAGCCTGTGAATCCTGGGGCAGAGTAAACGAGGAGGAGGTGGAGGTGTCCATGGTGGTTCCCAAATTCACCCGTGGTTCTACACACACACATGCACGCACAATTGTATAAACTTAAAAAAAATATTGTCGCTAAACACAATATTGTCGCTAAACACCAATGCTGTCCTCAAGAAGGAAATGGCAGAACGGCCAACTTGAACATACTGAGAAATTCTAAGTATCCAAGTGTGAACTAAAAAAAAGCCAAACCACTGACGTGGTCTATAGGGAAGTGAAGGACTCAGGGTGACAGACAAGAAGCTGAGGCAGGTTTGACTTGAGGGTTCCAATCAAGGATGTTAAAAGAGGTACATAGTGGCTTAAGAGGTGAATCTTGCCCACATCCATGCCCCAAGGAAATGAAAAACAGACAAAAGAGAAACTAAAACAGTGAGCTGTGGGTGAACAGAAGCTGTCAGACAAGTTGACGCCTCACATTCAACTGAAGACAACTTGGCTGTAGCTGAAAGGCCAGTCCCCTGACAGGAGGCAGGCCCGCCGGTCCCTCCCTAGGATCTAGTGCTGCGCAGCCTACACAGGACACGCGTCCATCTGGAAATGGCAGCTGAGCCTCAGTGAGGCTGAGACAGGGTCCAACCTAAGCTTCAGTTGTGAGATGAGAATGGTCCTAGGTAGCCCATCACACTGTGCTATGTGCAGAGCAACTTAGGGCAAGTGGGCAGTTCTCCGGTGTCCTCCTGACCTAGTTAAGGCTGAATGAGTTTCTGCACAGGTGAAGGCAGACTTTGGTCAGTGAAGTGATCTGACCACACTAGGAACGTGTCAAGAAGAAAACGTCGGTGTCCTTTATATCTTTAGTTTAAGGGCTCGACACTCCTTCTACTCATTGTCACATGCACACATCCTTGCTGTTCCGAATCTGCTGGAGTGGAGCCTAAAAACTTGGGATCTGTCTTGCTTGCTTTAAATGTGGGGAAGAAAAGTAATAATAGCTTAATCTACCTTTAGTGTTTCTAGCTACGAACTCGAGTTCTGACCATAAGTTTAGTCTTAAATTTTTGGTTTGGCCCTGTCCACACCATAGACAATAAGAGCATCTGTTGAATTTGTCACCTGGGACAAACAGGGATAAGCAGCAACCCAGCACAACCTCAGATAGGCCCAATAAGGGAAAAGGAGGTTTGGTGCTAAAGAGGCCTTGAGCAGATGAAGTTGAGACCCAGGAGTGGAAGGGACTTTAGCACTGCCTGTGAGGATGTAAGAAGTGGCACCACATGGTCCTCAAGGACCCAGAAATGGCTCCAACACATCAGCACAAAAGTTCCCCAAAGGTCCCATGGTTGTTGGTCACGCTTCTGAAGACAGATCAGAAAATGGAGCCAGCTGGCTGTGTATTAACTGCTTTATAACACTAGCTTGGGTTCTACCCAGGCACAGCCTGGTCACTGTCTTCAGAAGTACTTGACCTTGGTCCCTTCCTGACCTCCATAGAAGAGTTAAAGGTCTCTTCCAGGGATAACTTCTGGTATAGATGGATGGCAGTGTATAAAATGGACCCTGAATCACAGGGACTCTAGCAAAGAACAAATGTGAGGACTGGGCTAGAGAAAGGAACACTGCTCACAGAGCAGCTGGAAGTTCTTAGACACCCTATAAAAGAATAGGAACTGGTCATCGGTCTACTTACGTCACCAGGCCCACCTTGCACTCAGCTGCCTTCCCATGTGCTGTATTTCCGGGCTTGGACAGCAGGAAAGGTCACGTGGGACTGAGCAGGACAGACAACGGGGTGTGTTGCTATCCTGTAATTTCCGGAGTTGCATGTCTGCCACATCTTTCAGTCCCATTGGCAGGATCACTCTCAGAACTTAGTGACACTTTCTAAAAATCCTGAAGCATTCCACTTGTATGGTTTTAGACTAATGACAACCTTTCTAGGCCTTCTGTGTGACACTGATTTTTTTTGTTGTATAGGGGAAACAACTGAACACCCAAGTGACTCCAGGACTCACCTGCTGGTGCATACCCTCTCCTGAGCCTTCCGAGTGACTAAGCAAGAGGGTATTTGTTCTGGCATAAGCTGACATGTTGAATGAGCAATAATGGCTGAATGAAGGCATAATTGGCTGTAAACAGTCTGCTAGAGCTTAGTTTGATCCCTAAATCCACATAAAGAAAAAAGTGTGGGCACCTCTGACTTCCACATGTGTCCCCTTACATATATCATATACAAGGTATTGCGTGATCAGGAACTTGAAATGGCTTGACATTTTCCTCACTTACTGAATGGAATGATTTTCTCGCTTGCTGAATGGAATGATTTCCTCTAGATTGTTTCTACATAATGAACTAGGGGAAGATCTGTCAAAGATTTCCTGCCCACCTGGAAGTTCATGATGGAAACTAGCGTGAACCAGGTTTCATGACCTGGTGACTATTGGCCTCTAAGCAACACTGATTGCCTCAAACATCCCCAAATTTATGTCCTGAGTCCTCTGCTTGAATTGGCCCAGTCAGACATGTCTGCAAGGGCAGGTAAAGCCACTTGGCTCCATAAGAGACCATCCTGGAGGGCGTGAGAAGCGTCCACTTCTTGACCAAAGACTTTCAACCTTCCTAGATGCTATATTACGGCATGCTTTTGTCCATCCTGTCGAATCCAGAGTGTCTGACCAGAGCAAGAACACATGGTGAGAACCAGGCTGGGCCACTCATGTGACTTAAGGTCTAAACTGTTCTCCAGTCTCCCGGAAGTTGAAGTGCAAACCTTAGGGCTGCTTCTGATGGGAATACCTCAATGCAGTGCTTGGGTGGCTCCCCACAGCTCCCAGAGGTGTGTACTCTGCCTGCACTGACTGACTCTCCATGACTGCAGGATGAAGAGGGTGCTAGGGAGAGGCAAGTGCCGGTCTTTGGCCCTCTGACATTGACACCAGCTGCCACAAGTCTGTGTAGACAACAAACATATCAGCTGGTGATGTGGTTGTCCCTAAATCTAGTGAAGTCTCTGGAGAGGGCACATACATGACAAGCTCATGAGATGAGCTTTCCTAACTAGCCTGCTCACAAGTACTTGAGACCCGAGATTAATGGGAAAATGGGAGAATGCAGAAAGAATGGCTGTTCATGACAATTTCTTCCCAAAGCTAGAGTTCAGAACACAGTGGTTATAGGACAGGTCCTGGTTAGAGACTTGACTTAATACTGGCACTTTGATTCCACTCAACTCCTGTGATCTGACCACCCACTATGGGATAGGCTTCTCCATCAGCTAGACAACCTTCCCGCAGGTTGTTCAGAATCTAACTCAAAATCACTGATCCTTCACAAATGTGCCCAGAGCTTGAACCCTCAACCACATCAAGTTGACACTTAATCTATATCACAGTGGATTTGATATTTTCCCATCTTAACAAATACCATTCCTCTCTTCACAACCTTTCTCTGCCATACTCCACTACTTCCAAATCTCTTCCTCCATACGTGTGGCCCAATGAGCTTCATCTAGTTTGCTTTTAATCAATGGAGATATATATACCCTTAATGAAATTCATCTTTAATTCTGTCAACATTGGCCCTCAGTGTGTCAGTGGCACAGGGACCTCTTGATCTTCACCTTTTTCATAAGACAATTCCTGTGCAGTGCTTCTGGAAATGGCACATAGCAGGATATTGCATTCACAATTTCATGTCCAGAAAGTGTTGTGTGGCGGGACGCCTGCCTTACTGTAGACTCTTGGCAATCTTTCCTCCTTCCCATGATCTTGAGCCTCAAGGTGGGGGCTTAGATGTCCTCCTCGGTGCCAAGCAGTACACAATCACCACAATCACTTGACCTCTGCACTTGGCAGGTTGTGATTTCTTGTAATAAACATCTTCCAGAAGTTTCTATGTGTAAGGGTACTCCACTCGAAACTACCTCTCAAGCAACTATCCCATCTATAATGTAGTGTCCTTACAGCTACATATTCAAAGCTTGCATTCCTCCTAGGGCCTGGGCCTATGTCTTCATCTCCCATAGCTTCCTGTTGTAGTTCTACATACCAGGAGCATGATGACTACTGAAGTGGGCCTTAAATCCAATGCCACTTCCCTCCCACCACTTATGCCAATATTAGATACTGTCATCTGTAGTCAGGGTGATTGTCATTGTAGATTGTCGCAGATGAGACTGTCAACTGCCTTTCTTCTCCAGCAGCTTCCACAGTACTTTTCCTCCCTGCTAGAAAGCTTACCAGAAGCTTCCAGATCAGCTTCAGCTGGTATCCTTTTGTTCACACCCTGCTCCACATGTGTTGCATTTTCAGTAATAGTACCTTGACTGTTTACTTCCAGATGTGTTGGTGGGGGCTTTCTAGGCCCTCAGAGGAAAGTCCCTCATGGGAAGCACTGACTTACACATACGCTTCTTGACTTCAAGATGGTCATCTCCAGCTGGTTGTGTGCTTCAGCCAACATTGCTGAAACTCGAGGGGTGCATCTTGGAATGCTCCAGAAAGCATCTGCATCTCCTGACACTTGAATCCTGGTAACAGGTCTATTCTGTCCTCGGCAGTCCTGTTAAGTGTATGTGGACTAGACCAAGTGAATTTTGTTACATGAGAACTTGGAGAAATCAAATTTCTAAAGCTGAAGTTAGGGTGGAGTAGGGCACTAACTTTTCTTCACATGTTCAAGGTATATTGCTTAGAAAGATCTCAACATCCCACTGAATATGATACCTTGGGGCCATGTTCCTCTGTACTAAGAGAAATAGTCCTATAGGTTCTGCTGACTAATCCTCTGGTTATCCAAATAATAGCCCCCATCCAGAGTCTCCTGAGCCCCAGTTTGTGTTGGCAGGAAAGCATCTTAAAAGACAATGAGCAAGACAGTGTTGTGCCTATAAGTCACTAAATGTTCTGTCACAAAACAGGGAGGGAGAAGGCCTAATGTTCTCCATTGATACTACAGTTGGAAGCTTTCTAAACACACAGGTACCACCGTCAGATATGCTGTCTTGTTACAGCCTGAGTTTCAGCCCACTTGCTCTGTGAAGACAACGCAAAACCATTGTAGATGGTCAAAGTAGTGGAGATTGAGGGAAAACTTGTGTGATAATCAAGTCAGTTACTCTGCCTAACACCAGGGCCTCGTTCTGTATCGGAGCCTTTGGGTCATAAACTCTGCTGGATGTTTGCTAAATGCTTTAAGTTTGTAAACACTTGCCTAGACAACCAGAGTCTCTACACAACCTAAGTTACCATTTTCCAGTAAGGTCATCCAAATACTGTCTCGGGACTTGAGATGGTGATAGCTCTCTGCTGACTGAGGCCAACATACAAATCCAGTTAACATGATTCATACTACACTCTAAGCTCCTCCAAAATGCCCACCTCAAGAATGGCACTTGACCTTTTCCCCTACTCCTAGACACTCCCAAACTCCCCAATGCTAAATGTGGCATTACGATTCCTAGGTAACACAGTGATGCTTGTAAGATGATTCTACAAGGTGGAAGCTGTGGCTGGGAAGGGAGAGTTGCACAAACCCAGATCATGAAAGGTGCCTGGGAAAGCTAGCACAGGAATAAGACTGAAGGTGCATGTCCCATGGAGACCTAAGCCACTGTGGGACCCTATTGCCTTAGGTGAACGCCAATGAGAATTGATTATTCCCGTTTCTGTCAGTCTAGGTAATGTGTTACAAATGCTTCCACAGACCTAGTAAAAGGGGCTTCAGTGTACTTGGCACTGAAGGAACTCAATGAGTACCATATCAATTCTCAAAAGACACTCAAAAAAAAGTATAGAATTTGAGTCTTAAACTTACTACACAACTTGTTCATGTGAGGAAAAGTTCTGACCTTTGTGTTCTCTTGACACTTTTATTAAATTAACTCTTGAATTCAGCTGGCATAAACCTAGTCACAAGCAAGAATGACTAAGAAATACACATCCTGGAGATGGCTAATCCTTGCCTAAGGCATACTGCCTGAGTTGGTGCAAATGACACCAAATGTGGGATTCCATGTTTGTGAAACCTGGAGTAAGCTCTTGGACTGCCACATGGATGGATGTTGGCAGTTGATTTCATAAGCTATTTGTAAAGGAAATGACGGACCGGAGAGCTTCATAGTTCCATGGACATCGCATGGATGTGGTGTGCTGGCATTTTGTGTAAGGTTGAAGCCAAACATAGATTGGTGCCAAAATAACTCAGAGTGAGCTAAGCTTTGCCACCCAAATCCAAGTCATCCACAATCATGTGAGAATGGGCATGAGAATGAAGGCATGTAGCATCATTGCTTCAAAAAAGCTGAAATGGGACACTAAAACATTGTACAACAAACAGTTCCCAAACCGGAACGTTCCGTAGCACACAAAGATAGAAAACAAAGGGATCCCACATTGTCAAAAAATCTGGCTCATAGCTAGAACCATACCACCACACAAATCTTAACAAAATGACTGCATTATCTATCTTCCTTGCAGGATTCTGACCTCAACTTGGCACATGAATGAATAAATGCAGCTGTAGTAGTACTTGAAGAGACTTCACAGGACTCAACTGCACCGAATGGCTGGAGGGGGGGGCTAGCCCTCAAGCTTCAGATGGTTGAGAGTTTAAACAGTTGTGTATCTAGGACCTTTAAGTCAGGCCATCCTGCACAGTAGTGTTCCTATGCTTAAGGGGAACACAGGAAAGGGTTCAGGGAAATGCCACTGGGTCCTTGTACGTCATCGGAGAGGAGGGCCCAGAGGAGAATCTGGCATGCACATTAAAGGATTCTCCAGGGATGGGGGGGAGGCACTGGGGAATGGGGAGGGAGGGGTGAGGGGAGGGTGAGCAGAGGGGTTGGGGACAGGAGGAGGGAGGGAGGGAACCGAGGGAACCGGTGTACCTATTCAGTTTGTATGAGCGGAAATAATAAATGTTAAAAAAAAAAAATGTCAGGCCATCCTGGACAACAAGGACCAGAGACCACTGGATCGAGACCCAAGATTCCAGGTACACTGATTCCAGCCTGCCAGCAGACATTCTGAGAACGCATTAAGTGCTAGAAGAGCTCAGACTGGCAAGAAGCCAGCCTTATGAAATGAACAAATAACTTACATCACAGATAAGAGCCCCAGGGAGCCCAGAAGCCTGAGGAGGACTCGGAACATTCTCAAGATTGTCAATTGCTAATCAGCCCAGCTTGTCTGGCTTCACAGGCACATGACATCTAACTCACTCGGTATCAGTGGTGGTTAACCATTCTCTGACCCAGCTTGCTATCCCCATAGCCTCCTCTGGGGGTGACCCCCTGAAGTAATGCTCAAGAATGGTCCCACCACTCACCCTAGGAGTCGTATCCCACTGGCTTACTGATTTCTGCTGCCTCCTGAGCACAATCTTGAAACAAATTCTAAAAAGCAAAACTTTTTGATGGCAAAACTTGGCACCCAATGGTTTGCCTGCCCAGGTCCTACAACCATGTACCAGCACATCAGAGCTTGGAATAGGCAGACAGCTATCCCCCAGGAGCATGTCCTGAAGGACAATTGACAAGTGAAGTACCTAGTGGGCGTCGAGCTACTAAGCAGTGAGGCCTTCTCAGTTTGTAAGGACTTTGATTTTATGTGGAGTAACTCTTGGGTGTTACGGGAGCTTTGAGATGCCCCGTTTTTAAAGGATTTCATTGGTCTGTGTGCAGACAAGGCTTGGAAGCCAGTTTGGAGCATCAGATACACATCAAAGACAATGCTGACATATAGCGGGCAGGGAAAGACAATGGAAAGGTTAGGGTGTCCTGAGGGAAGAACCTGTCTCAAATTCCCCCAAACCTGGGTCCTTCTGCCCCTGCCCCACCAAAAATAAGTTGACTGAAGGACAAATGAAAAGTGCTTAGATAATGGGTGGGGAGATATGTTTCAGATCTCAAAGCATATCCCAGTTTCTAGCACCTGACTTCTAAGGAGTCATATTGATCTGCAGACCGAGGGGAGGAGGATATTTTTGAATGCTCAGGGAGGAGCCAGTTCATAACTAACACCTGTTGGCATGCAACCAATGTCCTAGTCATTTCTGGGGGGTGGCCCTAGAAATTTGTAAACAGTGCAGACTTAACGGTGGGGTTCTCCCATGAAAGGCCTTCACATGGACCAGGAAGATGAGCCCTGGGCAAGATGGCATCTCAAGCCAGCTTGGCTTGGTGGATTTTAGCCAACCGCTCGCAGCGCCTTCAGGCTATGTTCATGCCCCTCTTGAATTTGGATGGTCTGTTTCTGACTTAGATCAGGTACCCTTAGTACATGGTCCTGCTCATGGGGTATTTGAAGTGATACAGGAAATAGGGAAAGAGATGGTGAGGCCCAAAGCCAGGCAGGAGGACTTGGGGAAAATACAGAGATGCTCTCTAAAAAACAGTGGTACACATGACGTTGAAGAGGCAGGAGACAAAGTCAACTTTCCAGCCCTCGTAGCCTATTCAAGGAATGAGTCTTTGTTGGACATCAAGTAGGGATGCGAGTTGAGGTTTAAGTCACTTAACTAGGGAGGTCCAATAGCTGGTCATAACCAAGTTACATAGGGAGAACATGGAATAAAATCGGCCTCATTTTATGTAAAAACTCAAAACCATGTCGACTTCTGGTATTGGAGGAAAGGTCTCAGTGTGAATTTATTTTCAGCATGAATTTATAACAGAGGCCAACTTGTATTTAGCCTCCATCCTTGCATGAAGGTGGCTTGTGTGCTTACTCTACAGTACTTGCCGACACTTAAGGCTAAAAATGACAGCATGAGACAGTATGCTAACTCTGCGGTACAGACACTGGAACAGAGACTGCTAACTCTGGTGCAGAGACTGGTACAGAGACTAAGAGCTTATTGAAGTTTGCAGAAAGTGGGACACTAAAGTGAAATTTCTCAATAGGAATTCTGAAAGTGCCATTTTTTTTCTAACTTTACACACAGAAAATTTTTGTTTCTGCTCATAAACATAATAGGAACCCCTGTCCCCTCCCTCCCTCCACCCCTCCCTGAACCTCCTTGTTCCCTCCCGGCTTTGTCCCTTCCTTTCCTCCCTCCCTCCTTTCTCCCAGTGCCCCCTTCCCCCTTTCTCCAGTGCCCCCTCCCCGAATCTCTGAAGCATCCTTTAATGAGTATATCAAACTTTCCCCCGGGTCCTCCTCTTTGAGGTGTAAGGACTCAGTGGCATTTCCTAGAACTCTTTACTGTGTTCCCCTTAAGTATAGGAACACTATTGTGACTGTTAATCCCTTGCTTCTAAAGATCCTAGTACACATGGAAAATTTCTAGTTGTAGCAGTAGCATTTGTGTTTTAAGTCTTAAGATCAACTTCATTCTTCAGTCTTAATGAAGAACAACCCACAGGAAGTTCATTCAGAGGGTAGAGGACTTTTTATCCAGATGTTAACTGAGACGTTAAAGATAAAATGCAAGAGGACTCAACACAGGACTGTATACACTGACTGTCATTTTCACGCATTAGAGGAAAATTCCACCATTGGGCCAATGGCGTCTACACAGCTTGCCAAGCTACTCAGTGTTGCCTCTTGATCATTAATTTGTCCAAAGATGTACACAGGTAACTGAAGCAGTATGCTATACAGTAGAACCTGTCATAGGCAAGATCAAGAGATTGTCTTAGTCTATACTATTCTGTACTGTAAAGCCTTTATAACTCTTGGATTTCTAGAGGCAAAAATTAGTACAGCTACACCAAGAACGTCTTGACATATGATCCTCCAAGGAGTTAAGTTATTCAGAGAGGGATACAGTGACAGCACTGAAGCAGCCATGAGAGGCCAAGCTGAGGGGTTTCTGTGTGTGAGGGGTCTTCTGCTTTGACAAAGTAGGATTGCAGCTGGGTGGAAGGTGGATAGTAGGTACATCAGAAACTCAAAGGAAATGAAGCACACATACAGGTTACCAGGATAGAGATCAATGCTGCTGACCTCAACTACCAGATGTGGATCCATGCTCAAAGACATGGCCCTTGGTCCAAAGATGAAACCCCAGACTGTTCTATAAGACTAATCCCACTGCAGGGGATTTATTGGGGCCTGCTGAGGGCCTATGCCAATAGCATCTCCGAAAATGTCCCCATGTACAGGACAGTCCGTTCAAACCAAAGTAAGTAGAAATGTCACAGAACTGTACTCAGTCTGAAGAAAATCCCACCAAAGGCTCACAAGAACAGGAATGGCTTTGCTGTTCCTTCAACTCTTCACAATCATTAGAATCGACTAAAGATTCATTGGTCTCGAATAACATTAAGTATTCAAGTACGTTGGGATCCAATTTTAGAGTGGGTCACATCAGGAATTTGACCTTTGACCTTTAGCACTAACCAAAGGACTTCTTCACATTCCCTTGGCAAACCACCCACTTAAAGCACAGCCTTCAGAACTGGGTGGTCACCAAGGATAGCCGGAGAAGTTGCATTATGTCATGTGAGCCCATAAGGGAGAGTTGGGTTCTTGGAAGCTTCAGGGAAACTTGTCTGGGGGCAGCCATCAGTCTCAATCCTAAAACGGGAGGCTGCACTCCCATGCAGGGGAGCTGAGCCACACAATCTGATAATCAAAACTGAGGTGAACTTAATGCTCCCAAGCCTCTGGACCATAAGGCAAGTGGTACTGGCTGACCTGGAAGTGGGCATTTCCTTGGTAACCTGGTCATAGCAAATTTTAGTCCACAAGAGAACAAATTAGGTTACTAGGCTTACAGAGCTTCTAGAATCAATTTTCTAGGCTTGGCTGTGTGTAATCCTTCCCAAAAGCCTAATTCAATGGTAGTTGGCATCTGACACCAACGTGCAGCTCAGACTCGACCAAGCCTTCAGCTTGTAACACAGATGCACCAGCTATTCTACAACCACTGTTAGCTCCAAGACTTGTTGCCATAGGTAGAAACCCACCTTTTGCCTCTGTCTCGGCTAGGTACCTTTTGCAGCTTCAGTAGGTTTGCTACTTCTGTTATTGCAGTGGGGGAAATATCATGTGGGACTAGAGAACAGAGTAACACCAGCTCCATATTGATAAATCTGTTGGCACTACCCTTCAGTGGCAAGTGTTACTGTATGCCACAGCACCTTTTCTAGAACACTTAATGTGTCTCCAATTCCAATACGCCGATCTTGATGTCGTGCTACACCAATAGGATAGCAGCGATCAATAAGCTCTGTACTGTCAAAGTGAATTTTCTCAACCATCTATTACCTGGGAACTTTCGATGGAAGAAATCAATTGTGATAGGGTATGCTAGCATTTCTACGCAGGCTCTCCAGAAGGTTTCGAATGGTTACTGCCCTCTGAGCAGACAACTCTTGCATGAGGCCTTAGGGCTACATTGCTGATGGGTCCCACCTGCTCACTTTGCTCCACACAGATCTGGCACTGAATCCCCTGACTGAGACATGATCTTGGAACCGCGCATTACTGAGTAGCACTGTCCTTGGAGTTGTGGTTCTGCCACCCCTTACCTGTCAGGCAGGTGTATGACACTTGGGAAGGCTATGTTCCCAATGAAGCCTCTACTGGGACTCTTAACAGAACTGGGGTTGAGGTGGCCAAACTGCTCAACACAAACCTAAGCTCTGGTATCAAAAGACAGCCTCGGATAGAATGAGTTGGAACATTCTGTCTTAACTCAGGGTTTGCATACTGTTGTTGGCAGTTAGCATGCATAGTTGCTGATAAAAATCAAGACAAAACTACTCAAGGGAAGGGGGGGTTATTCTTAGAATATGTCTGGTTACAGTTCTTAGTCCAGTTAGCAGAGCAGACACCATCACCAGGGCCGATAGAACTGGCCACACCATATCCACCTAACAGCTGAGAGAGATACAATCCTTATTTGCCAGACCCAGCATGTGTGGCAAAGTACATACAAGGATGACAACTTCCTCAACCAGCTGTATTTTTACTCACCTGTTGAGGGCCTATTCCCATCCAGTAGACAATCTCGTGCAGGTTTGCTTAACTCATCTACCAATCTACAAACCGTGCCCGGAGCTCCAACTCTCAAGCTGACATCACTTGTGCCTAACCATGACATAACTGTCCATGACACAAGCTGTCCATAGTGTTTCAGGTTACCAGCTTAGAGTGTATAGTATTTGAAGATAGAAAAGCCATGTCTCTACTTATGGTGCCATGGGTGGGAATGATGCATCCACCTCACCCTGAGAGAGTACACTTGGAAATGTGCTTAATGTGAGCACTTTCCTAGGAAATGCCACACAACCATCTTTTCTCAGGTAGCTCACTAGAGCAAACAAATCGTTACACCAAAGTCCGACTTGACGAACCCAAGGGAGCTCACAGGAGCAAGGACTACTCAAGGGCAGCTATATCCCCAAAGAAACTGCCCAGTATGGGTGAGACTTGGGAAGCTGCATCCCTGTAGCTCTCACTGTATGACTTGCTAGTCTTCTCCAGGCTCTTAGCTGACCCACGGTGTGTTTCTTCCCCGACTTCTTGGCTGGCTTGCTCAGCAGTTATTCTTTTCCAGAATTGACTATCGTGACTTTCCTTCTAAATGATCAAAACTGCTCAGCAGTTCATCTGCTTAGTTGACAGGCGGGGTCTCCTTTCCCACCCCCCAACTATTTACATCCTGATGAAAGGTAATCCCCCAAAGCTTGTCAGTCTCAGGAACCACCTGAGCCCCACAGTTGTTCTTTACTTGAGACTGGGACAATGTTGAAGACAGCTGTCCAGAAGGAAAAGCGTCACTCAACAGAATAGCATTCCTATGTTTAAGCACAGGAAATGCCACATAAACCTTAGTTAGCAACAGGTCTTTCAACTCTGGCATTATTTCCTCTAGATAATGGGATCAGTGGGTGTATTACGGTTTTCTAGAGTCACAGAATCAATAGTACAAATACATAAACAGGGAATTTGAGTTGGCTTGATATGGCCAAGGCTGCCAGTAGCTGCACAGTCCAGTAGACCAGTGGGTGACTGATCAAGATTGGAGGATTCCTAGCGTGTCTTTAGTCACATTGAAGACTTGGAAGGTTGGAAACCTGGAGGAAGGTCGAAGAAACCGGGCAGTAGGAGGAAGGAGCACAGCTATGGTTCCTTCTTTATTTGGTTTGTATTACCCACCCAGATAATCTCTCCAGGTGGTCTGAGCTGATCTTAATGCCAGGTGTGTCAAGTTGACCCCCAGGATTAACTATCACAGTGGAATTGACAAAATGACCCTCTGGGCTTCATGTTAACACCCACTCACCTAGGCCTTCAGCAGTGGGACTCAGAGTGAGCCGAAGGATCAACTATTGAATGATCTTTTCCCCAACTCTATGAATTGGTAAATTCATGTCTCTTATCAGGTCAGAGAAACATGAAGTGAGGGAATACTGTTAGGGCTGCCTTGCATGTAACTGTGGGAAGGACATGAGGTTCTGCTAGAGGTCCAGACTCCAACATGGTCCCTACTTGATGTCACCTCTCCTATTCTGACTTGATGGTCTGATGGTTCTGCATGCCCTCAACATTTTATGCAGTATTCACAATACTGCAGCATATCCAGAGACGGGTAAGGACATGAGTCAGATGTAATGCCCAAACTTGGTATGACCCATTGAGATTATGGTACCAGAACCAAGGAACAAAATCAGAAGCTGGCTTTCAAATGCAGAGGAAGTGTAGCTCCTCTATCCCGGGCCTGTGATCTGTCAGGTCTTTCCTATTATCTGCACAGCAGCTGTCTTTTCCCTACTTATTTCCAGTGTTATACATATGAGCCATGGTTGTGGCCAGGGTGTGCAGAGCAGTCTAAACATGTAAATGTTTTTTTCAAAAAAGTGCCCAATTCAGTAACGGCAGTCGAGTGACATCCCCATATGCATCCTGGCCCTCCATTGGAGAGACCCCATCCAATAACTCCTTGGAGTAGAAGGTCGCCTCTTTCCCTCAAGACTAGACTACCTTGAAGATTCCACATCTCTAGGCAGTGGAGATGCCAAGACACCCTTTATCCCCAGGAATGTTCATCATGTATGCTTGAAGCAGTCAGGCTCCTAACTTTCCTATCTCCTAAATATAGGATGCCTTATTCATGTTGAATTCTAAAATGGAGTAGGCAACCTGTCCACACAAACACATCCAGACCTGGATAATGCAGGAGGTGACCTGAGGTCACACCTTCTAGGTATCCAGCACCTATAAAGCAGCTATTATAGAAATAGCCTCATCCCAGATGTTAATGTCCTCTAGATAAGATGTTCTTGATCCAGGGTGTCTAGCGTCAGTGCTGGGGGTTTCCTCTCTCAGAGCCTTTAAGATGATCGCTCTATTTCACACTGGTCAGGCTCCCACAGAGGAGGAAGACAGTGACATGCTAAAGACTGCCTGTCCTCAGGCATTTAAAAACATGTAAATTATGGTGGCTGTTCATGAAATTGGTCTAACTGAACTAGGCTGAAATTCCTGGAGACATCAGGCCTCCATCTCCTGCAATTTCTAAGACCTGAGAAGATTCCCCAGGGAAATAAAGCAGGGGAGCTGTGGGCTGGAGTAAGCCCCTTTTGTGCCTGTAAGGGAACAGGCAGTTGCTGGAAGGTGGATCCTAGGTGTAGAGACCACTTTATCTCATTTTCATATACACCATCTAGATACTTGTTTCTAATTAACTATACTATTTGTCTATTTTGCTCATCTAGCGAGTTAACATTACTAATGGAGCCTTCAATACTGAAAGTTTCACTGGTTCCTTAGTTTCAGAACTAGTTCTAACTGGGATATGGAGTAATTGTAAAACCTTAAAACCTGGTAACTAGAAGTCTGCTTAATGCTCAGTTAAGTTGAATTTAAGCCTTTTGGTAAATCTTAAATGCTTCTAGTCTTCGGCATTAGTAACCTAACTGTTCAATTCACAGCCTATGAAAGTGCTATGCTGTGCTGATCCTGTGGATATGACATGGGTCAAGGCCACAAGTTACCAAGATCAGCCATTACCCAGTGTCCTTGGCGTCTAGCTTGCACAAAGTAAGGGCACTGTCTCAGCACTTGAACAAAGGGGTCAGGACAAGACAGTTCTGCCATCTGGAGATAGGGACAGCCCTATATTTCTCCAGAAAAGGGACAGTCCTATTTCTCCAGAAAAGTGAAAGTTAACTCGTAAATTAACTCCCATGAACCTCTGTAGATGGGAGTTGGCTGGTGTCTTCTATCAACATGAAATACTAAGATAACCAAACAGTGTCAGTACCTGTCCATCACTCCAGAACTGGCTGATCTTGTAGCACAGAAAAAAGCAACCAAAGAAAAAAACAACCAAACATTTCTGACCCTATAGTTCAGAATTTTCTAGCAATGGCCTTAGCCCCCTAATAAAACTGAAGGTCTGGTCTACACATAATGCATGATGCTGAACATGATCTGAACTGTAAAGAAAAGAACAATGTGAAATACTACAGAAGAGCTATATGGCCCTGAAAGAATGCCTGGGCGGTATGGTAGAACAGTCACCAGTGTTCTTGCAGAAGCCTGGCACTGTCTCAGCTTGGTAGTCAGCACTCCTAAGCAGGCTTGTGACTAAAAAGCAGGTATGCTTGGGAATCGCAAGACTATCTCTGAAGACCTGAGCACCATTTCCTAGAGTTGCAGTCACACAAAGCAACTGCCTCCTCTCTTCTGGGACTCGATGTCAGCCCATGAACTGCAGAAAGACCATCCCAGGCCCACAATCCTGTGCTTCAGTCTGCTGCTGACCCCCTACAATGCCCACACCACATGGGAGCTTGACCTCGCCCTTAGCCAGGCACTGTAAAAGGCCTGCCCTGCACCTGTGGAATAAGATAGTTAGCAGAACACATCTTCTGACACTTTGGGCCGACATCAGAATGACTGCAAAGTGGTGTGTCTAAATGTTAAACTGAATGGGAATTGGCAGTGGAATGGGGATTCTTCACAAATCCAAAAAACCCCCATCAAGAACAGATCACTATCTGCAGTACAGCATGAGACTAATGCTGAAGGCAACATTATCCAGTAGAACCCACAATAGTCAGATCTTAACCACACAAGGTTCCTAAAGTCGTTAAGAATCGCCCTCAGCAGCCAATAGTCAACTTGATCCTAGTGCTGGCCTATCAGACAACATTTAATCCAGCTTCTCCAAAGCCAATGCTGGGGTTTCACTGAGTGCACACACACGACAGTGAGCCCTGGTAGGTGTCTGGCCTTTTCTGTGAGAACTTTTCTCCTGATCATGGAGTAGCTGTACAATTGTTGTCCTGAGAGATTTGTTCCTACTCGGCCTGAGGGATATCTATGATCTATGACCTTTCTTTATCTTTTAAAATGACTGATTCCTAATCCCTTGCTGGTAACTTTTGTGGGGGTGTAGAAGGTAACATTGACTAGAAAAAGGGTGTGCAGGAATTTTAGCTGGTGCACACACAGCCCACGCAGCACAGCCCACGGCAGCCGGCACCTTCCCCTAGGTTCTTAGATAATACAGCCTGCAGGTTAAACCCAGATCTTGGCCCCAGCAAAAACCTGCTATTAGGCCTTTCCTGGAAAGTGCCATGCTCAGGGGAGCTCCAGGCAAGGCAAGAAGTAGCCTTTGGTAGGAGATGCAACTGCACTATAACCATAGGCTGACAGTACCAGGATCCCAGGAAGTCTTGACAAAAGCCCGGAACATGCCCTGGCTGCCCTTATCTGAACTTCTCAGCTCTTTGCTGGGGAACCCTGCTGAGACCAGCTCACCTGAGGATCCTGCAGAGCTCTGCTCTAGTGTGACAAAAGCCCAAGAAGCTCCACGTACTTGGCAGACTCCTGTGTGTAGTGAGGTATGACCCACAGGGTCTTCTGATGGCCCTGGAGTCATGTGGTTTATGCTGCCAGCTCAGCCTGGCTCCTGGGAGGTGTGAGGTCCCAACTCAGTTCAAAGCCTGTACGACACTGCTAGGATTGTACTAGGACTATCTCTGCTCGTCTAATGGCAAGGGTCCAAGGGACTTGTATCTCCAATGTCCACTGCCCTCTGCCACCAGTTCCCCTTCATCTGAACAGGGAACCTCACTGAAAGGAGCTGCAAAGGTAAGTCCTTGGAACTCACTTGATCGAAGCATCCTACGGCTCACCTCTGTAGAGGCAGCATTGAGCAGACCTGCCAGCTGGGAACACATCTGAAGAGGGATGAGCACACACAGATACAGTCCTGTGGGTACCAAGGCACAGAAGTCATGAACCATGCTCTTGGCCCCCAGAAGGACTTTGGGGTTTACGTGGTGTAAAGTAGGTTGGAGAGTTGAGTGGCACTGTTTGGAAAATCTTATTGGTTCTATGTGGAAATGGTGTGACTAGAGAGCCTCTGGTTAGCCTATCAGGCAAACATCAAAGAAGTTAGAAGGGGCAAGTTAGGGTAAATGGGAGAACTGGCAGAATAGCACCTCTAAGGAAGACAGAATTCGCAACTACTCCCCCACACCAAGTCCTCTCTCCAGAGCAGAGTCAATGATGCTGCAAAAGAGTTGAGACCATGTAGTGATGAGAGCCCAGGAGTTCAGGCCTCAAAAGTTTCCCTTGCCAGCCAACTAGCAAAAGGTTTAAGATTATCTAACACACAAAACTCACACCTAAAGTGGATGAAGATCTCAGCAATGAGGGAACACAAGAGGGTATATATACGTCGGAAAGGGTCACCAAGAATTCTGAGACAGAAAAGTCTGCTTAATAGGAATGTAACCAGACTGGATGGCTACCAAACCCTATGAATGGTATAACTAAGGTCTGCATTTGTTTACACTTTTTTAACCTCAACTAATAAGCAAATGGGAGATATGACTGTAACTAGAAGTGCTTGCTAGTGCAAGCATGAGAATCGAGTTTGAACGTTGGTGTCCATGTAAAGAGCTCTGAGGAGGCAGAAGAAACTTCTGGGACCCACTGATCGGCTAGTCTAGACCAGTAGGTGAGCTCCAGGTTGAAGATGATTTTAATCAACAGTGGAGAGGGCTGGGGAAGTGGCTTGGGATAAAGGAACCTGAGCACACACCTGGTGACTAATTGTGACCACCAGTGCCCACAGAGTAATAGCACACCAACTTCTGAAAGTTGGTCTCTGATCTCCACACGCTGTGGCACAGGTGTGCCCTCACATGGCTTGGCTCTCAAGGATTCCACCTTTTAAATTTCTATCCATCCTTAATCTGTGGTTGACAGAAAGAAAAACCAAAATCCAGAGGTCCTTTACCACCTAGGTTTGTCTTAGTCTTCTTAAAGAGACTAACAAATATATGGGAGGGAAAAGGCCTTTGTTTAGAAAGGAAGAAATTCTGAAAATGGATTGATACTAGACTTTTACTACTGGTCTTTGGAAATGGTTGAGGAGGTCTGGCCTGACCATTAATGTCAATATCAAAGCCCCGCCCGACAGGCACACAAAGGGGGAGAATTGCTAAGTCTGGACAGCAGTGGTAGAGATGTAAAGGAGAGTGTTGCAGTAGTCTGGCCGGGAGCTTCTGGCTCCATCAGAAAAAACAAGTGTGGTGACCAGCACATGCCCTTCAGCATTCTCAGCACTTTGGCAGGCAGTTGGATTTTGGAGTCTTCCCAAGTTCAAGGTCCAGCTGAGGTACCTGGAGGGCTCCAGGTAAACAGGCTTAGAGGAGGTTCCCTCAGAAAAGTTTACAAATGCAGACGTCGCCCTGGGGTGGTTTTGGGCGAGTCTGTGGGAACTTGGGGATTTGGGAGCAGTCTGTTCTATGTCTTCACATTCCCTGTTATCTACATCAAGATGATCCTCGCCAGCAGTGTGAAGAGGCGAGGACGACCCCCGAACCAACCAAAGCCGCGCGCCGCTGCACTCCCGCGTCCAGCACTCATGTCTTTGCACCGCCGCCGCCAGGCCCAAGAGAAAAGCTGAAGGGGATGCTAAAGGAGAGAAAGCCAAGGTAAAGGACGAGCCACAGAGAAGATCTGCAAGGTTGTCTGCTAAACCTGCCCCTCCAAAGCCAGAACCCAAGCCTAAAAAGGCCCCTGCAAAGAAAGGAGAGAAGGTACCTAAAGGGAAAAGGGAAAAGCTGATGCTGGCAAGGATGGGAACAACCCTGCAGAAAATGGAGATGCCAAAACAGACCAGGCACAGAAAACAAGTTGCTGGAGATGCCAAGTGAACTGTGTGCATTTTTGATCACTGTGTACTTCTGGTGACTGTACAGTTTGAAGTACTATTTTTATCAAGTTTTATAAAAATGCAGACTTTTTAAGCTATGTTAGTACACGGAACACATCATTGTTTATGGGGGGAGAGAAGGAACGTGTCACTAACGGACTTTGCAGAGCTGGACTGCTGTGGGAAAAACACTTTCCCCTGTTAGACTTGAAAGGTCCTCTTGGATCCCAGGAGGAGAGATTTCCCCAGTATGGACCCAAATAAGGGGTGGCACAAAGGCCTTGTGTAGGAAACCCAAACTCACTTTTTTTTACATTTATTTCCACTCATACAAACTTAATAGGTACACCAGTTCCCTCCCTCCCTCTTCCTCCCCCCTACCCCCCTGCTCCCCCTCCCCTCACCCCTCCCACCCCATCCCCTCCGTGCCTCCCCCCCAATCCCCGGAGAATCCTTTAATGTGCATGCCAGACTCTCCTCTGGGCCCTCATCTCTGACGTACAAGGACCCAGTGGCTTTTCCCTGAAACCTTTCCTGTGTTCTCCTTAATCATAGGAACACTACTATGGCTGTCAATTCCTTGCCTCCAAGGATCTTGGTGCCTTTAGCAGATGCTAGACTTTATGGGGTTAATAGTGTGTGGGACATTGCGCAGGGCATGCAAAGTCCAATTATGATTGCTTCGGCCCTAACTTGTGTGGAATATCTCGCATATCATTGCTCCTCCCATCCTTGTGCTCTTACACTCTTACTGCCCCCTCTTCCGCAAATTTCCCTGAGCTTCAGGATGGGGAGAGATTAGGCTGTCATAGTCCTAGGTGGTTGATATAGAGACTCTGAAGTTCTGGATTATGGTTCATTGCTTTTCTTTTGAAGTTTTGCTGCTCCTGTAATGCCCTTCACCCCATCCTGATGGGTATTGTATTTCACTCCCTGGCCAGAGATAAAAAGCTGTTAAACTGGAGTCTTGTTATATTCAAAGGTAGATGTAATAACAAGTAGGAAACCACAGTGAGGGGAGAGGTCAATCACCCATTTGTAAAATGGTTACTTTTTATCTGCCAGACTATATGCCCTCCCCTTCTGGTGAGATCATGTCCCCTCAGTTGTAAATGATTAGGAAGGAAAGTCTGTGAACTTAACCAGATGTCTCATTACTTGCAGTCCTTGATGGAGGCCTTGATGGAGGCCTATTTTCTCTGCTGTAACATGGTCCCCTCTCTCCTTGTTTCTGGTGTGGCCCTCCTACTCCATCCCTCCTGTTCATAATCCTTGCAATTACTGTAGGTATTACAGAGATTTATCTTTGCCAAACTCACTTTTATATCCTCCTCCCCCTCCACCATCAACACAGACTTAACTCCCTTAAAACCAGAGCCCTGTTGGGACCTGACCCCCTAAAATTGGTTTTGTCAGTATGTCGGGTGATCTGGACTCTGCAGTGACATCATTATATGGTAGTCCTCAAAGAGCAGTGGTTCCTTTCCTAAAAAATTGTGGATTTGCAGATTGATACCTCTGCCAGTTTCACTTCATTTCCTGAAAGTCAGGGTCGTCTTGTGACAGTTATTAAAACATGCTATGTGAAACTTCCGCCCTCAACTCTAAATGTCCCCCATTTGAAGCATCAAATGAAGACTTCCCTTGGATTTTGTAGTAGCTTTCTGATTTTGGTAGTCGATACAAGAAGGGAGTTTGAAAGTTCTTGTATACTGTTACTGATTGTCTGCCCATGTCCTGCCTGAAATACCATGATTGTTTATATGAACATGATTGTTTATGAAAACTATCTTTAATAAAGCTGGATAGTTTGGCTTGGAAAAAAAAATGATCCACAAGAGACCCTGGAGGCCTCCATGGTTCTGAGGAGCATGGTGGGCCCAGGAGGGCTGGTCATCTTCTGGCCATCCACAGGGGCTGCCCTTCTACTCATGCCAGGGTCTCCGTGTGGGGTCGTCCTGCATCTCTTCAGCATGTGGCAGTACCTGCAGTGCCATGGTGATTCCAGGTGTGTGTGGGCTCTGGGGTCGCACCACCTTCATGGAGATAATGGTGCTGCTTTACCTCCTCGCTATCGCCAGTGTCAGGCTGAGTCTGCCTGCCAGGATGTGGCAAGTCATGGGAAGGATAGACATCCATCTTAAACTTAGCACGTTACTCCAGCTGCAGGTATTTCTCACATAATGTATTTGTTGTACGCATGGGTACAGAATCTTTCTGGTTGGGGGGAGTTCATCTACCTGTGTCCCTCTTCTGGCTTGTGAGTCTCCATTTTTAACTTGAGGATGATTCTAAGAGTTGGGAGGGAGAAAGTCTAGAGCTAGGCAATCCTTTAAGATGCAGAGAAAAGATCAAACAACTCTATATATATCAGGAGGGTCTTCTACTTAAAGGTAAAAGGAACAATATTCATCAGTTTAAGTAAAACTAAGTGGATTGGGTTTGTATCTTGCAAAAATTACCCAATTTCAATTTCATGCAATTTTCTTCAAAGCCACCTCAATGTTTATCTTACTCCTTCCCACAAAGTTGTGCTTCCCAGGTACCCCTTCTATGTCTTTGGACTGTGTTCCATTGATTCAATTGAGGTTGTACACATGAGTATGGGTGAAATTATTCAGATCCTACAATGAGGAATCCTATCAAGAAATAAGATTAAGCAGTGGACAACCAAGGCCAGGCTTCTTTAGGGCATCCAGAGAACTTTCTTTTCTCGGATATAGTTCTTTAAGCTGCCTATTCCTATGCTTGCCTTCCATGTTGCTTAAAACTGGCAAAAGCCTGAGATTCTACATTCTAGTCTTAAGCTTTGTCTTGACATGAGAAGCGTCTGATTTCTGTTTGAAGTTTTTAATATAGTCGGCTGAAGTAGTCTACTTCTGCGAAGTAGGTGCTGAGTGAGAATCTTACTACTTAAGAGATTCTTAACATCAGAATTCCTAAGCTGAATTTCTTTACTGGTTTGAAAACTTCAGATGATCTGTTCAAGTCCTGTTAGGATCAACCCCAACTCACCTAAACTACAAAAGGTGAAGCAATAATTGTCCAGAGACGTCCAATCAGATAGGACTCTCAAGCCAAGTACGTATCAAAGAATTAAGAGGCATGCTTTTGGGATTTTTGAGTGCAGAGCCTCTCACCCTCTTTTCAATTAGAGAAACCATCTTTTGCGGTGATGGTTCTGTGTGTCTTATTGACCTCCTCCTGTCTTCTAGGGTGGGTCATATATCTACCCACCAGTTTTGGATGTACCTGAATTCTTGTGAGTACTTTTGATCAAAGCTTCTTAGCCCTATTGTCTTAGAACTTCAAGACAGCTTCATAAATTACACCAATAATCACTTAACATGATGTTCTAGGTAATGGGATTCTGGGAAGGGAGGCCCAGTGATGGATGACATGAAAAGCAGCCATGACAAGCTGAAATAAAGGACTGCTGATTAGGAGGGGTTTACTGCCCTGACATGAAGGAAGCCCACCCCTGTCTGGGTGGCAGTACCAGAGACTCCAGAAAATGAACATTGAAGCTAGGGATGCTCAGTGTCAATTCACTGCCCACACGAGCAGGGCAGTTATCTCTCTGGGACATGGTTAGATCAACTCTCAGATCAGAGTTGATGCATAGCAGCTTGACCTTGATAGTGAGGTCCTTGAAATCGTGAACCCTATGTCTGCAGTTCACCCTAAATAATGCCTGGACTTGAAGCCCTAACTCAAGGTATTATGGGCTTGTCTCAGAATAGGACATCCAGAAAACAAGTTGCTTCTCCTGGGCAACTTCTGTTTTTTGACTTCTGATTTCTATGCCCAGATTGAGAGATGTTCTGTGCAGAGGGATTGGTTGAAACCACAAAGGTCCCGAATGGAAGGTATAAATGTAAACCTTATAACTGAACTAAAACCTTAATCTCAAAGGGGCACAGACGATTTCAGCAATTCCCTAAGAAGGACGAATAACATGAAAAATGTCTCACAGCTTTTCTCTTGAGTCTTTCATAAACTTGGAACAATGTATATATCAAGATTTCTCGCAGAAACTGGGACAAGTCACATCACAGGATACCTTGACCACAGGACACTAACTCAGGAGCAGCAGGCCAGCTTAGTTCCTTTGAAATATCACCTGGGTAGATGTAGGTCTGAGTGTGGCCTTTGGATCTAAGGTGATTTCTATGCCCATGATGAAGCAGAATTTAAGGACCAGACATCCAGGAAGGACCAGACATCCAGTGCTGAGGCGGGTAGTCATTTCCAGAGAGTCATGCAGGGACCTTGGCTTTTGAGGAAGGACATAATATGGCAAAGGCATGACCCAGACAGCAGGTGCACCATTGACAAGCTTTCTGGACAGAAGGAAAAACCTCGTATGGTTCATTCCTTTGGGGCTGTGGAGTCAGTGGAGCTGGGTGGTTGAGGGTAGGTGTCTTAATTGGTACTTAACTGTAGTACACACACTTCACACTTCATCCAACTAAGGACGACCTGGGCATTGCAGCTGGAGAGCAGAAGAAAGCTTGAAGCTGCCTGCCTTCCTGGAAGGCTTCCTCGAGGACCTGCCTTCTGGGAATAAACAACTTGAGAAGTCAGATGTAAAATACGTACACCATAGGCTTAACTGACTAGAACAGGGCAGAGGACACCAGTTCTCCTGCATGGCTCCCACATGTCCCTCACTAGATAGGAGCTTTCCATTTTCCTCCTGCAACCTCTGAGCTCCTCTAGCTTTCTTGAGTGACGCCTGTATCACTGAAAGCAGGGATTCTACAGTGAGATGCTTAGATGATAGAGTGGCCCCCGAGTGCCATTCGGCCTTCAGATGCCACCTCCAGCCCTTGGGGAGGGCTACTCTTACATCTCTGGAAGATTTGAGATGATATTTAATATATAAATCCTATACTTCACTACTTGAATCTTGGTAGCAACACTTACTCTTGTCTGTCAGGCATGACAATGCTCTATTTTGTTTCTATGATGATCAGCCATCTGAGAAGACTTTAGAAATGAAGTCATCGATCTCTATAAGCAGCCAGTTTTTTGAGGGGTGCAATGAGCTTAGCAATCAGCCTACACGAGGCCTTCAGAAGCTGAGAATAACTTCAACTAAACTGTCTTGTTCTGGAGACAAACTTCAAGCCTACCTGTCCCATGGGATCTACCGGCACATCACTTTTTAACATGGCTCTGAAAAGCCTTCTGAGCCAATAACTTGAGTCACGTGTCCCTAAGTGTGACACTCATCTGATATTATCATCCGTGGATCCTGTGCTTCTGATGGTGTTTGGCCATTAATCACCATTATTTAATGTTGGCAGCAACATTATGTGAAGATGTGAACATTATGATTTGGGGAATGATAATTGAAGGTCATGTTCTTGATGGTTTTACCATGCTTTTCCACAATGACTCGGCTTGGACATCCTAGCGTCAAGTCTCTTACATGAAAGGAGCTGCTATTAAGTCATCAAAATCAGGGAGCCAGGGAGATAGCTAAGTGGGTAAAATCACTTGCCTAACGGCCCAAGATTCATACCTGGACCACATGGCTGGGAAGAAAAATCTCCCAAAACTAGGCCTGATTTCACACATGTGACTAGCATGCAGAACTATGTATACATGAACAAATTTTAAAAAACGAGGCACCAACTAACCAGAGTCAACTTAATTGTGCCTCCTTTAGAACTGCGTACCTTCAATCTTTTGGAGACAGAAAAAACTTGTCTCCCTCTACTTCAGTCACCATGGGTGAAGTCATTGGCACTTCAACTTGTGAGGTGCCTGTTTTAAGTCAAACCAGTAGAATCGCACTTAAATCATTTGAGGCACAAAGACCCTCTAATAGTATATATTTGATTGGGGACCAAGTGTTGGGTTACTGACATTGGGTACCAAAGTGACCTCCTCAGACCTCATAAGTTGTATACCCACCATCCTGGGATCTAGCAATGTGTTTTAAACATAATAACCAGAATGGAGACCTACTCAACTCAGAAAAACTTGTCACAAATCCTGTGATATGAATTAATAAATCCATTGGTCAAAGGCAAACTGGGCCAATGTCTGTTGGGGTTCCTCCAGGTCCATAGAATGATGGGTAGGATAGAAAGTTCCTGTGTGAGAAGCAGAGCCCATGACATCAGATTTTTCTGCTGGGGATTCTTGACTGGGAATAGTCTGAGTCTATTAGTCTGTGATGGTTCTAAACAACACTGGCGTTCCGATGTGTAGTGCAACTTCACACTACTCCAGTGCAGCCAATCCCAAGCTGGTGATCTATCTTGATGGTTGGTTTTCAGATGTAGACTCTTAGGCAGACAGAAGTAAGCATAGTTCCACTATTGCTGAACCATGGGGTGACTGTCTCTGGGTTATTACCATGATCTATAGAGAATCCTGTCCCTACATTCATTGTCGTAATTAATCGATAATATCTGTAACAGAAACGGCCTGCAACAAAAGCTAGATATGATGGCAAAGTCTTCTTGTCACTTCGAGCTGGACATAGTACATCTGAGAAAGACTAACCAGCTAAGTACATCTGAGAAAGACTAACCAGCTAAGTACATCTGAGAAAGACTAACCAGCTAAGTACATCTGAGAAAGACTAACCAGCTAGTGTATCTGGTATCCATGAATGTACCCCATGTCCTCCACTGGGAGAGAGTCACCTGTGATATTTCTGGGTCAGGTTTGGAACAGATGCAGTCACTTTGCCTTACTATAAGACTATGTTGATGGGGCTAGAGAGGTGGCTCAGGAGTTAAGCCTCAGCCTTGCAGGCGGAAGGTCTTGAGTTCGGATCCTAGACACCACGTATAGATGCTGGGCAGAAGCGGGGGCGGCCTTGCATTTCTGGTCCTGGTTGGGCGGAGCCTGTGAATCCTAGGGCAGAGTAAACAGGGAGGTGGAGGCGTCCATAGTGGTTCCCGAATTCTTCTGTGGTTCTACACGCACACACATACATACACACACATACACACACACAATTGAATAAAACTTTTTCTTTGAGACACCCTTCACCTGGAACCTTCCTTCATCTGTGAATGACAGCCATGTTAATCTTTGTACTCAACATGGGACACAATGTCTATGCTGAGAATCTCACCAGACAGGCACACTGCTTACAACAGATAACTTTTCCAGCCATGGTGAGCCAGGCTGTGACCTACAACCTAAGGTCACCCCTTTCTCAACCATCCAGAGTGTTCATCCCATGTAAAGAATCTTTACCAAGATGCTTTAAGGCAGTTCTGGGGGCTCTTTCATAGAACCTTCTAAGAAGGTGACTATTCTGCTCCATGCCGGTTGCGTTCCTGTAGAGAGCAAGTGGACCATGGCACTTCTACCTGTCCTCCAGTCCTTGACAGAATCGGCTGCCATAGCTTAGATGGTCACAATGAGACTGATTTGAGATTGATTTCCCTGAACTGAAATTCCCAGAAGACACTGGGTCTGTTTAGCGTTCTTGATTAGTCTGCTACACAGGTATATCAGGGGAGACCTGAGATTACAGGGAAATAGAGCAGAAGGCGAGCCATGGACTGGAGGAAGCTGTCCTGCGAGTGGGTGTGACCATTGTGGAAGGTACTAGGTGCAGAGACAATTTTGACTTAGCATGTGCCCTCTGCTGATTACCCACTAATGCATGGGCCCCTCTGTCTCTTTTTATCCAGTATGGTGAACTTCATGTCTCGGTACTGAAACTTCATTTGCTGCCTCCTGGTGTGTGTTTCAGGAGAGCCTCTAATTGAGCAACAGTGTTTCTAAATCCTTTCCTAATGTTGATCTGAGTCTCTTGGTCAGCTCCTTTTCATTTGATCTGAATGTGTCTAGGGCTTAAGTAAGCAAGGACACTTGGTCCCAGCCTGTGAAAGCACTGTGCTCTGAGCACACTGGTCCTGTGGGTATTACTTCTGGTCAGGTCTACCACCAAATCCTCAGGATGCTATCAGCCAATACCTAGTGTCTCTTGAACCCAATCTTTCATTGCAGGGGCATCTCCTCACAAGCGAGGAAGAAGCAGTGGGAGAAGGCAAAGTTCTCCACAGCCTGCAGGAGAGAAAGGCAGGCCATCGCTTCTTCAGAGAATTGGAAAAAGCCATTCCTGTAAGCTTTAACTGTTGCATCCAAAGTTAGAAAGGGGTCTAAAAATGAAGTGAGCTCACCATACGTCAGTGACTCCTCAATAGCTGCAGGAAGTATGATCCTTAGTCTTCCTCCTAAGTATGGAGAAGGAGATGGTTAAACACTGTGCTGAGTCTCGTAGTTGAGGCTCTCCAGACAGCAATGCCGCCATAGCTTCTTGGGCTGTTCTCTCCAGCCTTGCATCCTGCGTGGAGGCGACATCTGCATGAGTGGGAGTGCAAAGAGTAAAATGGACACAGTCGCATAGGGAAGAACAATAGCTGCCAGTATCTGTGTACATGCTAGCACAATGGAGTTAGCGGATTGTTACTGACATTTTGATAGAATGAGTAAAACTGGGAAGGAACCCAGAAGGTGTACACAATTCCGGGGACACACCATCTGAGGACGTGATGGGTGCTTTCCCTGGTGGTAACTGTCATGGGCAGGTACAGTCCCTTAAGGAGCAGACAAGGCTGTCGCCAAGTGGGCAAGAAAATGCAAGGTTCAGGGAATCTGCCCTTTCCTGATAGAACCTCCCACCTCATTGTTGAACCCAGTGAAATGCATCAGACACCTCAAGTAAATATCCACAAGACCAAGAATCCAAGCAATAAGTGAGACCAGGCATCTCAAGGAATCCACAGGGAGGATATTGTCTTGGGCTTAATTTTTGGGAACTGTTGGGAATTCCTATTACTCTTCTGCCTTCAGAGTCACCAGATGCTGGTGCTGAGCCTGGTCCTGAATCCATCCTCTTTTATGAGAAAATAGCAAATTTAAGGCCTTTCAAGTATTCTACAGCCGTGTAGCCCACTGAATCTTGTTTGCCTTTGACATATGCCTGACAGATTCATGCTCCATTGAGTACTACTGATCAGTGGATACACCATGAGGAAAGTATCTTTCTTGGCTATCAGTCCTCAGTTTCAGGGATGTATGGAGTTTCTTGATCTTTTCCCTTACATAGAAATGTTCATAGGTCAGTTTCTGCACATTGATCCTGCAAGTATATCTATATACTTGTGTGTGAAATCTTGGATACCATATCCCTGTCATATTCAGAAGATACTGACCCATCATTATCCCACTTCAGGCTCTTCCACAATATTCCCTGAGCTGTGGACATAGGGTTGGCTTAGATGTCTTCTTTAGAGCCAAGCAGCTCATAGTCACTTCCTGAATTTTGGCCTGTTGTGCTTTGCTATAGTACACACCTTCTGTTGGAAAAATAGGCTTGAAGGGTGCTGAGGGGTTCTCCAATTAGGGGCATAATAGGTATCAAAAGCAGCTGATATACTGATTTCAGCGCTAAACTTTCTTAGCCTACACTTCTTGGGGAGCTATGTCCTCACTTGCCAAGCATTCTTGTTCAGCTTACAGTAACATGTTACCTGTTGACAAAGTCAGCTCTGACCTTGTCGCTTGAGATGTGGGCTTCTGGGCACACCTTATGGGGCATTGTCCAGTTAAAGGCAGACTTCTGAAAAGACCTAGATAGGGATCACCTGAATTGCGTAGTTGACAAGGGAAGAACCAGCCCCTAGTGGTTGGGATGATTCCCTGAGCAGACACAAAAATAAGAACTAGTGAGCATGTTGGCAAGACAGGAGGCAGCATTGGTCTCTCGGCTCTTGACTTTGGATGAGATGTAGTCCATTCCAGGCTCCTGAGAGGAATATGAGAGTATGAACGTTCTTCTCATAATGAATTATAGTTATAGTTTAGAGCTTCAGGAGAATAAAGAATTTAATTCATGCTTAAGTTGTTTGGGTCAGGAATCTTTGGGTCAGGAATCCTCATTGGAGCAACAAAAGTTTGAAAGTTAGGATTCCACCCTGTCCTCAAAACCCAAAATCACAGAGCTGAACCAACTGAACGGTTAATTTCTAATTAAGATGGAGGCCTTGTGTCCAGATGTAGACTGATGCCTTAAGCTAGGATTGCAGGAAACAGGACTCAATGCAGAAGATCTGGGCAGATGCTACTGTGTGCTTTGCTAACCTGTTTCCCTCCTGAGATGGCCCTTGTAGTACTTCTCACTCACCATAATCTCACATTTCCTTTAGATGTGACTGTTCAGTTATGCATTGGTTTTCTAGAGGAACAGACCTGATATGTGTTCAAGTTTATTACATGAACTCAAAATCAGACTGTCATAGCCTATAGCTGTAACTGTTAAATTCTTGAGCTATACATCTCAGATAACATCTCAGATAACATCTCAGATAAGGATCTCTAGAACGTCTCGAACTTAAATCTTACTGTAGGACTGAAGAGTCTGCGCTCTGATGTCCGCAATGACAGCAGGGCTAGAGATAAAGAGTCTGGGCTCCAACTTGAGCAAGAAGCAGCGGTGATGTCTATGAGGCTAGGCTTCGATGACGGTGAAGAACAGCAGCGACAGACAAGTAACTGACAAGGCAAGTCAACACAGAGCAGTGAAGGACAAGTCCCTCCCACTTGAATTTGCTTTTAGCCAGTCACCAGTGGAAAACAGTAGAAGCTATGGGCGAGGTCTTTTCCATGTCCATGAAATAACCTGCAAGCTTGTGCAAGTGCTGTCCTATCAATTTTTTAGTTGTGCCCCAAACTCAGCCTATAACAAGCTGTGGAACCTCTGTCACAAGATCAAAAGACATTGTGTCTGCCTCTGCTGCCTTTTGTCAGCAAAGCACATGAGCCCTAGAATTAAGTCAGAGGCAGGAATGTTTTCGTATGCATGCATTCCCAAAAAATGGCTTGGCTTGGTTGTCCAGAGCTTTATAGGCGGGAATATGATGCAAGGAGGAGAGATCAATGGTAGCAAGTGACGCCGGAAAGCAGATATGAGACACTGGGCTGAGAAAGGGCTGAGTTCACTGGCCAGGGGCTGCTTCCTGACATAAGGAGTTGACCATGTCAGAAACCTAAGGAAACCTGAAACTTGAGGCTGAGGCGTTCAGTGTCAATGTAGGTACCCTTGGTGAGCAAAGCAGTCATTCTCTGGGCACTGGGCAGGTTGGTCTGGTGTTTACTTAAAAGACACATGCCCCCCCCACATACATAATGCCCCCTCCCACATACATACCCCAGGGCTACAGAACAAGACTGATGGTTTACTTAAAAGACATGTGCTTGGGCCAAAGATGGACCAAGTAACATGAGGTTCTTGTGCAAAATCAACCTAGTGGAGATAAAACTGCAGACTCGATGGAGCCCTATCACAACACACTACTAGTCGAGCTACTCAAATTTTCCTCCCGGCCATGATGTAGCTTCAGTCTGATGCCTGTCTAAATTAGACCTTTTTCCTTATATACAGGATGATGAACTAGATCCTCAAGTCTAAAGACAATACCATAACTAAATGCCTCATGGGTAGATACCTTGCTGTTTACCAGCTTATGCAGAGGCTGTTAAGTACCTTCAATACTGAAAGACACTGTAACGATCTCAACACCTTAGAAAGAAAAGGTAAATTAAGCTCCATTTCTGAAAACCTTGGATGACACATGAAAACCAAGTCTGTTAACTAAATCTAGTACAGGTCACATAGGAAGAGTCACACTCATCAGTCTCAATCGATCTGAATCATGCTTACATCTTGTGAGGGAAAGTGAAGCGATAAAGCTGAGGGGGGAGTGTAAAAGCTGTTGGTGATAACATGTCGAGGCTCTAAGGAGTTGGAAGTTCTACTTTAAAAGCTTCACAGGAGCACCTGATACCAAACGAGGTGAGTTCCCTTGGTGTCACCCAGGCTGTGAGAGCAGTGTGGTCAGAGCCAGTGGTTGGAAGGTGTATTTCTTGGGTATTTGGTTATAGCGGAAAGTTTATTCCATATAAGCGGAAAGTTTATTCCATATAAGAACAAATTTGCTGCAGGGCCCGTGAATGGGGAAGATGGCTTGAAAATGTTAAGTGCAGCTTGCAGGGTTCTTGAGAGTGAAAAGACCTCCTTACAGAACTTCTGACACTAGAGGGTAGACTCGAGAGGCATGGGCTTGGCTGACAACACCGTGAGTGCTTAGCTTGGGTGCAGAGAGCAGCTTCTCTCCAGCAGCTCCCAGGACCCGTCAAAATGGGCAGGAAATGTCCCTTGCACATCCCCTCCCACTCCCTACTGGCAGGTAGGTTCTGCAGCAGCTTTTGACGTGCTCTGCTTCCTCTAGAGTGTAGTAGTAGAACCCTTGGGAACTATTAAATAGAGACAGAGTGGCATCAGTGTGCTGCTGTGTACCACCACCACAGGACATCTCCAGCCAAACATGTCCTTCAGTGGCAGTTGCTGCAACTGGTGTTGCCTCTAAGAATCAAATTTAGAATCCATCTTGATGCATCTTGAAGCATCTACACCCTCCCATACTCTGAGAACAATTGCTCTTGTCTGTCCTGGGATGTAGGCTCTCTACCTATGCCTGTGGAATGTGAATTTCCACAACCGTCAGCTACCTGGGAACTACCTAGAAACTGACATCAATTTCTTAAAGGGCGTGTCAAGAGACTTTGGCCAGATAATAGTGAGACTCTTGGATCAGTGCATCCCACTCCACACACAGACTCTCAACCTTGATCCTTTAGTCAGCTCAGAGCCATATGTTCCCTGGATGGAACTGGATGGTCTAAGAAACACCCTACAGAGCTGTGGTCCTATTTGTGCTACTGATCACATAGTGCGATGTATTCCTCTAGCAGAAGACAGGCCCTTGAAGCTTCATGATATTTCATTGGCTGAAGCTGAGTCCAGCTGCTATATCAACTGTCAGACAGTCTCGGAGGCAAAGAGATCCTGGTTTAAATTAATGTCTTTCGAAGTGACTGTTTGGACTGGGTAGCAGCTCACTAATTCGAATGCCAAAAATTTCTGACAGAAAAGGGTCTAGACAAAAAATCCAAAAAATCCAGAAGGTGATCCCAGTTCTGCTACCTTTTTGAAGTTCCTCAGAACTGCAGAACCTGAGTAAGCCTAAGTTTAGAGTTTGCTGAAAAGTCTAGAGTGGGCATGTAATTTCCTAGACCATTCGTGCATCTCAGGCTAGGCGCATAGCCTGTGAAGTAGCCTTTCTGGGCCTCAAGCTTGAAGTAATAAGCTTGTCTTAACTGTGCTTTCCCTCTAGGATATAAGCCTCATTGCAGAAGGAAGACATCTAAGATCCTGTCAAAACATAAAGGAGGATTTTTTAAACTATGGGAATAGTCTTAAGCTTCTCCAAGTAGAGATCATGAGCTTACACTGAGGAAGATTGGCTCCAGCACTTTTCCTTTCCATGCAGGACCCAGGAGCAAGATGGAGCTTAGCATGAGCAGGCCTGTCCTATCCAGCAGGACCAGTTATTTGTGGGTCCCAGGAGGATCGAGCCTGCAGGGAACGATAGGCGAGAAAGAAAGAGGGAGACCAAGCAAAGAGTTGTCAAGGTCTCGTTTATTTTGGGTTAGGGTACAGCTTATATGCTCAGGCTGGAGGGGGAAGAAGGGCAAGGGAAAAGAGATAAGCATCTGTGGAGGCGCCTGGTGGTCCAGCAGTTGCGATATCTGTTATCTGGATCCGGGGCGTTTTTTACAGCTCTTCTGGAATGTCCTGGTAGCTGGATCCCGGGGGCACATGTCAAACAAGTTTTATGAGTTCCTTTTGGCCCTTTAGTGACTCTGGCCTCTAACATAGGCCCATCTTGGTGGCCATGGTTTATCATGACCAGTCACAGGCAGGAGAGAGGCATTGCATTTCTCCAAGAGATGATTCTGTAGTATTAACTGGGGCTCTTCGTGGACTAGGAAGCAACTCTGCTAGGTGTCTGTATTTTACAGATCTGTGACGTGACTGTTAACATACTGCACACAAAGCCTTTAAGTTCTGCTTCCAGATGGCCGCATGCTCCCAGTACCTCTGAAGCACCAACCATGGTATGTATTCCCTACAATTCCAAAGCACTGATGAGCAATGTCTTATGGGCAGGGGAGGCAAGTAAGTCACTTGCAATCATTGTTGAGACTGCCCTAAAGAGGACCAGGCCGCAGGTCAGCAGGAACATTGGCACTCCTTTCAGGGGACAGCTGGGTTCTTATCCTTTCTGACCCTAGAAGCAGGATGTCCTCTTTTGGCTTGTCAACCTGAGCAAAACTGACTCGCAGTTGGCAGCCTGCACACAACGCTGAACACATCAGGTGTGTCTGGACCTGCTCCATCAAAGCTCAAAGCTGCTTTTTTCCTACCCAGAGTGGCCAACCTCAGGAGCAGATGAACTGGGAAGCACCTGTATGAAATGTATTTGGGGCAACTAGAGGTTTTCACTCAAAAGAACCTCAAGATGTAGCTGTACTGCCTGCTCCAGTGTCTGCGGATCGGCCACGCATTAAGATGTCTGCTTATCTGTTTGACCAAAATGGTGACTTTTAATGGGAGGTACAGTTCGTTGCAGACTTGGTCCACCTGACCTGACAAGGGAAGTCTTAGTGTCTCCACAGAATCTCAAGGCTTCTATGCCAGGAGCCTATCCTTTGGCATAGGACCATGTCAGTACCTTACAGGTGGGTCCTGCCTACCTCTATTCGGTATTCTACTTCTCTGCAGACATGATCTTTACCAATCTTTAACTCCTCCTCCCCTTCCTCCATCTCCAGTTCTCTTGGCCTGTCCTCTAAATTCTACAGTTAGAAATTTTGGTTCTCAACACTCCCATTGGGTTTGGTTCTCAACACTCCCATTGGGTTCTTCCTGGGATCTTCCTTAGATTTCCTACCTTGTTCATTAGCTTTGGGAGTGTTCCTCAGAGTGGGGGTGCTGCTCAGCTATACTGCATGCCTAGCATGTTAGAGCCTGGGTTCTGTCACCACTGCAAGCACAAAGTGCCCATGATTGTTTTGGAGTACTTTACGTCATTCTAATGCTAAGTCATTCCAATGCTTCTGCCTTAGTGTGTACTACAGTTGAAATGCTTCTAGCTTTTGAGCAACCTTGGATTGTATCACAGGCTTTTGAGAGCTTCAACCTATTGAACTCAATGGACACTTGATTCACAGCCCTTGGGGTTTGTACATGATAACAGAAAAGTTGTGAGGATCTGTGTGACATCACATGCTCGTCACCTAAATGACTAGGCCACACTTCGAGTTGTCCAGCCTTCACAGGGTGGATAGGAAACTGCTAGGGGACAATGTTCTCACCAATGCTTTGAGGTGAAAACGCAGCTCCTCATTACTGCAGGGGTTTATTAATAATTTGATGTAAACTGTTTCTGGTGATTCATGTTTGGACATTAGGGAATTTTTAGTCTGACCTGCAGTGGCTCACTGGCTCTCACGAGTTACAATTAGATCTCACTCTAATCTGCCAATATACAATGAGCACCTGCCACACATTGCCACTGCCACGTTGTATCTGTCCTGAGAGTCTGAGACTGAGCCAAAATAAACCCCTAACCTTGGATTCCTTCTGTCAAGTACTTGTCTCTATGAGAAGTACAAGAGACAGGATGTGGTCTCCATGAATTCAGCGGCTGTGCTGATGGGGGAATGGGCTAGATGACTTTTCTTAGCCTCAAAACTGAATGGTTAAAAGACCCTAGTCGGGTTGCACTAATCCTTTCCCCAGAACTTTAGCCAGAGTAGACTTTCATAAGATCCTTAGCAACCTAGTTCTCCAATCATTAGTCTGAGAAAACTAGAAAGACTTTACTTCTAGTGATTTCCTATTAGACTTGGTGACTGAATCCTGTCCATTCTTTGTATATATTGTGCAGTTGCCAAGCTGATTTTGCAACTTACTGCCATGAAAGGAGGGCGTGAGATGAATTCATCTGACAAAGGACTGGGACCCTCTCTGGAGTTGCTGCAGTGTCAGGCACTTGGTGGTCTAACTTTGCCCTTAGCTAACCCCACATCCTGTTATCTCCTTTAGCTATCTTGACAGACTTCAGCTATCTTGACAGACTTCAGCTAAAGGAGATAACAGAATGTGTATCTTGACAAACTTCAGCAGGTAGTAGGACCAGAGCTAATAGCTCTGCAGTGTGCCAACAGGAGGTCACTTGAACAGTGATGGAGTGAGGCAGGAAATGTGCTCAATGACTGGAGAAACCCACAGAACAAAGCCCAGGTGAGCCCTTTGCATCTTGCCTGCCAACTAGCGAGGTCTTTCATCTGATTGTTTCACAAACGGTTTTCTCTATGTAGGTGGTGGTAGTCTCCACACAATGTTTTTAGGCTTGAAACCTACAAAAAAAGTAAAGGGAGTGGGATTGGGCAAAGAGGCAGAGAGGACATTGAACTATATGGGCACAAAGCCTTGGCTGGTGTATTAGGGTTCTCTAGAGTCACAGAATCAAGAGAATGAATATATAACAAGGGAATTTATTGAGTTAGCTTACGGGATATGGTCAAGGTAGTCCAATGATGGCTGCCACCAGCTGCTCAGTCCAGTAGCCCAGTGGGTGATGGCTGAAGGCTGAAGGATTCCTAGAGTCTTTAGTCACATTGAAGACTTGGAGGACTGGAGAGCTGGAGGGTCGAAGAAATGAAGAATCTGGGTGGCACGAGGGAAGAGCATCTTGTAGCATAGCTTCAGAGTCTCTCCTCTTCCTCTTCCAGTTCTGTTCTACGGTTCTTTTATCTGCCCTGGCCCGCGGGACACTCTGAGAACCAGGTGACCTAGGAGGGGGGAGGACAAATGAAGGACAGGAGACACAAAGGGCAAGAGCAAGTCGAGAGTTCCGATCAAGCTCTAACTTTATTGATCCAGGGGAGGGTTTATATAGTTCTAGGGGAAGGGGCTTTTTAGGGCAGGGGTTTAGGCGGGAAAACCATCTTGCCAGGCAGGAAACGCTACTAGGAGACTGAGATATTTATGGTAGATAAGGTAGTTAGCAGATGAGTTAAACCTCAAGTGGTTTTTTGTTTCTGACAAAGGGCTCAGCTATGGGGAAAACAGGAACAGACAGGCAGACGCCCAAGATGGCTCCCGGCATTTATGTGTTCAACGACTAGGAGATTCCAGTGGGAGCTAGGGCTGGTCTTTGTATTGTAAATGCATTGATCCAGATAATCTCTTCAGGTGGGTCTTAGCTGATCTTAGTTAATGCTAGCTGTGGTAAAGTTGACACCCAAGATTAACTATCACAGGTGGAACAATTGTCATTGCATTGCCCAAACTTTTTATCACCCATTGTACTTAACTAGGGGAAGGAAGTGTAGTCTAGGTCAAGTGGCCTGGTTGAGGCAGTCCTGGCAGAAGAGGTACCCGGAAGTGGCCTGCTAACCTCTATCCACACTCAGGAGTTTGATACTTCAGTGGTCCCTTTTGTCCAAAAAACTTCATAGACCCCCATATATTTAGTATCAGTAAATTTCATTGGCATATGTGTAATTTTAGCGTACATGTAATTTTGCCATTTTATGAAGATGAAATCAAATTTGTTTTTCATAAATTGCAACATCAAACAATGCTTTTTTTCATAAATTGACTACTATAATACAGGACATACAGCATCTTCAGCACTTTGAATTACTGATCTTAATTCTCATCATTAGTGCTTAAGAGCGCTGCCTCATATGTATAAATAGCAGAAGGCTTGGTCATTTCAAAAACAGTTAAAAATTTCATCCCAGATCCAAACTAAACCTTAATGATTTTTTTCTAATGAAATTAAAAGACACTAAAGACACTAACAGTGACATTTAATATTAGATTTATCTAGAAGATGGTATTTCAAGAAATGATGACAGGGAATCAGTCTGTTTTCCATATTAAGCTTTTGTTTCATTTAATAAGAGCAGAAAATGTTGTGTAGTAGAAGCACTGAGATGAATCAATAGAAACAGTTTGAAGCTGAAAACCGGTATGTTTCAGATATCAGTGTGACGGTGGGGGCCTGTGTAGTGCAAACGGCACATATGTGGTCAAGCCAGGGCTGCAGAAGCCATATGATGCAGCTGGAGTGCTGCTCAGTGCTGACTCAATTACCTTTCTGTAAAGTTAGAGTCATTGTATGTTCATAACCCCCTTAACTGTTGACAAATTCCTCTTAGCAACTCCCTACAGGGATATGTGACCCATATGGGGCTGTGAGTACCTCCCACTTCAAAAAGTTGTGATCTACATAAAAGTCAAAGATGAGTTTACTTAACCCAAAACTGGCAAGGGAAGATCTCTTGGGCTTTGTTCATGATAGTTAGTGATAGTAATTAATCATTTTAAAACATCTCAAAGATGGATTATAGATGTGCAACTTCCCAGGTTTTCATATCATGCCTTGCTGATTGCTATGTACTAGGGCTTAGGTGAATTGAGAAGTATGCATCGGGGCACGATGCAATGTGACTTGTCAACACTGCAGAAACTCCAGAGTTGAGGGAATTTAAATCTTTTTAGAAGCCACAAAGATGGTCCTTCCTTGGAATGATTGCCCAATGATGGTAATAGTCAGAAGGAATGGTGGTATGGGTGAGTGAGACAAGACAGCATTGGCAAGAAGGACTTAACCAGGTGAAAGTAAGGAGAAATGAAGGCAAAGCAGAAGATAAACCTTCTAGGTTCTTCCTGGCTCACCTATGGGGGACAATTCATAATCAAACCACGACAATCTACCTTTTGGGTACTATAGTCTTGGGCTGAATGCAGTTCACATCCTAAGACAGCCCTAACATCAAAAGATCCCATGGCAGCCACAACATTGTGAAAAAATCCAAAGTCTCTTCTGAGACTAGAGGCAATTTCTCCTTACTGACCTATGACACCAAAATGCATATTGCAGTTATTCATCGGATCACTGAGAAAAGACACTAAGGTGAGAAAAGGGTTTCCTTAATTTCACAGTCCCCTGGGGCATAGTGCCATGGTAGAAAAGAAACAGCGGGAAGGGATGGTGCTCAGAGCAACCACTGGTAAGGTTCCACCTCGGAAAGGCTCTATAACCTTCCCTAACAGTGCCACCAGCTGGTGATCAAGTCCTTCCAAATAAACCATCACTAGGAGCATAAATGGGAGCACTTTCAAGAGAAGCAGTAAATAGGGGGTGGGGGAAAGGAGCTCTAAAACTGACTCTTCCCAAATACAGTCTCTAATGCCCAAATACATTCTCTAATGATCTTCGCATCTGAAATGTTGGAAACTCCAGGAAACAGCTTCTAGTAACATCCCTGGGGCTTGCAGTGGGAGAATTGACAACATAGGAGATTTGATCACACTTGGTGTTCTGACAGCCGCTTCCCTTGATCAATACCTGAGTAAATGGATTTAACCATTGGCTGTGGACCACTTTCTCATTGGAAAAGTAACTTTTCAACTGACACTTACATTGACCTCACATTCGTGGTCTGTTTCTGGGTGACTATCCCTAGGGAGACAAATCACCCCCCTGAGCTGGTTCTTGGAAGCTTGGGGGGCTCAGGTACCACCCATAGCAATTGAAAAGATGTTGGTAAATGATGGTGCATGCCTAGGGTACCTTTTTATGGTAGAAAGGCCAGAGGCCATCTCCACCCACTCGGTCTGTCAATTCTCCTGACCCTCACAGCAGCCCTCCTAAGGCTATTCATGCTGCTTGCACTGCCAGCCACTGCTTGGGTCCCTTGTTCAAGACCATCTTTTGTATTATAATGGAAGGACACAAGTCTCTGGCTTGTGTCGGGTGCGTTGCTCTGGCAGCCACATGTGTGAAGGCCTCAAGTCCTAAAGCTTCATTGCTAATCTCCGCTGCTTCTGAGGTTGTGAACAGGATCATCTTTGGAGCCACAGAGGCCATTCCTTAGAAAAGCCCCCTACTCTTCTTCCTAAAGGGTCTGTCATGGTTCTCTATGACCTCTAAGAAGGACCTGAACTTGACATTGTGCCAGTATGGACCGTGAGGCTGAGTGTGTAGGCCTCCTCATACCTCAGTGGCTTAATTAAGGCAAACATCTGAGAGCCTGTAGGAAATTGTTATAAACTGCATAAATATCGTGGGAAGGCCCAGCCCACGGTGGGCAGGGTCACTCCCTGGACAGGTACAGGAGATGGAGAGAACCGGTTAGCGATCAGCAAAGCCGACAAGCTAGAAAGCAGCATTGACCCTTCCCCACTGCCCTCGGTGTGGATGTGATATGACCAGTTCACTCGGCTCATATTGGTATGACTTCTACCATGAACTTCGGAATTGTAAACTTTGTTTCCCTGAGCTGCCCCAGCATGTTTTTCACAGCAATGAAGTTAAGAGTACCAAGAAGGGACTACAGACTTGCCAAAGTACAAAAACTGGAGTTCATCTCTACTGAAACTCTAAATGTAAGTGGCCGGCCCCATGGAGGGAGCTAGCTGGCCTTGATCATGAGGTTAAAGTCGGTACTTCAGATCTGAAATTTTGGAAGAGACAGGGGAAGAAAACATAATCTGTGGAGTACTAATCATGAAAAACACTATACAGACCCCTACCCTACCACACACCCCTACCCTACCACCTTCATTAGGATGTTTGTTCATGTTTAAAAGAAAGGAGTCTCGATGACATTTCAAATACCTCATGTGCTTTGCCCGCAGTCACTCTACACTACCCTCTCCTGCCCCACCCCTTACTAGCCTTGGTGCCCTTCCTCTTCCAAATAACCCTCTTCTACTTTGCATTGTGTGTAGATCTTGGTCTGCCCTTTTTTTCAGTTTCACAAGAATATTAAGTACTTATCCTTGGCTTTTCTGTCCCTGCTGCCTCCTTTTCATCAATCCATTCCACTCCTTTCCACCTTCATGCCTGGCCCCTTCTATGGACCCCAGAGTTCCCTCCAGTTTGTCTATTCTTGCGGGGGTTCAGGACTCTGTGGCATACCATTGCCCCTCCTTGGTCCACCCCACTGATAAGGGACTACAGCTGGATAAGTGAAGGAAAATATCCTTAAGGTTTCCACTGTGTGTTCGTATCTCACAAGTTCCTCATAGTCTATGGGGGCATGTTGGTATATGTCAGTCATTGTGCAGGTCTGATAAGGACAAGTCGCCTTGCAGGGAGTTCATGGATGCAGCAGTCCTGCCTTGAATGTCCTATCCGATGGCCTTCCCATCTTAGGTTCTTAAATCTTATCACCTTCTCTTCTATGAGGTTCCCAAAGTCTTAGAATGGGGATAGATCAAGGTGGCCTGATTCTGGTGAGCATTGTGGTATCTCATTTCTCTTTTAAAATGATCCAGTTCCATTAATTTTCTGCACGTGGCATAAACTTGCTGTTCATGGCTGAATAAGGTTCACTTTGCACATACTGGAACTGGCTCCTATGAGCCTGTGGCCCAAGAGTCAAATGGACCATCTTTCATGGCTGTCCCTTCTTGCCTGTGTACAGCCAGAGCATACTGAGTATTTTCTGAAGCTAGGGTCTGAATCCAGGAAGAGGACCCACATAGCTCCTGGGGAACCACATTGCTTGGGCCTCCGGAGAAGGGAATTGCTTAAAGCTAATGATTGAATGCTTCTCAGACTCAGTGTTGCTAGATCAGACTCAGTGTTGCTAGATCATGCTATTTCCTCAGCTACGTCAGCTATGTGTCATGTAGTACACGTAATAGCTTTTCCACGACACTTGGACACATGTAGGCAACATATGGTCCTGTCCACCTGTCATCCCCTTTCATTTCCCCTCCCATAACCCTCTGCTCCCATTTTTCTCCCCAGGTTCTAATTTGTTTCCATAGGTTTTTCTTCCCTTCTTAAATAAAAGCTACAAATATGAATTTTAACACAACCTTCATGAAAACCAATTAAAGCCTATAGTCTATAGGGGCATGTTGGTATATGTCAGTCATTGTGCAGGTCTGATAAGGACAAGTCGCCTTGCAGCAAGTTCCTAGATGCAGCAGTCCTGCCTTGAATGGATCAAAAAGCCATCTAGAAGAGCACATAACGTCATGTACACAGGATTCTGAGACAAGCGAGACTGATCTGAAGTGGAATCAGGGATCCAAACAGTGGCAGCCTCTCAGGAAGCACCAAGGCTGTCGGGCAGAGGTCACTAGGGAAGCTCCTGAGATAACGCTAATTGCCTCAGAATAGGACCTTTGGGTGACTATAAAGTTTACGGTTACAAAACCCAACAAGCAGAATGCTTACATTCAGCATTTTACCTGATATGATAAACACATGGTTCAGTCGATAAATGCAAGCCTGGACCCTCAGCAACTACTTGAAAAGCACCAGAGAGGCAGAGACAGGGTGGTCTCTCTGCTTGCAGCAGACAGTCTAATCTGATAGGTGCAATATCTAGCGTTAGCATGAGAGAGATGCCTTAATAATTAAGGTATAGAAGATTCAGCGAAACACTTCTAGAGGTAAAGCTGTCTCTGTACAAACCTAGCGACCTGAGTTTGGAATCCAGCATCCATAGTGTGGAAGGAAAAGACCTAATTTTAGAAGGTTATGTTCTGACCTCCACACTTGGCTGTGACATTTGTGTACCTACTCACATTCTGGCTTGCTTCCTCACTCTTTTAAAAACTAAAGTGGAAAATGAGGAAGACTCCCAATGTTAGTTTGGTCCCCTTCGTGCCCATACATAACTTGGTACATACCATATATATCTACTGCTATGAACATTGAATTCCAGCATAAATACTATCAAGTATTTGGGGCAAAAGAAACAATGCCTATAACTCACTTTGAAATGGATTAAAAATTGTTGCAGAGATCTTAATTAACAAATGTTAATTAGGCAGTCGATTACTCTAAAACTCTATTTTCCACTTTTCGATTTCCTGTTTGGGCTGTAGTTGATAATTCCCATACAGAGTTCTTGAAGGGAGTGTAAGATGGCTTACCCCTCACACTTGGCTAGCATTTACTCTCAGAAACACAAAATTGCAGGGAATTGCATCGTTCTTTTCTAATTGATTGCATTAAGCTATAAATCACCACTACATTGCAGGAAATAAAGGACTGCTGTTTGTGTAGAAGTAAATTATAACCATCTATCACCTGAGATGTCGTGGATAAGAGTGAAATAGAAATAGTAGCCACTTGATTGGCCAGCACCCTCCTCCATTGCCTTATTCAAGTCCTGCAAACCTGAAGGCAGTTTTTTCTCAAACGCCCCACTTCTGTAAAAACTTAGGCCTAAGGGGCTCAGGTCCTAAGTAAATTTAAAAAAGTGGGACCGAAGCTAAGCATGGATTTCTATTGTAATTGTAATATCTACATCCTGTGAAAAATGAATTCAAGGATATTGTGCATCGTACATGAATATAGTGAACTTACAAGATCTTTAGGTCATTCTTCAGGCCATAGTCTCCAAATCCTGCCCTTGCCTTCTCCCATTACAACTCTTGCTATCACCAAGTATTCAAGCACATGACATCAAAGGCAAAGCCAGATGAAACCCAGTGGGCTACAAATGTGAAAAGGAGAATTTAAAAAGATGCTAAGTAGCCCAGAAGAACAGTAAGCTCAAGAGGAAGCTGTAGGTGTGACCCAGGCTGTGACCAGGACATGGCCTCAGCAGGGCATGGGTGGCTCAGAGGTCCCACCTGCTGCTCTGGCTGCTGCCAGCACGCATGCCTCTTCCACACTAGAGTCAACACAGGTCTTCTCCCATTGCTCTGGTTAGTGGCAAGAGACTGGCCTTTATAAGAAAAGACTGGCGAGGAGGAGGTGCCACTTCGCTGAAACTTCCAAGGGAGAGATTTCATTTGACTACACAAATGAAGGGGGTACAGATAAAGACTAGATCTCCAGCTTCATGGTCAGCCTTAACCTCTGGGGTTTCTAAAATGTCTGTTCTTCTTAAGGGTCCAGGCATCATTTTGGAATATAGGAGGGCTGAATATTCAAACATTTCTGAGGTAGAACTGGGCTTCTTAGAAAAAAAAGCCCCCTAATTCAGCTAGGATTAGACAGATCCCAAATCTCAGGGGGACATGAGGCTTCACCAGGCCCTGCCCCAGCAGGAGGGGAAGTATTGGGAAGGGTCAGTATGATTCAGGGGCTCCTAGGTGATCCTACAAGCCCTCACCCCATCAACTGGCCACTCTGCTCGAAGAAAAACATCCAAGGTCTTTGGACAACCACATGTGGGAATAGTTCCCCACTCTAAATCTAAAGTCTTCACTAGATCACTCTAGTAGTGAAGGCCTAAGTGGCCTTCCTCGTTGCTTTGTTGTAGATATCTTCAACATATAGCTGGATACAAAGACCAGTGATCTGGAGAATGTTCCAGGCCCTTCCGGACTGAGCCCTGATAGTCTCTCACTTGACCTGCTGAGGTAGAACAAACAGGCTTTGGCCTCACAACACAGAAGCCAGGGGCTGTCACTGGGCACCTGCCTTTCTAGTATGCAGATTAGATTCCTTTGAGATAGGTCCTTAAAAAGAGGCAAGAGCCAGCTGTGCTGACTGAAATTACCCAGTGTCTTCAGGAGCCAAGAAGACTAGACTAGAATACAAAGATGTTTAGTCCAAGGAATTAGACTCAGCAATAGACAAGGAAGATGCTAAACACTTGGACATTCTTAGGTAGTACCACTTAGCAGTAGTTTATACCTAAAAGCCTGGGGAAACCCACCTTAAGCAGACTGCTGTGCTTTACTTGGGTTTATTTCAGTTAGGAATTTCTTTTGAGGTTTTTCACTTCTTTAAAAATTAAGCGCTTGTCCACATCCTCCTTGCTTTTCGACCCTCCCTTCCTCTTAACCAATCCACCCCCGTTCCTCCCACCCTCGATGCCTGTCTGCTTGGTGAACTCCCTTGGGGTTGTCTGTAATAGTCGGGACCAGACCCCTAGCAATATCCACTTAAAGTGAACCTTTGGATAAGCTCATAGGTGAGGACACCCCTTCACCTGTCAAACGATGTCCCTGTGATTCTTATTGCATCATGGCATTTCTCCTGAGACCCTTGCTGGTCCATGGGGAATATCAATATGTCAGCTATTGAATAGATCTAGGAGTAGATCCCATTGCAGTGAGCTGCTGGATGCAGCAAACCTGTGGCAATTAGAGTGACCAGGCTGGCAATGTACCTCCCCACCTTTAAGACTTTTTAGAATCTTACCCCCTCTTCTACAAGGTTCCCTCAGCCTTAGAATGAGAAGATATTTTGATGACCTAATTAGAGTTGAACATTTTTTACTTGGGATAACTGTTTTTCTATTTCATAAATCTTCCATTGTAATAGGCTGCATCTTGGTTTCAAGTGTTCTTTCCTTATGAGAGATGTCTCATTTTTGGCTTAACATGGATTCTGGTCACAAATGTTGATATGCTTTATGGCATAATAGGACTTAGATTCTAGGTGAACTCTACTGTGCTTTTAATTGTACTTAACAATCTTTTCAGGTGATGTCCAGTTGAGTGGATCATAATGTGATATGAAAGTCTGATTATACAGGCTGGCATCAACATGGTCAGTCACTTTATGGTCACCAGAAGATTGCACCGAGTCTTCTCCTGAAGTGCATGGCAGAAGCCCATGTTCTAACCAGAAGATAAGTCAGGCTTGGTTATGCAGTGTCCTAGGAGGAGGAAATAAATGCATGTGAAGCCACAGTGCTCAGTCAGGTCTACTGATGAAAAACAACTCCCAATTCCTCAGCTGTGATCAGCTAGAAACGTTGGTACAGGGCTGGAGAGGTGGCTCAGAGGTTAAGCCTCCGCCTTGCAGGCGGAAGGTCCTGAGTTTGGATCCCAGATCCCACGTATAGACGCCGGGCAGAAGCGGGGGTGGCCTGCGCTTCCGGTCATGGTAGGGCGGAGCCTGTGAATCCCGGGGCAGAAGGTGCAGGCGTCCATGGTGGTTCGCGATTCGTCCGTGGTTCTACACACACACACACACACACACACACACACACACACACACACACACACACGCAGCGGGCACATACACATGCATATGCACACAGTTGAATAAATAATAATAAAAAAAAGAAACGTTGGTACAAAGGATTCATGTTCTAATTCTTCACTGACTGGAACTTAGTGGCAATTCTGGCAATGAATTGTGTAACACATAATAGAACTTGATGATGCAGAAAAACTTCAATGTCAGTGTGAGTCTGTCAGAACAATGCCTTGGGAAAACATGGTGACTTGGTTTGAATCAATGCAGTAACCACATAAATTGAAGGAGAGAAAGAAACTTCAAAACTTGTCCTGTGGTGTCCACATTTGTGGTACAACACTTGAATTTCTTCATGTCCTGCTCCCAAACCACTGAAGAGTTCAGCAGCTGATTCTGTGTTCGTACATCTACAATCAGAGTAGATGTGTTTTCTCCTTTATTCACTATTTTTTACACAATATAGTGAGAAAGACAACTCAACAATAATGCATCGCACAAGAGATGGCATTCATAAGTACAAGGGCTCAGGTTTCTGTGGCAAACAAAAGAATAGGTATGCTGGAAGTACCACTTGGCAGTAGTTTGCATAGTCTTCCCCAGGTTTTTAGGTACAAACTATAACAGATGGCTCACGCAAAAGACACATAACTTCCTGAGGCTATCAGAAATGTTCTAGAGAAGATACACCATTGTTGAGAAACTGCAATGGCTGCTGTACAGGCCAGACCTGATCATACAAGACTCCACAGGAGTTGGCCTCTCAGTGGCAATAGGAATATTCCCACATTGTCCTCACTCAGGCATCCAATATCTGAGGGCACCTGGATGCCCAATGACTGGCAAGTGTGTAGCCAGGGGCTGTGTCCAGCAAAAGATAGTGACTAACAGAGCACACCACATATCAAGCAGTACAGGTGACAGTAACCCACTAACTGGAGGTTTACAGAGAGGAAAGAATCTACACAAACAAGTATACAGTCCTGTGAAGTCCTCAGACCTTCCCAGGATGGGGGAAAGTGTAACGGTTACTCTTAACTATTGCTGTGAGAGAACACCCAAAGTCAAGCAACTTAAGGGAGAAAAGGAGGTTTATTCAGCTTATAGTTCCAGAGAGAAGGTCAGTTTCTCATAATGGAGGCGGCATGGCTGGCTGGCCAAAGCTGGAGGAGGCTAAGTCACTGCAGACATCTTGGAAGCTGAGAGCTGCAGATTGCTTGCAGCAAAGGCCTACTTCTCCTGGAGGTAGGGTGGGACTAATCCACCTCAAGGCCCACCCTTGTGACTGCCTTCCTCCAGCAAGGCTCCACCTCTCAAGGTGACATGACCTTGCCAAACACATGAGACTGTGGGGGACACATTTCAAACCATAACAGAAAGTTAATGTTTAATAGAGATTATGTCTTGAAAAGGAAGAAAGACCTTCTTGGAAGGACCTTCTTGAACAAAACAACTAAGTTGAACCCTGCAATCTCTTTAACAAAATCTGGTTAGATTGAAGCATTAAGGGACACAAGGGGAAAAAGGACAAGGAGTTCCCACTGGGCCTACTGTACCTGAGATAGCCTAAGAATCTTTTCTCATGGTCCCTGAATACATGGCAGGAGGCTGGTTTCCTTGGTAAGTCACCCTTGCATTCCAGAGCGTTCTTTTTCTGTGGGGTAAGAGCTGACACTGCAGGCAAGACCAGGTAGCAACAGCTTCCCAAAGACAAATGAAAAGGAAATGCTGAATTAACAATGAACAGGGACACTGAGGTAGAGAGTGGCCATTGCTACCCCAGCTCCACTTCATTCACTTACCTTCTTCTTGAGAAACTGGACACCACCTTCATAATGGACTGTATACTTCTGGGAGCCCTACAAAGAAGTTGGATCTCAGGTGACACTCTGGAATTCTATGAATTAGTCCAGGACAGACTCGGCATTTAGCCACAAGAAAGTACAATGCCTAGTGGTAATGCTCAAGGTTGTTACCAATCCCTGGGCATTCTGTTCCAGTCCTTGACCTGGGTGATCTGAAGAGATTTCCAGCCATGGGTGTAACAAGCATCAGGACAGTTTGGTAGACATGGAGGTGTTGAACAGTTGGTGTGGAAAGTTCACTGGCAGTGAGGATAAAGTCAATGAATGAAAATCATGCTGAAGGCCTCAAAGAGTCCTAATACAAGCTATACTATACGTATTTCTGTTGATCAAGCGAGGCAATGGGCAAACAGCACAGGTTGCTAAAAATAGAGGCCAGCCTCCTGCATACAGGTAGGTTGGCAAGCTCTATCCGACCATTTGCCCTACGACAATAATGGTCAGCATGAAATCCAAGAGTGCAAAAGCAGATGTGGCCTCTCATCCCATCATTCCAATGTCTCTCATGGAGGCTGTGGGCAGCATCTAAAGATCTGGGCTCTGCAGAATTGGAGTCCCATTTCTTTTTTTTTTTTTTTCTAAACATTCAGTAGTTTCATTTTTAATTCTTTTTTTTATTTTTCTGCTCATACAAACGTAATAGGTACCCCTGTCCCTCCCTCCCTCCACCCCTCCCTGGACCTCCCTGTTCCCTGTCCCCTTTTCCCCTTCCTTTCCCCCTCCCTCCCTTTCTCCGGGTCCTCATCTCTGAGGAGGTGTAAGGACTCAATGGCATTTCCTAGAACTCTTTCTTGTGTTCCCCTTAAGTATAGGAACACTATTGTGACTGTTAATCCCTTGCTTCTAAGGATCTTAGTGCCTTTAGTCCATGCTAGACTTTGAGGGGTCAATGATAAGCTGGTCATTGTGCAGGTCATGCAGAGTCCTATTATGATTGCTTCGGCCCTAACTTGTGTGGAGCATCTTGCATGTCATTGCTCCTCCCCAACTTTGAGCTCTTACACTCTTACCGCCCCCTCTTCCGCAAATTTCCCTGAGCTTCAGGATGGGGAGAGATTAGGCAGGCCTGATTCCAGGTGGTTGATATAGTCGCTGATGTTCTGAATTATGGTTTGTTTTTTTTTTTTTTGTTTTGCTGCTTCTGCAATGCCCTTGCCTCCATCCTGATAGGTATCGGATGTCACCCCCTGGCCAGAGATAAAAAGCTGTTAAAATAGAGTCTTATTATAAGGATAGATTCAAAGGTAATTGGAATAAGAGTAGGAGACTGCGGTGAGGGATGAGTGAATCTCCCATTGCAAAATGGTTACCTTCTATCAGCCAGACTATGCCCTCCCTTTCTGGTAAGATCATACCCCATCAGCTGCAAGTGACCAGGAAGGACAGTCTGTAAACTTAACCAGATGTCTCAATACTTACTTGCAGTCCTTGATGGTGGCCTATTATCTCTGCTGTAGCATGATCCCCTTTCCTTGTTTCTGGCAGGGCCCTCCTTCCCCTTCTCTCCTGTTTATAATCTTTGCAATTACTGTAGGTATTACAGAGATCTATCTTTGAGTGTGTCTCTAAGTGGATTTGGTACTAGGATCCACCTATTAGGGAGTACATACGGCGCTTAATTTTCTGTGTCTGGGATATGAAGTCCCATTTCTAAGGGGAGGATGAAGAGCCCTTGTTGAAAAAGGAGCCAATATGTACAAAGCTGAATTATGAACTGTGATTGCAGTCCAGGCACTTGGAACTCCAGGGGCCATCAGACAAGAGACTCATGTACTGAGAAAAAGACCTGCATGGAGCTGGAGCTGGTATATCTGGGGGGGGGGAGGATAAAGTAGAGTGCTTGAGTGATTCACCTGGACAGTTTCATGTCCTCCCTTCCCAATGTGAATGGACTGGTATGAAAACTCAGGCTAAGAAAAATGTGGTGATCACCAGGGACCCAGACCTCAAAGCCAAGAGTTTATTCACATCATCTATGCTGCTGGGTATAATGCAGTACCAGTTTGAATCAGATCTCAAAATGGGAGAAGACAAGTACTAAAGTAGTCCTGAGACCAACCTCATCAACAGATTGTAATGGGCATGAAGTTACTTTCTGGTTGGGTAGACTGGGCCTATTCCCAACACTGTGCTGTGCAAGCTAAATTTTAATGCATGGCTTCCTATATTGAGAGACACTCAGTGAGACCCTGTCAAGGTTCATCCAGGTGGGGACAATCATCTAGGAGGTGACTCCACACCTTACACCCTCATCCCACGCATGTTACTTCACCTAGATTTGACAGCATTCCAGCAAGAGCTGCTGTTGGGTGTCAAAAGCACAAGGCCTGCAGGTCCAGCTGCTGCCTCAGTTGCAGACACCCTTCCAAAACAACAGTCTTGAGATCTCAGATGTGCAACAACCTATCCTCCAAGGACCAAGTCACTGAGAACCTTGTCTTGTTACTTCAAGGTGAAATGTAGCACTTATGTTGCCAATTAAGTGTCCAGATCACCAAAGGACCTAGCTTCTGATTAAAGGTCTCTTTGCTGCAGGCCAAAACAGCCTGAAGCACTCACCAAAAGGTTGGAATTTCCTGTATGCGACACTCGGGGAGGTCGACTTGAAGCCTAGATTTTTCCTCTTAGTTGTGACTGAAGCACCAGAGGTCCAGTGGTGTCCAGCTGTAATGATCACTGGTCTTTTCAAGCAGCTCCAGCAGCTCCCCTGATCCTGTCTAGGCTAGCCAGAGCTCCCTTCCAGGATGGAGAGCGCCACCTGGATTCTCTAGCAAGGAGATCCTGGTGTTAAGTTTCTCACAGTGATGAGAAGTGACTTCAAGGATCTGCTTGGATCATGATTTAGAGAAAGTCCATGGTGAAGGCGCTGAGATCAGATCACCCACAGTGCTCAAAGCATGAGTTCACTGGCTGACAATTCCAGGACAGAAAGTACAGGGAACAGAAAGTAGGAACAGGCTTCATATTTCAAGGCCTGCTCCCCAAAAACCTCCTTTCCTCAACCCCACCCCCAGATCTCTCCTAAAAGTTCTACAACCTTCTAGCTGGGAACTTAGTGTTCAAAAACATGAGCGGATGGAGATAGGGGAGACATTACACACCCAACAGGCAGCGGAGCAGAGGAAACACAGCCAGACCAAGTTGGCCTGGCCGAGGCTGCAGAATGCTGGCAAGTGTGTGCGCGACAAGAATGCATTATCTAGCAATGCCACTTCTGGGGGCTGGGAGTGGGGTGAGGATTCCACTCAAGCTCCGACTTCTCAACAGGAGCTTTCCCTTCTAGCATATCTGGGCCCTATTCTTTGGATGCGTCCAGAACTTGGCGACAATAGGTTCACCCTAGTTGAAGGGCCCATGGGGGGGGGCATCTCCAGGTGAGGGCTTGTCATCAGTTGGGGCTGCGGGACAAGCTGTGAGGCTCTGGCAAGAGCAGAATGCTCTTTCAGAGCTGTGCAGGCCATTGAAGAGCTGCCCCTCTGTCCAGCCCCCAAGGCTCCTTCATCAAAGCCCTAGGAAACTCTCTGAAGCACTTGAGTTTAACGCTACCCTGGAGCTGGTTGTGGATGCAAGTCCTGCAGAAAGACTGTCCTTGGGACTAGACTTGATTTGCAGCATGCCTGAGCTCCCACTGACAGGACCCTGTTCTGTGGTGCTCTGTGGCTTTCTGCTCACTGAGCTGTGCGTGTGGCAGATGTGCCGGGTGATTCTGGTCTTTCTGAGGCTTCTGACTTCTTTTTCTGGCATGACCTTGAATTTAATGACCCACATTATCTGCTGTGATAGAAATCGAAGGAAAAAGACCGACTTTAAAAAAAAAAAAGCAGACATGGTTTTTCTCCTGAGTCCCTTCCCTCCTGTACTCAGTTCCTAATGGATTCTATTGTGCAGGTGTAGTTGAAGAAGTGTTCTTTGTGGTAGAGTACCAAATGATATCCCATTGACTTAAAATGAATGACTTCTCCAAATGGATTTTTGAAGTTACTCCTGCTGTAAAGTTGATAGGTTATAATAACTTCCAAGTTGCAGAGTTGAGCATGAAAGAATTAAAGTGTGCTAACCTTCTCATGGACCCCTCCTGTCACCCTCCTGTCACCCTAAGGGAACAAGGAGCACAAGTCAGAAGCACTCTCTGTAGCTGCAAAAGACTTATGCTATCTGCCCTTCCCCTTCTCTCCTCTACCTCCTATAAAGCCGAGCATGCAGCAGGATCTGCCTATTGGCATGACCTAAGTTCGAAGAGGGTCAGACCCACAAAATGACACGAGGCAGGAGCCGAGCCCAGATAGCCTGAATGGTGTGTGAGGACCCCAACAGTTGCTGCTTCCGCCGCTGTGCTGATTTCTTGAATCCTAAAGGCACCAGAGTGGAAAATTGCTGGGCCAAGGAGAGTGGATTATGGTGGTCTGGCTCCCGTCAGCCCAAGTGGGAATACTCAAGAGTTGTGCCATGCCAGATCACATACCAAGCCCAGATCTAATGCCCATCTGGTTAAAGCCCAGTGCAGTGGATTTTGTTAACCTGGAGAATCAAGTCTCCAGGCTGTTCAAAGTTGAAGGAGATGATTTCTTTGTCTTGAAGATCTTGTCTTGAAGAAATTTCTTTGTAATCAACCAAGGCTCCTGGACTGTGAATGGGAAATTAAGGTGATGTCCATTACCTTGCTTCCAGTCCAGTGTAAATTGAAAATTCACAACTATCACCTCTGAAGGGATTAGAGGTGGTTTATTCCGGAGCCAAATGAGTGACCACAGTCTGGGAACATGAATTCAGGCTGCCCCAAACTCCATGTTCTTTTGTTAAAAGAATAAAGTCCTAAAATAAGACACACATTAAGACGCTTCTCCAATGTATTTAAGAAGTACCAGCTAGGCAGCTACCCTTTCTTTTTTTGAGAATAACTCAGACTCAAGCAATTTAGGAGGAGACAGATTTATTTGGCTTATAGTTCCAGAGGGCAAACAGTCCTTTATGGTAGAAAAGGCTCCCCTGGCTGGCAGAAGCTGGAGGCAGCTAAGGTCACTGCAGACATCATGGAGGCTGAGAGCTAGCTGCAGAATACAAGAGACTATTGGAAGTGGGTGTGGCTAACCAACCTCAAGGCTCACCCTCTGTGGCATGCCTTTCTCCAGCAAGGCTCCACCTAAAACATGTCATGAATTACCCAAACACCAATACCAACTAAAGTTCAAACGCATGAGTTTGTTGCACAACTTGCTATTGAAGTGTGTCCCTAGGCTTGGTCCAGCTTGAGCCTAACCTGGCATTGCTTCTCCCTCACTTCAGACTCTTATCACTTAAGAGATTTCCCCCCTAGGTTTGTATCTGACCCCTAGGTTTGTATCTGGCATTTTCTGCTACAATCTTTCATCAGCTGTATTATACGGACTCAAAACTCCTGACTCCAGGACATAGGGAAAGGAAACTCTGAGCATTACACTATGATGCTATCTATAAACCCATCCTTCTCTAGTCTACCCCAGCACAGCACGAACCAAGCGTCAGACTCGGATTCTACTCACCTTAATGATTTACAGCCCCACCACGAGGCATGATTCATCCGACGTCCAGCGTGGTGTGACCTCTAGAGATGCCTGCCCATCATAAGCAACTAAGTGACTCACTAGATTTCCTGAGTGGACACAAGAGGGTTGCAGAAGAAGCACAGGGCACAAACATGGCAGCCAGATAAGCTCCCATGACAAGACTGCAGGACATGTGAAATCCGCTAGCTAGGCTTCCGCATAGCCACTGAGGGTCTTGAAATGCCCCACACAGATAAGGATCTGAGGGGCCACCACACAACACCAATAAGTCCTTCCTTTGAGGTCAGCTTTTAGAGGATCTCAGTGAGTTCAAAGCAACATCACAAGGAAAGAAACATGGCTGGAGAGCCTGGAGGACCATCCCTTTTCTCAGATATCCTAGAATGACTCTCCTGGACCACCCAGATGCCAGAGGGTGTCTAGAGCCTATTGATAAGCACAGGTGGCACCCTGGAACAGAAAGCAGGTGGGGAAGACAGAGACTGGACCCAGGGTCAGTGGGAAATTCCTTGGGTTTTTAGTCTGTATCTGCCAGCTGGCGCATTGGCTAAAGGTAAATATTTACCTAAAACTGTCCACAACTCTGGTCATCCCACACAGTTGAGTACCAAGTCTCCTCCTTTCTTGAATTCTTGTTTATTCTTCATCCAAATTCTCACATTTGATCTCTGGGTAGTTAATCCTGGGGGAGTGCAAGGTAGTTGGTCACATTGCTCCACAGCCACAAACAGATGGACACTGGTGCTCAGCTCCTCTAAGGCACTTCAGAGACACAGCTTATGGGATGGTTCCATCTGCCTTCAAGTTCTAGGTCATCTGTACCCTGGGGGAGCCTTCTCCATTACTCCAGAGCTTTCTCTTTAATGGTGGTAATTCCTTAATCCACCTGCTCTCTCAGATGCTTTACCTACAACATTGAACTAGTTGGATAACTGAACCAAGTCCCTTGAACAAAAGGACATGAGGTCTCCTTGAGGAAGGATCCTGATACTAAGTTTTTGTCTTGTTGGCCATCCTCCCCTATAAAAACTTGCAGCCTTTTACTGGATACATTCAGGAAAAAAATGACAGGCCCCTGGGACCAGAAAGCATTCTCTTGAGGTCAGAGTCCAGGAGATCAAGGGTGCATTTGGCTTTCCAGTTAAAGTAGGGGCTTACAGAGGCCAGATCAAGAGATTGCTAGCAAAGTCTTACTCGGTGAGTCAGGTGGGTTCTTGAACTTGCACTTTGGGTATTTCTCCATCTTCAGAATGCAAAATCTGGATAGAAGCTATAACTAGATTGACGGCATTCCCACAATGGATCTCTGGCCTGTGGAGTGAGAGCTGTTAAAGTTGGAAAATCTGAGAGTTGCTTCTACTAGAGAAAAATAGTGAACCCAAACCAGTGTCACATGCTGGGGTGAATGGGGTACATTACTACCACCATCGAGGACCTGAAAGATTGAGGGTTGATGATTCCCATTATTTCTCCATTCAGCAGAAAATAGATGGATCTTGGGAAATGAAAGATTATTGTAAGTGGAGTCAAGGAGTGACCCCCCCCCAATTGCAGCTGCTATACTAAACATGGGTTTCCTAGATCGAGTGTATTAATACATGCTCCTGGCACCTCCTAAGCAACTACTGATCTCTTAAGTGCTTATTTGCCATATGTCTCTATCAGAAGCAAATCTTTCATCTGGCAGGTCAAACATGCACATTGTCAATCTCAAGAATATTCTTCAGCCCACATCATAACTTAGTTTATATTTTATTCTAGATTTACAAGCATATTGAGTACACATCCTGGTTCCTTCTGTCCCTCCTTGTGGCATTATCAATTCAGGAAAGCCCTAGCTTGGCTCCCGAACCCAGGAGGTCTGAGGTCCGGCCATGGACAAGCCTGAACAAATTGGGACATGTCCCAATAGAGGAACCATGCAACCAGAGGGATGAACAACCAATGGGAAGCAGCCATCTAACCTGCCTCTGCAATGGATACCTAGTAAACAGCCAAATGATTAGTGGCTGTCCCCCAGAGTGGAGAGATGGCAATACCTGATTGGACCACTGACCCTATATAAGCTCAAACACTTCCTTAGAGTCTGCAGCAACTCGTCCACTGCCTGCTTCTCTCCTGACTCGAGGGTCTGTGGTGACTCCACGCTGCTTGCCCCCTCGCCTCGAGCTCCAAGGCTCCTGCCGTTTCTCCCTGTTTCCCCCAGCTGGCCCAGCGGGGATTCGACAACATTCCTCCCTTCCATTCCTCTGCCTTCCCTTCATCCTCCTGCCTGTCTGATTCTGGTTTTTCTCTCATGGAAATTCAATCCTTTTGTGGCATACAATAAGTTGCCTCTTCAAACAACCCCATAGAAAGGAGTGTTTCCCTTCACTCATTCAATGTGAGTCACTCATCCAATGTGAGTCTTCAAGATTTCCAGTTTGCTTTTATTGCACTTATCTCTGAGTTCCTTTATAGTCTATGGGGGCATGTTAGTAGGTCAGTCATTATTCAGGTCTGGTAGGGACAGGTCTGGTAAGAATAAGTCTCAACTGCAGTGAGTTCCTACATGCAGAAGTCCTGCCTTGAATGTCTTGTCCAACCTTGTCCCTTAGGTTCTCACAATCTTACGGCCCCCTTTTCCACGAGGTTCCTAAAGCTTTGGGATATCAAGAGATTAGGTTGGCCTGATTTTGGTGAACCTCGCCGGTATACTGCATTATGGCTAGCCATTGCTGGCCATTTCACTGCTCTTCTACTCCCCTAGGCTGCATCCTGTCAAGGTGTTGAAATCCCCTACCTCTTGTTGATTTCTAGAGTGTAAAGTGTTCTTCAAATCATGGCTATAATAGCAGCTATTTATAGAGTAATTTGCAGCTATTTACAGAGCAATTTGATGTACCGTCTTCCTTTGGGGGGGGGGCGCTTTTCCCTATTGATGTATTTTCTTCCCTTTTTTGGGTTTTTGTTCTAGTTACTAGTAACAGGAAAGGGTTCCATTCTGACAAGTGGGACTTGAGTCCAATCAGAAAGCTGGCGGTTGTCTCCTTGATACTCATGCCACTGGTATACTGGTAGTCACCTATTGTCATTGTGATTTTTATTGCAATTTGTAGATCTCGTGAGTTTAAGGCCTGTGATTATTTCTCTCCCCCAGTAGCTTCTACAGTACTCCTTGGTACTGTGTAAGCTATCCAGCAAGGAAGTCTTCAGACCAGTTATATCAGCCTATGTTTGGGGTCTTTGACACCTCTCTGACCAATATTGTATCAGGAAGTAGCAAAAACCTATGTTTAGGGCCTTTGACACCTCTGACCAACATTTTATCAGTAAGTGTCACAACTGGTTACTTCTGATATACATTGTCACTGCTAATATATTTTGTCACTGGTTTCTACGTGGATGAACTCAAGGCTTCTCCCTACCCCCATTTACCTCACTCTGTTCCTCTGCATGAGGACTGCCCATTCTTGTTCCTTTCTTTAAAAGACATGTTTTATTGCACATATTACTAGCATAGAATGTTCCTTCTGTCCTATCTCCCATCCCCTCATTGCTCACTAACGTACTTTTCCCAATTATTCCTTCCCCCACCCTACTTGTCATAGTATCCTAAAGCTTCCCTTTAAAAGGTTGCACTCTAATCATCCCTTCTACCTTCCCACTCATTGGTCCCTTTTGAATTTTCTGGCTCCTAACAGTGATTCCAGTCCAAATACATTGACAAGGATATCAGTGCTAGCATCCATATATCAGAACATGTGCTTTCTGTATCTGAGATAACCTTGCTCAATGTTAAATTTTCCAGTTCCATCCAATTGCCAGAAAATTCCATAATCTCATCTTTTCTGATGGCTGAGTAATACTCCACTGTGTACCACATTGTCATTAACCATTCTTGTTGATGGGCATGTTGGCTGGCTCCATTCTCTCATTACTGTAATAGCTTAGTTTACATGACTTGCACCACCTGTCTCTCCACCAAGGAATCACGATGATCCTTTATACTGACGATATGCTGCAGGGCATGCTGAGAACCCTTCTAAGTTGAAAGTTCAGTCTACACCTAGCTCTTCTACCACAAGAAAGCACATTCCTAATTACACATGTTGCGTAATCCATGTTCCATTGAGAATTGAAAAAATCCAGCAGTTCTGAAGAACAGACGGTTTTTGCTACCGGACCAGGCTGCTCTCCACTTAGGCCGTGGTTCTTATATAGTGGTTCTCAAGGTATCAATTTAGAGGCTTTAGAAGGTCCCCATTTGTGAATCACAGCAATGAATTGCTCTCCGCATTTTGGAGCAAGTCCTCGGTTATCTGCAATCCTACCCTATGTAGTATCTTGAGGGTAGCTATGGCAGCTATAACATTTGCAATAATCTGAGTATGGCCAGGTCAGCCACTGATAACACCTGGTGTGAATGTTGAAAGGACCCAAATCTCTCGTGTCCTTCACCTGCATGCAGACACCCAAACTTTAAGTTACTCCTATTTATGTGGCTTTGAGCATCCTGGTACCTCACAGATGTCAAACTCCGGGATGCCCCTAACATCTCCAAAGTAAACACTCCACAGGATATAGCAGCAGCATCACTTAGCTTCCTGCCTAAAGCTGTCACTTCTAAATAGTTTCCCTTTTACTTGGGGATTTAGGAAGTTTGTTTTTTTTTTAACATGTCCTTGTCACACTATATTAAATATTCTGGATTTATTAAATTTATTTGTTAAAATCGGTTGTCTGCTCTCACAAGGACTCTTAAGTCTAATTATTAAGCTAGAAATAGGAGATTTTTCGCACCAGCAGTCTGAAACATGTGAATTGTTCACAAATGGTCACCAATTTATGTACGGCTTTCGCTTCCTTGGCAGCATTTCCTTTCACCCTTGTGCTCACTTCGATTTAACACTCATTAAATACATTGCGATTCGGTTTGGTACACACTAATAGAATCTCAGAAGTGGCTTATGTGATTCTGCTCACGTGTATCCAATTTAGCAATAAGTCCTTTGCACTGAGCTGCCAAGATTCCATGAGACAGGCTTTAAAAACTCAACTTGGATAGTTAAAATTAGCATTCTATGTTTTTATTTCTGGTTCTAAAAACTTATCTTTAGACATTTAATAACAGGGTTTCACACAATAATATCCTTAAACTAATAGGTGTGGGGTTTTTTTTATTACCTACAAATGAAAGAGCCCGATAGCTGGTGCTATGGATTGGAGCCGGAGCTGGGATCAGAGGCTATTTTTGATGAGATGGTGACCACTTGGATGCTCTACCCAGGGGAACCTAGACAGAACTCACTGTAGAAATTGCTTCCCTATGAGTAGGGCTTATCCAAGGCTGCAAAAGTCTAGGATGAAAAGGGCTGGGCGTTGCTTAGCTCAGGCATGTGGGTGTGGTTAATACTGAAGTTTAGGCCAGTTGGGAGGCGGGGCCTGCAGAAAAACAAGTGCTGAGTGCAAATGAGCCACTTTGCCCAGGACCTGTCTGTACCCCTGGGGGTCTGCATTCTTACTGGTGCAATGATCAGGTCTTCCCACCTTCTGTGACCCCTTGGTCACATTTTGGCAAGGAACAAGTGGATCCAGGACAGTGTGAACTCCAGATGAATAACTGCACTAAAGGGTCTGTAGGAGAAGGATCTAGGAGCAGCATTACATACCACCTGCATGTAGAGAGGATGAAGGGAAAGAATGAAGGAGCTTAGGAAAGCTTCCAAGAGGATATGCTGTCCTAATAACTCAGGAAACAAGCAAGGATGCGCAAAGTTAGAGGAAAAAATGGCATTAGCTGCTATTAAGCCAGGGACTTCAGCACATGGCCTATGGGAGGTACTTAAGATCCAAACCACAACACTGGCCAACAAACCACTCCAACATAGTGTCGTAAAATACTACCCACAGGGAAAAAACATTGCTACCATATGTCCACATTCAGCTGGTATTGTTAACTGGACTACAAAACAGGACCCTGGCTCCAATTTGGTATCGGTAACCTAGAGACCAGAACTGGCATCCATTACATGAGGACAATCAAGTGAGACTTCTCTTCAATGTGTGCAGAATGAGTCTTTCTAAAGTCACTATGTGAAATACATTCCAGAATATCCCTTGTCACTTGTTCAGAGACAACTTAAGTTTTTGCCCATGTAGCTACATAGATGAGGGGTGGTCAGTCCTTGCACTAGATACTTTTTCTCATTGCTGTGACAATACCAACAAAAGCAACTCAAGGAAAGGCTTATTATGGCTCACGCCTTGCAAGTACAGTTCATCATGGTGGGGAAGGCATGGCAGTGGGCGCGGGAGGCCCATCACATTGCATCTGCAGTCAGGAAGCAGAGAGAGGAACATAATGCTCTGCTGCTCACTCCTTTTCATTCCGTCCAGACCGCAGCCTATGGGATGGTAATGCCTACGGTTAGAGTTGGTATTTCCACTTCAACTAACCTTGTTGTAGTTCGCCTGAATGGTTGCTGATAATGACCATCAAATGACTTAAGGGGGCAAGGGGTTTATTTTCCTATGATAGTCCGATTATAGTCTGTCCAGCTCGACAGGAGAGCACGCACCAACACCAGGGCCAAGAGAACTGGCCACACTATCACTACATAATGACTCAGAGAGGGACAATCCTTACTTGCCAGACCAGCATGTCTGGCCAAGTATACACAAGAATGGCAACTTTCTCAGTCGGGTCTTGGTATTTTATTCTAGGGTCTAGTCCCACCTACCATAGACTGGGCCTTCCCTATCAGCTAGACAATGTCCTGCAGGTTTGCTCTGGGCTTAACTAAACCATTAATTCTCTACAAATGTACTCAGAGTTCAAACTCTCCTTAACTGTCAAGTTGACACCTGTGCCTAACTACAACAAACTTAAAACCTTCTCCACGGACAATGGAGGAGTTTCTCTGCCTGGTGGTTCTAGATCTGTGGGTTTAATATGAACATCACAATCATTCAAACTCAGATCTATAGGCTTTGACAGGATGTCATGTAAGCACCACTACGATATTCCATAAAACACTGTCATCTTCTAAAAATGCCTTATACTGCACCTATATTAAACATCCCCCACCTTTCCTGGGAAACACAATATTTTTGCTGCCTCCAATTTTGTCTACAATGAACTATAATTGGAGCAATAGAGCAACCTTCTAAGAAGGGATCTTTAGCTATGTTTATAGATTGCTGTGTATCTAACTTGACATCTCATTTCCGTTTTATTACTGAATACTGTGTGAAAGAACTTCAGTTACAATTTTGTACAAAACAGATTGCTTCTGGACAGGGCAATTATAATATAGACATTAACACACTGTTTTGTGGTTAAATTCTTCAGTTTATAGGTTAAAATTAGTGGGAGGTAAGCTAAGACTCTGCAGCTCCAGGTAAGCCTGTCGGATTTCTGTCTAAAGTCCACCAGGAACAAAGCAAGAGGTTCTTTTTATCCTGGCCAACAATTGCCAATGTCAATATCTTTGATTTTTCCAAAAATCGGTTGGTAGCTCACTATTTGAATTTACAATTCTCTAAAAATTCAAGGGGCAATTTTCTTTTTTTTAACATTTTTTATTATTTCCGCTCATACAAACTTAATAGGTACACCACTTCCTCCCTCCCTCCTCCTTCCCCCAAACCCCTGCTCCCCCTCCCCCCTCCCCTCACTCCTCCCTCCTCCCCTCCCCTCACTCCTCCCTCCTCCCCTCCCCTCACTCCTCCCTCCTCCCCTCCCCTCACTCCTCCCTCCCCCCCTCCCCTCACTCCTCCCTCCCCATCCCCCAGTGCCTCCTGCCCCAATTCCCAGAGAGTCCTTTAATGTGCATCCCTGACTCTCCTCTGGGCCCTCCTCTCTGATGACGTACAAGGACTCAGTGGCATTTCCCTGAACTCTTTCCCATGTTCCCCTTAAGCATAGGAACACTGCTGTGGCTGCCAATCCCTTGCCTCAAGGATCTTGGTGCCTTTAGCAGATGCTAGACTTTGTGGGGTCAATAGTGTGTTGGACATTGCGCAAGGCATGTAAAGTCCAATTATGATTGCTTCAGCCCTAACTTGTGTGGAGTATCTTGCAAATCATTGCTCCTCCCATCCTTTTGCTCTTATACTCTTACCGCCCCCTCTTCTGCAAATTTCCCTGAGCTTCAGGATGGGGAGAGATTAGTCTGGCCTAGTTCTAGGTGGTTGATACAGAGTCGCTGAAGTTCGGAACAAATACTTCTTAAAGTTTTAATTTTACCATTTCATTGAGCTTTAATGGTTATTAGTCCACTTTGGATAGAGGTCCTTTTTTCTCCATCACTATAAAACATTTATGGTTTTGAATTCTACATTTAAGTCTGTGGTCTATGGTGAATTAATATTTGCAAAATGTGTGAAGTCTGTCTAGAGGTGAGTTCATATCCTACACACAAAGATGTGCAGTTACAGCAGCTCTGTTCAAAAGGTTTTCCTTTGTCTTCTAACTCTGGGCCTCTGACAGTCATGGAATCTGTATTTGTGTGGCTGTTTCTAAACTGTCACTGAACTGTGACAAGAATCATTCACAAATAAGTTATGCTCACTGTTAAGTTCATCAAATCTTGAAGGCTGGTAATGTCAGATTTCCAACACATCAGAATCTTGTAGGCTATGTTGGACTGTATTTTATTAGGAATGGAGGGTCTTTCCATATAAACTTTAGAATCGGCTTAACCATGTATATAGAATGACTTGCTACAATCAATTTCAATTGGAATGGTCTTCCAAATCATAGACAAAAAAGTAAACTACATGCCTTCAATGTTATACTGAGCTCTGTGCAATCCTCTATCCCATCCCTTTTCATCTATTCATATGGCTTTAAGTAACAGTCTCATGTCTAAGTTCAGGCACTAGAAAAGATTTTGTTAAAATATTGACTCATAACCTGGGCCCACAAGATGAACTTTCGTCCTGATTTATTTTAGAACTGTCTAAACCTTTCTAAACCTTGGGTTTAGAATAACAGACACCTTGCTGCCAACTTCATCATTGCAGGTTCTGGATTGCTCTTCACTGGTGACATACTCAAAGGTCTTCAGTCACTGTTGTAAACCAGTAGATAACCTTGGATTCAAAGATTGGGAGAGTTTCACATACACATTGCCCATGGGGGAGTCCAAAGCAGGAAAAATCTTGTCTTGGGAACTGGACTATTCTTGAATAGCAATGATGATTGCTGGGCCATTTTGCAGAATCAGACCTGAGGGCACAGTCTCATCAAGAGAGCTTAGTCATGAATACTTGTCCTCTGCTGAAATTTTCTTAAAATATTTGTCAGCATATACATCAGAGGGCACTATGTGTGCCTGTGAATGCTCAAGGATGACTTTGGGAATCATTCCAGATTGCTCTACCCACTTATGCTTTGCTCTGGGGTTTTCCAGGATCCACTTTCCAGGGCCAGACAAGCAGACTGCAATTACTTATACCTGGCATTTTTTATTTTGAATAAATTTACTAACTTTTATGTGCACACTCTTCTATATTCATACTCCTTGCCTCATTCGTTCCCCATCCCTTCAACCCTCCGTTCCTTCCACACTCACCTCATCCCATTCCTGTGTGGGGCCAGTCTGCTCCCTCTGTTGCAGTTCATCTGCATGTTGCTGATAAACTCACGGTAATTGTTTAGGAAACAAGGGGTTTATTTTCTCTTGATTGTCTAGTTACATTTGTTTGTCCATCTGAACAGAGCTCACACACCAGGGCTAAAGGAACTACCACACCATATCCATATAACAGCTGAGAGACAATGCTTACTTGCCTGACCAGCATGTCTGGCTAGGTATACACAAGCATGCCAACATCCCCAACCAGCTCTCTGTATTTTATCCACCTGTTCAGGACCTAGACCCACCCACCATGGGCTGGCTCTGCCCCATCAACTAAACTATCTCCCTGCAGGTTTGCTTTGGGCTTAACTACCAAATACCTACAAATGTGCCCAGATCTCAAACCCTCAACCATCAAGTTGACACCTATACCTAACATGGCACCCTGCTATTCTTCCTTTCCTATGGTTCTATAGGTCCCAGAGTTCACTCTACATCTTGTGATCTCATGGGGGTCAGCAAGGCCAGCCAAATCTCTCCGCATCTGGAGGTTGAAGGAACTTTCTGAAAGAGGACAGTAAGACTAAAGAGCCTGAAGATAAGGAGTTTGTTGCTGAACGGGTCACTCACTCCACCTGGCATTTTTATATGAGATCTGGGATCCAAACTCAGGCTTCTGCTTGTGAAACAGAGGCTTAACCCCTAGACAGCTATCCAGCCCCAACGCTTCCTCTTAAAACCTCATACCAGTAACCACAAATTGGGATAAAATGTCCATCACCTTCTAAAATGTGTTCAGTTTTGTTTTGTTGACTTGGTGGGATTCCAACATGTCAGATGCAGCCACTATCTCTGACCTAAGACTGGCTAAAGACTGGTTAGAGTTCCCTGTGGGTTAAGCACACTGGGAGTTCTTTTCCGCCTTTAATTTCCCTAGGAAAGCTTAATTCCTGACATCAGGATCTCCACGTGCTGTTCCACTGCCTCCTGAGTTCCGTGGTTTGGGTGATGACTTGGCTGTTGATCTCATTGAAGATACATTGGGCTTGAATCACTTGTTTGTCTTACCACTTTCAGCATTATGCTTTCTCTGGAGTTCATTTTGAGAGTGAAGGTGTCCAGGCAGGCACACACTCATGATACGTGTGTGGAGGTCACAGGATGACTGAAGGATTACTCTTAACTCCAAGAAAGGATTGCTCCCCTCCCCCATGTGGGCTCTTGAGGATCATTTGGGTCACCAGGTTGCACATAGGTTTACTCACTGATCGATCTCACCAGCCCCTTTATCAGTTTCAAATTCTAATCATGGTGTGTTTACATGGAGATACTTTTTATATATATATATATATTCTGCATGTGCACATGTGTGTACATATGTGTGTGTAGAACCACGGGTGAATTCAGGAACCACCATGGACGCCTCCACCTCCTCCTTGTTTTTACTCTGCCCCAGGATTCACAGGCTCTGCCCTACCAGGACCAGAAATGCAGGCCGTCCCCGCTTCTTCCTAGCGTCTGTACATGGGGCCTAGGATCCAAACTCAGGACCTTCCACCTACAAGGCAGAGGCTTAACCCCTGAGCCACCTCCCTAGCCTCCACATGGAGATACCTTTTGAGTGAATCATTTTTTGTGGCTCATGAAATATTTTAAGACATGCAGATCAACGTTTTTCTCAATTAGATGTATTGCTTTAAATAATTGTGTCCTGTCTGCATCGGGGGCATATATAGTACACATATCTCACAGGTCCAACCAATCAGTATATTTTCTCGGTTCGCTTCTTCCCTTCATTGGACAGTCTCAGAGGTTCTGCCTTCACTTTGTTGCTCTCCAACTCAAATCTTCTGTGCTGCTTCTAATGAGATTTTTAAATATTCTCACAGGGCTCAATGGCTGAATCTGACATTGGAGTCCCACCATCAGTCTTCCGGCCTAATGCATGCAACTTCACTTCCCTCTTCAATATTGATAATTTAATGAAACATTTTGATACTTTATTAAAACATTTTGGTTCTTTTGAATATAACTACAGGTAAATAGTTTTTCCTGCAATGTCCACTGTCTGTCTTTAGATACTTACCAATGACTATCCACATAAATAATATATAAACCACTTTTCTATGTCTTAGGGGCTTATTAAATACTTTTGCTGTGGAAATACAATCTTCCTTTGCCCTCCCCTAATTTTTGTCTTAATTTTTTTTTGCTTTATATTTTTTAAGTTACTTCTGTAAAGTCTACTCTGCCATATGCAACCACTGATATCACTTCATAGTTAGCTATCAGACCAATTATTATAGACTTCCTTCTACACCTAATGGCAATAAGTTGCTAAGCTTTTGCCAAGGGAATCTGTATTGGGATAATATCGTGGTGTGAATGTGGGTTGTCTCTCAGGCTCATGTGTTTGTACCCTTACATAACAAATGTCTGGGATAGTCATGGAAACTGTAGGAGGTAGAGCTTTACTGAAGAAAGGTGTTATCACAACAGGGGGTGGACCTTGAGGCTTAGTAGCCCAGTACTAGTTTCTTGAAATTTTGCTGTTGGATTCTCTCTCTCTCCATGATATCAAAAGGTGATCTGAAACAGCCTCTGCCAGCTTTTGCTGCCCACCCTCCCTTTTCAACATGATGGACTTTAATCTCCCCTTGGACCTAAAACCAAATAAGTCTTTCTTTCTCCCTTACACCATTTATAAATATTGTGTCTCAGCAACAGAAGAGTAACTACAATGGAGCACAGCCCACCTGGGGCAGGCAGTTTAAACTTTTACTTGCTCCACATTCTAAATCAACCACTGATAACTTTGGAACTGCTTGGGTCGTTCAGACTTGAAACAACTGGTACGTGGCCATAGATTGTCAGTGTTGCTTCAAGACTTTTCCAGATCATATTTTACATACTTTCTGCATTTTAGAGTTGGTTGATCGTGAGTTTTATGGAGATGTTAAATTAGTTGTGTGTTGCAGTCTCGGGGTCCCACGGAGACCCTTGGGGCAGGGATAAGCTGGCGTGAAGTCAACAAGACTCCGGGAGTCAGGCAAGTGGCAACAGCAGGCTCGCAGGGTTGCAGGCAGGCTCGTTTATACAAGTATGGGGCAGCCTATATACCCCACCTACCCCACCCAACATCCCATAAGTCCCAGTGTGAGGTTTTTTGCTGTGTTGTCCTGTCCGGGTTGGTTCTCTCAGCAGGTGGTTTGACATCAGCACCAGGCACAGCAGCAGGTTCTAGCTTGGGGAAGTTGCATTTGCACATCCAGCCCACACAGACAATACAGGCCTGCCTGGTCCATTCCTCCTACGTATCCATCCTTTTTATTTTTGATAGCCAGCAGAAGCCAGAGTTCTTTGCTCTGACCTTGTTGACCCCGCCTCAGAGGGGGTCCAGCATAATGGACTGGTGCCTGTCTTAAGTTGGAGACCACCCTCGTGTGGACCCTTACCCGTCATTGGCTGCCAGCCCTCAAAGGACCTCTCCTCTGGAAGGCATGCCAGGATATGTGGGTAGTAGATTCAACCAAGGCCTCACAAATCTCTGCAATCCAAGCTTGAACCATGTCTGTAGGGGGGCCATGGGTTGGATGTTCAAGGGCCATAAGCACCTGCAGCATGGTCTTGATGGAGCGCTGCTGAGAGATGTGCTGAAGGAAACACTTCAGCAAGATAATAAAGGAACAATTCCTCCTATGATAGCATAAATTACAATCCAAGAGGGATCAAACAGCCTTTTAAAGTTGTTCCAGATTCTGATTACAAACTCACTATCTATAAGCAGCGGAACCACATGCATCATGTTAATATGTTCTATATGTTGACTCAAAGTCAATGAGTAATTAAGGAAGGCCTGAGACCAAGGCCCCTTGATGTACTGAGAAAGTTGCTCATGAGCCTTGGAAATGTTGGAGACCCGATAGACAAGAAAAAGGACAAAAACTTTTCAGTATGAGAGGATAAACATGGCACTTCTGTGAGCAAAAACTACTAAATCAAAATGTTTATGATGACAGTGACCACACTTTCTCTTTTTGGAAAAGAACTAGAAATATTAATTATGACAACTCAGTTTTTCCCATTTCATTTGTCCCCATTGTAGTATCTTAAATTATTCTTTAATTACACTACTAGTTATAACAGTAATTTTTAATGTCTGTACAATCTCTACTATACTATTTTATATGTGGTAATAACAATTCTATTAAAAGTTATTTATAAATCATAGAATAAACCCAAGAAACAAAAATTGTACATATTTCAAACTTGCAAGAAATAAATTATATCATGATATATTAATTAGCATTGTATCAGTATTAACTAACATCTATGGTAGATTTTTCCCCCAATATAACTAAGCAGTGCACAACAGAGCTCAAGCTACAGTTACTCAGTTAATCACATTTGTTTTTTCTTACAAACACAAATTTATTCACTATAAACAATTAAAAAGCAATTTTCTTTCTCTATACCAGTCATTAAAACTAAGGTTTTTTTTTTTACGTATCTTAAGATTGAATGAAAATTAGCTACAGTATGGTCTAGAAATGCAAATATATAAACAAGACAGTTTTAAAACACATGTATTGCTACCTTCAGGTATGCTTACAAATCATAAAAGATATCTAAGCACACTTACAAATCCTGAAAATGAAGCCAGTTCATCAGATTTTTACCAAGGTATAACAAGAAATACTTTATTCAAGAAGGTAAAAACTAATGCAGAATATGCAGAATAACACTTGCAAATCAGTTGTTTAATGTCCACAAACCACTGTTTCTAAAGACAGAATTTTGTTTCCATTTGTCATGCTTACAAAAAACATAAGTTCTCTAACTACAATCATTACGTTTTAAACAATTTCCTTAACATAAAAGGTTTTAACAATCAAGTCATACTTTTATTTAAGCTTATAATGTACTAAAATTACTTTACATGGAAGAAGATACAATACCTCAGGACACTGCTGATACCCAAGTCTGCATTAATAGGTATTTCACAGTCCACTTAAATTGTCTAATATGTAACTGAATCATCTAGCAAAATCATATCAATAGCTTTGAGAGTGAAGATATTCAATATTCATTATCACTGCCTTGGGAAATATGCTCTCTAAAACTGGAAAATGACTCCAAACACCTGGTAATAACATTTGCACAAAACCTGATGCTTCTTCATTTGTCACCTAAGATATTGTAGCTCTCAATTTACTTAACTACTTCAGCATTAAGCAAACACAAGTTTTGTATCTTTAACACAAGTAAATAAAAGCTTTTTAAATTTTTTTTAAACCAGGACATTATTAAATATGGAATTAGCATGCAGCATATGGTCACAGGGCAATACCTGTATGTCTCTTTAGATAGGACAATTAGCATTAAAAGGGCAACTTCAAAAGTTAACCAAGTTACCAAATTTACTCCTATTAAAGATCAAAATCAAGCAAGATAATATTTCATGAAAGAAAACTTAGAAATAATTTTGATCGATAACTAGTTAAGGCCTTAGATGTTAAAATTATTCATTCTTATTTTTTAATATGCATACATGTATTTAAAAATGGCATGCCAAAATTTTTATATCAGCACACAACAGAAATGAAAAAAAATTAAAGTGGCCAAAGATTTACCCATTTTATGAATCTGGTTCCCAGGAAGGCTTCACAATCTCCGTTGCCCGTCTTACATCTTGAGCTGGCACTGATATTGGCGAAGTGGAATCCTGAGGGAAGACACAAGCATATCCTAGACCCTGGGTTAATAAGGGGGTAGTCCCTGCCATAACAGCATGATGGGGTCCCTCCATTGGACAAGAGGCAGGGGGGTATTGCGAGGCAGGAAAGCCCAGTGTTTATAAGGAGGGCTTAGTCCTGAATCATCAAAAGTGAGGAAGTTAAGGTGAAACAGGTACTCTGTCAGAGCCAAGTGTAGGTCATGTTTGGATTCAGGGGATATGACCTTTGCCAAAAGGCCCTTCAAGGTTCTGTTGGATCTTTCCACAATGGCTTGTCCCTGAGGATTATAAGAGATGCCAAAGGTGCGACTAACTTTCCATGAGGCTATAAAGGAGCCAAATTGTTGGGAAGCATATGCAGGTCCATTGTCAGTCTTTAGTGCCCAAGGTACACCCATGACCAACATGGCAGATTTTAGGGCTTTAATAGCATGGGCTGCTCTTTCTCCTGTAAGGGCTATTGCATACACAAAAGGAACAAGTGTCTATTATGACATGAACATATTTTAAGTTCCTGAAGGGGAGATGGTAGGTAACATCCATTTGCCAAATTGCATTAGGCAAGAGACCTCTGGGATATACCCCTCCCTTATTGAGGGGGCCAAGTGGAGCCAAGAGGGCACAGGTCCCACAGGACCTGACTAAATGTTTACATTGTGATATTGTAAGCTCTGGAAGGAGCTTGTGTAAGCTTTGAGGGGTAAGGTGAAATTGTTGGTGTAATGCCCTACCTTGTTCAAGAAGCTCTAAGTTCACAATCATGATCATAGTATCTGTTAAATCATTTCCCTTAGCCAGGATTCTGGGGAGTTTTGTGTGTGACCTTATATGGGAAATATACCAAGGGTGAGCCTTGTGTCCCAATACATCCTGGAGCAACCGCATGGTGACATGTAAGGGGCTCATGCGGTCCTTGAGCAAAGAAAATGAAAGGGTCCAGACAGCCTGAACTGCATACTGACTATCAGAAAAAATATTAACAGGTTCTAGTTGGGGCTCTTAAAAATTTTTACTGAATGCCAAGAGTTCACCCAGTTGCACCGAGCCAGGGTTGGGGAGGACGTAAGTAATGTCTTTTTCTCCCAGGCGCTGAATGAGGATTCCATACCTTTGTTTATTGGAATCCAAGAATGCTAGGGTCCCATGTGGAATGGGGGAAAAGCTGGGAGTACTCTAAGGCTTAATTTTAATAGGGAGTTGAGAAAGCACAGTTAACCTTTTGTCCTATGGGGGGTGGTTGTCAAAATCTCGAGTGTAGCTGGAGATCATTTCTTGAAAACTAATAGAATCAGCCCAAAGCGATTGTGAGTGCCAGAGCAGAAAAGGAAGGATGATTTTATCAGGCTCACGGCTATAGGTCTTGTGGGCCATGTTTCTCGCCTTGAGAGTGAGTTGAAAAGTGATCTCAAATTTAGATGTGATTTTGTGTAGGTCAGAATGAGCCTGGTGTAGCCACATAAGGGGGCCTCTTTGCCATAGGATGCCTAGAACACCACCAGGGGTCCATAAGATGATTGCTAAGAGAGGCCGGTGAGGCTCATGTCTAAGGATGCGGAGGCGAGTAGAAAGGCAACCTTTTGTGGAAGGCCCATTGCTTCAGGTGTAAGCTTAATTCTTTTGGAGGGGCATGTAGGGCCCATCAGGAGAGAATATAAAGATTACATTTCCTGGTCAGGGATTGGTAGGAATGGTTTGAGCCAATTTATTGTTCCACATAACTGTTGGGAGTTCAGCTAGGGAATAGGTGTCTTTAGAGGGCAGGGTGAAGGCTAACGGGCATATTTGTTTGGAAATTGAAAACCCAAGAAGACATGGGGGGGCAAATTGGATCTTTTCAGGAGCTACTTCAAGTTTAGGGGAGCCAGGTCTTTTAAGAGGGTCCTGGACACTCCTTGTAAATAAGGCAAGGTAGGATGAGCTAAAAGAATATTATCCATATAATGAACACATAAAATAATCTTGAACATTGCAAAGTGCGTCACTAACATAAAGCTGACAGATGGTAGGACTATTTTTCATACCTTGAGGGAGGATAGTCCATTGGTACCTCCTGGCTGGTTTTTGCATATTAGGCTCCCAAACTGTAAATGTAAAGTGATCCCTATCCTGTGATGCCAAGGGAATTTGAAAGAAGCAATCCTTGATATCTAGAATTACTATATGGTAGGAGGGTGGTATAGCACTGGGATGCGGTAGGCCAGCCTGAGTAGTCCCCATCTTTTCCATTCATTCATTGATTGCTCTCAGGTCCTGTAGGAGCCTATAATGGCCTGACCTTTTCTTGATAACAAATATGGGAGTATTGTGCCTACTTATTGTGCCTACTGGTTGAGGGTTCTAAATGTCCCAATTCAAGTTGTTACTCAATTAATTCCTTAAGGGCAGCCAATTTGGGTTCAACTATTGGCCACTGCTCCACCCAGATGTCTTCATCCGAGAGTCAAGTCAAGGGTATGGGATCAGGTATCCGTTTAGATGATAGCTCATGATGGGCAGTGACCTCTAGAATTGGGTGATTCGAGGATGGATGGCCTGAAAGGGCAACCTTATTGTGAACCACAATGTCATCAAAGGAGGCTCGGTGGTCTGTGGTAAGGACAACACCCATATCTTCTAGAACGTGTCCTCCCCAGAGGTTATGAGGGATATCGGCAACAACTGGGGAGAAGGAGCCTTGATTACCGTCTAAGTCTTTTCAGTGAATGGGACAAATTATAGCCCGAGTCGATTGTTGTCCTCCTACCCCACTAATGGAGGGGCCTGGTTTGAATTTCCAATGAGAAAACCTGTGCACTTCAGTCTCAGTAAGGATGGTGACATCAGCCCCTGTGTCCACCAACTCCTTAACTGGAATAGCATCAAGGTATATGGTCGTCATAGGAGAATGTGGAAAAATGGGCAAAGTCCAGAATACCTTAGGATGATATCTGTCCCCTCTTATTGACAGGGCTGAGGGGTGCCCCGCTGGGAGCTTAAATTAGCCTTGGCATTCTGCTGGACCTTAGAAAGTGGTGAGTGGCAGTAGTGAGCCCAATGGAATCCCTTATTACATTTTGGGCAGTGGGTCCGGGGACGGGCATTAGGGCAGTCCCTCCAGAGATGACCTGTCTTACAACAGGCCCTGCAAGTGCGGTCTGGTGGGCTAGTCTGTGGTGGGTGGTCAGGAGGTCGCTGCCTATACGACAAGAGGGCAGGGCATCAATGGAGGCGATGAGGCCCGTTATAGGGCCAGCCCCCGGATCCAGATCTCTAGTTGCTACCACCCACTTGTGGATATCATATTTCGGACAACAGCCACTGCATTACAAGTAGGAGCATTAAGGCCTTCCCAAGCTAATTGTTTGATTAACATATCTAGTGGGGCCTGGATCTACCCTACGCTCTATACCTTCTGTCACTCTAGTAAGGAAGTCCATGAAGGATTCCCCTGATTGCTGGATGAGGTTACAAAAGTAAACAGAAGGGTCTCCTGGGGTACAAGCCTTTAGGGCCTTGAAGGCCAGGTCAGACACCTGCTGAAAATATGCAGCCAAACCTATGGTGGACTGGGATATAGGATCAATATATTGCCCACGACCCGTGAGCATGTCCAATGTGATGTTAAGCCCATACTGAAAGTTGAAGTGGGCTTGTGCTTCTGCCTGATCATCATATGCACAATGCCAATTCAGGAAAACAGCCGGCTCTAAGACGGCCTTAAGGAGATGATACTAGTCATAATGAGTTTGAAGCTGCCTGGCCCATTGGCACAGAACCTGTTCAAAATAAGGAGAGTCAGGACCTGATTCATTGGCTGCCTTATGAATCCAGGAAAGATCAAGCGGAGTAGAAATCCAAGGCTGGTTGGCTGCATTGGGTCCTACATTAACAGGGAAAGCTTCTCTCTGCAGAAGGTTAGAAAATTGGGCACATCTGGAGCATAGAAGCTTGGGGTGCCAGAAGTGTAGATGGCATCGGGGCTGAAGGACTGGGCTCAGGTATAGTAACAGCAGGTTCTTGGCAAGGGTATGGAGGGGGGAACCACTCACAGGGATTGGGGGCCTTTCTGCCTGATCTAGGCATGTGGGTTTATGGGGTACTGCACAGATCCATCCTCTCCTTCTGGGGAGTGAGAGATTTTGGCCATAATGCCCATAGCGGGTGGCGGCGAAGTGATAGGCAAGTTAACAGGGAAACGAGGCACATGTTTGGGGCTCCTTATGAGGAGAGGTTGCCCATTTTTCTAAAGAACAGCGACAAGACTAAAGAGGAACAGACGAGACAAGGAATGTATCAGACCCAAATGTCTTGTGCTTAGTGGGGAACTTCCGTAGTTCGTTAGACTACGCCCGTATGGCCACACGGTGTCTCCGGAGGAGAAGGATCAACCAGGAGACCACTCCTGGGTTCTGTCTCCTGGGGGGGTCAACCCTTATGTGGAGGTGCAGAGTGAACCAAAATCAAAAAGATGTACCTCCCTATCCGTGGACAGAGAAAACAAAAGAAGCCTTCACGCTCATCTCTTGCGAAGGTAAAGAACATTAAACACAAAGGGGCCAGCTTACCGAAAAACTGCCAAAGGGGGCATAGTACTCCACACTGGTGCCACAAGTAGGAAAGGCCACCATGGAAGACCAACATTGGGGCACCAGATGTTGCAGTCTCGGGGTCCCACGGAGACCCTTGGGGCAGGGATAAGCTGGCATGAAGTCAACAATATGACTCCAGGAGTCAGGCAAGAGTGGCAACAGCAGGCTCGCAGGCTTGCAGGCAGGCTCGTTTATACAAGTATGGGGCAGCCTATATACCCCACCCAACATCCCATAAGTCCCAGCGCGAGGTTTTTGCTGTGTTGTCCTGTCCGGGTTGGTTCTCTCAACAGGCGGTTTGACGTCAGCACCAGGCACGGCAGCAAGTGTAGCTTGGGGAAGTTGCATTCACGCATGCGGCCCACACAGACGATACAGGCCTGCCTGGTCCATTCCTCCTACAGTTGTGGTAGTTAAGCCTGGGTGTCAACCTGACCACATCTGGCATTAACTCAAAGATCAGCCGAGACCATCTGAAGAGATTATCCAAATCAACACATTTCTAATACAAAAACCAGGCCCAGATCCCTGTAGCAGACCAGATTAAAGGAACCATAGAACAGGAGCCTGAAAAGAGACTCTGCAGGAATAATCCAGCCTTCAGCCAGCCACATGAATGGGAATGACTTAGCCTGCCAACTTCAGCCACCCAGCCATGCTGCCTCTGTCATGAAAGACTGTATCTCACTTCTGGAACCCTAAGGTGAACAAATCTTCTCCCTTAAGTTGATTGACTGAGTGCTCTCACAGCAGTAGTTAACTGTTACATTGGTCATTTGCAATGTTAGTTGCTTATGATTTTCAACACAGCCTTACAAAGGAGCTCTGAGAAAGGAGCTTCACAATGAAGTCCTTCAGGTCAAATGGTGAAAAAAAAATCTGAGATGGGGTTTCCGGATCCTGCCCCATGTAGTACCCTTCTCTCAAGGTCAGGTTGCTTGATCTTACAGCTACTACAGCTGTCAAGTTGTAAAGATTACACAAGAGACAGGAAGATGGGAACACAGTATGCTTCAATGCCACAAATCCTCCTAATCTTGCTGATGGCCATTTCTTGAGTATGTGTTCTGGAAATAACTCAAGGCTTGTAATACAAAGAATTTTGAAAAGGTTGATTTCAACAAACTTGACTGAGAAGTCTAAGAGGGTGTTCTTAGAAGTCTAAGAGGGTGTTCTTTGGAGGAATATTTGTCTTCAACCTATTGATGACTCCTTTTTCCTCACTTTTATAAAAAGCACTTTTTTTTAAAGTTTTGCAGCTAGTTACCTTTACATGATCCCCTGCTATAGGTAAACCCAGAACTTTAATTGGTGTTGAATTTTACTGTTGTTGAACTGTAATATATTGGTGTTCTCAAGAAAAGGATAGAAAAAATGAAGAAACTTAAAACTAATTTAGCCAAATCCATACAAAGAAGTTCTTAGGAATAAAATTTACCCTTTAAGGAACTAGTCCACACAAAGTTTGGAAAGGTTATTTAGTTAAAATTAAATAGAGCTAGAGGTATCATCATATCAAACCTTAATCTATTCCTACTATCCTACAAATCCATAGTAATAACAGCCTGGTACTGGCTCCAAAATAGACAGGTAGATCAATGGATAACGATTGAAGGGTTGAAGACCCAGATAAAAGCCCGCACAATTACAGCCATTTGATCTTTGACAAAGGGACCCAAAAAAATTCAATGGAAAAAAGAACGGCATCTTCAAATGGTGCTGGCAAAACTGGATATCCACATGGAGAAGATTAAAATTGGACTCATACTTGTCACCATGCACAAAAATTAATTCCAAATAGATCAAGGACCTTACTACATTAGGCCAGAGACTATAAAAACTCTAGTTGAAAAGGTAAGGAACTTCCTTGAGCAGATTGGGCTACACCAACAGTTCTTACACAGAAATCCAATAGCACAAAGCATTAGAACCAACACTCAACAAATGGGATGTAGTGAAATTAAAGAGCTTCTGCTCAGCAAAAAGATTTTAAATCAAGCAAAAAGGCAACTCACAGAATGGAAGAAAATCTTAACCACATACCTGACAGAGCTCTATTATCAACTGCACAAAGAACTTAAAAAACGACACACCAAGGAGATAATATAGCCCAATTAGAAAACTGACCTCAGAACTCAAAACTTTTCCAGGGATGAAATCAAAATATAACAAGTACCTCAAAATGCTCCATCTCTAGCCATCAGGGAAATACAAATCAAAACAACCCTGAGATAATCATATCACCCTTGTCAGGATGGTAAAAATCCACAATACAAAGAACATCAAATGCTGGAGATGATGTGGAGAGAAGGGAACTCTGTCTCATTGAGGAGAGAAGGAAACTCTCTCTCTCACATTGCTGGTGGGAATGCAGACTTACACAACCACTCTGGCAATCACTAACAAGTTAAAGATTGAAATACCATATGACCCTGAAATGTGAGTTACCTTTTTGTTTGGTTTAAAATCTTTTTGCTGAAAAAATACCCCATAATGCAGAAATTCACTACAGTGACCAGAGCATAACCATGTTCATTGCAGCACTATTTACAATACCAAAGTCATGGAATCAATCCAAATGTCCAACAGTTGGATAATGAAAATGTGGTATATTTATACAATGGAATACTACTCAGCCATCAAAAAGATGAATAAGGAAAATTTGCTGGAAATGGATGGAATTAGAAAAAATTATAAAGTACCCCAGACACAGTTAGATACCATATTTACTCCCTAATACGTGGATACTAGTTCCAAACCCACTTAATGACATGGCAAAAGTAAAATCTCTAATACCCATTATAATCACAAAGTATTATAAACAAGAGGGAAGGGGAAGGAAGTACTCAAAAGGAAAGAGATGGAGATCATGTTTCAGTAGAGAAAATAAGCCACAGTCATGTATTGCATGCAAGTAGCGAGATATCTGGTGCAGCTCACTCCTTCCTGGTCACTTGGGACTGAACAGGTTTGATCTCACCAATGAGGGAGGATATGGGGACTGGCAGATAGACAGTAACCATCCAGCAAATGGGACACTGACCCCCACCACCACCACTGCTGTGTCCTACTCCTATTCTTCATCTACCTTGAGTCTCCTCTTATATTAAGATCTTCATTTAAACAGTCTTTTGGTTAGGTGGTAACCTTTATCAATCAGCATGCAGCCAAGGGCAGTACAGGAAAAGCAAAACTGAAAACAACAAACCACAATTCAGAACACCAAAGACCCTACCTACATCATTCACCTGGAACCAGACCAGCCAAATCTCTCCCAATCCTAAAGCTCAGGGAACCTTGCAGAAGAAGGGAGTGGCAAGATTGTAAGAGCCTAAAGATGGGGAAGACCAACGATAACGCAAAATATTCCACACAAGTTGGGGCTAAAGCAGCTAGATTGGACTTTGCCTGACCTGCACAATGGCTGACATGTCAATGACCCCCCCCCACAAAGTCTAGCATGGATCACAGAGGAGTAGGCATCCTTTGAGGCAAAGGATTAAACAGTCAGAGTTCCCACGCTAAAGGGGAGCCCAAGAAGAGGCTCCAGGATATGCCACTGAGTCCTGAACCCTCACTATAGTGGAGGATTCAGAGGGAGATTTGGCATTCACACACAAGGATATTCCAGGAGATGGGAGGGAGACAGGGGGAGGCACTGGGAGAGGGAGGACAGAAGGGATAAAAGCGGGTGAGTGCAAGGGGTGATAACTGAGAAGGGAAGGGGATAGGGAGAGGACGGGGGTACCTATTGAGCCTGTATGACTAGGAAAAAAAATAGGAGAAAAATAGTTGACACCTGATTTTTTTCCAGACGTAGATAGTTTCTTGCTAGGTCATCAATTCTTTTCTGTAATCATATATTTGGCAAACAACTTGAAGGGTGCATTTCAGCTATGGTTCAAAAGAATGCAGTCCTTCGTGACAGGGAAGGTATGATAGCAGGCAGCTACATGATTGTGAACATGCGTAATTGTGAACATGTATAGCTACTTGTTCATAATCAGCTGTCGAGGATATAGAAACCCTTACAGATTCAGCTAGACCCCCCCCACTTCCCATTTGCAATAGTTTTCTGTTGTAAAATAAGTTTAAATATTCTCAACCCTTTTCTCACATATGACTAATTATTTTGCAAAGAAAATGTACCTGCATCCCTAGACTGATACCAAAAACACACAGGAAGCCAGCTGCACTATAAACCTCAAAGTTCAATCCCAGAAAACCACTTCTGCAAGGCTCCACCACCTCTTCCCCGAACAACATCAACTGGGGATCAAATGTTCAAACTTAACTTGGACACTTCATATTCAGAATACAACATAATGCAACAGTCACTTTTGAGTTAATGTTTAAAGGCATGTTAGCTTTAAACATTCTTCAATGCCAAGTGAAAACTCACAAAACTACTTCAGTGTATTTCACTTTATAGCATATCTTCACATCTTGCCATGATTTATAATAGATAGACTTACAATTGAGTTTTGTGCTTTTTAGCAGGTTTGTAGCTGAACCTAAGGTGAAGTACGTAATCAACTAAATCATTAAAGCCCATCAGTACTTAGTACTGACTACAAAAAAATATTTTCCCTCATGCAATTAGCAACCTCTGATTAGGAAATTTCGAAGTGAATCATAAATTTCCCACTAGTATTAGACACAATATATTTTAATCATTTTCTGATTACATACATTTTCGGGTATCTAATATTTTCGTGATGTATGAGACAAGGAGACATGGAGGCTGAGCATGGGGGCACAAGCCCATCATCCCAGTACTTGGGAGGTAAAAGGAAAATAAGTTCCAGGTCATTATCCACAATACATAGAATTTGATCCAAGTCTGAGATACATGAATTGTCCCCAAGAAAAAACAGTTCAGCCCTTTCCCCTCTTTATACTAAAGAGGAAACATACTTAAGTTGTATTGTAGATTTAGCAAACTGTAAGTACCACCAAAAAAAAGGTCAAGACAATCAACTCAATGATAGTTGGCTTTTATTGGAGGAAATACATGCAGGTTTCTAAGGAAGAAGGGAAAACCCCGCGTCTAGGCTGGGTAGGTAGAAAAGACTTGGAAGAGAGGTTAACACCTCAGACATCATGGCCCAGGCATCAGAGTGAATCTTTTGTAAGTAACATGGGGAGGAGTGTGAGAGTTGCAGCTTTTTTTAAACTTAGTCATTAATAGATGGTGGGGAGTAAAAATAATGTTTGGTCAATAGTGACCAGAGTAGGGCCATAAAATAAGTATAGAATCTAGAATAGTTACTTTAGTTCTGGCATTTTCCATTGCTTATAAATGATGTGGCCATGGTCAATATGAGTATTTTTTGCTACTTTTACACTAAAATGCAAAGCCTTTATCACTCAATTATAAGCCTGTTCATTCTGAACTGACTGTTCCATGAAAGAACTTTTTTATGGTAAATTAAATTGGAAGTAAATAGAATTAAAATTATGTAAAAAGAATCAAGTACTTCATATTTCTGCAGAATACATTTTCCTCCAGGATACATCTAACCATAAATCACTGATTTTTTTGAGTAAATAAGAAACTCATAAGATTTATCAAGCACTCAATTTGGCCATAGCTCACACAGATTATAAATAGAAGATTCTAAAATAAACATCTGACAAATTTAGCAATGGAAATTTCATGCCTCCAACTAAGTGTTATAATTGATTGTTGAAGACCTCTTTCCAAACAATTACTTTCCAAACTTCACAAATTCGAGCACTAATTTTAATCCAATTATCTTCATTTCTGAATGAAACAAAAGTTTAAGATTGGAGTTCATTAGTGTGAACTATTTTCCCATCCAGATCCCTTGCCAAAACTGGGGGGGGGGGTCCCCCACCATTTAAAAAACTTCATTAAATCCAACAAATCTGTGAACATTCGTGTGTGTGCGCACTCTTCTCCAGAGAAGGCAACCAGAATTTATTGCCCTGTGTGGAAGGGACTAGATATTCTTACTGGACTTTTAGACTCCTTTCCCTCTGGGACTCAATACAATTGCATATTTCTCAGGAGTTCTCAAGAGAATTTTGAAAAAGAAAATTGAAAGTTTGAATAAATCTCTCTTCAACTCTATTGTATTTGTCAAATGTAAAGTCCATTGTCTTTTAAGTTCTCTAGCTATCCTGCCCTGAGTCTGCACAAAGACTGAGAACTTTCTAGAAATTTCTTTAAAAATATAAACTCTAGCTTTGCAGCTGCTATCTCACTCTCTGCATCAGTAAATTGTGAAGCTAGAGTTGGTTCCTCTTATTTTCTTGTTACTCAGATAGTCTGTTAGTGTCATAGCAATAGCAATACTCTACTTCTAGTACCAATTTATTAGTTACTTTTTGCTGTGAGATAACACTCAGACTCAAGCACCTTAGGGAAGAAAAAGATTTACTTGACTTATGGTTCCAGAGCAGATGCAGTATGTTACTGTGGAAACAGCATAGTGAAGACACGGCTAGAGGCAGAAGCAGTAGCAGCATAGAATAAGCACAAACTGAGAGGAAGCAGGGCTAGGCTACCATACCTCTAGGTCCATCCCCTGTGTCATGCCTTCATCTAATAGAGCTGAAGCTCTTACAGGTGCCTTATGATCCCAAACATTATCAGCATGCTGGTTTTGTGGAAGTGTGGGTCCATGAATTAAATCATTTCCACTTGAATATCTGGTAATGGTCAGTGGTGTTACTTCCAATTGTGTTTAGAGCTTACTGAATTGAAAGCAAATCTAGCTCTTGGTACATCCACAGGCATCCACTTCAGGGCTCCTATGTGAAAACAGGACTCACTCAGTTTCCAAAACGCCACCATTTCAAATCAGTCACCAACTCTACTGGGCTTCACCGCTGCATGAGATTCCCTTCTCACCTGTCTGAAGATTGAAGTCTCCTCTTGCTTAAAGATCTTGTACTAATTGTGTATCTCAAAGTGGCCTTGCAAAGAGACTCAGGACTCCACTAGTTAAGATAACTAGAACTTTCTTAAAACAGTTTTAAGAGAGGATGGGACTGGGGAGATGATTCCACAGGAAAAGCACTTGCCATGAAAGTCTGAGGTCTGGTATTGGGATATACAAACCTAGCATAAATGCTGGGTAGACTGACAGCCCATCTGTAATTCTAGCACTTGAGCACCTGAAAGGCAGTAACCTGGGAACCGGGGTTACCCAGAGCAAATTACCTACCTAGAGTAGCCACAACAGCAAGCCCCAGGCAAGAGACCATGCCTCAAAAAATAATCAAGGAAGACAGACACCTAGCATCAATTTCAGCCCCCTACATACAACACACATATACACCTATATATATGTTGCAGTTAGCTTACATGTTGCTGATAAAATTATCAAATGGCACATCATCAAACAGCTCAAGGGAACAAGGGGCTTATTCTTAATGATTCCTGGTTACATTTGTTTGTCTAGCTTTACACCACCACCAGGGCTGAAGGAACCATATCCATATAACAGCTGAGAAAAGGGCAATCCTTACTTGCTAGACCAGCATGTCTGCCCAAGTGTACACAAGGATGCCAACATCCTCAACCTGCTCTCTGTATGTTATTCACCTGTTCAGGGCCTAGTCCCACTCACTATGGACTGGGTCTGCCCCATCAATTAGATCTCCTGCAGGTTTGCTCTGGGCTTACTATCAAATATCTACAACTGTGTCCAGATCTCAAATCCTCAACCATCAAGTTGACACTTGAATCTAACTTTGACACGCTTTCCCACACAAATGCAAGCATGCACGCCACATGCACAGAAACTTCAAAAAACAAAATGCGAAGGAAAGAACTTGAAGACCTAGAAAGATGCGAATGTGGATATGCTAATTTAATAAGCTTCCACGCCCAGCTCTCACACTGTCAACCTGCCCTTGGCTTCAGAATTGTCAACGATTATAGAAGGGCTGTCGAACTGGGGAAGCAGAGACAGGCAGGTCCTTGGGGCTTGCTGGCCAGCCAGCCTAGGTCACTTGGCCATTCCAGGCCGGTGAGAGAAGTGTGGACTCAAAGAATGAGACCCAAGTTTCTCCAGCCTGTACACCACAGGAAATGAGATTTGGACAAAAAGATAGGGCTTGCCTGTAGCCCAGGGGCGGAGCCCTTGCCTAGCATGTATGAGGTCCTGGATGCCACCCGCAGCACCACAGAAAGGAAGAGATATTTTCGTATCTCGGTGTCTGTGGAGCTACAAATATAACCACAGAGGCTGATTAAATTACTTTGCATCTCAACGACAGTTAATTTGAAGGTCTAGAGGAAATTATCCGTGCGGCTCAGTGACAGATTTCAGTATCTAGTGCAAGCAGATGCTGTTCTCTCCCAGTGTTTAAAAAAGGAATAACAGAACATGAGGGAGAAAATTCCACCAGCTTCACTACCGCAGAAAACCTTCCTGTCACTAAACTCCTGGGTTTCTCAGTGTTTTCTAGAGGTAGGAGGCTATATTTTATAGGCCAATTTAATCAGTCTTAATTTTTAATAGTGAAATTTTCTTTCCCCATTAAGTGTTCACATCTTACATGGGCATCTCAATCTATTTTTAAATAAGGCTTTATACCCAGGTTGAAGTATGAACACAATCTTCCCTTGCTTTAAGATGAGCATAAAAGTAAGCATCTGACTAGTTTTCTTCTTAAATTTTTAACAAGAGAACTCCAGCATGTACTGGACTTCAGCGATGCATAAGACTTCATGCAAACAGGAACCATAAAGTGGAAAAATAAAACCCAAACTGTTAATTCATCTCAGTCCTGTTGTAGTTTGCCTGCATGGTTGCTGATAAATCAGCATCAAATGGCTTAAGGGAACAAGGCATTTATTCTTAGATTGGTTACAGTTCCTCATCCAACTTTTCAGGAGAGCTCACACCAGCACCAGGGATGAGGGAACTGGCCACACCATCTTCTACATAATGGCTGAGAGAGGGATGATCCTTACTTGCCAGACTAGCATGTCTGACCAAGTGTATACAAGGATGCCAACTTTCTCAACCAGGTCTCTGTATTTTATTCCAGGGCCTAGTCCCACCCACCATAGGCTAGGCTTTCCCCATCAGCTAGAAAAATCTGCAAGTTTGCTCTGGGTTTAACTACTGAGTCTTTACAAATGCTATGGCCAAATTGAGTGCTTGATAAATCTTAAGAGTTTCTTATTTACTCAAAAAAAAAATCAGTGATTTATGGTTAGATGTATCCTGGAGGAAAAAGTATTCTGCAGAAATATGAAGTACTTGATTCTTTTTACATAATTTTAATTCTATTTACTTCCAATTTAATTTACCATAAAAAAGTTCTTTCATGGAACAATCAGTTCAAAATAAACAGGCTTATAATTGAGTTATATGCTGAGACTGGCCATTTCCCAGTGGTATGGAAACCTGAATGTCCTAGGCCTGAGGAACTGTCATTAGTTAGGCACAGGTGTCAACTTGATACTTGAGGGAGGGGACCAGTAAACCTCCCTGCTAAGTTTGTATGAGTAGAAATAATAAAAGTAAATTTAAAAAAAATGCTACTTCTCCTAACCTCCTTTGGTCTCTGCAGAACATACAAGCAAGTGCACATGTGTGTATGTGTACATGCACCATATTCTGTTTCTCTTAATATCCCCCATTACAATAACTTGAAGTACACACACACAACATGTTGAACTGCAATCATGGGAGCACTGCCAAACAGTGCCCTCCACCACCCCACCTGTGTATAGATGCCTCCTAGAATTAAAAAACTGACTGTTCATTATGTGACAGTTTGGAGAAACATGAACAAAGGTCTTATCACAGGACACCAAAGAAAGACCACAGAAATGATTACACCCAAGTCTAGCCTAGTGAGTCAGTCAATAATGCCACATAAAAGATGCAATGCTGGGGCTCCCTGGATGAGTTCAGGGAGCTCATCAGGTCAGAAACTCCCTCCTTTGGCAGTTCTAGAACATTCCAGTTCTGGAACATTGCAGTAGGAATTCCTAAAAGTTGAAAGGTTTGTTTACTTCTTGAACCTTTGTAAGTTTCATTTACTTCCTGAGTCTTGACAATTCTGTGTTTGTGGCGGAAGTAGCCCCACAGCAGCTGTCTTCAGATGGGAACATTCCGGGAAAGGGGCTTTAAGTGACAGAGTTTTTACTAATGACCCATAGCCACCTCTCCCCTTGCCTGCCTTCTCTCAAGCTTCCGTTTCTCTCGTGCTTCATTTGTAAAGGCTGAGTTTGCTCTCATAACTCACAGGAGGAAGTTAGCTTTGTCCAGATTCCATTGTATTCTTCAAGCATCCATGATAGAGCTTAGTCCATGAAAATGAAGAGACAAAAGGCAAAAATGCCCTTCCAACACAGTACTGTGACAAATCCCACTGCAATCTTTTTGAAGTTGAAAGCGGGGCACTCTGCAAGAGACCAAGAGAGCTTCGATCCTAACTTGTGTGAGTATCTTGCATATCATTGCTCCTCCCATTCTTGTGCTCTTACAATCTTACTGCCCCCTCTTCCACACATTTCCTGCACTTCAGGATGGGGATGAGATTAGTCTGCCTAGTTACAGTGGTTGATTATATCTGACGTGCTGATTATTGTTGATTTTTTTTCAACTTTGCATGCCTCCTGCAATGCCCTTCACTCAATCCTGATGGGCTGAGATGTGTTGTGACCTCATCTTAAAAAGATTGTTCTTTCCCTCCCACTTGAGCTGTGAGGAAGCCCAGTCCTTTCCCACCCCAACCCCCAGATCAAGGACAATCTTGTATCAAAGTTAAACTATTGCCTTCTGACCTCCATAGTTTGTGACATGTAATAAGCCAGACCAGGCTATGTCATGTGCTACAGAGCTTGCTTGCCACCCTGAAAACCTACAGAAATCACACACCCCCTGTATTTAATGAAATTAGGTTATCTTCAGGGACCTCTTCATGCTATTCATGGCAGCTCTCTTCTGGGGGGACCTGAGGGCTTCTCAGTTCCTGTCCATAATGCCTCCTCTAGTTTGATGTCATCTCCCCTGTTCCCCCGCTCCAAGGTCCAGTCATGACTGCCAGTAGTTACCTCTCCCCAATGAAGGGGTATCAGTTCCTGTCTTACACAGGCCATGCATTCATTTTCTTGCATCAAACAGTGGAGGTGACAGAAAGTCACAGGAGGGTTCAACTGGGCATTCCTAGAGCTACAAACATTCTTACTGTTACTGAGCATATTAGTACCAATATTTCCACCTCTATTCTGAGTTGGAATATTGCCAATACTAAATGGCCCTTCATTTCATACTGTCTGAAATCAAAAAATCCATCACAACTTTGTTTGCATTGCCTTAAAATAAAACCAGAAGATTATATTGATAACATGTTAAGTCTGTGAGTTTCTGAACATGGAATTGACCTTTTACTATCCATAGGAATCAGCCCATTCTAATGTGAGAACTAGGCATGTTTGTGGTACTCTTTGCTGTCATTCTGTCTTGGTATTTGGAATCAGATCCAACTCAGACTTGTGCTTACTAGGTCAACACCTTCCCATGGAGCCAGCCTTACTTTGATTTTTAATGAGTTTGAATCATACACATTTGCCTTCCTCATTACTGGGCATCGTGTGGTGTTCTCAGTTCTGGTTGTTCATGTATTAGTCATGCATGGCCTTAGGAGTCACTGCCCAAGGAACTTCAAGAAAGGCCTAGCAGGATGAGAAATGAACAATACATTAAAGTTAAACCTCACCCTCACAAGGCAAATCCCATCAAAGTCACAGTAGTATTCCAAGGATTAAATGGAATGGTATCTATGAAGTTTAGGACTCTGTATGTGCAAGTGCAAGTGCTATCAGATGTGGCAGGTGAAATTATTTTTGGGACTGTAACATAAGCTGCAGCAGTCTACGCAATAAAGTATGACAGCAAAAGATTTTTGTAGAGGGTTCCTTGGCCTATTTGGATCAAGAGAATACCATCTGAAGGGCTAATAAACAGGAAATACACAGCTCACAGGACTGGATGCTGAAGCCTAACAAAGTGGCAACATGGTAGAGTCAGTCCAGTGAGGTACTATGTAACAAATGGCTATCTCCCTGTGAGTTCACATGGCAAAGCGCCCATTAAAAATCTGACTTCTGTATAGGCACCAGATGCAGAAGAGGGCTTCACCCTCATGACCTGTGACTTCTGAAAGGCACCATTACACAGTGCCATCATTCTGGGAATTAGATTTCATTAGCTGAACCAACTGGGGGGGTGCATAGTGGATTTCAGAAAGATTTCCCAGGGGTCAGCACATAAATGCACCCTCTGCTTCTGTCACACTGGTGTCAGAACACAGGGAGAGGGCTTCTGAAACAGAAGACAGTCTATAAAGTGTCAGCGTCATTACAGATGGAAGCTGAGGAACAAATACACCTTCACTCACCCACAAAGTCAAGCCAGTACGTCTTGATGGTCAGGGGAAGAACACAGAATAGTGCTTTATGTTGGAAAACTGGTGCCAAAGGAAAACAAACTGTTCATGAACATGAATGGAAAACACCAATGATTGAGGTGCTATAGTACTGCTGGTCTGCTCCATCTCCCTTTTCTTACATCCTGATGGTATTTTGGTAGCTGATAATGCCCGTGTGAGGAGTTGGCTGGCCCTCACCTTGGTTGAAGAGAGCTGCCCCACCCAAGGTTTAAGGATATACCCTCCTCCTAGACAGAAATATAAAGACCCAGCTACCTGCCCTCAACACAAGACAAGTCTGAAGTGCAATTAGCTTCTCTCCAACCTGCTCTACTCACTGTTCGAAGCTGATTTCTGCATCTATCGCCCTCTTAGACTGGGTCTCCATGGAAACCAACTTGCAACCTCCATAGACGGTGGCCAACTCAGCTTTAGTCCAAGAATTCAAAAGGAATGAAGGATTTGGAATCCTATTTGGGTGATAAAATGGCTTGCATGACAAAAGTTAAAAAAAAAAAAGTAAGTTGGTAAATGTTAAAAAAAAAAAAAAGTTTTAAGTTGGTAAATGTCTAATTCCAGTCTATAGGGAGGTTGAAGCAGGAAGATTGCTGAAAGTTCAAGGGCAGTCAGGAGTATACAGTAGGACAACATGTGTCACACATCATTAGAAACCTCACTTAGCATTTCATATGACTTACCAAGAATTTCTGATGAGCACAGAATTTTAATGACAATCCTTCAAAGTTTTTCCATGTAGTGTTGCTATCATACTACTTAGACAGTTCATCAAAATAATGACAAGTTAAGCATCTACAGACGTCACAATTGCATAACTATAAATCTAGGTTAGATTCCTTCATTCACTCTGGGTGTGTGTGTGTATGTATGTATATGTGTGTCTGTGTCTTGGGATTTGGGGCTTTGTGCATGCTAGGCAAGCACCATGTGTTTGCATCACACATGAAGTTCAGAGGCATGGTTGCCACTATCAAGAACTTCAAAGGCTATGAGGAGCTTCATTTGCAAAGCCAACTCTTGGTGAAAGCAGACTGACAGCTGGTTAGTGGCAATCCATGCTGGGAAATAGGTGCACTCAGTAGTCTTCGTTGCTTTGGCTTCTATTTGAAACCCCTCACCCACCAGAAAAGAGAAACATTGCCATGTGAACTGCTGAGTTTGCATTACTACCACTGCCCTCCACTCTGGCCAACCTTGTAGAGCTCTAGCCAGCCTTCTATCAACATTGTGTAACTCAGAAGGCCCTTTACCTCTGATTATGCAAAATGGGCAGCTTTCTATATTCACATGGAACTGATAAATCAGATTACACTGCTGCTTAATGTAAATGAGTTATTTTCTAATTGGCTAATTGAGATGAAGCAGTGCTTGCATGAACGAAAATGTATCTCCAAATATTTCAGGAAAGTAAGAAAATTGGAATTTAATACTTTCAATGCACTCAGTGAAAAAGCCTTCCAGCAGAGGCCAACTCAGGAAATGAAAAACACTGGGCCTAGGAGAGATAGCCTGTGACCGTCTGCCCAAGAAGAACCGTGCTGGCCTTGTCCACAAAGCTCTCGTGGCTCAAGCGACCACCTAGTCAAACAGGGCCTACAGGCTGAGACATCTCTTCAAGCCATATGTCCACATGGCCAATAAAAACATGGAAAAGATGCTCAAAGCATGAGTTGTCAGGGAAAATGCAGGTCAAAAGCACAGTGAGAGAACACTTGATAACCACCAGAACAGCTACGGAAACCGGCATAGAATCCTTACAATACTAGGTAATTCTGGTAAGATGGGGAAACAGCATGTGGCCTCTGTGGAAAGTGGGCCACTTAACTTTTCTATTGCTAAGAGCAAATGCTCTGACAAGCTGCTTGAAGGAAAAGGGGGTTCATTTGGCTCTCAGGTCAAAGTGTAGTCCATCCACAATGGCAGCGAAGTCAAGACAGCCAGAGCTTGAGGCTGCTGGTCATGTTGCCTCCACTACCAGGAAGTGGACAGAGTGAATACCTCATGTGCAGCTTGCTTTTTCTGTCTCGTACAGTCCAAAGAATGGTGCCCCCCACAGTGAGCTGATCTTCACCTCAGCTTACCTAATCAAGACAATCCCCCCCTCTCCTGACAGTCTCCCCAGGTGATTCCAGATCTCACCAAGCTGACTACTGAAATGACCAGCACAGTAGACCAGCAGTTTCCCAAATCCTTAATCATAGTTATTATGACCCAGCAAGTCTCTAGGTACCATCTGGAAGATTTGCAAGTGCATCGGACACACGTTTTTACACTAACCTTTGTAGTAGACTTGTTCATAGAGCCCCAAAGGAAAAACAACCCGATACCCATTCATAGATACACAGACAAGTGACATGAATAAACCATGGAATACCATCAAGCCGTGAAAGTTGGGGTACAGGCCAGTACACAGATGAACCTTTAAAGCATGTGCTCACCGAAGGGAGTCAGATACAGGAATACAAGTCTATTGGCAAACACCATCCCAGACACCTCAAAGATGGAGGCAAAGAGGGAGTGAACAGGGCTGGGGGTCATTGGTGTGGGTAGAGTTTTCCTCAGTAATAGGAATGCTCCAAAACTGGGCTGCAGCTACTTGTTTAGCACTCTACGAGCACCAGTGTATTAGATGAATACTCACAACAGTGAGCCTTACTGAGTGACACTCCACGGCTAGTCTTAAAAAGCCAACTCAAGCGTGTCTAGCAGATTTACATGTAGATCAACATTGCCAAATGAAGCTAAAATTTTATTTTAATAAACTACACTGATTATTATTAGGCAAATGTGTGATTATATTCCACTTGGTTATGTCTTTCCTAAACCAATAAAGGTTTATCAAAATAGCATTCCTGCCTATTTATGAAAACTGGAAATCTGTGCTTGTTTGGGTTTTATATTGTGGTTTTTTGTTGGTTTGTTTGTAAGACATGGTCTCACAGCCCTGAACTTGCTGTGCAACCCAGAATGACTTTGAACCCTGGTCCTCCTGCCACTACCTCTCAAGGGCTGGGATCACAGCTGTGCGCCACCCACATGCAGCTCAAGACTGTGCTGAAATCAATGGTGTTGCATTTCTGCGTCCTGCTTTGTAATGTGTCTGCTAGGAGGTGATTCCTGAGATTTTTAGATCATGCGAAACTTCGACTAAAGGAGTGGATATTTATTGGCTGCCTGGATAATTCCTGAAGTTGAGTCAAAAGTGAGTTACTTAGCATGACTTTAAACTTAGCTCTTGTTTGTTCTGAAGACCCCTATAGGATTGCTATGTCTGCAACACATACAGTTGTTGGTTGACTCAAGTTGCACAGAGGACAGGCATAGCTGGAGAAGCTGGTGTGGATTTAGACCTGTGACATCAGCGAAGGTTCTGGAATCTGCATGAAGTTCCCACGGGCACAGTGTGGACTTGGAAGAGCTTGTGCTTCCCAAGGAAAACGGGTGCTTTTATCTCAGAACAGCAACATTGGCATGTTTTTGTTCTCCATGTTTCTACATTGTTCATAGTTTCTGAGAACTCTTACTGAATAATGCAGTCTGAGGGTCTTCATGAAAATGTGCAACAACACATGATCAATGAATCTTCCTTGTGGGCTTATAGATGCCAGGCAAAGCTAAGGCAACCTGCCTTTCTCCGGCGTAAGAGCGATCTTTTTTTTAGAGACTTTAATAATTGAGGTGCTATATTTTATAACTGAAATGTCCCCAGAGGGCCAATGTGTTTAGGTGCAGTCTCTAGATGGTAATGGGCCAATGTGTTTGAGGTGCAGTCTCTAGATGGTAATGGTGAGAGGACATGGGGCCCAGTAAGAAATGATGAGTTGCTGGAAGTGTGCATGCCCTTGAAGGGCATATGCCAACCCTGGACTCTCGCTCCATCATGCTCTCACTCTCCTTTCTCTCTCGCTGCTGCCTGGATGTCAGCTTTGCATCCTGAGCCATCCCATGCTCCTGCTGATGCGTTGCCACAGGGCAAAGCACTGGAGCCAGTGGCCACGGCCCGAGAACTCAGAAGCCATGAGTCAATGAGATTCGCCTCCTTTCTGCAAATTTGCTCACCTGTCTTTTCTTCTTTGCTTGTTTGCTTGTTTTTTAATCATCAATGGTAAGCTGACTGCCCCAGGGAGGAAACCAGTGAGCTAGCAAGTCTGTAGCTCTCGCTTCCAAGTTCGGTTCTGGTTTTTTCTAAGAGCCATTTCTCAACTCTATCAGTGGTGGACCATGGATAATGCTGCTGTGTAAAGATGAATCAAATTTCTCACTACCTCCCCTCAAGTTCATTAGCATGCTCAGCTTTGAGGGTTTTTTTTTTGGGGGGGGGGACTCTCAAATGGATTTTTCAGATTCTGCTTTGAATTGGTTGTAACACTTGGTTTCTCATTACATTATCTTTGTATGAGGGTTGGGACTCCCTTCAGTCCTAGGGATTGAACCTACTTTACACAGGCTTAAGTACTCTAGTACTGAGCTACAACCCCAGTGTCATAGTTGGAAATGTGTCCCCCACAGTCTCATGTGTTTAGCAAGGTCATGGCACCTTGAGAGGTGGAGCTTTGCTGGAGGAAGGCCGTCACAAGGGATGGGCCTTGAGGTGGGATTAGTCCCACCCTACTTCCAGGAGCTCCCTTTGCTGCAGCAGTCTACAGCTCTCAGCTTCCAAGATGTCTGCAGTGACCTAGCCTCCTCCAGCTTTGGCCAGCCAGCCATGCCGCCTCTGCTTTGAGAGACTGTACTTTCCCTCTGGAACCGTAAGCTGAATAAACCTCCCTTTCTCCCTTAAGTTGATTGACTTTGGGTGTTCTCTCACAGCAATAGTAAAGAGTAACTGTTACACCCAGTCTAACTTTATATTGAGACACAGTCCCACCAAGTCAACTTGAGTGCACTTCGCAAGCCAAGCAGGCCTTGACCCTGGCTGGCATCTTCCTGCCTCCATCTCCTTGGCAGCTGGGATCACCCGTGTGTGCCACCTTACTGGCTTCTTCTGTTACACTTCCTTACCTGTAGCACTGTTCTGTTAAAGTGGTGGGGTGTGGCTATGGCTGTGTGTCACACTGGGGGAGAGAGATCGTCTTTACAGATGCTATCCATGTGGACAAAAGCCAAGTCTCACCCCTAAGAGTGGGTAGCCACAATAGACAAACTCACCTGAGAAAAAGACTTAAATATAAAACTTTAAGGATTGAGTCATATTACTGCTTATACTTAAAAGTAATCAAGCAGGTCAGATTTCCATAACCTTGTATGAGGGACCTTGTGAAGGGCAGGATGCCACCTGCATCCTGAAGATGGTTTCTCCTGTCATCTACAGTTAGTAAATTTCCTATTTCATCCCTGAGGAAATGTGTGAATTTCCTATTTCATCCCTGAGGAAATGTGTGACCTTTTGATAAAAATTAAGTATATAGCTTGTGTACTTACATGTTTAAGATGTCCCAGTCAGATCTGTCTCCTTGACTGTAGGGCTTCTTTCTTAGTCAGGTCTGCAGAGACCCAAGTTTTCTCTTCTGTGCACATAGAAAGGACTTTCTATAAGCACGTGGGACAAGTATGTGCCCAAGTGCCACAGTGACTTTTTTTTTAGGACTAACAATTATAGGCAATTTTATTCTCTCGCTTTCTGTTTGCTTATCTGCTTTAAACAAGCAATTTGTGCTCATTGTAGAAAAATTACAAAAGAAATGCAATTTTCTAGGAAAATGTGAACTATCATATCTCTAAAAGGTTATGCAAGAAATGTCTGGGCTGCCCCTGTAAGGGACAAGCAGATAGCAGCTGACTCAGACAGAAACAAAGTCCTTTGAATTTTGAATCTTGTGAATGCAAAGCATATTAGGAAGAAATACATTTTGGCGTTCTTATCTCTAAGGAATTCCAAAGCCCACTCAGTGTATCTGGCACCAGGTTGCTGACCCCCCACCCCAGTTCCACCCTAGTTTCAGCCCTTGCCATCAGCCTGCCCACAGCTATATAAATATCACAAGTCCTTTGGCTCCTGTGCCCAATTGAATAACTATTGCAGGCTTTGGAGTCAGATCAACCTTGATTTGGATCCATGCCCCAGATACTCAACAACAGAGCCCCACGGGAATTTGCCATGGACCTGTGCTCAACTTCATCACATCCAAAGTGAAGGTCAATAACCCATCAAGCCTCCAAGCCTGGGACAGATGCTATGTAAAGTGAATTCATGTGCAAGTAGTGCAGGTGATTAATAACAGACGTCAGTGCCATACCATCTAGACATGATTCACAGCAACGTGAATTTTATGTTGGGATCTGTTGCACGTTAGCTTACATAGTTGCTGATAAAAAATCATGACAAAATTGCTTAAGGGAACTGAGGGGTTTATTCTCTTATGATAGTCTGGTTACAGTTCTTTTTTCCAGCTTGATAGGAGACCTTACACCAACACCAGCGTTGAGGGAACTGGTCACAACATCTCCACATAGCAGCTGAGAGGGATGATCCTTCTCAGACCAGCATGTCTGGCCAAGTGTACATAAGGACGCCAACTTCTTGAACCAGCTCTCTATATTTACCTGTCTAGGACCTAGTTTCACCCACCAGGGGTTGGGCCTTTCCCATCAATCTACTGCAGATTTGTTCCAGGTTTAACTCAACTATTATTTATAAATGTACCCAGAGCTCAAACCCTTGACCATCAAGTTGACACCTGTACTTAACTATGACAGGATCAGTAGTTACTATGTGACCATGCATCCTATAGGAGACCAGGCATTTACTCAGATGCCCCACAGGCCTGCATGCTCAGAAACAGTGACAACCCAAAGTGATCTCCAGGGGTGGCCAAGTACCTCTTGGGAGACAACCCATTCCAGCACTCTAAGCACTGTGGAATACCAGTAGACCTTGATGTCTATCAGGTTAGGTTGAATTCCTATGCAGACTGGGTCGTTCATTCTCAGCTACAGCTAACCTGGCTGTTCCAAGAGATAATAGACTCCATTTCTGCAGTTACGGCCAGGGATTTTCCTGTGACTTGGTCCGGGACATGAAGAGGGACTATATCTGGGTCTCTTTCAATGCCATTCTCTTGTAGTTGCCTGAACCCACTTGTAACAGCATTGCCACAACACTTAGGGTGCAAAATGTCACTGCTCACCCTTCTGTTGGCATGAGTGCAGAGGGTGGAAGACAACAGCCTGTGTTCACACGCTCGCCCCCTCCTGGCCAGGGCAAGGCATGGCCTTGAGTCGCTAGAGTTGGAGAAATCCTAGGAATGACAGCATTCCCTGGAACAGAAGAGCAGGTTGGGGACAGGCTTTGCGCATGTCAGCAGGGAGTCAGCTCCTTGATTGTCAAGGGCGTAAGGAATCTCGAGGCACCTTGGCTGTGTGGTGTACATCTTCAGCTGCACAGTCAATGCTGAACCTGTGCTCCCACCTACAGGAGAAAGCAGGAGGGCTTGCTGGTAGATCTGAAAGGGGATTTCCTTTTAGAACCTGTTTGTGGGGCTAGAGAGGTGGCTCAGGGGTTAAGCCTCTGCCTTGCAGGCAGAAGGTCCCGAGTTCGGATCCTAGGTCCCACGGGGGGGGGGGTGTCCTGCGTTTCTGGTGCTGGTAGGGCGGAGCCTGTGAATCCCGGGGCAGAGTAAACAAAGAGGAGATGGAGGCGTCCATGGTGGTTCCCGAATTCCTCCTGGTTCTGCATACACACATGCATACACACATGCATACACACATGCATACACACATGCATACACACATGCATACACACATGCATACACACATGCATACACACATGCATACACACATGCATACACACTCAATTGAATAAATAATAATTAAAAAAAAAAACCTGTTTGTGTTGGGCAACAGACTCTGGTGGCAGGTCTCTGCAACTCCTGTTATCGAGAATGCCCTAAGGATGGGAGGTATACTCCTGAGATTCTATACCAGAATGATAACAGTGCTCCAAGAGAGGCAGCCCCTCTCCCCTCCCATGGGGAGCACCAAGCACACAGATATGAGTCCGCAGGGTCAGTAGCTGAGTGAGCTCTGCTCAGTGGACTAGAAATCCCCACCCTACTGAACTCTCAAGGCACTGTGAGGGAGATGCACTAGGGGCTATGAATCAAGCACACACTCTTCAGAGCTGCAGAAAATTCTCTACTAACTAGCGATGTCTGAATCACCCAGTCCATAAGAGACTTTGTTGACACTTGGGGACCAGCAGAAAAACGGTAGGATGTAACCAGGTCTCCATATGGGCCCAGACCATCCATCATAAGTTTCATTTCAGCATACACGTTACTGAGAATCCATTCACCTCTGTGGTCCAGGGCTGTCTGCCCCCACTTGATGGTTGCGTGGGGCCAAAACAATGGTTTCCTGGTTCTCTTAGGCAGGTGATGTGGGCAGCTGCTCCAGGGAGCCATGAGGAGTGGGTAACATGAAGTAGAGAAAAGCAGCGAGCCAGGAGCACTTACTACTTAACACTCTATCCTATGGGCAGCCGAGACTCGAGCCCACAGGACAGCTGGGAGAGAGCAGGCGTGACGTGGCTTGGGATGGTCGCTTGGGTGAGTCAGCGGCTGGAACTTCTGCCGCCTCATCTCCTCTGGTTTGAGATCACTCCACTGGACATTGAATTCCAGTGTATCAAACTTGCACCTCCACCTGCTGAGCAGTTTGTTTGGTCTGGGGCAGAGGGTCACCTTGACTGACAGATGCACTTTGTAGAGCTGTCCAGCACCCCTGTGCTAAAACCAAGTGGCCTGTGACTTCATGACTAGCCTGCTGAGGGTGTGTAGCCTTCTCTCCAGCACTGCTGCCCACGAACCACATGAGCCTGACTTGATGCCTTCACCCAGGCTCCCTCTCCACCAGCTCTCTCCACCGCCCTCTCTCCACCGCCCTCTCTCCACCGCCCTCTCTCCACCGCCCTCTCTCCACCGCCCTCTCTCCACCGCCCTCTCTCCACCTCTTCCATATCCCTCTGCATCCCATCCATCCGATCCTTGACTTTGTCCTAGCAAAATAGATACAGAGATACCTAGTTGATAAGTGGAGAGACTGGAGAGAAGTGCCTAGCCCGTGGGGGGTGTGTATGTGTGTATTGCCAATTGGCTTTCTGATGCACTTCTGTTCGTGCCCTGCCTTATTTCTCAGCAGGAGCTCATGGGTGATGGATATCTTTCATCAGCTATGTCCGTGAGCCCTGTGACTACCATCTTGGGCACGAGGCCTGTCTCTCATATGGTAAATCAGGAGAGAGGAAGTGAGTCAAGGCCTGGTGCCTCTTTTCCTCCTACACTAGAGTCCACAGAGGTGGATTCCGAGTAGACCACCTTCGGGAACTTTCGGCCTCAAGGGAGTCAGCTGTTTTGTGTCCATCATTCAGTCTGAGATGCTGCCTTCCCACAGGGATGACTGGGTACTTCAGGGGCAGTGAGCCGGGCTATCTCCACCCAACAAGATGACTCTAAGGATCTGTATTTGTTCCAAGGTTCCTGGTTAAGTTGCCAAACTTTTTCAGATCTTGGAATCGCTCTACTTTCATCTAAGCTCCATCTTGGGCTGTGCCTTCCCTGTTCCTAAGTCTCTGTCCCTTCTTTAGTTATCACTATACTTTTAGAACAACCTATCTCAGCCACTCAAAATTCAAGAAAATATACTTAACGATACTTCAAAATGGTGGGTTTTTTTTAACTGTGCCTTTTCATGATTTTGTCAGCTGACTTACATTGTGCTTGTGGTTTAAGGCTTTATTCCTTGGGGCTTGTTCAGCTCTTTTAGTATCACCAAGTGCTTTGAGGTGATACTATCCTCCCATGAGCCTTGGCCTCCCTACCTGGCAAGGATCGGTGCATCTAGCTGGACTCCAGGTCTCTACTAGCTAGGTTAGCATTGAACTTGGCCTTGCCTAGAAGCCTCATATGTTGATTTCATACAGGTGACTTTAGCACCCGCATAGGACTTCGACCGCCCCCCCCCAGTCAAGTGATCTCCACTGTATTCTTCGGCCAAGTCACACAACTGGTCCTAGAAACAGCAAGAGGACTTGTCCAGAGCACTGACCTGCAGCATTGTCTCTTCTGAGACGGCGCACTGCAAGAGCACACTGAGCTCGCTCTCTCTAGGTCCCACTGAAGATCCTGAGAGCGAACCTTCAAGCTCGAGCTCCAGAAGACAGGAAGACAGCAATAGGGCTCAGCAGCCAGAAGATAATGGGAAAGCAATTCCTGTATCCCCAGGAATACTAAGCCTTGCACAGGGACTAGAAGAAACCATGAGTCCACTGGGTTTGTGCAGTGGCATGCTCAAGACTCAGCGGCCATGTGCTCCTGAAAGTGGGTACAGAAGGGGAGGACAGAAAAGAGACTTCATTGGTAGATACCACAGAAGCCATTACAGATACTAAAAACCCACCTCACCCTACACTAAGTAGCCCAGAAGTATGAAGAGACCTTAGGAGCCAAAGTACATGTAGAAATGAAGCCATTGGGCTGGAGATCAGCTCAGGATCTAAATAAAGTCTTTGCCTAAAAAGCAAAAGGGCCTGAGTTCAAATCCCTAGATTCCACATAACAAAAGCCATGCAGATGTGGCATCTTACCTAGAAGAAAGATCCTCAGAATCCACAGAGCTAGCTGACTAGCCAGACTAGCTATAATAACATGCGCTGAATTGGGTTTAATTACAGACTTAAGCTCATAATGGTAAGGTGGGAAGAGCAATCAAGGATCATTCCTGCTATCATCCTTGGACCTCCATGGACACATACAGATACACACACTTGAGTGCACTCTTAAAGAAAAAGAAATGAAGACACACAGAGGTCACACATACTGAGTTCTTCCTTAGTGGCCAACCCTAAGCCTTTAGTAGAAGTTGAAAAGCGCAAACTCTAGGGCTGTGGTCAACATGAGAATCTTTTGGAGACTGCCAAAGTTTTACTTTGTAGTACATTGGGCTCACTGCTAAGTTAGCCTGCCAGAAGGAGCTTAGCAGAGCAATCGTGGCATGTCTATTACCAGGAGAAACCAACCACTGTCTGAATTTGAAGTCTCCTTTGCTGGAGGAAACCAATCTGTCCATTCTTTTCTGCTATGAGACAATGCTCAGACATAAGAAAGGGAGATATATCTGGCTTTCAGTTCCAGAGGCGAGAGGGTCTCCACTGAGGTGGGAAACCATAGCAGAAGGCATGGAGGGCAACAGAAGCTGGAGGTGGCTCAGGTTACATCTGTCTTCATAGACACAGAGCAAGCAGCAGAGTTTAAGAACCCATTACTAGTAGAAGCAGGGCAGGGATAACCTGTCCCCTGTGATGTGCCTTCATCCAGCAAGACTCTACCTCCTAAAGGTGCTAAACCTTCCAAATACTAACATTAGCTAAGGATGCAAACACATGAGTCTTTGGGGGACAACTTGTATTCAAACTATCACAGAACCTAATCCTGGTACTGTAAAGTCAAATCGAGAACCCATGACCAAGGAGATTGTAGACCTTGAGGCAGGGGGAGATTGGATACTGCTTTTGTGCTAAGTTAATAGTGTCAAACTACCTTCTAAATATGTTTACACCATGGACAAATGCTACTCTTCAGTCTTAAAGAAGCTTCCCTTTGCAGTGAATGTTGTTGAGTGATGGAGTCTCATAGCTGCTCAAGGTACAATAATAAACGATGGTCAAGTGTTCACCTCTAAATGAGACCTTTCACTTCCTCTAAGACTTAAGTAACCTGCTGAAGAGAGGTTAGGTAAGATGTAAGAGCCTAGGACAGGGAGAAGGGCTGTGAAATGCTGTTTTCCAGTCATAATTAGGCAGTTTTAAAGCATCCATGCTGGGATGATCTCTGAAGGTCTTCAAAGGTCAGCCCAGGGCTAGGATTACCCTGAAGAACACACCCTAAAGTTACCAACTTTCCCAATCCTCTATCAAAGGATATGGAGACAAGCCCTACCAGAGGTCAAGCACAAGATCAGCTGGGTTAGACACCAATATGAACAAACCAATAAGGTGTAGAGGACCAAAAACTCTATAATCAGTAGAACCTGGAGCTAACCAACGAGGAAAAGCCATTTTTCCCGGGTCTTAAAGACCTGTATATAATCCCAACCTGGCAGGTAATCCTTGATACCCTTGCCCCTCACAGGACTCCACATTTTAGAGTCTGAGTTCTCCAGGGCTCTAGTGTCCCTCTTGGATTCATGTCCTTGAGTTCCATTCTTTCTCTCCTCTAATAAACTCTGCCTTAATCCTCTGTGTGTTCTAGTTTCAATCTTCAACTCCAGCACACAAAAACCTAGACACATAAAGACCTCAGAAGGACCCTGTATCAATGACACAGGCTTTGTCATCATGAACTCACAGAAGCCGTGGTCATCAGTCATCAGTACCTGGGCCTGCATAACTCTTGTCCGATCAACCATCAGTCATTGATAGGGGAGGGTCTTCCCACCAAATGCTGGTAGGTTTTGGCACAAAGGGAATGATTTTCTTCAGTTGTACACCAGTGGTGGGCCCACCAGATTGCAAAGACAGTTCCAAACCCACAGTCACACAGACAGCCCTGGGTAAACTCAATGGAATAACAAAAAAAGAGACATCCATGGGACAGGGATTTGTATGGAAAGAGAATTGGCCAGGGTGCCAAGGAGATACAAGTTGGTAGAGGCTGAGGATAATCAGAATACACTGTGTATGTTACAAAGTTGTCGAAGAACAAACTTAATAAGTTTTAAAAAGGAAATGGGCAGAGACTGTGTTAATAAATGTTAGAAGTATTAAAAAAAAAACTTGTCTTTTCCCTCAGAGTCTAAGCATCCCTACTTAATACAAAATTCATTATACTCCACTGCCCAGTTGCTGCATGCCCTTGCCCATAGATGGGAGGAGTTTTTTCTTTTTTAACTTTATCTGAGAGGGAGAGACTCTAGCCCACACTAAATCTTTTTTTTTAACAAAGGGTAATAAATCAGACATTCCAATGACACTTGACTCTAATAAGAACTAACCCACACAGAGATAAGAGAAGCATTTATGTGCATACTTTCCCATTTGGGGCGCTATAGAAATGATAATTAAGCCTTTGTTCCTGGAAAGGAGCAGCTTACTCATAATCCCTCCCTCACTTTCTCCTGCTGAATATTACAATCAATGTTTCTAGTCTTAAGGCTGAACTTCAGCCAATGGGTGGGGGGGACAGTCCAGGTTCCAGCTGTCAGGTCAAGGATAAAAAGGCTTGTCTGTCTGGCTCACCACATGTGTAAATGTTGGCATCCTCTTTTGATCAAAAGTGTGCTGAGAGTCATAGGCTGATTTCTTTGGGACTCTACACACATTTCCAGCATAAGGAACCAAGCCCAAGCTTTGGGAAGATGCTAGAAAAGCTGCAGAGGCTGCAAGTATCTCTGAGGCTGCAAGTGTCTCTGGTCTGACAGCCAGGCTGCAGAACTGAGTCCAGTTGTAGAGGCAAAGGGACAGGATTCCAGGTGAAGAGGCAGCTGGACAGGTGGGCAGCAGCAGGGTAAACAGCAGGTCAAGGAAAGGACAATTGAGAAGGATGGGTCACCAGCAGATGGAGCCCCCAGGATAGTCTGGTCTGCTCCGCCATCTCAGGTGCATGCATCTAGGTGGTCAGTCAACAGGCTGATGGAAGCCCTTGGAGAGCCAGAGATGCGAGTTTCTGTGGGGTCCAGGTGAGGGAGTCACGCCCTCTCTGTTCTTGGGCCTGGTTTCCAGAGTATGATTTTAATGTGCCACACATGAGCCCCTACGTTCTTTTTTGTTTGTTTTAACTTTATTTCTTATACTGTATTAACCATGAATTTGTTTGTTGCCCATTACTCCACCTATTCCGTCCCACTCTTTCCATGTTCCCTCCCATTGGTTTTCCTCCCTCTCCTGTGTCTCCCTACATGTGTAACCGGGTTACCTCTAAGACGCTTGCACTAGTCAGTGCTTGGGCACCTGTCAGCGCACAAATGCCCCCCCTCCAGTGGGCAGACTACAGAATATAGAGGCTCCCCCTTGTTGTCTAGCACCAGCCCCATACAGTCCCTGAAGGCAGTGTCGCGGCTGATGTGATCTCTCTCCCACTGCAATGCCTTAGGCAACTATTGTAGCGTTCTAGTGGTCTAGTGGAAGCTGCATTTGAGTTCCTGAGTAGCACATACTCGTTATCAACAGCAGGTGCTGTCTGAAGTCATCTCTCGTGTCCTCCAGCTCTTACATTCTTATCATTTCTTCTTTCACAAGGTTCCCTGAGCCTTGGGGATGGGAGGTGGCTTAGATGTCCTGAATAGAGCTGAGTGTTTCTCTGTATTATGGCCACTTGTGAGCCCCTGTTCATCCTGATAAAGTTTATAGGATGGCACCCTCTCCAGTTCCAGGAGAAAGTAATTTCATCAATCTGTGTGGTACACATGTTGCCAGACAAATGGTATGTTCATGTGTCCTACTCAAGTGCAAAGACACACTCCATCCTTGGCATGTGGTCAAGAGTAGCTTGTAAATTGGAGTCTTAGGACAAGGTTGTATGAAATACAGTGCAACTTAGGGTAGGACACAGCCTGATATCAACACAGGTCACAGTTGGAGCTGCCACATCCAGAAGGTGAGAACTAGTGTGGCCTCGTCCAGATGGAAGCTTAGGCGTGATTGACAGCAGATAGTAGCCAGACTGTTTGGCTCCCTTGTGAGACTTGGCACCAGATTTTCACAAGCACTTCAACCTCCCCCACAACCAGAAACCTAAGGGTGTGGAGTTTGTTTGCCTGATATGAATTCCTATTGCTCCAGTTAAGGGACAGCTGCTGACCAGGGACTGCTGGAGATCCTGCTTGGTGTCTGGGTATTACACAGTGCTGTTGGCCAGTTCCTGGAGGATGCCTGGCATGGAAGGACCATTCCGTGGGCTGCTGCTGCTAAGCTGGTAAGCTTACACACAAGGTTTACCATCAGTAAGTGACAGATGTCCAGGTCACAGGACCCACAAGGGCACAGACAGAATCGTGCAAACTCAACTCCCTCGGGGGCTTTGTTAATTAAACCTGAACTTGTGTTCATCCTCCCGGTGAAGACTTCCAGGGGAGGTGGCCTGAGAGCTGACATCCTAGCTGTGGCAATTAAGCAGGCCTCGGGGCATGTAGAGGCACCTCTCAGAGTATGCTAATGATTATTAAATACTGTAATTGAGCTGGGCCCAGGGGTATCATCTGCCCAAGTAATTACTCAGCCAGACTTTGGAAAGAATCTGGTGGGGACCGTGGTCTTTGAAGTCTGCAGCTCCTGAAGACAATGATTGCCCATTTCCCCCAAGCTTCAGGCTCTGCAAGTCAGTGTAACCACCTCTGGGGCTGCAGCAGAACATCCTTCAAGGACACAAAGCATTAGAAAATATAAGACTGGGACACCCAGACTGGCTTGATGACTTTCTTCATACAACCTCAGACTCTGAATCTTTCAATACCGCATCCTTTTATGTAAACGCCAAACCTCCCTCTGAGTCTTCCACTCTAGTGGCATAGCCTGGGAGCCCCTTCTTGGGCTCCCCGTCTTATGGGAACTCTATTATGACTGTCTAATCCCTTGTCTCTAAGGATCCTACTGCCTGGAGCCTTCTCCCCTGGGATCCATGCTAGACTTTGGGGTGGGGGCATCATTGACATGTCAGGCATTATGCAGGTCAGGCAAGGTCCAATCACACTGCTGATACATGAAAGCTACAGGTTCTGTTGAAAGTTCCTTGTGTGGAATGAGGTGTCATATCCCGTGACAACTGGTCAAACCACCTTACAGGATAGTGGGAGGACCCACACCTGGACTAGAATGGTTTGACTATACATGTGTCCTGCTTTCTATTTAAACTTTACTGCTTTCTCTTGGACTTGGCTAAGAGATGGACTCATGTCGGATATTCTCTCCCCATCATGACCGTGTTGGATAAATTTCCTTTTTCTGCCTTGACCATCAGTGGGAATTCTCATTGAGTGAAGGTATTCTCTGTAGGGTGCTTGTTAGATACAGGGTCTGAGGGTCTTTGTGAGTGTGAAGAGCCACCCAGTGCTTTCCACAGGAAGTGGAACTAGGATTAGGTGGGTTCAACCCCTACACATTCCTATTCACTGCAGAAGGTTGTGTGGCCCACTCTGGGCCCTCAGCTGCAGGGACCGTGGATAAGTGAGAGCAGATACAGCCCCTCACATACTCCTCAACCTCACTGTGGAAAGGACCCTCCCCACCATTCTGGGTGGAGACAAGACTGGGCTTCAAATCCCTAAATTTCCTCAAGAACCTTGCACTGAGATCTGATAATTTGCCTTGACTCAGTTTGGAATCACTTGAGAGACACACCAGAGCAGGAAAAATGGCTGCTGTCTGGCTGCAGCCTGGATCCAAGAACCCAGTAGGTGGACAAGAAGTCGGCAGAGAACAGCAGACATGCAACTCAGGGCTGAGTGAATCTGAACTCATTTACTGAAGCTTACAGCAGTGGTTATATTAGAAAATCTAGGGAGCAGGCTTTTTAGGCCTGACAGGGGTACTTACAGAGGTGTTGGTAACCCCAAAACAGTTGGGTCATCAAATAACACTATCTTATTCCCGAAAATGCTGTCTCAGCACCATGTGTCTCCTGCTTGCCTCACTTTGAGACCTGGGTCTAGCACTTGTTCTTTGTGAATACACATACAAGCCATGTCATGAGGGTAGAGATGAGAGACAACTTCAGAAGTCTGTGTCTCCTTCCATGAACAACGACTACAAATCTGTGTGGCAAAGGGAAGAACATTCTGACAGTTAATGGCTCTAGCCAGGACATGTCTCAAGTCACTTCACCCACGATTCATTTGCCAAAGCAAGTTCCCACCCAGGGGACCAAAAATGAACAGTGTCTCCCTGGAGGGTTACGATGGCAAATAAGTAACCTGGGGAGAACGGATTCCTCCGTTGTGTGTGTCCTGAACTCCAGACTGATAATGCTCAGTTTCTTCTGGATAATTCACTCTGTTAGCAGTCCTTCAGTATGGTGGCCCTGTGTCTGCAGGACGCAACCTTGGATTACAGGGATGCACATACTTGTTTTGTTACATGTGTGTTTCTCATTGTGGAGACAGGATACAGTCTTAGGGGAATGCACGTCTCAGTCAGGCACACAATCCTCACCCCTCTCTCCGAGGCGAGCCACTCTGTTCTCATTTAGTAGCGTTCCACCTGGCCGTCTACAAATGGAGAATGTGCCCAGGGATGTGGGGCAGTAAGTGGCAGGGCCCAGGACTCCAGATTGCATGCAAGACTCATTAATCACCATGAAATAAGATGTTACACAAGCCGACTCTGGAATGGATCCAGAGCTGCTCTCCGAAGCAGCTCAGCAGATCTGCCCTTGTGGGTGAGAGCCCACATACACAGCCTCAGATTAACTCGTGAAATATCACATGTACTAGGAGAGGGCAAAGTAGGATAACTTGTAAATCACATAAATTTTAATTTCGACCTGGAGAATTGACCTCCCTTAAGTTCTTATGGCCAGCTTTATTTGCAAAATGTCAGTTGTACGGGGCTCTTTTTCCTGTTTTGACATTAGCTCAGTGAATTTTTGATTCATATAGATTTTTAAAAGTAACACTTCACCTCCAATTTTTAGTTGGTAATTTGTCAAGCCCTAATTTGAGGACTATATTAATGTGTAGGGTATCCCAGAGAATATGGGATGCTACTGTCTATAGACAATGCATAATCTATATAAAATATAACAAATTGGGAAGATGTGCAAGAAAAATGTCCATTACAAATTAGGTTTAACATGGACCAAAGTATTTTGTCTTAGAGGCTGAAGATTGAACTAAAGGCTTCACACATTCTCTGCAATACTGTGGAGCCACGTCCCCAGCCCTAGACTAGAAGATTTGTGGAGAACCTTCTGGTCTGAGCATCTAGGAGATACAAAATGCTTTCTAATTTACTTATTTGGATTTCTAATACATGTACTACAAATTTTATGATATTTGCCAATTAGACCCTTGTTAGTAAAAACAACACGCTATATGCCAAGTCAGGGTCAAGCAACATTGATCTGTTTGAAGTGAGCTGTGGAAGGTCTTGATTTCTGTCTACTGGAAACCCTTGTCATGGCCTTAGGGTATCGAGACTTCTGTGTGTTAATGGAATGTAGCAGACCTAGGAAATGGAGCACTAGGACCTCAAGGGGCAGGGTACTTTTGTCCAAAAGAACCTGAGTGCCCCCATTGGTTATGTCTTGAGTTTTAAACTCTTAGTTGCTAAGTGTTTGGAAGAACATTTGGGTAATAACTGACTGAGACTTACAGAGACTTATCAGTTCAGGTGTGGTGGTTACAGAAAGACTCTGGGATGGAAGACTGCAATGCAGCCAGTGATTGCAGGACCAGTGCAGCTGGATGGAGCAATCTGAAGGATTCATCTCAGCCCCTTCCTCGTGGCTGGAGGAAGGATGAGCAGGCCAGGCTTCTGTTAGCTTTTAATCAAAGGGGAATTGCTGTTTGCCTAGAGACTAAAAGGCTATTTGGGAGCTTTGGGGTACATGACCTGGTTATATTTGGTGTTGTCTTTAAGGGTTTATATTAATATCGTACCCAATGTGTTAGACCATGGAAGTGTCATTTATGCAGAGTCTAAGATACCACGTCTTCACCCACCTCTTGTTCATCCTGTTCCTACAGAGTGTGACTTGTGTCCCCTCTTCAGGACTCCCTGAGAGGGCTGGATATGTCATTTGCCCCGACATGCTCCTCTAGCTTGCATCAGACGTGACAAGCACACCAGCAAAAGTCTAACTTTCGATCCACTTGGCCTCACCTTCTCAGGAAGATGGCACCGCAGCTACACTGGAAGCAATACTCAAAAGGGCAATATGGGAAATCGGGGGAGTTGTACGGGAGACAGGGAGAAATAGGGTCCGAGTCTAAAAGCAGACAATGGGATTTTCTGAGGAAGAGACAGGAGTGGGAAAGACAGGAGTCCCCAGGTTGACCCGTGGGAGCCACCAGAGGGTTCTGCTGCTGTGCCTGAAGCCTTCCCTGGGGACCAGCAAGGCCTGTGTGCTAGTCAGCACCAGGCAAGATGTTGTAAGGTTATTGGCTGAAGTCTTTGGAAAGATGTGTTGGATGGAAGGAAAGAAAAGGAGGCATGTGTGAACTGATCCCCCCACCCAAAAAAAATCCCCAGCGGACCTGTAAATGCCAAGCTACCCCTGGTGCTCAGCAGCCCGGGTGGCTGTCATTGGGCAGACCGCCTCAGGGGAACAAAAAGACGGCTTCATCTCCAGGATATAAGTGATCTGTACTTGCAAATCCTGCTCCAGATGTGCCATATACTCTTAACCAACCCAAAGTCAGAGTCAGAAAGACTCAAATTTAAGTGAGGTTCTGTAGCAAGGCAAAGAAAGGCAAGACAATGCCTATGCTTCCAGCCCTCGCTCCAGAAGAATCCTTTTTAGGGCCACTGACTGTAGACCCTAGCTGATGGCAGTGTTCCACCCACCTTAGGAAGGGGGAGCGGGTGATATGGTTTAATCGGACACAGGGGAACAGGACAGGGCAGAACGGTCTTGACCAGACCAAACCAATGGCCTCTCAGACCCTCCAAGACACAGAATCCCAGAAAATTGGATAATGCCAAATTCCTTTTCAACACTGAATTGATTTTAACTGTTGCTGTTCTCCACAGCAGAATATGTGGTAGCTCAAAGTGTGCACAACCTTCAAGTTCTGGCTGCCACTCCTTTTATAGATAACACAGGGGACCAGTGATAGTACTAATGGCCTCAAGGATTGGGTGGGACCCAAAGAGCCCATGCAGGTAAAAGTTCTTAAAGCCCCTGGCTAAGCCTAAGACATTTAGTTTCCACACAATTAGGCGTGGCATTGACAGTCTTTGACAGTAGGGAGAAAAATTGGAAGTTTGGTGTTTTTGTGACACATAAAAAGTATGAAACTCGAATTCCACTTCGATAAATGGAAAGTTGTTGGGACATCCAGGTCCATTCACTCCTGTTGTCCGTGACAGCCCCTGTCCCTCAGTGGCTGAGAACCCTGTTGATCTAAGACTGGGACAGGTCCTACTGACCCATTTCAGGGAAATTTTGCCAACTTGCAGCTTAGAAAACCCAATCCTGAAACAAACCATGCCGTTAGAGGGCAAACTACCAAAGTTGCTATAAATCCAAAATATCAAGAGTTCATTCAGAGGTCAGACATCTTTCAGGATGAGTCCCTGGGGGGGGGGTACAGGATAAAGTAGACACGCAAAAAAGGGTTAGGATAAAGTAGACACTCAAAAAAGGGACACAGCTTTCCCACAGGCAGAAGGGAATCTGGTCTTGTACAGAAAAAGCTCCTAATCGTGAGTCACCAGTTACCAAAGTGTCTGCTCTGGATGGGGACCTACCACAGACCAGGTGACTTGGAGTTGTGGACCTTATATCACCAGCAAACTGGAGTCCTTGCTAGAAAACAAGCCCCTGGGGGCAGGGCCCAGCAGAGTGTTCTCTGGGGTCCTCCACTGATGCTGAGGGTTGGAGGAGTGGATTCTGGAAGTGAACCCTTCGACCCAACTCTTCAGCTTTTCATCGGACACAGATTAGAAGGGACCATGAGACCCCTCACTTTTCTGAGCTAGGAACCCTTGACCAGAAAGGAAGAACGAAAGTTATCAAGGCAAATCTGGGCTCCTCAGGCTTGGTGACTTGGTTTCATTTCCTCTGGAAAGCCCACTCTTGCACTCACTGGGATCCATCTTCCCAGCCTCTTACCTCCCCCCACTCCCTCCCTTGCTAGCCTCTAAGTGACCTACACAGAGCAAATCAGTTGGGAGTCAGTATTGAAGAATGTTTTCGTGCTTTAGGACAAATTCCTAATTTGACCAGAATGTTTGGAGAAGGTCTCTTAACAGGTCCACACAATGAAGAGACTGAGAGTAAATGTCATACCCCATCAGGGTGCCCACATGGCCGACTCCCCACATAATGAAGACCAGGACACAATCATACATGTGCCAAAGATTTTTAATGGAAAAAAATAGAAAAGTATACTGTTTCACAACACACACATATAAACTATGTACAAAAGAAAGCTGCAAACCAGTGTGAGGTACATGTTTGACACGCGCCGGCTATCTACAGAGACATGTAAACATGGCTGATACAGGTCTGCTGACACATTTTTTCCAGTTAGCTACAGAGTAAATGCATCTGATAGTTGATAGTTGTCTCCTTCTGTTATGTTTCAGAATCCAAGCTAAGGCTGCATGTGAAGGCGCTCTCTCCCCAAGGCTGACAGGAAGAGAGGACGGACAGACACAGGAACACACAGAAGCAGCAGGCGGCTGAAGGGTGGGATCACCGGTGTGGTCAAGTCTGCTGCCAAGTTCACCAGAGGCCTGGTCTCCACCTGAGCTGGACTTTCATTCAAACACATTCACCCATCGTGCCCTCACGAGGCCTTGGGACACTGTGACACCCACCTGGGATGTGACTTTGGTCCCTAGTCTTCTTCCACCCATTCCCTGGTCTCTATCACCCTCCCCCTGGGAGCATTCCAAATGGCCTCTGGAAATTTCTACCATCAGAACCAAATTCAGTCCTTGTACCACACCACACAGAAACGCCCAACAATGTCACGGAGGAAAGAAAAACACAAGAAAATCCAAAGATAAACCAATGAAACACACACACGCACACACACACGCACACACACAAAATCACATAAGGGCCCACCTCCCTATATTTCCAACCCCCACCCCCAACCCATTTGAGCCCTGTGATTACATGCCACATACTTTGACAGATATACATTTGACACTAATTCAAGCTTCATTTCTATACCTGGGGATACAACAGACAGGTATTTGGTTTTGCTTATTTGCTTCCTTCTATTTCGATGTCATGGGGTGCGCAGATCCACACTCAGCTGAAGTTAAGATTGTACTTCTGAGGACCATCAACCACTTCTCAGCCTGCTAAGAACAGCTAGAGATGCTTCCAGTGGCTTAAATTCTCACTTCTGTCCCTCATCTTCTAAGTGTGTTTGACGGTAAACCTTTCCTTCAGCGTTAGAGAACATCGTATCCTCAGACTCCCCCACGGGGGCCCACCTGTCTCTATGGGGAAGTTTGGCCCTGGGGGTCTCAGTGTCACCCCTCTAGGCAGTATCTTTTTGGTGGAGATTTCTGATAAGGCAGAGGGTGGGCTGAAATGACCTCAGAAGGGCCTTCCCAGCCCAAAACCAGCTGTCAAAATGCTATTTGTGGTCTGGATAAACAAATATGTAATTAGCCCTGTTGGGAGTGTGCGCTTCTCTGAGCAGTTTCAAATTATAGAGAAACCATGTTAATTGTGGGTTCTGCTTCACTGGGTTCCCACTCATCACACTTTTTTTTTCCTTTTATTTGAGTTTTATTTTTCTACCCAACTTCCAAAGTTCTACCTCGTGAAAAATCAAACAATTGCCAAGACGTGCTCCCAACCCATCCCTGTTCCCCAATCCCATGGCCAGAGCGTGCACGCACATTTTGGAAGCAACGGTGGTCCACTGGGCTCATAGCCTCAAGGGTCTGGGAAGGCTTTGACCTTGCAGGTCTGCAGAGGGCCTCTCGCTGTAGCTGACTACAGCCGCTTAGTAATTGACCGCAGGACTGGTGGGTGGGCAGCAGTCATTAACTCATCCTCTCAGAGTGAGGAAAGGTAAGGACCCTTTGGGAGAGGGAGGGCTTTGGCCAGTGCCCTATCCATAATCATGTCACTCCCTAAACATCCAGCTCATTGAGCATCGACTTCTGGGTACATGAAAGAGCCACTGAATAGGTCTGGAGCTGGGTACAGCAAAAGGAAATTGCAGCACAATTTATCGTGGAAATGAAAGGTCCCCAAGAGAGGAGTTGGCATATGCTTAGCAACCTGGCCCCATCTGGGACAGGCTTGGCCTATTCCCTACTCTGACCCCTCCCACCAAGCTGTCAGTAAAATCTCTAGGTACCATGACACTGATGACCACTCATCTGCACCAGCACTACCGTCCAAAAGTGTCGCCAACCCCCCGTCCAGGAGTGTCACCTGTTTCTGCCATGGCCATCCCATCTTTTGTAGAGGAGGAATGAGAAGTGACACAGGGATGTGAGGAAGGGACGCCAGAGCTGGCTCTTTAGAAGCCCAAGATCTCCACCACCCAACTGCAATAAGTGAGATGACACCTTCTGCCTTCAGAACCAGCTCTGCCCAAAGTTTACAACACACCTTCCACCCTATTCTGCAAATTGAGTATACATTCGAGGCACAGAAGTTCCCCCAAAACTAGATTGGAGTTTCCCAAGACCAGAGTTGGGGCCCAAAGACAAATGGGAAGTTGAGAAGCAGAGAACTTCCCAAGTCTCCTTATCCCTTGAGCTACCTCCTCGCCCCTCCCTCCTCCACCTCCCCCCTCCACCTCCCCTCAGACTATTACCCATCCTCCAACAGACTCCTTCACCATGTTGGGACCAACCATCGCATGTCAAGTAAAGTGACAGGAAAACCAAGCCTACCCTTTTATCCCCTACCACCTGTGTGTCCCTCACACAGTATCAAGCAAAACCCAGGTACCCTCTGGGGAGGGATTCCTCACCCCAAGTTCCAGATAATCCCCCCAGCATTGCAGAATTCCACCCCCATCCTTCCAGAACCATCCCACCCTTCCAGATCTTCCCTTCAAAGATACCAAAGGAAGACCCCACAATGAGCCAGATTGACATGTCTGAGCGTGGTTGTCCTCTAAGCGGTCCTCAGGTCAGCCTCCCTGAATGGGAGGCCTGCAAGGGTCCAGCAGAAGCCTTCGGTCCTGTGCAGGCGTCTCCAGGGGCAACCACAATCTGCCACTGGCACCCGAGTGGGCTGTTAGTCACCCTTTGTGCCAGAGAACTCACTACCGTTGAACTGGATGTACTCTCGGGGGTCCACTGGCATGGAGAAGATACCTGAAGACAAAAGTCTACATAGTTAATGACAGTCACAGTCTTAGAACGTGGGTCCCATCTTGACATCAGTTGGTAATGCTCAACACAGAGTGAGCTAGCAGAGCCATCAAAATACTCCCAGGCTGCTCCCTAAGTTCCTCCTCCCCTATAGGAAACCATCTGAAACCCCTCCCCAGGATCTACCCCATCTATGTGATTCCACTAGAGGTGTTCCCCCCTTCCCTCAGACACACCCACCTCGGTGTCATGGGACCCCATCCCACCCACAGGCTTGAGCACAGGCATCATGGGGCCTGCAGACACGTGGCTTAGAGTTTCAATCTTACAACTCTTCTTGGGAGCATTCTCAGTCACACCAAACCAGAATTCTCTGGCCACACCCCACCTATCAGGCAGAGCAAGTGGACAACAGGGTATGAGGATGTCATCTGCACAGCGCTGCCCCAGATGTAGTTTCAGAGTTCCAGTCACCTTTGGGCCTTCACACAGCAGCGACGAGTTGACCTCCAGGGGTATGTGTTGAGCTGGGCTGAGAGTATAGGCTTTCCCAGGAAACAAAAAGAGCATTCTTCTGGTGCTGAGCAGGTGCCCAGGAAACATTCACACCTACTTGTCACAGGTACTCTGTGCAGTAGGATCTGTTTAGAACTTCAAATATAGGGAAACCAAGGAGGAGGGGTTAAAACCACCACCCACCTGTGAATGGCAGAAGTTGGTCCCAGGTGTGTAAGACGCCAGGTGTGAGAAACTTTTGGCCCACCCTGCTGTTGCCCCCACAGCTTAAGTGCAAAGTCCTGTATCATTTCACTGTGCATTTCCCCCCAACCATCCACTCTCCACCAGAAGTATTGCTCCAAGAAAATAGCAAAGAGCCAATCTTCTTTCAAGGTGAGGCGGGGCCCATCTGCTGCAGGGAGAAAGAACTCCAACATGTTTCTGCAGCTTGAGAATGCACCCATCCCCGCAGTGTAGTGGAAGGCCATAGTCAACTCCTGGGCCTTTTTGTTCATGTCACACTCAATCCCTTGGGCACATGCAACTGAACAGCAAGCAGCATGATGTCTGGTTTGCATTCACACAGACTTTGATTGACTTTCCCAGGATTTGCATGGGAAGTACCCTGTCACCACTTGGGCAATTGAGTCATGCCTGCATTGTGGCACTGCATGACTAGAGGCCTGTCTTGATCCCATGGCTGCCCCTTTTTGGGTATTTCCTGAACACTCTGATCCTAGGACTTCCTGATGTCTTCATCCATGGGGAATGGGGCCGGGTGGACGAGGAACTGGGGAGAGGACTTTGAAGAGAGGAAGTGGAGCACTCCATCACACCTCCATGTGGCTGGTCAACAAGGAGGCAGGGGGAAATGTGACACAGCCATGGCAGGTATACCTTGCAGGATCAAAAGGGACAGGACTGTGCACATCTCAAAGACAAATTGCCTGTGTTAGCCCTTGATGGCCAGGGGACAGAGACACAGCAAACCCCCATTCTATGCTATCAGATAAGTGGGGGATCAGTCTGGCAGCCATCACCACTCATGGAACTGCTGTTGGGTGGTGCCAAGGCAGCCCAAGGGAATGCAGGGACCCCACAAGGAGTGTGTCTCCGTGCCTGCTGTCTAGTTTGGACTGAACCATCCCCACAGGTGATTGGGGCAAGGGGTGCTGACACTCGGCCTGCGTGGAAGAGGTCCCCGGGAGAGATCAGAAATCCGAAGCCTGCTTGGGCTTCACAGTGAGACCCAAGCTCATCCATGGACGCCACTCTGGAAGCTGCAGCTAGGTCCCCTAACAGAGGAAAACAACATTTAATATTACTTATTTATTCACAATAAAAACAGCAACCACAGAGGTCCCCAGAGAGACAGACATCGAATGCATAAGTCATGGCTAACAACATCAACTACATTGTTTTCTTGCCAACAGTTCCTCGGTTTGAGGAGACAAGCAGACAGAAGCATATCTTGGGCATTCTACAAGACTATGGGGTCTAGACTCTTCAAAAATACCAGTATCAGGAGAGACAAACACAGTGAGGGAGATGCCCTCAATTGGAGGGGGAATCAAGGACAGCAAGACAAGCAGGTGTCAGGGGTATCATCTTAGATTCACAAACAAAGCTCAGCAGGACATTTTTTGGGACACTTGGGGAGTTCTGCATACAGGCTATAATATATATTCGAGTAAGTTTCTTAGGTGTAACAACGGCAGTACTATGTAGGAGAATGCACTTGTTCATGAGAGATATACAATGTTATCTTTGGCTGAACCACCTAAAAGCTGTAGACATCATCACATCACACCTTATCCTCCAACTATCTCCGGAGTGTTGGGAAGTACTGAGGGTAGGGGGTGTAGAGGAGAGGGATGTGTGTGGCGCTATTCTCTCAACTTCTCTGTAACCCTAAGCTTTTCAAAGTTGGTGAGGAGGATCATGGTCTGGACCTTTGTTTTCTGGAAACAGCAGTCTCTACCAAGATGTGGTCAAGATGGAACCACAGAGCGGCTGTCTCTCCCCAGCACTGGGGGGACCCACTGTCCAGCGGGTCTGCATCTCTGTACTGACCACTACTGTCTGCCAACATTTGTGTCTCTTCATCTTTCTAGCTTTGAATCTCGTACCAAGTATTATTGGCTGCCATCTTTTTTTGGTGGCTTAATTTTCAAATGTGATGAGAACACTCCAAGCCAAAAGTTTTTATGGGTCAAGTTCATCTTGTGCTAAGCACCTAAAATCCTTACCCTTGCCACCCCATCGTGTTAAGGAGAAAGCTACAGAGGCCCAAGGAGTGACCTGACTCCCAAGAGCCCAGTGAGGCAAAGCACAAGGAAAGAGCCCCCGTCTTGCCTCTCTTCCCTCCTCAGGGGGGCCTCCTGGGTCCTACCAAGAACTTGACGCTGGATGTGTGAACCCCAAGTCACACTACCTTCAGAGCCAAACCAAGATTCACAAGACTGTGGACACCACTGACCTGGCAGAAGGGACACGTTCCAAAATCTACCTCAGATCTCACACCTCTGTGGATGCCTTTGGTGGGTAAACTGAGGCCAGAAGTCTCCATTATGAATGATCCACTCTCCTCCTCTCCTCCTCCCAGTGCACACAGACCACGGAGATCTCTCCAGCATCCAGCTACAAGCAATCAGCGCTGGCACCTATCACTTTGAGATCTGGATGAAGCAGATAAATGTGACCTGCATCAGCTTATCTGCTCTCCGGATGTGGACTTGATCAGGTGCACCAAGAACAAACAGTTGTGCTCATCCACTATGACCAGGCTGAATTCCCCTCTCTCCATCAATGATGCACCATGTGAACACATAGCCCTTCCGAGGGAACTGAATTTGGAGCATAGGCTTTCTGGGCCTCAAGACTGCAATGAGGCAAGAAGAAAGAGAGAGCTGTTCTGGTTCTGGAGCGAGCCAGGAATCTCAAAACCCACAGAGGAAGGTTCACTCAGATACTCAAAAGTCTTAACGGGTTGATAGTTGAAACAGCACCTTCACTTAGGATGGGTACATTTGAGGGTCAAAACGGGATGGATCATCAGAAATCAGTGAGCCCAAGGCTCTGAGCTACTCCATACCACTGCCTACTTCCTCCTGTCCTTTATGAAGTAGAGATGGAGATCACTTAAGTGAAGAATTCAAGTGAGTCAGTTCTTATTAAGTATATATATACAAGGCATGTTGACTTCCAGGAACTGGATGGCAAGCCAACCTCCAGTTTCTTCTGAAGTCGAATCCCCTATGCAAACAACCTGGTGCAAGGTCATCTCCCTCGGCACTAAATAGGCATGATTAACTGTAAGAAGGAGACAACAATTTGCTTGGCTGAAAGAAGTTGCCAAGTTGCACGAGGGAGCAAGAGAGGCCTGAACCAGAGAGACAACAATATAAAGTCGAGTAACAAGACTAACGAGGGATCTTTGGGAAGTTGCACAGAGCAGCAAGAACACAAGCAGTCAGGACAACAGCAGAAAGAAATGTGAAGACCTATATTCTGGCCACGTGACCTCAGACAAGCGCTAACCCTTCTAAACCTCAGTCTCCTCTGAGAACGAAGCTTCTTGGATTTGGAGGCTCTCTGAGCCTCGACTGCTGCTGGCTCTATGGCAACAGCCCACTCCCAGTTTGTCAAAATAAGAAAATCCTAGAGTCCCTGCCTTGCCCCACGAGCACATCCCTGCATGTGTGTTCAAAGAACAACTTGGCCAGGTCCCATGCTAGGAAACAGATGGTCCATAGGAGAAGATCTGCTCATGGGAAAGCAAGCCAAGATGCACTCATTCCCTCATCACCCTGTTGCTGAACTTGAAAGAGAGAGCAAACTCGCTGCTCTTCTTCAAAAGCTGAACTGTCAGCAAACTGCAGAAGACACAGTAGGGGCTACAGAACCAAGACCAAGCACAAGTTGTATCAGCTACTTCAGTCAGTGACCATTCATGTGAGGAGGAAAAAGACTTCGCCCTACAACCCTTGACCTTGCTCAAAAGGGAGCTGACTCTGAGAATATAGGAGATGTCACCTATATTTCTCTGTGGAGAGGAAAGCTCCCTGTCGTTTAGACCTTTAAGCACAATGGTCAGTGTGTGACCACTTTACACAGATAACATTCGTGGGAGGCTAGCTCTGGAGGGAAGCTGAGCCTGTGTCCCTCTGATTCACTCCTGGGCCTAGTGCATGGCCCTGTGGAGACACAGTCAAGGACACCTTGGTGTGTTGAAGTCCGAGTTCTGGACCCTTCCGGGGAGTGACTGAGACTGCAGTCTCAGTTCTGTGAGCGAGCAGATCCTGGTGCTGTCAACGCCTTGGCACCACATGCAAAGATGATCACACATACCCCCCCCCCTCATTTGAGGATAAATTTTACAAAGGTTTTCAGGGGTTGAGGGGGGGGACTCCTACATGTATTCCAGGCAAGCTCCTCTGAGGTGTTAAGTACTCTGCAAATAAGCGTCAGGATTGTCACGCCTATGACCTGCAAGAGCCAACAGTCTCTTTGCAGAGCATTGAAAACATTCAAGAATAGCAATCGCATCTATTCTGTGGACAGACTTGAGAGCCCCGTGCAGGGCATTTCCACACAGCAAAATCTCAAACAAGTGAACAGATAAAGAACTTGAAGGTTGAAAACTGTCAGCTTTGGCCAAGAGAGTCTAAGGTTCACAGACTTTCTGAAGGTCCCGTGTCTTAGACGAAGGGACATTTCAACACGGGTGGAGCATTGCAGTACTTGCACAGCCTTCCAGAGGAGTCCTGGATACTCCTGTTTTCAGCCCAATGGCCCACATGCTTGGGACTGGTGGCATTTGCATGCTGTGTCCTTTAAGAAATCCTGTAGACCAGCAAATGCGCTCCTTGTGCGTAGGGTAGCCAAAGCCCATTTCCATCCAAAAGCCAGGAGCTTGTAGTATGCGAGGAAGGAGTGGGAGGATGAATGGATGGGTGACTTTTAGAGATGGCAGGGATGGTGATGAGAGAAATCAGAGTCCCTCAGTGCAGGTGGGGGCCACACTGCCCTCGACTCCTGCCAGAGTCAGGGCCTGTGCTGTGCCATATTCTCTAGCCTACACTGTCCCCATCCCCTGTTGAGAGCGGGGAAGAATTTCTCCACTAGCTAGACAAAAGCATCCCCTGAGATTGACACATTCCCAGTAGGCCAAGAGAGGCCTCTAAACTCTTCCTGAGACCAACATGAATGTTTCCCTATTTACAGCTCAAATGCCATTACAGACAATCTTTTCTGAAATATATATCTATATATCTGTCTATATATTTGAACAAGGAACGCCCTGTCACTTTATGAATCAAAGAAACCACATCCATATTCCACTACCCATTCTCATCCAAACATTCCACGCAATGAGTGGTCGTATACCACCACCATCATCATAGTCACTGAATAGGAGGGAGATAACAAAATAGATAACTCTGTGTAGCCCAACAGCTTTCCTGTTTCCCCTGACAATTCCACATGTGCGGGAAAGTGTTGGAACTGGAAGTGGTAGAGTTAAAATTAATCCTAGCAGTGTCTGATTATTTCTTGGCTACTTTGTCTCTCTATATTCACAGTGCAGAGCAGTTTCACCAAGCATGTGCATCTTACTTTCTTTTCTCCAAACTGGCACTGTTAACTTGACCCGTGTGGTCTCACCCGCCTACCCCCTGAAAAGAAGTTAATATAGTTTTGAAACTATGACCATGACACACCAACAAAAGTGTTCATGGGATGTGCTGGATTTGGCAAGATGAAAAATCAGAAACCTCACAGTTTGGTTTTCTGTTTGGTTCAGTAGCAGCCCAAGGTAGGCTGTCGTGAAACTGTGCTGGTGGGAAGGGACATGAATACCTGATGGCTTCCCACCTTGTCACATGACACCTACACACAGAAGCACACACACTCAGATGGCACATGCATACACACAGCCACTCAGTCCTTGGGGAGGAAGAGAAGAGGTGGGTCCAAGACATCACTACAGGTAGGCAGTCAAGGACTCCCAGCCTGGTGAGCAACTTCGGGTTGGGCATCCTCTCAGCTCTCAATGATCCTGACCAAGGAAAGCCACCCTAGAGAGAGGGGATGGGGTGGGTAGAAATGTAAGGCAGACTTTGATGGGGAGGAAGGATGAAATCCATGCTTCATGGTCAGGTACAAATTTCTGAGAGAAAGGGGTCTCTGTTTTCCCCCCTTTGGGCTGCTCTGCCTGGCTGGAGAAGGAAAGAAATGGAATCAGGAAAGGAGGGAGGAGAGAAAGAAATGGCAATGACCATAATTACAACGAAAGAGGATAAATCGGAAGGGAGGACGAGTGGGGTCGATGAAACTTACATCCACATGACAAATGACTCTTCCATCTTGCTTCCCGCCCCACACTTAGATGGACCTGCGTCGATGGATCAGCTTGAGGTGGCCGCTGAGAGCCTGCACTCCAGGTGAGGCGGAGTCGAGCGGGGACAGGACGAGGCTGTTCTTCAAGGCGCTGGGCGAGATCTCTTCCACCTTGTAGGAGATGGAGTGGAGAGCCGGCGGCGGGGCGAGCTTGGAACTTTCCCGTGCAGAGCGGTAGCAGAGACAGGCGCACATGGACCGCAGGTCACTTCTTCTTTGGGCCCTGAGTCGACGGCGGCGCTGCGGGCCTCCCTCCTCCTCTTCCCCCTCGATGTGCACAACCACGCTGTTGGGGTTTCCGGGCAGCGCCTCCCTCTCCTCTCCTTCTAGATTCTCCTCATCGGTATTCATGGTGAGGAAGCGGAGGACCACCAAGTTGAGGAAGGCACCGATGACGGTCAGCCCCACCAGGATGTACATGAAGCTGAAGGCCACATAGAATGGCTTCCTCTGCAGGGCACCCTTGGTTTGCAGTGCCACATAGTCCCCAAAGCCTATAGTAGTCAGTGTGATGAAACAGTAGTAGTATGCATGGAAGAAGCTCCACTCCTCGCACTGGGAGAAGGCGGCGGCCCCGATGCACAGAGTGCCCATGCAGGAGAAGAAGCCGACGGTCACCATGTTCTCCATGGACACGTCGGTGTTGCGCATGCCGCAGCACTTCTTGATGCGCTTCAGCAGATAGCGCACGAAGGTGTTCATGCGCTCTCCCAGGCTCTGGAACATGACCAGCGTCAGGGGGATGCCTAGCACAGCGTAGAACATACAGAAGGCCTTGCCTGCATCAGTGCCAGGGGCCGCATGTCCGTAACCTGCAGGAGGGGTGAGAAGAGAGCAGGCCATGGTCACCAGACGTTCTGAGAGGTTTGGGGTATAGAAAGGAGGGATTCGGGCCATTTTAAAAAGATCACTTGAATTAACCAAATTTGAGAAGAGACAAGTAAAATATAGATTCAAAAGATAAATACATAATTTGAGAAGTTCTCTGAAAGTCAATAATGATAAATGTGAACAGAGTCATGCATGGGTCAAACTTCAGGAAGCCAAAGACGGACCCATCAGAAAACATCCAGAAATATGCATCACATCCCACTGGGACAACACCTTCAATATAGCTGACTTCTAATCATAAGCCAAGAAGCACTGGAGTCACATCTCTACAGAGCCAGTGGAAAGACTATGAACCCAGAATTCCATATCTAAAGAAAATAACCCTCGAAGTTATGTGAAAAATGAAGACAGCTCTCTGGGTTTCATTACAAGTGTGGTTACTTGGAGGAAGTTGTTCTGCCCAAGGGAAGGAAGCAGATGGAGACTTGGGTCTTTAGGAGACAGAGAAACTTGTAGTAAACAGTAGGTAAATATAAAACACACAGGTAGGATTCGCACTCCTCCATAAAGCTCACCTGCATTGCAAATGCCAATGACAGAAGGGAGTATGGAGAAAAATGGAAAGCTGCTGGAAATTCAGCTCTCCATGTATTACATTTACTAGAGGAAACCAACACAAGCATTGTATGGGTCAAAACTATATACCAGGTGTCATGCCCCACCCCTCAGTAAAATGGGAAGCAGTTTGCTTTTATATGGTTTAGATATCGGTGCACCTGAACATCCTTTCTTGGGGCCGTATCTTGTTCTCTGGCTCTGTCACACTGCAAAATAAAGAGTATGGATACTGACTCTCCATAGGACATCTCCCCACGATATCACTATGGTGTCACACCTTAGCAAGACACATACATGGGAGAATGAGGGAGATGAACATAACCCAAGACCCCCTACACATTATCCAGGTTCATGGGATGCTAACCAGCTTGCTGGGCAGACAGCAGGAGTCACCTTGGTCTAGACCATTCCTCCTTTTGCTTCCAATGCCGAGGGCCAGACCGTGAGCTACAGGAGCTACTGGACTCTCCATGCTCCTAGATCTAACATGAAGGAAAGCCCTTTGAAACTTACAGGGATTGTGTAAAGGACTTTAATTCTCTCAGGCCTGATCGAAGTTTCAACCAAGCCCCCAGGTCATCCCAAGACACTTGTCAGTTGCCCTGACATCACAGTTTTCCTTAGTGGACTTAAATGGGTGTCTGCTCTGTCCTGGGAGAGACTGCATCTTCCCAGGGGGAAGGGGAGGAGGAGGGTGCCAATCGAGCTCAGTGTTTTTGTCAGGTCCTGGGTCTCTTGGGTGAGCTGTGCTCAGAGGTGGTCACTCCACTGCCTCTTTGAGCCACCAAGATGAAGCCTCCCAGCCAGGCTCCTCTCAAAACCAAAGTTCATTAAGGACGCAATGAGCATCCAGCACCGCTTCTCATACTGATGATCAAGAACCATGTGTAGTTCCCACCTCACCCCCAGAAATCAAGGTTACCTGCCCTTGTCTGGAAATGACCATGCAAGGCTTAACAGTTCTTTGCTGTTAATAAAGCATCCAACGTGATGGGGTGGATTCGGGAACAAGGTGTTAGTGGGACCTTCATGTTCTGGCTCCACAGCTTCGCTGCTCGCCTTCTCCCCCTGACTATCACACTGTTCGCGCACAGCAAATCCAATGCATGCTCCAGTCCAGCTCCGAGAACCTTCCTTCCCTGAAGCTTTCTCCAGAGCCTCACAGAAGCCAGTTGTTTGTAGTTTCATTTGCTCATTGGTTCACATTTAGGATCTCTGGAGCCCAAGTTGACCTGGACCTCGTCACATGGCCAGGCTGGCCTAGAATTCATAGCAATTCTCCCAAATGATAGAACTACAAGCCAAGTCACCACCTCCAACCTTCAGAAGCCATCTTTGAATTATCACTGCAATGGGGTCTAGCCCAACAGACAAGACAAACCTCTGGATCAGGCCAATGAATTGGGTTTGAGCCCCAACTGCTGCTTCAGAGACTGTGGCCAGTCTCCTTCCTCCCCAGCTTCCACCCTCCATCTCCATGCATTGCAGCCCCCCAGGAGTGGGCTGCACTGTCCCCTCCAGCTGCCCCATTCTATCTGACTGTCCATACGGAGAAGATGATCACACATGCATCTGGGCATCAGGAAATTTGCTGCCAGATGAATATGAAATTAACAAGGACCGGGCCGGGACTAAAACAGAATGAGCCCAGTGGTTTGGAGAAGGGCTGTGCTGGGGAGGGGCTGACCTCCGCTCCTTGTGCTTCCAGGTTTAGCATCCTAATTGTTTTCCAGCAGTGTTGTTCCCACTCTGGCCCTTGAAAGAGCGAGACATGATTTAAGACCCAGGGTGTGCACAACACAAAAAAGATGATGCACATGCCCAACAGAGAGGAGGCAGGAGGCACCCTCAGCAGATTTCCTAGAGTCTGTCTCCATCCAGTCATGACCTGAGGCAAGTGACCTAGCTACTCCAAGCCTTGATCTTCTGTTTTGTGAAGAGGAACTTGAAGCAGTGTCTGCTAGTTTACATGGCACGTCATAGCTTATAGAACTTTCTGGAATCTGTCCTTTACTTGTAAGGGGCACCAGTGGTCACAGCTGCCATGTGCCACATCACCTTTTTCACACTCTTAACAGAACCATACATGGACTTTGCTTATATGCAGGTCTCCTGTTCATCCAAGAGGGGAATGGAGCTTTTGGTGGGCTTTACCTACATCATTAGTCAAGCCAGCTGGAAGAGTACAAGAATTTGAGGTCTGGAGCAGCTGCAGTCATTTTACCGTCATGAAGATAGCCCCAACCACACAGGAGAACGTCCCTGATCTCAAAGATGAAGAAGCCACACATACCCCCTACCCCCTGCGTATGAGCCCACTATAGAATCAGCCCCAATCAGAGATGCTCTGATGTTTTCTCTCTGGTGAGTGTTTGACTAGTGGACAACCAGAGGCAGGCACCCTAGTAGCTTAAGATGCTGTGACGAGGAACAATGGTGCTGCTTGGAGGACTCTGCATCTCACACAGACACCTCAAATCTGTGCAGGTCCTGGGCTGGGGAGGTGACCGGGAGGCCAGTGATAGATGGCGGCTAGCAGGACAGCCAGGTCCTAGCAAGGAGCAGCTGTCCTGCAGACCAGGCCTGTGTTAACTCAACTGCCTGAGTATTAAAAAAAAAAAAAAAAAAAAACCTGGAGGTACAGATCTTTAAATGTGGGATCTAATTAGTGCCCAATTAAAACATGCCTGAGCATCAAGGAGCCTCCTGGATCCCTGGTCTTTTCCACAGGCCCTTTGTGTTCTCCAAAGGAAAACCTGGCTGATTTTTTCTGAAAGTTCCTCTTGAAAAGGGACTTTACCTCCATTTTATGACTTAAGGGAAAAAGGAACTCCCAAATGTATTAATATACTAGTTTGCTAAGCACAAATTTCTCCTGGGTAAGGATTGAGAGAGTCTCTACCCCACTTTTTTTTTCCATACAAGGAACAAGACCCTGTCTCATGGGGTGAGGGGGTCTCATTGAGGTGTATACCAACTCCAGTGTGAGCCCAGCTAGACAGGAGGATGGCCTTGCCGGACACTCCAGAAACCCGCCTCCCAGTCCCAAGGATTCTTAGGCTTGGATTCACAGGCTGGGTGACCCCATCTGGCCACACAAGCTGGTTCAGGGAAGAGTTCAGGAAATGCTGCCCGCCTGTGACCAGAGATGCAAGGGTGCCCTCTGGTGGGCATTTACTTGGGAGGCTGCAGAACATGGATGCTGGCTTCAGGGCCCAACTGCCTGGGGTTGCCTTCTGGGTATAGGGCACATGATGGGTTTTCCCCCCTCAGAAACTACTCAGTCAACTGTATTTGGGCATAAACAAAAATATAAACGTAAATTAAGAACACACTGTTCCAGAACTTGAACTGAACCCTCAAAATTCAGTAACTCATCCCCTTGGGAGAAAAAGATGGCCCTGCAAGGTAAGCTGTATTCTGTCCAGCATGGGTGAGAGATGCCCAGGACTACAGCACTGTGGTCTTTCTAAGCCCTTGAGCCAAACTAATGCGGGCCAGATCCTCAGTGCAAACTCGCAGGCATCCCCGCGCTGCGGGTGTGTTACCCCACTGACTCATTGGTCGGGGAATCGAAGCCAGGGTCCTCTCACTGGCCCCTCCACTGCTTCCCAGTAAAAAGTCCCTTCTTTTTCTCCATTCCTTCCTGCATTCTCGACCCTCCCTAAATCCCAACAAGAAGATGTACAGACAAACCAAAGGTATATAGGAGAAAAAAAATCATATAAAGTCTCTGCTGGAATAAGAAAACCTAAATTCTTTCTGGGCATGAATACCCATTCCTTGTGTCATAATTGACACATGATACACATGGGATGCAAGCAAATGTTCCAACTACAGAGCTCTTAGAATAGTGCTTAATGGGTGGGGACCAAGTAAGCTTGAGTCACAGCAAAGCAGGATTCGTAGGATATGTCAGAGTCCTGACATTGACAAAAGAGCATGAACCACCTCAGGAGTGACTGCCACGTGTCACACAGCCTCAGGCCCCTCTGCAGTGGGTCATCCAGAAGCCTGTCTTGGGTGCACTGGGCTCTGACTTCCTGGTATGGTCCTCTGCTCACAACGGTGGGAACGCCCAAGTAGAGATTGAAGCTCACAGCCCTGATGCACACTAGGCTTGAGGTGAAGCATCCTTCTGAGGCTTGGTGGAACGCAGAGGGTTGGATAGATTTCCCAAGGCTGTGAAGTTTGGATGGAAGCTGGCGAGCTCCCCCAAAGGCGAGGATCTACTGGCTTACTCTTCTCAGCTTGAGCCCCACCGAGAGAACACCATGCCTAGGCAAAGCACTGCCCTCAATACTCTTTCCAAAAAAGCCAAGGGCGACAGTTTCTGGGTGAACACTTATTATCTGTCACTGCCAACTGTCATCAAGTGGCAGCACCACCAGCAATGGGGGCAGGCTAGCTTCTCCAAGGGAAGCATGGTGGTCATATGACTCCATGGTGACATTTAGAGATAGAAGTCCTGGGTTCTGGTGGATCCGCACCTCGACTGCTTGACCTTGGGCAAGTAACCTAGCTGGGATCCAGATATGTAAATGCAAATGAAGAAAAGAAGCATAAAGAATCCTGGCAAGTGCTTGCTTCAGCAGCACATACACTAAAATTGGAAGGATATGGAAGAAGATGAGCATAGAACAAGGATGATACACAAATTCATGAAGTGTTCCATATTTTAAAAAAAGAATCCCAGCAAGTGAATTCTGATTACTTTATGTTCTGGACTTGTGACCACTTGTCTTCATTTTCTGTGCTTTCAGACTTTTACACCTTGTAACTCAGGAATACTTCTTCTTCAGTGACGAGAACAACCAAGTCAAGATAGGAAAACGCAGGACTTCATCCCCACTCAGTAGACAAACATTCCCCTTTTCCCAAATCCTTTTCTGGATTTCTGGATTTTCCCCAGTGAGAGCATAATGCAATTACAAAGAAATGCTAGTGCTCATCAACTGCCAATTTCTTCATGAGCTTCACTTTTAATTCATCAACATTCAGAATAGGCACTGTAATCTCTTCACCTAAATGGGATAGGTGAGCTGTGGGACTCCAGTGTGTCCCTGTTGCTAGTAACATTTGTGCTTTAGCAATAAGCACATTGCTTCTGGTCCTTGAAATTTTACTCCATGTGCAAAACCCAGAAACCAATGGAGTGCCAGCACTTGGACTGAGTGCTTTGAGATACCCAAAATGTAAGGAGACTCTTTGTGTTCCCTTCCTGGGGACCTGATCTTGGAACCAGAGAGATGTTCTCTGTCATGGAACACCCTGTGACTGCAGATACCACTCCTACTTAAAGGTGATGTGCCTGGGGAGATCAAGGTCCAATAGCCAATCTGGGCTCTCAAGGTAGATGATGACTGGATGGATATAACTAGGACTGGATCGTTCAAGTTGGGATAAACAGGACATATCACATGGCTCCGGTGTGTGTCACCACCTCAATCGTGTGTCTGGAAGGAACTGTTCTGTACTCTTTCAACAGATGGCTCCAGGTTCCCACTGAGGACTCTTATCATGAATGTATGTTCTGGGTCCACAGATCTTCTACCACTCTCCAGAAATCCCATGAGCTGGTGCTCCAGGAGAACACTAGAGATACTATCAAGTCCACTTTCTCCAAGTCTGGAATCAAAGAATCACAGCTATCCAAGAAGTACTAGTATAGAATGACAACTGCATCTCACTAAGAAAGGAAGGATTACAGGTGTTTTCTCAAGTCATGGCCCCTTCTACATCTATGGCAGACTTAAAAAAAAACAACAGCTCACTGATCACAATAGCTGTGAAGGATAAGCATCCTTTCATCCAGGAAAGAGTGAGCTCAGGGCCCCCCAGAGCTCCACCCTATGAGTTGCCTTTATGGAACCTCACAGTTCTCCGAGAAACCACACTTCAGAATGTTAAACAATCAGAGGCAGTTTTTAACATTGCAGCTGTCTGAACTGACATTTCAGTTGGGACTAACAAAAGTCTGTCCAAAAAGACAAACAAAACAAATTCATAGGGCTTTTGGAGAGCTCATTTAGATATGCAAGAAAATTGGTCAAATAAGAATTCTATACACAGCTAAACTATCATTCCAAAACCAAAAGAGAAAGTAGTACTCATCCATAGGAATGTGTGAGCCAACCTTCATATCTCATCTGTCTTCCTGTGAGGTTCTGAACCAGCAGTGAAACAGAATTATTAAATGCCAGAACATTGAGTAAATCCCCTAATATACAGATTGCTTTACCAGAGGTGGGGGTTTTGCTGGCTCAATGCATTGAAGAACATCTCAGTTTAATCACTAGCTGACTACTAACCAGCCAATCAACCAACCATCATAAATATTTTCAAAGAACTAAAAGAATCCACATCTGAAGAATTAAAGCATAAGAACATGTCTTGATCAGTAGATTCAGTAAAAAGAAATTATTTTTAAAGACCAAGTAAGGATAATAAGGAGGTGACAGAAAAGATGATCGTCTAATGAGTGGATTCAGGTGATATAATTAATGAAGTCAACTATCTGGACACAGAAAGGAAACACAATCTTGCTAAAGAATATCTAAAGTAACAATGGCCAAAAACTTCCAAAATATAATAGAAGATGAGGAATGGGAATGATGAACAAGAATTCCACATCCAGCTAAACTGTCCTTCAAGAAACAGAAAAATTAATCCCAGACAATGTCAGTCAGTTGCTGAAAGAAAATTGGTCAAACAAGAATTCTATACACAGCTAAATATCATTCCAAAACCAAAAGAGAAAGTAAGATATGCCCAAGGTTAACAAAACTTGACAATATTGTCAGCAGAGCCTGACCTACGATAAATATTAAAAACAAGTCTTTCAGATAGAACTGAAAAGACAATAGTCAATAACAAAGAATCAGAGTGCTAGTGAAAGGTAATTATGTAAGTAAATACAAAATGAATTTGACCCATGACCCTTTCTTTTTCTATCTCAAAAAGCTGTCTGAATTATAAAGCAATAATGAGAGTCAAAGGCAACTATTTAATTTATAAAGCAACAATAAATCAGTCCTTAAAGGCTTGAATAACAATCATGAAGAAAGAAATGGATCTATATTATATTTTTAAAAGCTTTTTGAACCATTAAAATTAAGATGTTATCAATCCAAGCTAGATATTTTTAAAGATGCTCATCATAATTCCCAGGAAAATTACTAATTCAAAAAGTGAAAGAAAAATTGAAAGAATAAATTCTATACTAGAAAGTATCTACTTAGAAAAAAAAATGGTAGAGAAATCATAGGATAAAGAGAACATGATACCCACAGAGCATAGGTAGAAAAATGATAGACTTAACTCCTACCTGATCAATGCACACATCAAAGGAACTGCATGCTCCAATCAGAAGACAGGAGGCAAGATGGATAAAACCAAATAAAAACACCAAGATACAAAGTACTTGTTGTCTACAAAAGACAAACTTATCATTCACACACACATAAGTGGGCTTGAATAAAAAGACCCCACAGAAGCAGCAGCTGGTGAACTTGAACTATAAGTGCTACAAGGAAGTCGTGGACCTCACCTCTGCTTGCAAGCTCTTGAAAAGGTATATGGAGATATCCTATAGGAAGGTATGGTGCCTTCAGTCCAAAGGAAATGAGATCCTATCGCACTATCCGGGGTCTGCTGGACTTAACCTACAGGGACTCTGGAGCCTGTAGCTTCCCAAAGGCCAACTGAGTCAGGACCTCAAGCTCTTCCCTCATACCCTTGCTCATGACTGTTCTAATAGACAGATACTTGCCCTTCCCATCCAGGTCCACCTGCCCAACCCGGGAATGCCTAGGGCTTTCAAAATCCTGGCTGAGAAGGGGGAGCGAGAAGAGGCAGTGGATGGAGCTGGCCTTCCCCAGGCCTCAGCATCACTGTAGATGGAGGGAGAGCACAGAGACCAATCAGGATCCAGGGACATGGAGAGACAAGGAGCTTCTAGAGGGTTTTGAACCCTTTAGCATGAACCTTTGTCCTATTGCAAAGAATCCTTGAGGCTCCTGTTCTACCTCTAGTGCTATTCAATGTGAAACCTGCAGCTGCTATAGAAAAGTCAAACCTAGCATCGCTACTCCTGGTAATGTGCACAAAAATTCAGAGAGCAGAAGTCCAGGAAATAGATGTGCGTGTGCACGTGTACAGGCACAAACACAGCAGCAGCAGCAGCATCCCTTCTGAAGGGGGGAAAACTACAACCTCCTCAAATCAAGGTTCACTCAAAAACAACAGGGCGCAGCCTCACAGTGGAACATCACTCTGACCAAAATAGACAGAAGGGTTGATGTGTGTGAACCTTGAAAACCCTTTGCTAAGTGAAAACCCTTTGCTAAGTGAAAGAGTCAGACCCCAAAGGCCAAATCTAGCAGGGCTCCATTTATGAGAAGTATCAAGAATAGCCAACCATAAAGAGATGGAAAGTAGATTGTGGTGGTGAAAATGGGAAAAGAGGTGATGAGGTGACTACTTATGGGGAAAAGAGGATAGAATGGTGAACATGAAGAACTACCCTGGCAACGGCTGCCTGGCACTGAATGGACTACGTGCTACCAAACTACATGCTTTGCAATACTTAATTCTATATTAAAACAAGATATACGAAGCTACTAAATGATCATTTCTGGTGGCCACTGAAATACCTACAGGGAGCTTTGCTCCATGGGTTGAGCCTGAGTTTCTCCCTTCATGAAGTGTAGATAATTCCACCGAGTCCTTCAGTGGTTCACGACTGAGGCTGGTTTGGTCCTGGTTGAATCTACATGGCCCACAGAACCCCATTGGCTCTGGGGTTAAATCTAGGACAAAAGGTCAAATGCATTGGTCTGACCCAAGGAGGGTCCCACTCATCCATGGAGACCATCCCCCTCTGTCTGGCTGACAACTCTGAGCTGCTCGAGTCTCAAATGTCCTTGCTCATACGATGTGCCTAGGAGGTTTCAGATTAAATGGGCTGGCAACACAGACACACTGAAAAGTGTCCACAGAGAAGCTCCACAGTGCACCAAGTCCTCCCAGCAGACAGGTGTCCCCCACAGCCTGTGAGGATCTGCCTCACACTTGGTTTTCTGAATGTACTGCTCCAAGCAGCTCTATTCCCAGGTCTCCTGACTCTTAGTTCATCCCACTCCCAGGATTTCATGTTCTGGTTCTCTGTTGAATGCAGACACTTTGCTCTAATGTGCGGTGGCCTCCCGATAAACCAAGCAGGCATCAAAAACACTGAGTCAAAAAGTGCTCTCGATACACCTGCTGAGTACCTCAGCTCAGCAAAGTAGCATACCATACAGCCCTGGCTGCTTCCCCTCATGATCACATGGCCGAGTGGGAGCTGCAGCAACTTCCATTGCCAGCTTCCAGGCAGAGCACTTCCAGGGAGATGGTCGTTTCATGTAAGTTTCCCCCACAGGCTCATGCGTTTGAATGCTTAGTTGATGTTTGGGAATGTTGTGGCAACTTTGGGCAGTAAAGCCTTATTGGAGGAAGGCATGTCACGGGGAGGGGGAGGAGGGGGTAAGAGCATTAGTCTGCTGTAGGAATCCTCTCTTGTTAACTGCAGCTAGCTCTCAGCCTCCAAAATAGCTACTGTGACTTAGTCTGCCTCCAGTTTCTGCTACCTGCCATGCCTTTCCCACCGTAATGGATTGTCTCTCCCCTCTAGAACTATAAGCCAAATAAATCTCCCCTTTCTCTCTTAAATTGTTATTGTTGTCTCACAGCAACAGAAAGAATAAACACAATGATCAGAATTCGGAATTTGTCATGATTAGTGGGAGCTGCAGCAGCTTCCACTGCCAGCTTTTCCAGACGGAAAGGCACACTGCAGAGCACCAGCCTCAGAGAAGGTCAGGCTCCAGGAGTTACATCCCTTTTATTTCTTTACCAGATGCTGCCTTTGACCCTAGACAAAGCTGAGCCATCATAAGCTGCAGCCATCTGGCTAAGAATGAACCCAAGACAGGACGTGCTGAATGGTGGTGTGTGGGGGGCTGAACATGTGGAGAGAGGGACCCTCCTCTGTTCTGTCTCCTGACCTGCTGCCTCATACCAGGACCCCTCCCCCATAATGTGGGAGGTCATTCCACTGATACTGTCCACCTGGCAATCTTACAGGGCAGAGCTGCTGAGAGCTACAGGAATAAAAAATGCTATGATGTATAACTGAGAGGGCTGTGCAGCCAGGTACCATTGGCTGTGAGACCAGGACCTCTACCATTCACATAGACATGTCTGAACCCTCCTCAGACCTGGATTCTCAAGATCTTGGTGATCTTCTGGGGGGGGGAGTGTCTCTAAGTCAGATGGTGCCAAGCTGGGGAAGGGCATGGTCTAGATTCCTACCCTGACCCCATGGTGAAATCAGAATTTAATGTCAGGAACTAGAGTTGAAGCTAGCTGTTTAAGCAGCTATGTGTTACGAGGACAACTTGTTCCTATGTCTCAGTGCTGCCTATCCCAAGACACCCCCCACATTTAAGCATCCCCTGATACTCAACACCAGCTGCTAACGTATATCAGGAGGATGGAGAGACCTCTGCCCTGTGAACTGCAGATTCAAAGCAGGCTTTCTGAGTGGCAGAGGTCAAGCTCTTAAAATATATCATATCTCAAATATATAGCCAGGAATGGAAAATATTACAACCACATTTTTGCTTGTATGCTAACCTAATAAAAAGAAAACCATAATGTGTGATCTCTTTGTGCCGCAATTGCTTTAGGTTTAATCAAAGGTCCCTTGGTTTCACCCAGGACAGAGCTGGCCTTGCTCCTCCACCATATGCAAGGTTTGTTTCATGGACACTCAAAACTCAAATCAGGAGAGATGCAGGAAAGTATTTCTGACACCCAGAAATCACTCTATAAACTGGGTGGCAGCAGCAGATCAAGAAAAATCCACTTCCTATGGCATAGAGAGACCTACATCATGCGCATGCCTCCTGAGCCAGCTCTATCAGAGGACACCCTCCCAGAAGATTCTTAAACCACCATGCCCTACAGCAAGAGGGGGGATGGACCTAAATCCCAAGTTATCGCCTTTCACACAGAGGTAGACAAAGGTGTAGGGTGGGCACAACAGAGGCATAGAGATCACACAACAAGCTGGTGCAGAAGCCCAAGTGCCCAAGTCTTTGTCCCCAAGACAATTCCCTCTGGAACCAGAGCCATCATGATCTACAGCATCCCTATATCTAGTAGTGAAGGGGGGTGTTTCTAATATTTGCATGACAAGCACAGACCACATGATTGATGGCGTCTTGAGGTTTCCCTGTGCTCAGCCACCTCCCTCTGCAGTGGGAACAGAGCTTCTAGACAGAAAGCGAGCATTACAGCATGATCAGATCCTGCCTGACAGCCTGTCAACGGGGTCCAATGGACATATAGACAGATGAACAGACATTTTCCTGCCTCTAGTGGGTATTGTCTGGTCTACCCCACCCCCATACTGTGCCTTTTCACCATCAGTCCTGTCATCCCCCACCCCTCACTGAACTCAGGATCCCTTTCTTCTTGGCTGATTCCTCTAAAACAACAGACTCCATCCCCACTATGCACCTCCATCTGCAAGCTCTTCCCTCAACTAGGGTGACAGCAGGGGACAGGCAGTCTCCAAGGTGGCTCTCAGGCTGAGGCTAGAACATGGTCTCCTCTAAGAGTCTTTTTCTCAGGTGCTTATGTGGTCTTCCTCACCACAGAACCCTGCTCAAATCTTTTCAAGCATCTAGGGATATAGTGAGATTCATACAATCAAGCATGAATGTCAAATTCATTGTCAATGGGGGCGTCTAGTAGGGAAAACAGACTAGCAACAGTGAGTCTTGTCCATAGTAGGACTTAATATAATAGGAAACAGACCTATGGAGTGCAAATAGTTTAAGATGAAAAAGTTAGATAAATGATGGGTGAGAGAATGGTTGTTTGGAAATGGATGAGTGGGCCCAAGGATGGATAGGTAATGAATGGAAGGATGGATAGTGGTGAACAGATGGAAGGACGCATAGGATAGATCAGAGGGAGGATAGATGAGTAGATAGATGAAATCCAAAGAATAGACAATGGATAGATAGTAGATAAATGGATAATGGATAGAAATATAACTGGCGAATGAATAGAATGGTATAGAATCAAAGGAGGATGGATGAGTGAATTGATGAGTAGCTGAAGAATAGACAATGAGATAATAGATGAATGATGAATGGATGGGTAGGCAGACAGATGAATGGAAGCATGGAATATAGTGCAGGGAGGATTGATGCTCAATTAAAAATGGTAGAGAATAAGTGGATGAATAATGGATGGATAGACAGTTGGATGCATCCATGAAATATGTATGAAGAATGTATGCAGAGAGTCATGGAATGTGGATAGAGGACGGATGGACAATAGATTAATGGATAAACGGAATGAGGATGGAAGATGGATAGATGATAGATAATGGAGGAGGGATAGACAATAGATAAATGGATGGGGTCATGTAATGAGGCTGGAGATGGATATATGATAGATAATGTAAGATAAATGGAAAAACAGATGGACAGATAATGGATAGATGGGCAGAAGGATGGGTGCATGAATATGAATGGAAAAGGGATGAATGATTGATGCTGGAAGATGGATGGACATATGGGTAGACAAATGTATAGATGGTTGCCTGAATAGTTCAACAGGGCCAACAGAAGGACGGGTGAGTAGACAAATGGGTGATTGATGGTGAGAGGAAGGTTGAATGAAATGCACAGGTGGATGGATGATAGCATGATCAGGTGGCAGGACTGAGTAATATACTGGGTCAGCCTCTCGGCTCACCACTCTCATTCACTGCTTGGGAGCAAGTGGCACGGGTCAGGGCCAGGCTGCAGTATCGTGGAATCAAGCTGTCAAGCACTATAACAGCCCCTCTCTCCTTGCCGCTCTGTTCCTGACTTGGAGCTCCCTGGTGTCCAAGAGAGGAGCACAAGGTTCTGCCACCTCTGATAGTCACGAGAAGCAAACAAAACAAAGCACTCCTTCCCCGGCTGGCTCCCAAAATAGCCTCTCACAGCCCAGACACGCGCTGGCTGGCTCTCCCACATTCAAACCTGACTCTGCAGATTGCCTAGGCCCTGAGCTGAGGTTGGGGGATGGATAGAGTGTCAGAGCCTATGACTCCTAGTGGGCCCAGGTGAAAGAATGAGGAGGATGTCAGTGTTTCAGGAGGGAGGGAGGAAGGCAGAAAGGAAGAAGGGGGGAAGAAAGGAAGGAAGCCCTGTCTGATTGCTCTGGCTGGCCACTGTGCCTCATCCCCACTCCACTCTGGCCAGCAAAGCCCCAGGATGAGGGGACAGCTCTGTAGGTACACAGCAAGCTGTAGGCATTAACTACATCTGCTTGCATCCAAGAGTCCAAAAACTTCATCAACTCCTCCTCCTCCCTCGGTCTCGGACTACTTATATGACTATGGTGTTTGTTATAGGGCAGGGTTCTCACACACTGATGATCAAGAGGTCTCTATTACAGAGCTTGGTACCCTCAGCAGAGCCAGGCTGCCTCTCTGACTTTGGCCATCTGTCCTCCAGAATCACAAAGAACAAATTTCCGTTTGGTCTATGGTGGTGGTACTGCAGCCTCAGCCAAGGCCTACGCTTGCCTCGTCCACACTGACCCATGCCTACAGAACACGGGTCTCACCCACACCAGATGTTCCTCAGAACCAAGTCAACCTTAAGTTCTCCAGGTTTCCTCATAGACATTCAGCCGAACATTTCCCAGACTCCTTTGCAGTCAGTCAAGACCTTGGAGTTCAGTGCTAGTCAATGTGAAATGATGTCCTCTACGTCTAGGTCTACCCTGTTGAAAACCATCACATACATGACTGCAGTCATGCCTCTTTAACTGGCTTCTGAATTGTGAGGACATTCTCAAGGAGGGCAGAGCCACAAGATAGATGGAGCCTAGGGTCAGAATGACCCAAGACTCCACTCTGGCCTGTGTCAATGGAAGAACAAAGCAAATTTCCCACGTGCAAAGCCATGAGAGGGAAGAGATGTTTGTTACAGCATCTGACCAATGTTGACTAATACATCTTAGTCTGCTATTAATAAGAGTTCATTCCCCACCCCCACGAGGTGCCTCTTGTGCTCAGTCCTCTGTACCCTCACTGACTGGGTCCTGTTCCCTGATCTGTGAGCTGTCTAAAGACACAGCTACACCTTCACCTCGGCTCTGCCTGGAACCACCCCCAGCTCAGCAGCCAAAACGACTCTGGAGCACACCCTGCACAGCTACAGCTGTGTGGAAGGGATGAATGTCGGCCCGTGCCAGCCCCAGGTCATCCCGCGCCTCAGCCTCCACCTCACAGGTCTCTTCCTCTGTACCACCTGCTCCCACCCCATGCCTGCAGGGACCTGGGAGTGGTGCCCGAGGCCGGCAGGAGCTGGCAGCTTCTCTTCCGGCTGGCAGTGTTTCTGCCCAGATCAGCCAAGGGCCATTCAGGCTCAGCCTTGGCCAGCAGTGCTGGGGCACAGAGACTGTAGCTGTAGTGTCTAGGTCCTAGGGGTGGCAGAGGGACATGCGGCCCAGCTGTAGACAGGAGCCTCTGCCCAGAGACAGAGCATACACGTCTGGTCCCACCCCACCTCCACTCTCCTGGCCCAGCAAGTACCAGCTCTGAGGGCCCAGTGGATTCAGTACAGCTCAGAAGGACCACAGGGGACAATCTTGGGGATGAAGGAGGGGCAGCCAGCAAGAGAGGAAGGCCACCGTCCCACCCTATGGCACGTCAGCTGCTCAGATCCAACTCTCCCCATAGCCAGCACCCTCGGGAAGCCTCACCCAGATGTAGGGAACATGTCACCTGCAGCCAGGGGGCTCTGACACACACCTGCCCTGCAGTCAGTGTCGTGGGTTAGCGGAGGAGGTCACCTAAGTGTTCGTGGCATGCCAAGTCCGTCTCTTGACCTCTCTGTGTCCACACTGAGCTGTCTGAGTCTCAGCCTCTGTCGGCTCCCCTTGGAGATGTAGAAACTCGGAGCACAGTGCCTAGTCCAGGGGCACCACCGCACATGGCCACTCGAAGATCTGAGCAGAGCTGGTCCAATGTTCCAATGCAGGTCCTGCACCCTCTGCTCCCACAAGTGAAATGCGAACTCTTGCTCACCACCTCCAAGGTCTTACCCACCTGGCCCGGTCTCTCTATGGCTTCCCCCAGCTCCCCCCAGCTTTCCTCCAACCTCTCCCCTGACTATGAGCTTCAGGTCCACGTCCTATTCAACATCTGTCTCCCCCGCACACGTGTGGCCTTCATGTCTGTTCTTACTGTCTGCAGGCCGCAGCATCTAGCGCTGCAGGCATATGAGCTGAATGGAAATGATGCCATCCGCGGCTGTGCGCTGTGAGTCAGCCCAGCAAGCCCCTCAGCCAGCCTCCCTCCCAGCATCTTCAAGGACTTCATGACTTCACGTGGGAACACTCAGCGTGGAGGGGAGGAGGGAAGGGGGGGAGAAAAGAGAAGAGGGAAAGGGGGAAGGGAAGGAAAGAGAAGAGGGAAATGTGTGAGGGGAGGAGGAGAAAGAAAGGGAGAGGGGAAGAGGAAAGAGAGGAGGGGGAAAAGGAAGAGGGGAAAGGGGGGGAACAGAAGGGGTGGGGAAAGTAAAGGTGTGAGGTAATCTGCACTTAGGAGTGTGGACCTGGCTCTACAGACTTCCGCCTTTCCCTGAAGGTCTGTCTGAGCTGAGCCAGGGTAGTTGTTCAATTAAATGCAGGGACGTCTGCCCCATGTGGAGGGGCTGCACAGAGTTCTAGAGACCAACCTGCCTGGGGAGGATGCAGAGAATCAGTCTTCCATGCTGGGAAAGCTCCAGGTCACCTAGAGTAATTGTCCCGCCCCTTTAGATTCATCCTACTTGGGAGAGGTATCAGGATGTACCCAATCAAACTAACAGTTCCAGAAGCCAGGTGCTGAGCACTGTATCCAGAGCCCAGGTGGAGAGGGGCAGGGGAGTGGAGGGCTCTTTCCAGGACTCCTTCTTCTGGTAGCCCCAGCAGTGACTGAGGACCAGGCCCCCAGGTGTCCCCTGGCTCAGAGGAAGTCAACAAGGCCAGCAGGTACTCAGGGCCACACAGGGAGGCCTCTGGGAAACAGACAAGCTCCCTACAGGCCACCCACCACTTCTTGCAAACACCTGCTGTTCAGATTCGTGGGCTGCTGTTTTTCAAGGATCTGCTTTTCTGAAAGACCCAAAGAATATTCTAGAACAGTTAAATATAGCTCTCGTGAAAGCTGTCCCATTTACATGCCCATGTTCATTCAACAAACATTCTCCAAGGGCCTGCTTGGTGCCAGACACTGGTGGGTGGACGCCTTAGCCACTGTGGGGTGAAGAACATGGTCCCATGCAGAGGTGCTGGGGGCAGTGGACAAAGGCCAGCTCGAAGAACACTCAGGAAGACACAGGGTGCCAGGTGCTGAGCTGACAGGAGTCCCGAGGCTACAGGGACACCCAGGAGGGGCTCCTAATGCCAGAGAAGGCTTCACACTGGAGGGGTCTTCAGTGGCGAGGCTGCCCACCATAGCCTGTGACTCAGTCTGCATGGGGCCAATGTGGAGTGAGGAACAGACAACTGGGACTTCAGGGGTCATGGTACATGATGATGTAGGTCGCTGAGACCCAGCGGTGGCTTCTCAGCAGGGTAGTGACCTGTCTGCTCTGACAGCAGCAGGTAGCCATTCCAATGTCCTTCGCACAGCCCTGAGCGGCCACGGCAGGGCATGTGGAGTAGGGATAGCTGTCCTGGCATGATGTTGCATAATGCCTGGTCCCCCTCCCCCACTGGCCCTTTAAAACAAATGCTTAGATCATCCCTGGAGGAAGCCAAAAAACCAGACAGGGGCCTCACATGGATGCCAGAATGGATCCAGGCTGGAGAACAAAACCCAGAAAAACAGTCCCACTAGTTGGGGCAGGCAGCAGGCAGCTCCTCCTGAAGGCAGAGAAGACAAGACCAGAGCTGGTGGCTACCCCCACCCGTAGCAGGTAGAAAGGATGGGGTGGCCAGGCACTCCGCACCTCAAGGGAAGGGGTGGTAAAAATGCTTAAGACCATGCCAGCAACATCCTGATAGCTTCTGGCTCCTCTCCTTTGGGACATTCTAGGAGAAGATCACCCACCTACCAACAGCTTCCTTCCACCCTCCCCTAACATCAGTTGCCAACTGCTCTCCCTCCTCCCCTCCACTCCCAGAGGTGCTCCCCTAGCACTATCTTCCTTATCCCCACCACTCCCTCTCCTCCTCTCCATTCCCAGAAGTGTTCCCTAGCACTATCTTCCTCCTGCTCCTCTTCCTCCCTTCCACTCTGAGGTGCTGCCTTAACAATAGCCCATTTCAGCTCTACTATCTCTTCCCATTTTGTGGGTCCCTTAGGTTATGATGAGACATCAACGCAACAGTTGGTGACCCCTATCTTCCAGGAGCTGTATGAGGCTTTCCATGTATGCAGCCAACCTGTGTGTGAACAGGGAAGGCAGATGTGGTCACCACTGCCCACCAGACACTCTGCCCAGATATGCTCACATTTCAGCGTGGCTCTTGTCCGTGTTCCTTATGTTAACACAATATTCAATGAACCCACAGTGAAGTTGTGGTAATGTGTAACTATGCCATTTAGTGCTACACACTTGTGGCAACCATAGTTACAGAATGTTTCCTTTTCTCCCTTTCTCCCAGAGAGCTCTGAGAACATGTGAGCCCATACCCTAGTCACTAAGAAGGTAAATGTATGTGAAGATATACACACCCTGAATTTCCACAGTATCTGCACAACAGAATTTGTACCTTTTGTTGTGAACCATGTCAAAATCTTCCTAGAAAGAAAGGTGTAAAAAATGGGCTAGAACATTAAGCATTTCAATAACAAGTGTTAATAAAATGCAGGCTTGGGAACCATCAGAGAAGAGAAAAGCCACAGACAAGAAGCACCAAGTTGGTCATCACCACCAAGAAAAAGTAATGAACATGAACCCTCAATGTATCTCGCCACATGGCTTCAAAATACATAGTGCAAAGGTGGCCAGAAATGCAAGAACATGAAAAACCACAGTGCCAAGCACCAGCTGGGAACTCTGCTGATCTTCCACGGAAGTCAGACAGATGCATCATCATCATCATCACCAGCTGAAAACTCCACCCATCTTCCACAGAAGTCAGATGCATTATCATCATCACCAGCATCATCACCAGCTGGGAACCACGCCCATCTTCCACAGACGTCAGATGCATCATCACCATCATCATCATCAGTGTACAAAGGAAGGGACAAGAGCTAAAATACCTGTGAAGACAGACACCTGGGTCATCTTGCGGTGGTGGGGAGGGGGGACGGAGCGCCTGCTCCTCCTGCAAAGGACTTGCGCCTCACCCACATAATGAGAATCTTGAGACCTGTGTGACTCGACACCCAGGATGGTTAGGCCAGTGCTCGCTCTTTTCCCAGCCCTTGGGAAAGTTAATATATAGAGTTTGAGGTAACGGAATTGGGGATAGCTTTATACACAGAAAAAGAAATAATCATTCTTTTCAGATAGCTGTAGGGCTTGACAAATGGGGATCCTTTGGCTACAAAGAATACACTGATGCATTTTAAAATATGGAAATGATGCATCTGAAATGTAACACTTGGCAGGTTTGGTGTTTTAAGTGTTGAAATGCAATAACAAGCCTAAGTTTTCCAAACATTTGGTTGCCTACTTTTGTAATTATCAGTCTTTTTTTTTTATCATTACAGGTGACAAAGATCAGAGCACTGAGGGTAGAAACAGAGTCCCGGGACACTCAGTTAGTAAATGTCACAACAACCTGGCACCAAAGCTCATGATTGTTTTTGCTGTGCTAATGTGCATTCATGTGCTTATATGTTCCTGTAACTTGAAAACACACTTGAAATAAATCAAACAAATAATCTGCAGATAATTGATCAGGATAATAAAAACCCATCTGACAATTATTTACAACTCATTGAATGATTGTGCAAAAACTCAACTTGCAAGCTATTTAAAAATATGCCATAGGATGCAGCCAAAGAAGCAAACAGAGGAAAACACATAGCTTTTAGCACATTTATTTTTTAAAAAGTAAAAGAAAAAGGAAGAAAAGACAAATCATGGGAGAGGGAGGGAGGGGACTGGGGTACCTATTAAGTTTGTATGAGTGGAAAAAATAAAGTCACAAAAAAAGACAGCATGGAACTGTGAAAAAATAAATACAAATAAGCATTCATTAATATAAAAGAAAAAATCAAGATAACCCTTTAAAAAACAATGAAAACTGATCGTTAAGTCTCCATATTTTCAAACAAGAGCCAAAGACACCACGTTTGTCATCCCAAGCCAGTGAGCTCATGCCAGCCCAGAACCCCAGTCAGCCTGGGGACTGGAAGGAGAGAGAGAAACCCACTCGATGGAAAGGGAATGGAGAGCCGGATGAAAATGCCAGGAGAGGAAGGAGGGCAGCAAAGTGGATGCAGAGTGTTAGGCTGCTGAGTGAGCAGGCACGTTGAGGCCTGGCTGAGGCCTGGCAGATGAAGGGGCCGATCCTCCTATCATGAACTGGATAGGGTAATGAGTGACAGGTGCACAGAGAATAAGTGATGTCATGGAGCACTATGGAATGACAGGCGCACAGAGGACTGAGTGATGTCATAGTGAATTGGGGGATGAATGACAGATACATGGAGAATGATATCATGGAGTCCAGGGAGGTGACAGGTACACAGAATGAGTGATGTCAGAGTGAATTGGGGAATGAATGACAGATGAATGGAGTACTGAGTGATGTCATAGTGCATAGGAGAATGAATGACAGATGCCTGGGGTACTGAGTGATATCAGTGCACAGGAGAATGGCAGCTTCAGAGGACTGAGTGATGTCATGGTGAACAGGGCAGTGACATTGAGGGATGAATGAAAGGTACTGAGTGATGTCATAGTGCATAGGAAAATGAATGGCAGGTAAATGGAGGACTGGGCAATGTAATAATTCTTAGAAGAAAGAGTGTCGTGTATGGAGAACTGAATGATGTAATGGGACACTTGGGAACGAGTGCAGGTGCATGGAGGACTGAGCAATGTGTGTACAGAAACGAATTACAGGTGCATGATGGACTGTGATGGAATGATGCATAGGATGAGTGACAGGTGCATGAAAAACCAAGTGTGGCCATGAAGGACTGAGTTATGCAATGGCAGCTAGGAGGATGAGTGACAGGTGGGTGATGGGTATGTGAGGAGAAATGAATGAGGAGGATAAAGATGACCTAAAGAGAATGTGCTAGATGAAAATGAGTGGCAGGATGACAGAGACAGGTGCTTGGAGGACTCAGTGATGCAATGTGAATGGGGAATGAGTGACATGTAGATGGAGGACCAGAAGACACAATGATGGGTGAAGAGTAAATGCAGATCTATGGAGGCCCAAATGATACAATGGCAGAGGAATTCATGGCAGATATCAAGGTGCTGTGTAACGGGAGCAGAGTAATGGATGTCAGGGATAGGGAGGGACATGAGACACCATGCAAGCAGGTGAGGGAATTACAGGTAGAGAGACAATCATGCTAGAAAATGAATGGCTGGTGGGGAGATGATGGCAGGGCATGTGGGTGGCTGAGTAGGACAATGGTTGGTGGTAGGTGACAGCTTCCTGTAGGATCGAGTGGCAGTGTCCAACAGAAAAATGAATGCTATGCTCATAGAGAAACAAGTGATTTAGGAATGAATGACAGGTAGAATCCAGCAATGCAATAGCTGGATGCAGAATGAATGGCAGGTTTGTGTTGACATGAGTGGCAGCTCCATGGAGGATGAGCAAACCACTGTCAGGTGTGGAGTGACAAGTGCATTGAACATGGAGCACATATCAGCAGAAGAGATGGACTGGCAAGTGCTTGCGGGACTGAGAGAATGAAAACCTAGATGCATGGAGGACCCAGTGGGCTATGAATGATGGATGGGTGGGTGTGGCTGAGAGTGACAGATAACAAGTACAAGTACTGAGTGACACAGTGTTGGTGGGACAATGAGTCACAAACAGGTCCATAGAGGACTGAGTGGTAGGGTGAGGACGGCTGAGTGTGTGGTCATGAAGCATGTGCACTGGCCTAGGCAGATAGAGATAGCCATGGGCAGAGAGAAGAGATGTCCACAGAAACCTGGCTTACTGTCTGCCCCTGCTCTTCCCCTTTCTGGACTTCCTAGGTTAGGTGAGCCAGGACAGCAGGTGAAGACAGTGGTGCATGGAAGTCCTCGCTCTCACCTCATTTGTGTGTCAAAGCACTAGGCTGTCTTCATACTGCTAGGGAGAAGTGTGCTTTATGCTGCCTGATGCGAGCAGCCCTGCAGCTTTGACTCCTCCCTGATGGCTGTGAGCAGGCTGTTTGCTGAGTGGGTAGCCGGATCTGGGAGGTGGAGATGTCTGCAGTGCCCTCGTGCAACATCAGCATGGCAGTCACCACCCTGGTCATGAGTCCAGAACCCTGGAAGCTAGAGAGTGTCTGGGTCCATGCCCCATGGGCTCAGCAGGCCCCTGGAGTGGTGAGTGACATGGCAGACAAGCGGAACATGCAGGCCCACATTTCCCTGGGACGATCCTCCACCCCCCAGCCAGGGCCTGCAGTAAGGAGACCCAACTGCATCTAGATTTCAAGCCCTCTACAGTGTGTACCGCCTTGTCTGTCTGTCCCACTTTGTCAAGTGTGACAGTGTCCAACCAGCTCACAGACAAGAGCATCCATGGATACGCAAGCTCCAGGCTGTCTGGCATCAACTCACCACACCCACTGACCTGCTTCCACTGGTTCTACAGTCTTCTATGAGGTGCCCTCTCTATGCCAGGCCTGGTGCTGGGCACTGCAGCTGCTGGAGGCAGAGGACCTGGGATTGAACGAGTGGACTGACAAGACTGCCACTGAAAGGGGAGAGTGTGGGTGAGACTTCTTGATGGCTAAGGATGCTGGGTGTATATGGTCTGCATGATTTCTGTGATGTGTATGGTTTATGTTTGGTGGGGGTGAGTGTGTGTGGTATGTATGGTATGTGTGGTATGTATGCTTTATGCATCATGGGGTGAGTGTGTGTGGTATATATGGTGTATGATGTGTGTATGGTATGTGTGGTAAGTATGGTTTATGTGTTTGGGAGGTGAATGTATATGGTGTGTGTATAATATATGATTATGGTATGTATGGTATGGAGAAGTGTGGTATATAGTGTGTGCATGCATGATATACTATGGAGTGTGTGTGGCATGAGTGCATGTTTTGGTATGTGAATGTGTATATGGTGTATGTGGTGTGGAGGTAAGTATGTGTATATGTAGTATGTGTGATGTGCATGTATGTGGTGTGGATGTATGTTGGTTTGTGTGTTATGGTATGTGACTGTATATGTGTGTGAATTGTGTGTTGTGTATGACTGTGCTGTGGTATTTGTGTGCAATATTCGGTGTGGTAGGTATATGTGTGCATATGTGTTAAAGGTAGATTAGTGTGTTTATACATATTGTGTGACGTGTGTATGTATATGTGTGTATGGTGTAGCTCTAGTATGTGAGTGTATACATTATGAGTGTGGTATGTGAATGTGCGTATGTTATGTGTGGTGTATGAGTATGATATGAGTGTGTGGTATGTGAATATGTGTTGTGGCATGTGTGTATGTTAGAGTATGTGATGTGTGAGAGTGTGTGTGGTGTGGTATGTGAACATATATGTTCTGGCATGTGTGTTACAGTGGGTAGTATGTGAGTGTATGTGAGTATGTTGTATGTATTGGTATGTGTATGGTAGGTGTATGTGTATATGCTGTGTGAACATGTGTGTGTTATGGCATTAGGTGGTATGTATGTTAGAGTGTGTGATGTGAGTGTATGTGTATATATGGTGTGTGGTATTATGTGGTATGATGAGTGTATATATGTGTGGCATGTGTATGTGCATGTTATGAGTGTATATAGTATGAGTATTTGTGTATATGGTATAGTACTTATGAGTGTGTGTGTGGTATGATATGCGAGTATATGTGTGTGTTATGATTGTGTATGTGTGGTATATGAGTGTATTTGTGTGTTATGTGTGTAGTATGTTTTGAATGTGTTCATAGTATGACAGTGTGACTGTGTATATGTATATGTTATGAATGTGTGTATAGTATATGAGTATATGAGTGTGTGCTATGAGTATGTGTGTAGTATGTAAGTATATTTGTGTTATGCATGTGTAGTATGTGAGTGTGTATGTGTTATGAATATATGTAGCATGTAAGCATGTTTAGTGTGTGACCATGTATGAATATGTTATGGACGCGTGTGGTATGTAAATATATGTGAGCTTATGTGAGTATATATGTGTGTGTTATGAATTTGTGTAAAATGTGTGAGTGCATAAGCATGTATGAGTGTGTGTAGTATGTGACTGTACATGCATGACTGTTATGAATGTGTGTGTATAGTATGTGAGTGTGTGTGGTATGTGTGTTAAGAATCTTATGTGTGTCTAGCATATGTGTGTTATGAATGTATAGTGTGTGTGGTATGTGAATGTATATGTTGTTATGAATGTGAGCATGTGTGAATGTGTGTATGTTTTGAATGTGTGTGTATATAGCATGTGAGTGTGGTATGTGAATGTATGCATATGTGTGTTTTATATGTCATGAATGTATGTAGTATGTGTCTGTGAGTGAATGTGTTATGAATGTGTGTAGTGTGTATACTGAGTATGGTAGTGACATGGGGCAGGTTTTGGCTGTCCTGCTCAGTGAGTGTGTAATGTGTGAGTGTAGTGTATAGTGAATGTGTGATATGTGAGTGTAGTGTTTGGTATGTGGGTGTATGAAGTGTATATTGTGTGTGGTATGTGAGTGTAGTGCATAGTGAGTGTATGTGAATGTAGTGTGTAATGTATAGTATGTGGTATATATGTATAATGTGCAGTGAGTGTGTGTGATATGTAAATGTAGTGAATAGTGTGTAGTGAGTGTGTGTGGTATGTGAGTGTAGTGTGTAGTGAGTATATGTGGTATGTGAGTGTGTGTAGTGTGTGTAGTATGAGTGTGTAGTATGACTGTATAGTGAGTGTGTGGTATGTGAGTGTAATGTATAATGAGTGTGTGATAATGTGGAGTGTGTGAAGTATATAGTGAGTGTGTGGTATGTGAGTGCAGTGTGTAGTGAATATGTGGTATGCAAATGTGTATAATGTGTAGTGAGTGTGTGTGGTATGTAGGGTGTAGAGTGTGTGGTATGTATGTGTAGTGTGTAGTGAGTGTGGTATGTGAGTGTGTATAGTATGTAGTGAGTGTGTAGTGTGTGTGCTGAGCAGGTGGTGGCACGGGGCAGACTGGGGCTGTCCCCCTGTTCAGTGCACCTGCGCTCATGCTGATTCTGGGCCCTGTCAAGGGCAGCCATGTTAGACATCCAGATGGTTCCTAGGGCCTCAGAGGCAGCACGGAACAGGACAAGGAAGGTAGGTGCCTGGTGAGAATGTCAGCCACATACCAAATGCCCCCAGAACCTGTGGACGATTCTGTCCACTTCGCGAAAAGTCTGTTCACTAGTCTGCTCATGCCCAGTGAAACAGAGGATCTGATACTCTGAGACCCTATCCCTGTCTAGACTCTGGACCTAAGCCAGTCACCTCAACTCCTGTGGCAGCTACCCTAGCTTCAGGGGGACCTTGAGGGTCTACCTCCCTCCAAACTGTAGCCAGGAGCCCCCGTGCCACCCCAGCACCTGCAGCAGTAAACCAGCTTCTTCATCATCCTCAGCGCTGCAGATGCATCTGGAGTCCTCTTTTGTAATTATCCTGAACCTAGATCACAGAAGCTTGGGGAAGCACAACGTGTCACACAGGTCCCACCCTGATATGATGTGGGAGGAGGCCACTGAGGAGCAGAATCTTAGCTTGAAGTCCCCACTGTGGGGAGGTGATGAGTCTATGCCAGGGGTACATTACCCAAGACTTCAGCCCCAATTAGAGCAAATTCTAATGACCCCCCATACCCTGCCCAGCAGAGCCTAACTCCCCCTACTTGTATCAACAGGTCTGGGAAGGGTGATTTGAATGCACTGCTGTCAGACAGTGGACAAGAAAGGGTCTCCCATGCAGAGGTCAGGGGTTTGCAAGGTCTGAGCCAAACAAACGTCTTTCAGGACAGCGACGTGGCAGCAACTTGGAACGCATTGGGAGAGCAGACCCCAGGACCAGATTCAATGCATCTGTGTCTGCCCTTTGAGAGCTGGCTGGACAGGCAATCTCCCCTGACTATTGGGATGGTCACCACAGGCAGGGCTCCCCTACAGCTGGGCTGAGAGTCACGTAATAGCATCTGAAGCCTTCTGCAAAGATTCAAGGAGCAGTGGTAATTATCTGTGGCTTAGAATCTATTTCACGGAAAGCGCAAACAACTGCGTGTGAGAAGCAGAGCTCATTGGCAGACGCCAGCCACAGGGGCTCCGCCACACTGCAGAGTCTTGCACAGAGTTGACGCACACTTGATTTCACTCGAGGTTAGACAGGAAAGAATGGCCATAAAACTGAAGCTTGCTCACCAATGTCACTGCCCCAGAGAAGAAATGCCTCGGACAGCATGGCTGAGGGTTGGCTTTTGTTCTAAGTCTAAGGGCACCTTTGTTTGCATTTATATTTTTTAAAAAAATTAACTGCAGAGGTGCCATATTTCTGTAAGCTTGAGAGCTTTTACAAGTGTCTTCTTAGACCAGAGAGGAGGCAGCTATGTCCTGGTGTCAAGAGCATGGATTTGGCACCTACTAAGTACTGTACTATGTACAACAAGGGGGAAGGAATCCTGCATGTTCACAGTTGCCAGGCAAAGGCAGTCTGGCAAGTGGTAGTTATTATGCAATGGTACGTCTACAAGGTGGGGAAACTGAGGCTGGGAGTCAGAAAATGGCATTGCTTTGGTCTTCCAGGATGATAAACTTCAGATCCCAAGCCAGGACTCTGAGCTCTGTCTGAATAGCTGCATTGGGATATATGCATTGTGTGTGTGTAAATGTGAGTGTGGCAATATAGGTGTGTATGCATATATGGGAGTGTGTGCACGTGAGTATGCATGAGAGTATGTAGATGATGTATGTGCATATGTATCCATGTGCATGTGAAAATCTGTGTGGGTGCATGTGCAGCATGCATGAGAGCATGTACGTGAATGGATTAGAATATGTGTATGTACATATGAGTGTCTGGGTGCATGAGAGCATGTATATGTGCATGTATATGTGGTATATATGTGTATTGCATGCATGTTTCCCAACACTTCTTTTCAAAAAAAAGTTGAAACTAATAAAGGAAGAGGCAAATCTGTTCTTCAGATGTTCCTGATCCTTCTCTGGTGAGAAGCCCCCATCCCCAGGGCCGATTGCAGCCTTTATTTAACTCCACTTCCCTTGACATGTTCTCTTTGGCATTTCAAACCTCAGAACCCTCCATCCAGACTTGCCAGTCAAATCAAGAATGTGAGCACACCTCAGGGAGAACTTTGTCCACGTTGGTCATTTATTTTTAAGGAACGCTGGAATGTGTCTGCATTTGCTGCTAACTCCGACCTCTCCTCAATGCATCACCCACCTCCAAACCACCCAAACATTTGCTGTGCTACAGGAAGCTAGTCTGCTTGCCAAACTCCCCTGTGCCAGAGCTAAATGACACAAGGTGCTGTCGGGGACCATGAGCTTTCCCCCTTCCCTTGAGAGATCATCAGACTTATCTTTTGCCCTCCAGCAAACAATCCCTCACCCCAGAATGATTTGTGTATCTGCATCCCCACCACCATGGTTTAGAGACCAAAATGAAGGTGTTGGCCAACTGGCCCTCCCTCTCCCTCTTTTCCTTGTCTGGGTGCTGGGCAGAGGGTGGGGTCAACAGGGGCAAAACTGTTATGTAGACAACAGAAGGCTGGCTTCCTTCTCTTCTGAACTAAAATCTTGCACCAGTGAATTAACATTAAAATAAGACTCTCTGACAAAGTCTTTACAAGCAAGAAGGAGAGACAGGCTGTCCTGGGCTGGCGTTTCCTGTTGCATATGGCACCCTAAAATCCTCTGTTCTTTTTTTCCTCTACCATGCAGATCTTTTCAGATAAAAACAGGAAGGGAAAATGACAGGTGGGGGAGGTTAAGGGGATAAGAGAACAGAGGAAGGTGTTTGGAGGGGGGATTCTGCTCAGGGTATCAATCCCTCTGAGCTCACATGTTGACCCTCATAAAGGCCAAGGAGATGACCCCAGTGAGACAGCCATGATGGAACAAGTGGTCAGCAGAGACGTCCTTTGCCTCCTGTGGACAAAGCATCTAAAGCCATCCCCAAGAGGAACAACCTTCTCTAACTCCCACACCTCCCCAAGTTTTTTTTGGGTGAAGGGGCGGTCTTGGAATCCCTACCTTCAGTGATGTTCTGGTCCTAGGGACCCCACCAGAGACTCTTACGGACAGTGCCCTAATAATGGGATCCACAGCAACTCCATCTTGTTCCAAATGGAACCTCGAAGGGAGAGGTGCAAAACTCCCCCAGTTTCCAGGTGAAGACAGCTAGACTCCCTGACTCCCCAGTCACTACCCAGGGGAGTGGACAGGTTCAGCCCTATCCTGCCACGCACCAAGAACTCAAAGCAGGTCACCTGCTGCCGCCCCCATCCCAACCACGGAAAAGCAAGTTCTCTCCTCCCTGAGCCCAACAAGACCAAACTCCTGCACTCAAAGAAGGGGAGAGGGGTGAAATCTTGGCTCCCCAAAGGCTAAAAGGACCCCAGACAGCAAAGATCAGCCATTCCCCCCTCCTCGTGCTTCAGTCTCCCACCACCCAAACCTGGACACCTCGGGTGTCAGGCCTGCTCGCTCCCAAACTCCCCCAGTGAGGTAGTAAGTGTAAGGCGGCTTGGAACCCGCTCAGGGAGACGCAGCCTGCACCAGGGCGGTGGGTGGGTGGGTGTCTGCTAGGGGATTATTCTTAGCGCACACTCTTCGCAAAAGTGGCACCTCCGCCCTCGGGACTCCAGAATCCTGGCTCTTAGTTCACCAGCCCAGTCCCGACTTCAGCACGGTGGAGAGCGCCCTGTAGGGTCCCAGAAGAGTGAGACGCAGTGGCGCGGGAAGGGCGGATTCAAACCCGGGGCGAAAGGGGGGCGCTGTGTGAGGGCCCTGGCGGGAGGCTAAATTGAACCCCAGGCACCCCGCACCCAGCCCTGCGCCACGCGCTTCACTAGCTGCCTCCCAAGACTCCGCGCGCGTCCCGGGGAGCCCGCCAGCGACGCGCCCAGTCCTTACCGATGGTGGTGATGACCGTGATCGCGAAGTAGAAGGAGCCGGCGAATTTCCACTGGACGCCCGCGCGGTGCGGCTCGGACTGCAGGATCACCAGCTCCAGCTGGCGGTAATCTTCGGTGCTGATGTTGTACTTGCCTCTGATCCGGATCTCCTCGGCTTTGAGCTTCTCCTCCTCGCGCATCTCGTGGTCGGACTCGAGGGCGTCGAACACGGCGGCACCCACCAGCAGGTAGGTGAAGGTGCAGACGATGAGCGACAGAGTCCGCACGTTCTGCCGCTTCATGGCCGCCAGGAAGGGACCCGCGAAGGGGGTATGTCCCGTGGGCGGACATCGCGCGTCCCACTGCAGCGCCCCGCGGCGGCGTCTGCCGCGGCCTCTAAGTTGGAAGCCTTGGTAGCAGCAGCAGCAGCAGTAGTCTGGGGTCTGCGGCGGGTCGGGAGGCTGAGCGGGCTCCCCACTCTCCGGGTCGCCCTCACCGCTGGCAGGCGGCTGGCCGTCCCCGGGGGCCGCGGGTGCGGGATCGGGGGAGAAGGCCGGCAGGCATAGGAGGCTGCTAGAGCGCCGAGGCCAGGAATCCTGGAGCCGGGACACCCTGCGCAAGGCCTGGGTGAAGCGGCTTGTCCCACCGCTTATGGACACGCGCGGTGATTCAGCCTCGTTCCGCGTGGGCTGCGTGGTCCTGGGCTCTCCACCCACCGCTCCCTCCAGCTCGATCTCAGGCTCGGCCGGGTCGGGTTCGGGAGCCGGAGTCGGGTCCGAGGGCGACCCGGGGAGGGGTTCCGCATCCCTCTGGGTACCGTCCCCCGGGAGGGGGGCCCAGCTAATGGCCTCCAGCGTGGCGGTTGCCTCGCGGGACCTCCTCCTCCCTCTCCCCTTCCTCACCCCCTTCAGTTTGGGAGCGGAAAAGTTTGCTAAGTGGTGGCGTCTCTAGAATCCCCTGCAAGCAGGGAGAGAGCCGAGCACCTGCAAAGCGCGAGGTAGCCCGATGTCCTAAGGTCCCAACGCCCCGCGCCCACCTGGGCACGCGGGGGCACGCGGGGTGCCCGCCGCGCGACGGCTGGTCGGTGAAGTTTGCAGCACTCAGTCTCCGAAGCTCAGGAACCGGGCGCAGCCTGGAGACAGTCGGACCCACGACGGAGCTACCTCGGGGGCGGCGAGGGAACTGCGCGGCAGCAGTGGGCGGCCGGCGAGCTCCTCCGGGGGCGGCGGGCACGGCAGTGGCGGCGGCAGGGAGAGGGGTCCCGCGGGTCTGGAGAGACTGCGGGGTGGGGACGGGGACGGGCGCAGGGGGGATAAGCTGCCCGGGGGATCCGGACCCTCTGGCGTCCAGGCGTCCAGAGAGGCTGCTGCCGCTGCTCTGGTCTGCCCGAGGCGCTGTGTGCGTGCGCGCCGGTGGGAGCCCGACTGTGTGCGTTCGTCTGTGTGTGCGCGCCTGTGTGTTTGTGCTTGACAGCCCCGCTCCAGCGGGAGGGCCGAGGGGGGCGGGGGCCAGGCTACGCCGAGGCCGGGCCTCCCTCCCTCCTCCCCTCGCCTCCCTCTCTTCCTCCCTCCCTCCTGCAGCCTCCAGGGCGCGCCACCTCCCGCCTGGTCCCCAGCCAGCTGGCGAGGTGGCATGGCCGCTCCTGCTGCAGACCTAGTGCAGAGCAAGGCGCATGGGGAGGGGGCCCAGGAGAGGTGGTCAGGACAGGGAAGGGAGCAGGAGGTGGGGAGAACTGGGTGCCCACCGGTGAGGGGTGGGGCAGGTCACCTGCGGGGTTTGGGGAGAGATGGGGAAGATGAACAAGGATGCTAGGCTTCTTCCTTTACTGTCTCCCCCTCCACCGCCCCCACACTGCAGAATGCACATAGCCTCAGGCAGAGAGTTTGAGGGACCCTGGGCTGGGACGAGAAAGAGATTCAGCTGGAGAAGAAAGGTTGGTGACTTGAAAGGAGAGTCCAAGCAGAGTGAGGGACAGAAGGGGAAGAGTACTTGGTGCTGCAGGAGCCAATGCCATGCGGGGTCTCTCCTCACCACCACCAGCAGTAGTAGCCGCCGCCAGCCACCTGGCGCAGGAGAGCATCAGCGGCATTGCCTCCCAGTGTGGCAGGGCCTGAGCCTCAACCTGCTGAAGCTGTGCGGCTTTGTGGCCAAGCACCTGCTGAATGGAGTTGTTTTCCCCAAGAATGCCAAGGACGGCAGGGAGTCCTAATCATATGAGAGAGGACATCTCTCTCCCTCCACACACACCCAGCACAGTCCCTACTGCTTCTCTGAGATCCCTTGATCTTCCCCCAACACACACACACACACACACACACACACACACACACTGGACCATTGGAGCTCCTCTTCCATCTTTCTCCAGCCTCCTAGACTAGGGCGCTGGGCAGTTATTCTCTGTGTCCAAGGAGGAGACCCGAATTTCTTTCCTATTTGGGCCTTCTAGGCCTCCCACCCACCCCCTCAGGGAGTGCAGAAGCTTTCATGAAACATCCTTAGCGCAGGTACAGCCAAGTTCCGGGTCTCCTTCCTTGACCAGGTAACTCTGGGAGAATTGCAGACCTGGGGATCTGGCCACAGCCTAAGAGGCTAGAGTTAGAGGCTGGCCAGAGATTGGAGTCACCTGTAGAATCAGACCCAGATGCTGAGGAAGCTCTATGCTATTTCGCTTCCCTGGGCGCGCCTGTTTCCTAGGCTGTAGGAATTCACCCCACCTTGGGTTGCTTCCTTAGCTTAGGGAGACTCCTAGCTAAGGTGATTTTACCGCACTTGAGGGCTTGCCTGTGTGCTCCACGACCAACAGGGCCGGCGGCGCTGTCCATGCGCTTTTCCTGGGCAGTCGGGGGTGTCTGTGGGGTCTGCGGGCACCCTCGGGTACCCAGATGGGGAGTCCCGCTCAAGCAGATGCTTCCCCCAGAATTCATTTTGGAAACCGTGGCTCCCATGCTTGGCAAGTGAGCCTGGCTGCTGGGTGAGTCACCCAAAGCGGGCGACAAGGATTCCCAGCAGCTGGTAATTAATTGTGCCACGGTTCAGCCCACGACGGAACCCCAGTCAAGCCTCCCGCCACACAGGCAGGCAGCAGTGGCACCCTGAGTCACAGCCGTCGGGCCTCTGCTGGAACCCAAAAGGTTCCCTTGCCTCGTTGCCACTAGGGGGAGCTGGACTCCGACCCACAGGTCTGCTTTGAGCCAACCAGCTTGCAGGAAAGCGCAAGCTGTCCCCAAAGGCAAGTGCTGAAGCGAGGGGAGGTGGGGGATGGGCCGGGCTCCGGAGCTCACAGATTCACTGCTTTGAGCTTTGCGCAGAGCAGTTTTTACTGGGTTTGCTGAGCCCCAATTTACATACAGCCTTTGGGAGGAAAAAAGGAAAGGGACTTCAGTTTCAAATGACTCTAAATTACTGTAAAACCCTTGTTTTACAGGTGAGAAAACGTCCAACAGAAAAAGACCACCTGCCTGAGACCACAAAGCTAACTCTTCTAGAACCAGCAATTGACTCCCCGCCTGTAGCTTCTGTCCAGTGCTCCCGGGAAACCCTAGCTGCTTTCCGACCCCCAATTTCACAGGGCTGCGAATATTCAGACAGATCTCACCATAGATTCTCCCTTTCCAGCCTTGTGCAATACAGCCCTAGGCTCAAGAGCAGCAGAATGACTAAGACTCCAGGCAGGAGCTAAAGGTGGAAGGAAGGGGCTCCTGTCCAGCCCCACACTCCACACAGCCCACCCTTGACTTAGGGTAGAAGGGAGGCTCTTATCTTTCCTACATTCCTAACAAACATCCCCAAGCTTCTGTAGGCAAGCAGCACTATAGATTGATGCCCAGAGAGTACCATAATTCATTCTCTCTCTCTCTCTCTCTCTCTCTCTCTCTCTCTCTCTCTCTCTCTCTCTCTCTCTCTCTCTCTCCACCATATCCCCTTGTCTCTATCCTCTTTGTAGGGATCCTAATTCCCAGGACTGCATTCAGGTGTGGCCAGTTCAGACCTAGATATGTCTAGGGAAGAGCCAAGAGCTGGCAGGAGGGAAGGAGGCTCTGAGAATGTCAGAGCATGTCACAGCTGATACTAGTGAGCTGGGCTCACACACTTCCAGAGGTCAGGGCTCCTTACACTTCAGCCTCTTCTTTAGTAAAGGCAAATGCATCTTATCAGCTAATAAAACACACTATAGGTTTGCAACTCTGCCTCCTGTTGCTTTTTCTGTTCTGTACACAGTGGGTGTGTCTGTAACCCTTCAACCCTTTCATGGAGAGAGACCAGTTTGTCCTGGCCCCCCCAACAAGCAAGGGAAGACACAAATTCTACCCAGCATTTCTCCATATCACCACTGACAATGGGTGTTGCTACGTAGAGATGGCAGGGTGGGTAACAGTGCTTTGGGCCAGGTGCACCAGCATAAAACCCGTGCAAGCCCACCACAGGTTCTGCCTCACCTCTCAGGACACCATGGCACATGAAGAATCTGTTAATCACAATTACATCCATATCTTTGAGCACAGACAGATGGGGCAGAGCTGTCAGCCCACCTTCACGGATGAAGACTATTCTGCAAGGAGCCCCGTGGCCTTACCTCACAGGAACAGCATGAGTTCTGCTCTGTGAGACTCTACAAGCAGATTTGTCCTCTGGTCCTTGCCAAACTTCAACCACATTATGACATCCTGTCTTCCCTTTAGCACCTGAGTAGTGTCAGATACCAGAGAGAAGAACTCTCAGTGGGGGGTGAGGGAGCAAAAGGCTCACCCAGGGCTTCCCAGACTCCATGGAACATAAGCAAGTGTTCTGTAGATACACAGACTGGGCAACATTGGGTTCCTCAGAGGAGGATGCAGGACTTAGAGCCCATGGTCTGCTAGTAAGGATTACGACTCACACACACTATAGTGTTGTAAACAGTTTTTCCCAAGCTCACTCAATCATAGAACCTGGACTGCCTACAGCAGCATCAGGGCCTGGGAGCCGCTAGAGAGCTGGATCCAGGGAAGTGGGTGGCCTGGGTTTTGTATCTGTCTCTCCAGCTCTGTCACTGACACCCCACCTGTGGCTGAGCGAATCCTCTCTGGCACTTGTAGCAGCCAGCGCTCTCTTCTGAGCAGGCTGACCTTGAGTCTCCTTGCTGAAACTCCAGCAGCACATCAGACCTCCCATCGATTATTCTCTCCTCAACTCAGGCCTCAGGTGGCCCCTCTCACCTGAGCTGCTGGCCTTTACCTGCCAAGAATCAGTTCTGGTGTCATGTCTTCTAGAAACTTCCCTGGTCTCAGGCTGGGGTATCAGACCTCAGCATGGTCTGTCCCACTGCTGTAGCTGAAAAGGTCCTCATGGGGACTCTGTAAGACCACCATTCTTGTCTTTGGCCAAAAGAGGAGCCAAGACTGAGTTTTCCACTGAAGCCTCGGGAGGCTGGGAGCTGCATCCTTCCTTAGCCCAGCACCTGGTGCTCAGCAGGTATTCCAAAGTTCTTCATGGCTCCTGAGACATGAGAGGCAATCTAGACTGGATGAGGCTTTAGGGAACATTGCCTTTGAGCTGTCCGGCTCCCCAGCCCCCCAAGGCTGAGTGCATAACATGGAGACAGGAGCCCAAGCACATCCCTCTGATAGATGACAAACCTTAGGGAGGCTGAGGACAGCCAGACTTTGGTGTGTGGTGATGCCCCAGTGTCCCACTCGCTAGAGGAAACCAAATTATTAGAGCTGGGGCTTCTTTATGTGACCTGAACTGTTGCCCGTGGCTCATCTGGCCTGTAAATAGCTGAATCACTTTCCCCTGGAGCCCAGGTCCCTGCCAGGATCAATCCAGATCAGCAGAGGTCTCTTCAGGCCAACAGCTCCTGGGCTAGAGGTGGGGTGGAGGAGCTGCTGTAGCCAGTAAAACCTGTGTCGACCACGAAGTCTCATTACAGGTTGGAGGGGTGGGGTCTGTGCCCCCTGGAAGCTGTTCTGAAGCCAGAGGCAGGGGGAGGGCATCGTGTATCTTGACCCACAGGCTGCCTCTACAACTCTGGGCAGAGAGCCTTCCCCAGCCTCAGTCTGCGCTTTTGAGTGCCCAGCATTTGGCACGGAGCAGAGATGCTGAGCCTATTCATGAAATGGACAGAGGGACACTTGTGGCCAAGCCATGGCGGTGGTGCTCTTTCTCTCCATCACCTCTGACCACCTGGGACTGAAAGTAATTAAGCAGCCAGCGTCTAGGGGGATGATCTAAACTCAGTCTTTGGCCTTTTTAAAGAAAAAGTAAAAGTTGACTTAAAAATAAAAGCATTGTGCTTTTAAAACTAAACAAGCATTAGGGACGTGGCTCTGTTGGTAAAGGGCTTGCCTAGCAGATAGAGGGCCCTGGCTCCAGCCCTGGCACCACATAACTAGATACGGTGGTAAACACCTGAAATCTTAGCACTCAGGCAGAGGCAGGAGCACCAGATGTTCAAGGCCTTCTTCAGCTCCATGGTGATTTCATAGTGATGACCTGGATGCATGAGACCAGGAGACCCAGGGAAGACAATCCTGTCACACATTGGGTCTCGAGCTTGGACATGAGCCAAGATCTCCTCACAGGAGTGAAGCCACAGACAAGATCATCTAGTGAGGGTCAACAGGAGGTGGGCTCAGAGCTAGGATTTGCTCCTCTTCCACCACCATGGACCAGAGGTGAGCCTAAAGCACTACCTCAAGACCACCAGCTCTCTGCCTCAAGACCACCAGCTCTCTGCCTTTAGCATCACGGCTGGGGTCCCAAAGCTCCCTGAAGCTGTGCACAGACTTGACTTCTGCAACATGCCTAGGGACCAAACCGCAGGCTGTCACATACTTCTGTGCAGCCCTGAAAAGAGAGAGGCCCGGGAGGGGACCAGACCTCCCTGGAATGGAGAGGAGCAAGTGTCCAGTGTCTGAGCTCCCGAGCAGAGGCTTTCCCCCTTCTCTGTGATGCTAAGTCAGGAACGAAGTTATCGTGGGTGTGAAGGGCCCGCTGCCCTCTTCTCTCCATGAGCCACTCGCCAGAGGAGGGTGGCCACCACCTTTTGCTTCTGGTGGAGATGCTACTACACAGCTGGCTTCGTCCCTGCAGGGCTAACTTCAGCTCAGTCACGCGGAGCATGCTCTGTGCCTGTGCCGAGTTTGCAGATGCCTGCAAAAGATGTTTAAATATTTTCCTTTTCACAAGCCTGGTTCTCGCCTCTGCCATTTTCACCTTTGCGTGGCAGAAGGTATTTTTGCAAATGCGGCCGAGGTGGCAGCAATTCTCAGCGTGACGTGGCGTCCCTGTACACACCACTGCTATTTTGAGGACTCACAGGTGTACCATTTGTATCACGACGGGCCTTTGTCAACTTCCAGACAAAAGGAAGAGAGCCAAGTGTTTCTGGGGAATCACAAAGGCCAGGCCACCTCTGGTTCCACTGGCCCCTTGTCCAGGGAACCTCTTTGAGCCCCTAGACTGGGTAAGAATCAAGACTCTGGTTCTTCTCCAGAATCAACACTGCTTGTCGCTGTGATGCGAAAAGACAGGGCTTGTGCCCCCAGCCTCTGACATGTCCAGCAAAGACCAAGGGAACACTTGCCAGCCAGAACTGAACTCAGGAGGCTTTGGGGAATACAGGGACACCTCTGCCATGCTTTCTTTACCTCCAACTTGCTCTCTGTTCCCAAACATCATTGCTGCCAAGAGTCAGGAGGTGGAAACCCACAGGGTCACCTGGGGGAATCTCAGTAGTCCAGACCAGCTTAGTCTGGAATTGTGCTGCACGGCTCTCTACCAGACGAGACACTGGCCTGCAAGTCCTCCGGGCTGCAGAATGATCGAGCCTCCAGCTGTTCTAGGAGCACCAAGCCTGAAGATGTGTCCAGGCAGGGCAGGGCCTCACCTAGGTATTAGGTCCCTTCCCATTGGGCGGGACAGCAGGTTGCCCGTTAGGTCTCTTCCCTCTGACAAATCAGAATACCATGGCTCACCAAGACCAGACCTGCCTAGGGTCATGGAGCAGTTGGCATAACTAGGACACAATCTACCTCCCAGGCCTCAAAACCCAGACCCAGGTTGCCTGAAGCTTCCTTGGAAGTCTAAGCCACTCACTCAGCAATATAGTCGTGGCCTCAAGCATCTGTAGAGAGTACTTGTGAGTGGACAGCAAAGCCAGTAAAACGCCTGCCTTTATGAAAAGCGTGCTCGGGTGGCAGAGTGGACAGCAACCATGTGTGCTGGCTGGGTGAAGCTGGACAAACCGCAGATGGCAAAACGAAGGACAGCAAGAAGGGAGCTTGGATGTGACATGTGCATGTGGTGAGTGGGTGGGAAGAGCTCCTAAACCTAGACACTCAGGGACCTGGATGAGAGCAGCCAGCAGACAGACCAGCCATTGCAAAGGCTCTCAGAGGAGCAAGAAGCAGATATAACTGCAACGTGGGCACCCTGGGAAACATGTACAAGACAGGATCAGTGACCAGGGCCCCAGCCCCGGGATACAGGAGGCCAGATGACTTGGGTTGGTGTAGGAAGGAAGGAGCATGGATGCCCCTGCTCTGCTTCATAGATACTCACTGATACTTTGTATGGAGCAGGAAGCGAGGCCTGCATGCCTCTCCGGACCACCCTGGTGTCTCAGCACCCACTTCCTATGGCCTCTATGGCACAGGTGGGGCCTGGGAAGCTTGCTGGCTGTATTTCTAATTTGAAGGGGAAAAGGCCCCCACCCAAGAAATGAGTGGCCAATTAAAACAATAATGATTCCAACTGTGATGACTATAAACATACTAGGGACAGCATGTCACCAAGCTCTCAGAGGATGCCACTGGGCATCCTTGGCCACCCTGATCACTTCCCTAGTACAGGTCCTGGACAACAGACCACTGGAGTGAGTTGAGCGACATCCTTATGTTTGCTTCTGATGCCCACTGCTTCCAGTGCCTAAGTCAGGATTGGTGAGCACAGGGTGACTGGCCTATGTCCTGCCCCATCATGCACTGGTGCCTGAAATCTGTTTACTGGCCCAGATTCATTCAGCTACTGCCCCCTCTTAAAGCCACGGGTCCTTTTAAAGTCATTTCTAATTACAGGCCAGATGTAGTGGTACTTGAGAGGCCGAGGCAAGAGTAGCTTGAATTCAAGTCTCAAAAATAATTATGACGGCAATACTGATGTTTTGCACGAAAGCTAAAAAAAAAAAAAAAAAAGATGGAAACATGTAGAAAGGACCCTCCAACACTTCTCCCCCAAGTTCTAAGGACTTTACCTTAGGGAGTGTGAAAGTGTCATCTCTGAAGCAGGGTCTAGCTTGAAAAGCACTGATGCTTAGATGAGTCCCCTCCCACCCTCCTACCCCCAGAAGAGAGAGACAAAGCACCCTGACCTGGCTAACTGAGCCCCCACCCCCAAGCTCTGAACTCTGGGCTTCCCCAGCAAGTCTCCTGAGTACATCTGAGGATTGCTCCCAACTGTGAGCACACAGTTCCCAGAACACAACCCCAAAAGGGCTGAGCAGAAAGAAAGAAGAGAGCTGGAGGAGCCAAATGGAAGGAAGAGTGGGAATGGTAGTTAGATAGAAGACAAAAGGGAGTGTCAATGGGCAAGGGTGACCTGGGGCAGGTTTCTCTGACCCAGTCCAGGTGGGCCCATGAGTGTTGGCATTTCAGAACCCACCTCTCCCAGACTAGAATTTTCAGCCAGAGGCCTCTGGACCAGAACAGAGATAATGGAGTTCATTTCTTTCTCTGGCATCAACTGTCGAACATCACCTTGGCTCACACCTGATCCAGGGATGTTGCAGCTGCAAGGCCTTCATCAGATCTGTGGGTATCAGCAGCAGTGCTGGCTGGTTTATCTCTACAACCATCCCTTCTCTCCTCCCTCGTGCAGCCCAGCCTTGGTCATACTGACTGGCTGGCAGCCCTCTCTCTACTGGTCTCTGCTGTCTTCTGCTAGGGGAAGATTCCTGGCCAGACCCCAGGTCCTGTGCTGTTCTCCCTCACATACCCCCTTCTTCCAGTTGGGTCAGACAGGCATGGTGTCCACATTCCTGAACTCTCTGAACTCACACTTTCTCTTTTGTCTTCCCTGACCATTGTACATTTGTATCTCAGCATCCTGCTAGATATTTCTAGCAGCCCATCCTGAGTTCCAAAGCCAGCAAAGATGACAGATAGCATTAGAGGGGCCCAAAGTCAAGCAGGAGAGTGGTCCGTCAAGGAAGAGAGCCCCAAATCCCATCCAGTTCTTAATTCACATAAGTAGGATGTGCAACAGTAACAAATGTTTGCTTAGAAATTAAAATTGGTGCCTTAAAATGGCAATGACTCCTGTCTGTGCATCAGGCAGTTGTCCTTATGGAGATAAGCTCAAGCCAGGATTTTCCTGACCTCGATGACTCCCAACAGGACAAGAGAATGTGACTGATCTTGCAGTGATTCTGGAAGCTTCTGCCCAAACACTGGTGCCTGTTCTTAATAGATGTCATGCCCACAGCCTGTCAATTGCCAGCCCTGGACTGTGCAGTGTGACTTCATGTCCATCATAGATGCTTGTCTTCTAACCAGCTCTCCCTCACCCAGGCAGGCCTAAGGGAAGTTTTGCGGGGACACATTTTCCTCTGTCATTCATATCCACATGCAGCAAAGACTCAAGAGACGACCTGACCTCAAGGGCACAGTGAGACAGAACAAGGCCGCAGAAGGAAGGGAAACAAAAAGAGCAAGACATAGTGGTGAGCAGCAGCCTTGATGCACGGATAAATAAGCAGGATGAGTAAGGAGAGACCCGTCTCAGACTGCCGCGGAAGTGCTAAGCAGGTCTCCTGAAATAGAAGGCAAATTCTAATGATAGTGACTCAGGAAGAGTCACAGCTTGGCAACCTCTAGGATTTGGGGGAGAGATGATGAGCTACAAAGATCTCCTGAAGGGGGAGGAGAGGAAGGAGATAGAAGACTTCCACAAGTGTTATCTTCTGGGAGTGAGGGAGAGATAATTAGGGGGGAATTAGAACATCTTGCCTGGTGAACAGTTGGTATCTTGCTTTTAAATCAGAGCAGAGACGTTGGTTGGTTATGTAAACAGGGAAGCCAGAGTTGCCCTTAAGGCAGTAGCAGGATCTAGGGCGGGCTTCCAAGAAAGGGGAGGAGAGGATAAGCAATGGAATCAAGCCATGGAATGAAATGAAAATGAAGAAGAAGAAAGGATGATGTGGCACAAAGTAAGTGACAGGAATGGGAGGACTGGGGATTTAAGTGAAGGAATTAAAGGAGTCAGCATCACACACACCTGTGTGTGATCTCTACACTAGGGAGGCAGAGAGAGGAGGGTGGCTGCTTGTGGATATGGATGACATGGGAGAATATGCCCCCCAGAATTTCCCTTAGGCCTGTCTGGGTGAGGTAGAGCTGGTCAGAAGACAAAGATGCTTGTGTTCAGCTCTATGATGGGCATGAAGTCACACTGCACAGCCTATGACCTGGCCTGTGTATGAAAACTATCTCGAAAGATCAACCAAGCAACTAACCAATAGGTTAATATTCTGACCTGAAAATCTCCCATTAAAAAGTTGGCTCCATCAGCAAAGTGCTTGCAAACATGAAGACCTGAATTTGACCCCAGAACCTATGTTTTTTTTTAAAGTTAGGAATGTTGGTGCAAGCTTGTACCCCCAGCGCTGGGAAGGCAGAGACAAGCACCCTAGATAACCTAACTGGTGAGCTCCAGACCAGTGAGAGACCTTAGCTAAAAGAAAAATCAAGGTGAATGTCTCCTGAGGAACTACACACCTGAAATTGTTCTCTGGCCTTCCCACACACATGCACACACACACATGCACACATGTGCACTCAAACACACTCAAGCACATACAAATGCACAATCAAACACAAGCATATACACACCAAAAATTAGTCAATTAACACTGCCAGTCTGAGTACAAGCAAAGCAAATAAGAGAATCAATACCGAGCCATCTAAAGAAATACGTTAAAATGATTTCTTAAAAAAGTTTAAAGGGAACGAATGGGGAAATTTAAGAAAAACAAAGCAAATCAAAATAAAAACTGGAAAGTCACTCTCTTTAAAAAGGCAAGGCATTAATCTAAATATGACACATTAGAATATTTTGCAATTAAGCAATGCATCATCTCTTTGAAATGGAGAATAGCAGATATCCAGGGTTTGTGTCACATTGTAACCATTGGATAAACCAGATTGGAAAAGTCATTTTAGAGGTTATCATAAGGATTTGAACATAGATACTTTCAGAAGAACACAGCACGTCAGTGTAACTTTCCCATGGGTGGTGATGCTATGATGATAGTGTAAGAAGGGGTCGCCTGAGCCTCTGGGAATGAAAGGCCATGCGGCAGCATGTGGTGGAAAGCAGGAATGGCTGAGGGTTCCCGCATCTTGCTGGTACATATGTGACATTCGTCATGCTTGTCCTTTTCTTTCTGTACATTTGAGATTTTTCAAGGCAAGCAACAATAAGACCCACATTCACAATGTCAGAATTGGAAGTGCCAAGAGCTATGTTCATGATTCCAAGACTACTGATGAGAACCACTGCGGAACAAAGCATAAAGTGGACATGGCAAGATTCATAAGCACAAGAGCAAAGGTTTTCTAATGCTGTAATTTCTGGTCAAATCTTGCACAAGTAACAGTAAACAATAAAAGGGGAGAAAAAACAAAAAAATTATTTAAAAAATTTAAACATTCCCCTACAACCCTGGATCAAAGAGGAAGACAAAGGACAAATCACACGCTATTTGGAAAGCAAAGAAAAAGAATAACATGTATTAAAAGGTAATCAGATTCAATTATTCAGATACTGCCTCAAATGCCTCCACAGAATGGGGAAAGATTGACATAACTTCGTTTTTATTGCTTCTCTTAAGTAATTAGGAAAAGAAGCCACCAAAGAGGCAAGGAAAGAAATCAGAGTGGTAAGAACTGAAATTGATGAAAGAAAAAATCAGAACAAAATGGAAAGGAGGAAATGCAATGTCTTTGAAATGACTAGCAAACTAGAAAAGTATCTCATGAAGCCAATGACAGAGAGGGAGAGAGCGTAGATACCCAGAATGATCACAGGTACAGAAGAGATCGAAATCAATGTGGAAAAATGTTATGGGCAACTCTAATAGCACATTGCAAAACCTCAGGGAAACAATAGTTTCCTAGTAAAAGTAAATTGTCAACTCAACCCAAGGAAAACAATGGAAATTTTCAAAAAGCAATTGCCATAGAAGATACTAGAAGGTCATCAGGAATCTGTGAAAAGACACCAGTGACAGGCAGGCTTTGCTTCAGTCTAATCTGACTTCTAAAGACCTAGTCACTTCTCTGACACTCACACAATATTTAAATATTTTACTTATTTGAGAGAGAATATGAAGATATATGCCATGACACCTGGGTGGAGGTCAGAGTCAGTTCTCTCCTTCTACCATGTGTGCTTCTAGAGATTGAGCTCAGGTCTTCAGGTTTGTGAGAAGGTGCCTTACTCACTGATATATCGTGTTACCCAAAGTTTTTACTATTTTAACCCCTAGGAAAAGAAGATTAAACTCTCTTGCTCTTCCCATACACCTAGAATAATTTTCACACAAATAATGCAAAATGTAGAAAGCACAGGCCAGGATCCTTATGTAAGCAAGTGAAAAGACCATGAAAAATACCTGCATAAGGGCTCAGTGACAGCTGAAAAGAATACACTGTCCTGTGTGGATTGATCTGTGAGTCAGTGTGCAGCTGATATTGTGCAGCTGAGATCACTGGCCTTTGAAACATTTAGAGGGCATTTTTCTGCCTGTCTTTACCCAGTGTCTCTTGGCCAGATAGACATAGGGACCTGTTACACAGTGCTCACTGCTGCATCAAGGGTGTGCTATGGACAGGAGCAGACAGAACTAAGGCATCCTATGGAGCTTAGTATCTATTTGAAATGCCACAATTTTATCTGGGACTTTCACCAGGTTTATTTTCAGAGAAGACTACAAAAGATAACACTGTTTCAGCATCTGTCAGATGTCCCATAAAGCCAGGCTCTTCTGATTTGGAATCCACTCAGAGGAAGCAAGGCTGAGGCACTTCCCCAGTTTTTAATTGCTTGCCTTGCTGTCTTTGAGTGTCTCACATCATCAATCCCTTCCAGCAGGAGAGAGGGAACCCACTCCGGGACTTGGAGAAAGCTAGTGATGGCCCCTGTGTCCACTCTGATGACCAGGGAAGAGTTTAGATCTGATCCTGGCAAAGCCAGCTGCAAACCCTAAGGTTTCACAGGGTATGTGAAAGCCTCACATGGCTTAGATGACCTCCGCATCCATGTGAAGAGTCCATGTATCCAAACCCAGGACCAATGGACTGAGCACTAGATTAGAGATTGGGAACCCGGGTTCTATTTCACAGTCTGCTACGGACTTGGCAGAGGGGTGCGGTGCGGAGGAGGGGTGTCTGACTCTGACTTAACTTGGCCTTCTGCCTTTCTCAGATGTTTTCAGGGCTGCAGATGCTATGCGAACTGCGGGCGCTGTCCGCGGTGCCCGAAGGCATGGGCTGTCTGTCTCGCTGTCCGTGGTGCTGATGGCAACGCCCAGTCCGCGGGTCTCTGTCCCAGAGTGCTGAAGTTATTGGTCGGGCTGCTAATCTCTGTCCGCGGTGCTGAACGTCCTCGGATTTCGCCCGTTTTTCTGAGACGTTGCTTGGGCCGCTGCCAAGACGCATACTGTGATTAATCAGCAGGTTTGAAATGGCAAGCCGAATTCTAAAGGTGGAAGGAAGGAAGGAAGCATTTTTTATGGGTTTGCTGATTCAGTGCCAAAGGTCCTTTCTTTCCCCCAAAAGCCACATCTGTACTGATGCTCATCATCTGAATTGACTGTCTCAGTTCTTGAACAGAGACATAGAACTAAATTTCCACTTCTAAGCAAAGATATAACATCACCTATTTCCAAGCTCACAATTCCTTGTTAAAGTCCCTTTCTTCATTTCTTTGAATTCTGAGCAACTGGAATTAAACTTCCCATCACTAGCCAAGGTCCATGGATTGTGAACAAAGAGGCTGTGCCATTTGTGGATTGAACAGTCTTGCCACAGCACCCTGTATGGTTTGAGAGTGTCTGTGCAAGGATCACGTGCTGGAACTCTGGTCCCTGTATGTCAGGTTGAGGGGTGGAGCCTGTGAAGGAGGTCAGATCGCAGGAGTACTGCCGTCAGCAGGAACTAATGTTGAACTTGCAACGCCAACTAGTTCCTTCATGGCAGGGTTGTTATGAAAAAAGCAAGCTCAACATCTCCCTGGCCGCTGGCTTCCCATCTCACTACACGCTTCCTCACCGTCAGGTATGTGCACCAAACTGTAAGGCTACATGTCAGCCAGATTTCAGCACCATGCTCCTTGGCCTTCTGAAACATGAGTTGAATAAACTTCATTACATACTCAGTTTGGGGTATTTTGTTACGTAAACAGAAAATCATAGCCGCCTCATGTTACTCCAAGATTGGAATACACTTTATGGTGAAGTTGAGTGAACTAAAGTCTTTTCTTACAGTTGAATTTATCACTTTTAATTCTGCTTTCTGTGCCTTATTTTAGATATCTATTCTGTAAGCCAAGATCATAAAGATATCTATTAACATCCTCCAAATGCTTTATATTTAGCTTTTTGAATTTAGGTCTTACTTAGAATAGAGTTTTTTTGTATGTGGTGCACAGTGGGATCCAACATTTCTCTTTCCCTGTGGTCACTTGCTTGCTGTGGCAGCATTATGTAAAGGAAACGATAATCTTTCCCCCACTGTTAAAGGACAGCAGTGTTTCAGCTACCAAGTGCCTATTTTAGAAAAGCCCATTTCTGGGCTGTCAGACCATTTGCTAGTGCTGTACTAATTAGTCTCAGAGAGAGAGAGAGAGAGAGAGAGAGAGAGAGAGACAGAGACACAGAGAGGGAGAACATGTGTGTATATGTGGAGCCCATAAAGAAACTTCAGATGGCTTCCTCAATTTTATCATGCTTATTTTTTGAGACAGTCTCTCATTTAACCTGGAATTCACCAACCCAGCTAGATTAGCTGACCTTTGAGCCCCAGAGAGTTGCCTGTCTCTGCCTCTGCAGCACTTGGGTTACAAGATCCAGGTTTTTCCATGGGTGTGGAGAATCAAGCATGTCACGGGCTGACCCATCTCCCCAGTCCTATTACCATGCATTTACTCCATTTCCTCTTCAGGAATATGTTGGTTATCATTGGACCTTTTATTTCTGTGTAACCTTTAGAATTAGCTTGCTGAGTTCCACCTAAATTATTAAGTTTTTTTATTGGGTAACATTCAATTGATTGTTTTGGTGATAATTTGCATCTTTATGGGAGAGGTGTTTGGTTTCAGTTTCTTGTTGCCATGATAACCAATCAATGAACACAAACAATATCTTAAAACTACACAAATTCATTGTTTTAATGTTATGGGAGGCCAAAGACAAAAATGAGTCTCACTGGGTTGGGAGTAGTGGCTGGGTACCTCCCTTGTGGGAACTTCCTGGGCAGAGAAGAACCCGGTTCCTGGGTAACCTAAGATTTAGGTTTCTTTTCTTGTGTAGTGGGGCCTCATGTCCTATCACTCCATCGCCAAAGCCACAATCATGATTTAAGATTCCCCAGGTTGCCATCATCCATCTCTTTCACCCTCCTCTTCCCCTTTAAGGACCCTTCGGACTTCTTGGCCCTATATGGATAATCAATATTAAGGTCAAGTGGTTGTCAACCTTAATTTTGTCTCCTACCCACAATACTCCTTTCATGTACAATCCAATATATTCATAGGTTCTGGGAAATAGGAATTAGACTTTTTTGGGAAAGCATTATTCTGCCTACACATGTTTCCCCTCTTTTAAATTTTTTGTAGATTTTTAAGTGGTTGATCTTATTTTATGTTTGAGAAATTTGTTCCCATGATACAAAAATGCCAGGGATTTTTATAAATTGATTTTGCATGCAACTCTGCCAAACACTTATTAATTCTTATAAATATGAATATTCTTTATGAGTTCTTAATGTTGGCGATGATGTGATGTACAAATTTAGCCACAGTTTTGCTTCTTCTTGACATTTCTGTGCCAGAGTGGACCACTTACAAAATGAGAAATAAAAGCAGAGATATGACACAGCCTTCTTTTTGTTCACAATCTTCAAGAGAGAGCTTAGGACAAAAAGGCTTGTTGTGTGCATTTCTATTTATTTATTTATCCTTATGTCTGAGCCTATGACTTCTGCATGCCACACAATGCTCTGTCACTAAGTTGTATGCCAGCCCTGTTTAATTTTCTGCTTCCCAGGGTCTCACTAAGTTGCCCAAGCTGAGCTTGAGTTTGTATTGTGTCCCAGGTAGGCTTTGGAATTGCAGTTCTCCTTCTCGGCCTCTCAGGTATCTGGGATTATATGCTTGAGCCACCACACTTGACTTTCTCAGCATCCCTATATGGTGTGGCCAGTTCCCTCAGCTTTTAGTATTGATACGCACTCTCCTGCCAAGTCTGACAAGAATCATGAAGAATAATCTCCTTGTTCCCCTAAGTCATTTGCTCATGAATTTTTATCAGCAACATTCAGGTAAACTGCAACAGGTATTAAAGTTGTCCAAGCCTCATACACATACTTAAGTGTACATTCTATCTTTGTGTTTAGAAATATTTTGTGTAAATACTATGATTATTGACTCCAGGAATTTTTATTGGACATGACTATTTAAAAACTATCTAGGTCTGCATTTATCTTTTTGCAAAGATTTTTATCTTGATTTGGCCTTTTTAATTTCTTTTTTAAATTATTATTTATTCAATTGTGCTTGTGTGTGCGTGTATGCGTGTGTGCGAGTGTGTGTATGTATGTGTAGAACCACGGACGAATTCGGGAACCACCATGGACCGCCTCCACCTTCTCCTTGTTTACTCTGCCCTGGGGATTCACAGGCTCTGCTCTACCAGGACCAGAAACGCAGGCCGCCCCTGCTTCCGCCTGGCATCTATACGTAGAGTCTAGGATCCAAACTCAGGACCTTCCCATCTGCAAGGCAGAGACTTAACCCCTGAGCCACCTCTCCAGTCCCCTTTTTAATTTCTTTAGGATCATTTAGTCTATTTATTATCAAAATTTTAATTGCTATATTTTCTAGAAAATTGTCATTTTCAATTTATTGGTATAAAGTTATTCACAATGTCCTATGATCATCTGCAGTATTGAATGGTCCTTTATTTGCTCTGTTTATTTGTGATTTTTCTTTTTCTGTTATAATCTAGTCAGGGGCTTCTTCATTTTATGAGTTGTTTCACCATTGTTTATTTTCTAGCTTATGCTAACTTGCGATTTTCTCTTTAATAAGACCCTTCTGTCTTCTTTACTCTTTTTTTGTAATTGTTTTTGGTTCTTGAGGATGGTTCCCAGCTTTCTGAATTCCACACTCTCCTCTTTGATGAGAAGGCATGAAACTTAGAAAATTCTCCACTCAAATATGACTTACCTCAGTTATGTCAACATTTTTTTAACATTTTTTATCTCCGCTCATACAAACTTAATAGGTACACCAGTTCACTCCCTCCCTCCCTCCTCCTCCCCCCACCCCTCTGCTCGCCCTCCCCTCACCCCTCCCTCCCCATCCCCCCAGTGCCTCCCCTCCCCCAATCCCCGGAGAATCCTTTAATGTGCATGCCTGACTGTCCTCTGGGTCCTCCTCTCTGATGACATACAAGGACCCAGCGGCATTTCCCTGAACCCTTTCCTGTGTTCCCCTTAAGCATAGGAACACTATTTTGGCTGTCAATCCCTTGCCTCCAAGGATCTTGGTGCTTTTAGCAAATGCTAGACTTTGTGGAGACAATAGTGTGTTGGACATTGCGCCAGGCATGCAAAGTCCACTTATGATTGCTTTGGCCCTAACTTGTGTGGAGTATCTTGCAAATCATTGCTCCTCCCATCCTTGTGCTCTTACACTCTTACCGCCCCCTCTTCCGCAAATTTCCCTGAACAAATCATGTCAACATTTCTGTGTGTGTGTGTGTGTGTATTTGTGTAAAAGAGGGCACTAGAGTAGGTGTGTGTCCACGGAGTTCCAAGGGTGGCACTGGGAACCCTTCTGGATTGCTTTGCCTCATTGTTTTACTCTGGGGCTTCCCAGGCTCCACTTGGGAAAGAATTACACGTTGCTGTCATTTCCTTTTGACATTTTTTACCTGGGACCTGGGGATCCAAACTCAGGTCCTTTTGCTTGTGAGGCAAAGGCTTTAACCCCTAAGTCATCTCTTGATATAAGTTCCTTTCTATAGCTTCTAAATGGAATACTTTATAAAAATTCATTAAGTCAAGCTTATTCACAGAACTTTTCAAATTATACATGTGATATATGTAAGTTTCATTAGTCTGGGTCAGACTTGAACTTACAGGTCAACTAAGGCTGCCCCTCAACTCATTCTCTTCCTGCCTCTACCTCCCAAGTGCTGGGATTACAGATGTGACCAGTGCCCTTGGCTAAACCTTCAAAATTCTTCTTCAAGATTCTTTATCATACTTGTCTTTTTAATTGATCAATCCACAAAGAAAGCTGTGTTTGTAAAAAACACAAACAAACAAACAAAAACCTCCATATACTTGTGCGCTTGGTTGTTTGTACTTGTAGATTTGACAGGTTTTACTTTATGTATTTGAGACATTATTATTAATATTGTTATGCGCTCACATGTGTGCATGTGGGGAACAAAGGGCTTCCTCAATCATTCTTCACCTTATTTTTTGAGACAAGGTCTCTCTCTCATCAAGCCTAGAATTCATCATAATGGCTAGACTCACTAGCCAGAAAGCCTGGCGATCCTGTCATCTCCACCTCCCCAGTGCTGAGCCACTGTGACTGGGTGCTGGGGACTGAAATTGGGGTCTTATGCTTGCACAGCACACACATTACCCAGCCCCGGGAGCTATGTTATTGATTGTGATTGAGTAGGGTAGTGTCAGCCTTTATTAACACGATGCCATTGTTGTCTTTATTCCTAGATAAAGTTTACCTTTCCCTGGAATCTCATTATATTGAGACTTTTTGGCACATCTTATCACTTCATTTCTATCTTCTGTGTCCTTATATTTGATTGTCTATTAGAGATGTTATATCCCAGTGCTTATGAGATTTGTCTAGACTTTCACCTGGGCTATTTCATTTATTTTATTTCTTGTAGTTACTGATCTACTTCATTTGTTTCTTCAACTTATTCCCAAGCCTCCTTGTAACTGTTGCTTAGTGCCTATGACTCATTCTTTTTTCTACTGAAATATGGGGTTCATCATAGGCTCTACACTGAAGGCTGCTGGGATCTTCTTACAGTTGGGAAAAAGAATAGATTTATGTATCTTATACAAAAGTATATATATGACAAAAGTCATAGATATGTAAAGATAATTATGTATAATATATATGTGACAGGTGATATACTGCTTATATATGATATTTGAATAATGCCTAGCATATAGTGGTATATTAACTGTACGTATTATAGTAACTGTAAGTATTAGAATGGCTAATGCCACAATGGCTGTGGTTTTGTTCTATCATTTCTATTTCTTTTTTATTTATCTGGGAGTTGAACCCAGGAGCTCATACATGCCAGGCAAGCACTCTATCACTCAGCCACACATCTAGCCTTCTGTGTCTTTCCTTACATCTTAATCCTTTTGTGGGTTCTTTCGGGCTGATCTTGGTCTTTTGGGGGATTTGCTTTTTTAGAAGTGTCTTGTGTTGCTTTTCATTTTCCTCTGGTTGCACCAGATTTCTCCAACTGCAATGTCACATCTTCATCCTCTTGGTGTCCCAAGTCTGAAGTTCATCGGTGTCTTTAAACCTCCTCCCTAACCTTTGGACTCAAAACTAGAGCATGCTGCAACTCAGTATCTCTGTGCTATTTATTCATTTGTTAACCCAATCATATTAATCCATTTTTATCATCTAGCATATAGCATATCATAAAACATTCAATCACTTTATTGTTGCTTATCCTACAATGCTTCCTTAGGTTTCCTCATATGCACGATTTTATTCTTCCTCACATCTCTGATATTTAAAAACTTTTCCAAGCCTGTGGTTCATACATTTGAATTCATGTGTGTGGTGTGTGTGCACGTGAGAAAATTGTGTGTGCCTATGGAGGTCTCAAGGGCAACTTGAGGAATCATTGTGGATTTTGCTAACTCCTTATTGCTTTTGCTCTGGGGTTTCTCAGGCTCTGCCTTCCAGGGCTGAAAGTGAAGGCTGCCACCATTTCCACTTGGCATGTTTTTATGTGGGATCTGGAATGTGAACTCAGGAACTTTTACTTGTGAAGGCAAAGGCTTAACTCCTTAGCCATCTCTCCAGGCTGGTTTGAATTCCCTTGTATGGAATGCTGGTGGCAGAATACTCTTTGCTGATGCAAACATGTCATCACTTTATTTTTTTAAAAGTATTGCAATTCCAGTACTGAAGACATGCCACTAGCTTTTGCATTCAGTGGCTGCCAGTGAGGAGTCAGCTGTCAATCAAACAGCTACCCTTTGAAGGCCTCGTCTTGTCTCTTAGCTCCTTTAAGGCCTTCTCTTTTTGTCTGGACTTCTGAAATTATGTTGCAATGTGTCATGTTAAATGCTGTTCTACTTGGAATTTGTCACATTTCACGGATCTCTGGGTTGTTGTCCTTATTAGTTCTGAGAAGTTCTCAGTCATCATTCCTTCAACTGCCCTTTCTCATCCTCTTGCTCCTTCCCTCTGGGAACTCTCACCATATACACGGAAGAGCTTCATATGGTGACCTCTGAGTTTGCTGGTCTCTCTGGGCTGCATTTCAAAGCAATATCTTCAGTCCCAGTTCTCATTATCTAGTTGGTTGAGCTGGATTTAACCTGCTTTAACTTAGTTATTAAATGTTTTCCTCTCAACCCTGTTTTTCACTCATGAGTGTTGATCAAATCTTTCACTATCACCCGGCTCCTGTCCCATTGGGTTTCTTTTCACCTCTCATTCACCATGCTTCAGAAACAATCTCCATCCAGTGATTTCACTGGTTCTTGCTCATGCTGGCATCTTTGGGTTTCATTTCTTCTGGCTGTCATATAACAAATCATTTACTAGTATGCTTAATGACCTTCTTGCTTTTAAACAGAATTCTCAATTTCCTTGTGGAGACCCTTGTGGCTTTAGGACTCCAGACAGATGTGCTTGTTTAGGATGGGAGTGAGGGGTACTATGCTATCTTGGACCACCATGAAATTAATGAATAACTTGAGGCTTAAGGTAGGAATTCAGGGTATGTTGGTCAGAACCTCAAGATTGTAGGTGAGCCAGAGGGGGAGGACAGGGTGCTCTTACATTCACTCCTTCAGTAGCTGAGAAGAGGTCATTCATTCTTGGTTCCCTGTTAGTAATCATTTGGTTCTCCAACTAGTGGGGAGCAGCTTCCTACTAGGTTCCCCTTAAGGTGTGCCCTGGCTTTGTCTCTTTCCTCCGGTCTTGCAAAGCATTGAAAATGGATGCTCTTACGCTGGCCCAAACCCTGGAAGTAAAAACTGATACCAGGGTGCCTCCCCCTCTAGTTCTGGGCCTCTCTCGATCTGTCCCCCACTCGGGTGCTTGACCTAGTATTCCTACTTTACAACAGCTCCGTGGTGCACACACATTGAGTTCAGCTTCCTCTGGGCCGAGGTCCCACTCTGCTGGTGTCGCAGTCACTCTGCATTGCTGCTAATAAATTTGCGACCAAACCGCTTAAGATAACAAGGGGCTTTGTTTTTGTTTTTGTTTTTTGGCTTATGATCATCTGGCTGCAGTTCCTTATCCAGCTTGGCAGGAGAGCCCACAGCAACATCAGGGACCAAGGGAACTGGCTGTACCATATCCACAGGACTGAAGAGAGAGAGGGAGAGAATCCTCACTTGCCAGACTAGTCTGTCTGGTCAGGTATATCATAGAGTGCCAACTTCTTAACCAGTTCCCTCCATCTTATTCACCTACTTAGGCACTATCCCTCCCGCCATGGGTTGGGCCTTCTTCCCTCTCAATCTTGCAGGCTTGCTGGAGGCCATCTTAATCACGGGTCCTTTACAAATGTGCTCAGAGCTTGAACCCTCAACTGTGAAGTCGACACTCGCATCTAACTCTGACAGCGCCCAACTGTCTTTTGATCAAAATGTCTGAGGACATTTGTTCAATGTTGGCCACCTATATCTCATTTTCCTTCCTGCTCTCCAGGCCCAGGGTTCAGATGTCCCAATGACAGCGGTTCTCACAGATTCAGAAGTTCCCCTGTGAGGCCTGAAACTTTGAAACCATCTGCAGGTCCAGCTGCAGGTGCTTGAAGACTAATCGTGACAGAGCTCTCGTTCCTTCTCTGTGTAGCATCTTCCCGCTTGAGTGGCTGTGACAAAAAGTTCTGCTTTCTGCCACGTGCGAGCTGACAAATTAGACCTAGCCAAGGGCTAATGGAACCCAGCAATGACAGATGTGATGTGTCCCTGGAGAAGGTGGAATTTCAGCATGGCAGGACGTGTGTGAGAAATTAAGAGGTGCGGGGTAGGGTGGGGGAAGCAGGCAATCAGGGTGTTCTGCAGCGTTGCTAGGGGCACCAAAGAGAAGCCAAACAACTGTTGGCGTAAGAGTGCCCGGGAAATGAGCATTTTTACTTCCGATCAGATAAAAACATCATGGCTTGATGTCAGTAACATGTCAGAGGTCAGAAAGTCGACAAGTGGCCCAGGCAGAAACCACTCTGACATCTCTGGGACCCTCACTCTTCCTAGTGAGTTTCAAGTGAAGTGTATTGATTGTTCCAGGGGGGCAGGTACCCACTCAAACGGAGAGGTGAGTGGACACTGCCTGCCTTGGGGCTTCTGCTGGGGCAAAATGAAGACTGGCATGTCTGGATCCTGGACCCAGAGGCCAAGGGCTGCCCTGGAGACTCGCTAGGGTGCTACTTCCACAAGACCTGCACAAGATTTGGCCTCAGCGTTTCACTGTGGCCGGGGAAAGATCTCAAGAGGGGCCGCAATGTTCCTGAGAGTTGATGGAGGATTGATACTGGATGGGAGGAGGGCAGGTACTTTCCTCTGTGGGGTGTCCACTGACAGGCCATCCATGCCCCAGCGAGTGCACAGGCCCATGCCCAGTGCAGGCAACCCGATGACGCTCAGTGGACCACATGTGACCCAAGAAGGAAGACTGATTGGGAAGAAGGAGGTTTACGCCAAACAAAGGAACCAGATTTGGCAACAAGGGGTGGAAACAACATAAATTCAATGTATTCATGTACAGAACTGCCAATGAGTAAAAATAACTAACTTTTTAAAGAAGTTCACGCAATGCAGTCCTGCCTGCCTCCGACTGTGGGGAGGACCAGGGCGGCCCTCTGGGAAGCAGCACCTGCGAGGCAGAGGCTGAGGGAGAGGCCTGGGTGCTGCGCTGCAGCAGGACCACTGCTGTGCCACGTGCAGAGCCTGACCGGGGAGACGGACAGCAGGGCCCGCAGGACCCCACCCCTTCGGGTGACGAGCAGCACACAAGCCACAGGTAGTATGGACGACGGGCTGAGGCAAAGGACGTGCAGGCCCTGGGGTCCTGAGTGTCTCTGAGGGCCTGTAGTATCATCCCAAGGATGACAGCTGTCTTCTCGCAGTGTTGTGCGGGGGTGTGAGTGGAGGGGATCTGACCCCCATCTGTCCCAGCCCGCAGTGTAACAGCCATGCTTGTAGGCTTAACTTCCCCTTCTGAAACGGGGGTCAGAGCTGCGGGAGGATGCTCGGGGGAGGCAGAGTGTCCAGTTTTACCTGACACGTACTCCGTGGACGTGGATACGTGGGAGAGTGAGTAGAGGGAACAGATCCCCTGGACCAGGCGGGGCCCCACAGGGAGCCTCGCTATTGTGTTCTCCAGACCTGTCACAGAAAGGCCTGTCACCAAAGCGTGCTGGGACCCGGGACAGTGTACCTAGTAGCTGTGCCCCACCCTACCTATGCAGGCGCCCCACTCCCCTGGCCCCAGCCTTGTGGGAATGGGATACAGGTGTGTCTACATTTCTCCCCCTACAGTTGTGTACGGTGGGCCTTATTCCTCTACCCTACTTAGCCCAGGACCCAAATTCTGCTCAGAGAGAGATGGTCTTGCAGCGAGGCCTGAGACTCTGGGCATGGGGCCCCTCACACACCTGTGGCTGAGTAAGGATTGAAGTGGTAGGGAGAGTAGCTTCCTAGGGCTGGATGCCCACTTGACCTACTTGGGGCTCCTCTGGGACTGACAGGGCCCTGTGCATCTCTGAGTACTTGTGTGTTGTCATAGTTAGGCATAAGTTGATGGTTGAGAGTTCAAACTCTAGGCATATTTGTAGAGAATTTATAGTTAAGCCCAGAGCAAACCTGCAGGAGATTGTCTAGTAGACCTGTCTAGTGGATTGTCTAGAAGGCCCGGCTCATGATGGATGGAACTAGTCTCAAGGCAGGTGAACTCTATAGACTTGGCCAGACATGATGGTCTGGCAAGTAAGGATCATCCCTCTCTCAGCCATTATGTGAAGATAGTGTGGCCAGTTCCCCAGCCCTAGGTGTTGGTGTGAGCTCTCCCGGCAAACTGGACTAAGAATAGTAACCTGACTCTGGTGAGAGAATAAGCCCCTTGTTCCCTTGAGCTGTTTGATGGTGATTTTATCAGCAACATGCGGGCAAACAGCAATGTGTGCTGAGGGATGCACAGGCTGATGTCTGGGAATCCCCAGGGCAAAAGCGGCCCAGGACGGACACCAGAGCCACTCGCGTTCCTAGTGCTTGAATGCCGTTCGCTGGGCAGAGAGCCTGTGGCCCTGCCTGGAGAGATGCTCGTCGCCTCTAGAGGTCGGACAGCCGATGGTGGCTGCCTGCAGCAACAGACGCAAGTCACACTACCTGCCATGACTTGGGCTCATGAGGGAGACCTGTCCCGATAGGGTGTGGCTGAGAGGGCCTGACGGCCTCAACCCCCTCCCCCCAACATTGCAAACAGACACAGCGTGAAGGCAGCAAGACAGGTTATTTATTAGAGAACTCGGTAGTATGGATGCACAAGCCTGGAGCCCAGAGCCCAGCTGGGTGGGAACAGTAATACCCACTCGTCCTTGTCACCCACGCTGAACCTCCCCTGCCTGGGCTGTTTTCAAGGCCCCAGGAAGAGCAAGTCACAGAAGAATGGAGGGTCGAAGAGCTGGTCGAGGCGGAGCCTCCATGGTGCAGGCCACAGGGCAGGAGCAAGGACAGAGCCACCAAGGCTGTGGTGTTGGGGGGGGGGGGTGTACCAGCACAATGGACGGGGACACAGCTGCAGCAGAGGGAGCTACTTCCACTGAGCAGGGAACAGGGAAAGGCTGGGTGGGCGCAGGGAGGAGGCAGACTTCAGGGTCAGGGGCCAGATTGGGGTCACTCTGTCACACATCAGGAACCAGATGGGGGCTCAGGCCTGAACCTCCAGGGCGCGGACGTGTGCGCTGGGCAGGCAGAACCAGGAAGGCGGCAGGTCCTCGCTCTTGCTGTCCTCGTGGACGCGGATATGGAGGAAGAAGTCACCGGCGTAGAGGAAGAGGAGGGCCCCGAGGCAGGCCGACTGGCCTGAGGGCTGCACCTGAGGAGGAGGAGGAGACATGAGCATCAGGCCCCAAGGCCGCCAGGTGGTCCCTAAGCCTGCCAGAATCAGGACAGCGGGGAAGTGGTTCCTCTCTGATCCCTTTGAGGCTTCTATGCTGTGCTCCCCTGGGTGAGCCACTGCACCTCTCTGAGCCCTAGCTTTCATCTTTGGAAGCAGCTGCCACCATTTCTCTCCCTCAACAGTTCAGGGCTCAGTGAGCACAGAAGCGTGAGGCATGGCTGGGGTACACTTGGGTAGAGCTGGGGAGACTCCATGTCTGTGGTGCCTCCGCCCCTCTGGGCTGGGGGACAGTGTCTGCTCTGGGGAGGGGCCGAGGGGGCAGACAGGGCGGAGCTTGTGGGAGCTGCTCTGCTCTGGCTTCCTCCGAAAGCAGACTTGCATTTCTAACATGAGATCAAGAAGTCGTGGAGCCTGGTGGCCGTTCTGGCCTGAGCCTGCCCCCTGGACAAGGGGACCGATGACCACAGGGTCCTGGACCAGCCTCCAGCCTCCACGTACCGCGTCGAGATAGAAGGTGCTGGAGCCCACGAAGGAGATGACGTCATGCAGGTCATAGTTGTGCACCCCGTTCTGGTGGTCCTGGAAGGGGACGACGGTGAGAGCAAAGGGCCCCACGCTGCGTAGGCTCCTGTTGGTCAGCCGCACCTCCAAGCGCACAGGGTCACCGACCTGGCAGGTGGCCGCTTCCTCGCAGTCACATGGCTGCCCATCCACCAGCACATCTGCAAGAGACACGGGATGGTCAGTCATGGGGTGATCAGAGAGGCCTGAACCTCATCTCCCACCCTGCACGGCCGGACCGCTGGGAACACATGGTGGGACTGGTCTGTGTTCTCCTAGAGCAAAGTCTGGAGATGGGCATGGAGACCGATTGTCGCCACCTGGAAGCATGAGGTCTGGGAGGGCTCTTGGGCTCTCCTGTTACAGCCACCATAGCCACCTACGAAAGAACACCGACACCTGGGAGATGAGCCTCAGGCATACCTATGAGGAATCACTTAGTTAAGCAGGCCTCTGAGCAAGCCTGTAAGGAGGTTGTTTAACTGCATAATCGACGTGGGAAGAGCCAGCCCACAGTGGGTGGGACCACTCCTTGGGCAGGGATGAAGATGGAGCGAGCTGGGATTTGGCAGGCAAGCAAGCATGCAGCACTGGTCCGTGCCCTCTGCTCTGGCTGTGGATGTGACTCAACCTGCTCCTACTGTAGCTCCTACTGTAGCTACAGTGCTGCGACCTGAGACCTGGTCACGTGCTTCATTGCAAGGAGCTGTGAAACGAAAACATGGGCCATGTGGAGACTCCACTGTGATGGAACACTCAGGCGTGCTTGCCATGGGGGCCAGGAGAACAATCCAGATGCATCCCAGGCACCGGGGCGTAGCATCAGGAGGAAGCATCAGGAAGTACACTGTCTCTTTTCCAGTGTACATCTTGCAGCATGCTTGCTCTTGGGGGTCTGATTTAGCTGCACGCTCCACTTTGGGCTGCTTAAGACCATCTGGTCTGACTCTGACTAGGTGGGTTCATCTTGGGGTTCCTGAGTCCCTGGCCACGGGTCTATATGGAGCCACAGGAGCCAGCAGGTGGCACACGGGTGAGCTGTTCTTTCTATGAGCTAGCCTGTTCTGTCTGAGCCCACAGCAAGGCTCAGAGGGCCTTGGGGACGGGACTGCTTCTCTCTGTCAGGCCTGAGACCTTTGTCAAGTCTTGGTTCCTCTTCATCCAGCTGCATTAATGCCAATGCTAACAGCTGTGATGAGACGAGGCAAGCATGTGCTGCAGGCTACAGCGTGAGAGAGTTGCACTTGCAGGTTCTAGAATCGTCTCCCAGGAGCAGCTCAGCTAGGCACCATTCTGGCTCTCATCCTGGCACATGGTGAGTCTGGAGGATGGCACTGATAACTTTTGCCCCAGACCTGAGTTTCCCCACAGAGCATGCCAGTCCTTGGCCCCTTTCTCACCTCCTCCTCTGCTCTGCACAGGCCATTGACAAGTATCCTGAGCACTGAAGCTGACCAGGCACAGTCAGAACCTCTTGAATAAAATGGGGACATGGGAGAGAGCAGGTGTTGGGGGCTGCGGTGGCTGGTTCCATTAAGGGAGAGATACCATTATGTGCGAATCAGTGAAGGGTGGCTGGCTCATTACGGCTCTCTCAGGGCAGACAGGATGGGGCTGTGGTTCCTCTGCCAGCTATCCTGCCTGCCTGTTCACCCTGCTGGCCATTAACCCTCCCCAGCCCTGGCTCTACGTAGCTCACCCTGCTGCTCACCCCGTCCTGCTTGCTCATTCTGTCCTGCATCCCAGGAAGCCTTCAGGGACTGGTACATGTGACCACTGCTGAGGGTGCGACGCTCAACCATCAGCTACTGTTGTCCTCCCTCCCTGGCCCCAGCCCCACAGCTTCAGCATGTAGCATCCAGGCACGTGGATGCAGGCTGGGGAGGAGCAAACCTGCTATGGTAGGACGGTGGGACAGAGGCTTGTACCCCAGAACCCTTGCTGTTAAGAGACACAGCTGCCCAGGATGACCCCAGAGAGGACAGCTCTGTGGGCACTGACGCTCAAATAAGCCATGTGTGCATACACAGCACCTTACAGGTACACACGAACATGTGTACTAGTGGTCTTAAAGCAGAAGAAGATGAGAACAGTTAGAAGGTCAGAGGTCAAGCCCTCCTAGATAGGGCAGATTGAGATCTGAGATAACACATTTTTTTAACTGACAAAAATCTTAAATCCAGAAGAGTCTTGGCTTTGGACCTGCTTGAGCCTCATTCTGCAGACCAGGTAAAAGGAGACCAATTGGAAAAGGAAATAGCCACAGTTGGGAAGGGAGATGAAAGCTCACCCATGTCCTGAATGCCAGACATATCAAGCTGTCCACCCCCACCTGCCATCTGTCCCCTGGGGCTGCTCTATCAGTTCGTGCTTAAGATCCTGTAATTTTTGGTCCTTTGGTAAAAACTGGTCTACTTTCTCTAGAACCAACAGAACTACCTGCCAGTTATCAACAAACCTACCAGGCAGGTTTTCTTCCTTACCAAGGAAAACCAATTTGCTGAACCTTTCACTTTGGCTGCCAGGAAGTATAGAATCAGACATTTATGGACCAAGAGCGAAGGAAATGTGAGTCCCAATAGCTGTGGTCTAGTTCCCATGACCCTCACATCCCTTGTGTATATGAGCACACAGGTGCGTGTATACACACACACACACACACACACACACACACACACACACACACACACACACACAGCCTCTTCTGCCTTACACTTCTGAAAGGCACGATCAACTAGACCAGTGTGGCTTCCCCTGGCCAAGGTGCCTGACACAAAGTCACCATCTCATGTGTTCAGTGAGTTTGGAGAAAGGCTGGAGGCATGGGGACCACCAGGAGGTGGGGCGAGGATATTGTAGATCTGAGAAAGAGAGGTGGGAAGTGATGTCCACACACAGCGGCTCACACGTCATATCCTGACTCTACACTTTCTCTGGTGGGTATGGCCTCTATGGTTCCCAGGTGGAGGTGCGGCAGGGAGGACACAGGAATCCAGGCAGGCGTGGCCCTAGACCCCCACAGTACACACCTGCAGCAACCCCAAGGTGGCCAGAAGGCAGCTCTTCCTCCATCAGCCCCTGCCGGTGCACTTGACAGAGCTGGCATGCACACGCCATCCACCAAATGGCATGTGTTGTTAACAGTTATTGAGGCAGCTAATTAGTTCATAAACCAGAACGCCTCCTCTCCTCGGGGTGGGGGCTGCTCGAGACACACATGTGTAATTACCCTCAAGTCGAGAGCGAGCTGGAGGAGCCCTTGCCTCTCCTGGGTAAATAATTTACTTTTACAACTTTTCATTAAAGATGAAAGGGAACTAAATTAAAGTTAAGGCAGATCGGGTTGGCAGAAGGCCTGTGCGCATGCGGCCCTCTCGTGGGAGACTCTCTGGGCTCGTCCCGGCCCATGGAGGGCAGGGAGTGTGAGAGGCAGCTCCTGAGGGTCAAGTCCCCAAATCCACAGGTAGAATCCATGGATGGCCCAGCCATGGGCTAGGGATTCTCTGCCATGCAGATGGGGAGCTGGAGCACAGACACCCCTCTGTACCCCAGAAACCAGAGGTCCATTCCTCCTGCTCATTTTTGTAGTTCCAGGCTGACCTCAAACTCACTATCTAGTTGAGGATGTTCTTGAATCTCTGCATTGTTTTCTGACTCTCTTGTCCTTGAATCTGTGAATCTCTTACATCAAGCACCACAACACCTTGTTAAGACCACAACACCTGGTTAAGATCACAACACCTGGTTAGTGCCATGCCAAGGACTGACCCCAAGACCTGGTACACATTAGGCAAGCACCGTACCAATTGAACTACAGGCCCCAGTCCTCCATGCTACAAAGAAGGGAAGAGGGGGTACAGCGAGAGTGAAGAAAGGAGCTCAGAGCCTGGGAGAGCTAGCATGCCTCTGCCCTGGAGACATGGGGGCAATCCTGCAGCGCTGGAGCTCAGTTCCAGTGTCCTGCTGTGTGGGGACAGATGGCGCTATGCTCTGGACACCTAGGCTCTCTGTGACGTCTTCTTGGTCACTGCAGACCACTGAAGAGAAAATCCTACGGCTGCTGGCAGATAGCACCGTACACAGACATCTTCCTGAGAACATCTGCGAATTTGAAATGAATCCTGTCCCGGCAATGGCTCTGCCTTTTCAGCCTCTAGCTCTGCATTAGTGTCAACCCTCCGTGCGCCAGCTTACAGTCCCACCCACCAGGGTCTCTGACCCTCCCCTCTTCCCAGATCCAGGCCTGAGCAAGGCGCTGGGGTGTATAGACAAGGGACTGCGGGGTCATCAGTCAGATGATCATAGCTGGACGCTGCAGCCTCTGCCAAACAGTGAAACCGAGCCCCCTCCCCTATCTTCCCAAGAGTGGGGAAGGCCTCAGGTGGGGAGGCAGTGTCCAGACTGGCTGGTGGGCTGTGGGGTCATCCTGGGGAACGACTAGCCTGCTCCTGGCTCCAGACGATCAATACGGCAATTAAAATGAGCCCAGCCCAGCTCAGGAGAAAGGTCAGGATGGTTAATGCAGTCAGCCAACTGGGCTGGCGTCTGAGACCTCTGGCCCAGTTCTGTCAGACATTAGTCTGGAGATGTCGGTGCACTGCTCCTGCGGGGCAGCGTCAGAGGCCAGCACCGAAGAGCATGCTCCCCTGCAGGAGTCTGGAAGGACGCTGCCTAGGATCTAATCCTTCAGGACCCAAAACTGAACTTGTTCTTTGGCAACTGGATCTTCCAGAAGCCAGAGTGGACCTTGAGTACCCACATGCTGGCTCTGACCCATGTCTCTGCCCACAGTCACTTGATTCTAAAGTCAGTGCAGAGCCACAGGCAACCATGTCAGGAGGACCCACACATCTTCCACCTACCTGGCTACCTTGACCTTAACATCGGAACAAAAGTCTAAATTCTACCTTTCCTCCTTCACAAACTCAACTAGCACTAGACCACATATCATCTATCTACTCATCTATCCACACATCACACACTGATATTTTTAAATGTCGGTATTTTCATATATAGCTCAGCTGACCTTGAACTTGGTATCCTTGATCTCAGCCTTCCAAGTGCTGGGATTACAGGCATATGCTACGATACCCAGCTATTATCCATTCTTCTACTCATTACCTGTTCATCCATCCATCTATCTACCCATCATGTAACCATCTATCACCAATCCATCCATCCATTTATTCTCCTGTCCATACATCATCTACCCATTCATCCACTTATTCATCCAACAATCCATCTACAGGAGTTTGTACCACGCTGCAGATGCACAAGTGTATGCTATGCATAGCAGATGCAGGAGTGTGTGCCATGCAGCAGGTGCAGAAATGTGCACTGTGCGGCAGGTGCAGGGATGTGCTGCACGGTAGTACCAGAGCATAGGGACAGCAGAACACTTGGGCAGCATACTTGGGAAGGACGAGCCAGCAACGCACAGTAAATGTGGGTACTGCTCCCTGGTCTAGGGCTTCTCTGTCTTGTCCTGCAGAGGAGCAAGGCACGAGGCAGCTTGGCAACTTTTCAGACAAGACAGAGAAGCACCAGCTGCCAAGGAACACTGCAGAAATGCAGACTCCTCTGGGAAATGCCCTGCCAGCAGAGCAGACAACTGGCTGGGCTCCCTGGGGAGGGACATGAATTCTGCATCCAACCGCCTTTCAAAGGCTCCCAGGAGGGAGGCCAGCCACCAGCTCCTACCCTCCCCTATCAGTCCTGCTGGTGTGAAAGCAAAACACAACTCCTTCTGCCAACGGACGATGCTGACTGACACTGTCCCTAAAACCAGGCCAGAGTCCATCTTGCTGTCTGTAGCCAACTTAATGGGTTGGGTAGACTTCAATCCTAGCCATGCCTGTTCAGGCTGCTGGGCAATGAAGGCATTACCTTGGGTCTTCATCCAAGTGCAAAGAGCATGTGAGGCACAAGCATGTTCCTGTGCATATGGGTGCATGGATATGCATGTGTACATGTGTGCATGACTATGTGAACATGGATACATGGATATGTGAACATATTGGGTGTGTACAAGTGTGCATGCATGTATGTACAGCTGCTGTGCAGTATGTACGTGACTATGTGTGTGTACATAGATGCCAGTGTGGGTACTGGCCTTCCAGGCTCTGTGCCCTCACTCCCTGCGCCAAGAAACCTCTGTAGATGTGTTCAAGAGGGTGCCTAGAGGCTGTCATCTGTCTCCAAACTCCTACAGGCTGCATTGTCTGAGCAGGGAGCACCTTCTGGACCAGCTGACTGCTGGCTTCATCGCCTGAGCATGCCGTGGGCTGGCACGAGCGCCTGTGGGGCTCATGGAACAGACATGAGCATGTGAACCTTCAGAGTCAGGCCGGGACAGACGCCAGCGTGTGAACCTGGAGTCAGCTTCCCGGGTGGTCGGCTCCTAGCCCTTGCCGTTGCTTAGCCCTGATGCAGCAAGGTGGTGGTGCAATCGTCTTTTCCCACCCACAGCCCTCTCCTCTGTGTGGGGAGGTTCGCCTTCATGCCTGCATCCTGCAGCCATCACCCTGAACCAAAGCAAGTCTCAGATCAGCACCACAGATCTCATCAGCTGCCTGCCCGCTAGTTTCCTATTAAACGGAAAATGAAGAATGAAAGACAAAACTGTCCCTTGAGAAACAGGAGAGACATGAGGGTAGGAATCAAGAGCCGTGGCTGTTCCTGGTCACTTCTTCACGTCCCCCAGAGACAAGGAAAAGCCTTGTAATGGTGAGGCCTTGTGGGGCTGGTTCTCCAAGAGCAGAACCAAGCTATTGGAGTCGCCAGGGCCTGGCTCTAATGTTTGCCGCTGTGGAGTGCCCACCTACCTGGCTGCCCTCAGCAGCTGGTGCCCGTCCCCCACCTGAGCCACGATCTTGGGGCTGCCATCTGCCCAGGGCCACTTAAATCCTGTCTAATTGGGCTTGGGGGCTGGTGGCAGGAGCAGCCTGGTGCAAGAGAATTAGGGGAGGGGCCGGTAACCTGACAAGCTGGAAACTAAATCAGGGCTCCAAGCTGCCTTTGGGGCTGGGGAAAATTCAGAAAAGGGATAATTCCTGGTTTCTTCCTGCTGATCTCAGAGAGGTGGGGAGACAGCCAGCCAGCTGGCCCTTGCCAGGCCTCAGTTATGTGCTGCCTATGCAGATGGGCTAAATGCTGATAAGCCCTGGGGACCCTGGCCCTGGGGGGCAGTCTGCAGGACGCCAAGCAGCGTGACTGGTTGAAGGAGTTGCTGTGTAGCCTGTAAAGATTTGCTGACCCCAGTAGGAGACATGTGGGCAGCGATCCCAGGGCTGACGTCACTATGTGCGGGGAACCAGGTGAGAAGCTCTGTGTTGGGTACCCCAGATCTCACAGCAATGGCAGAGAAAGCTGCGGGCCCAAGCACCCCAGTCCTTGCCTGTCAGCGTATTCTGCCAGGCTCTGCACTGAGCCCACCACCCACTCCTGGCAATTCACATGAACAAAACTACACTGCTATTTCCATGAGGTTCAACCCCTTACCTCTCACTTCTGAGGTCTGACTCGGGACCACCCCCCACCGCAGACCTTCACTCTGGACTCCAGCGCACCACAGGAAACCCCCAGCTATTCACCTACCCAGCAGCCCCTGGGTGAGGGTCATGTCTGACTTGTTCTCCACCTCTCTCCTCTGCCACTCACCCCCTGCTCCTCTCCCTCTCGCAGGCCCTCTGGCAGATGGGCTCCTCCATGCCTCTTCCCTCCATGTCTCTTCCCTCCATGCCATGAGGGAAGGGTCAGTCATGCCCTTCCCTGCACTCTTATCTTCTCTCTGTCAATGAGTTCGGAGTGGCGCCTGCCCGGTCTCATAGATGTTTCCCTCTAAAGAGCAGGGCTATCTGTCATGTTAGGTAGCTAGACAGGGATTAGACGGCTTGGAGGCCTGAAGCTGGATCCCTCGCTCTTGATCAACAATGGACTTTGGACCTCACCTCCTTTTTCTCTGGCCACACTAGAAAGGAAAGCCACTGTCTGAGATTTGAGACATGATCTGCAAAGGCAGAGTCAGCATGGCTTGGCTGGAGCGCACCCATGAAGGAGAGCAACTCCTCCTGCCAAAAGAACAGAAGCAGTGCTGGCCCTTGGGTGGAGACGTGACACAACACTGAAGTAGACATCGCATACTCCCTTCGAAGTTAATCCAGGGAACATTGCTGAAGAAGGGGTGGTAAGAGTGTAAGAGCCAGAGGTGGGGAAGAGTGCCACCAATTCTGGACATCACGGAGCTGCTGCTGCTGTGTTTGCCTTGGCAAGACTTGCACATGATTGGGCCTGTGGGTGCATCGCCATAGAAGGAAAAAGACCAATGAAATGCATGAAGCACCCCTCCCTCCTCCCTGAGGGACCCCTGAGGTGAATGCTGGCTGTGGGAAGGGGAGCTGCTCTCTTGAGTGGTATAGGCCCTTGTGCCAGCAAGTGCTTAGGCACATGCTAATGCAGGCAACCCTGATGAAACTCAGTGAGCCACACACACATAGAAAGACACGAAAGCAGATACAGTGGTTGGGAAGAATGTTTTCAATGGAAGGAGGAAAAGGGTTGGGGTCGCTAATATAGGGTGAAAACTATTTCAGTTTATTGTGTGTATATATGAAACTATCAAAGGATAAAAAGAAATGGACAAAAGAGTCAATCCAACTTTCTCGCTCTTTCTCTGAAGGCAGTCACTAGCCAGCCTCCAGCGCTGCACCTGCCTGTGCTTGAACCTAACTGGAAAGGAACAGGTCTCCTTCTCTTCCCCATCACCCTGGTATTACAGCACCCTGAGGTTCTTCTTGGTGGTCTTCCAGCTTCCTTCTGAGTCTATCTTTAAATTCTTTGATCGGTGAGACTAAGAACCCCAGGAAGAACTCCTGACTCCCAGGTAACAGTCAAGTGTTGTCACTTCTGCTTCAAACACTCCCACCTTTGGCTACGCAACATCTTCACGGTGCATCTATGGCAGCAGACCAGCCCTGGGAGCTTTGCTTTGGGGAACCAAGGAGAACGGCTCCTTAGAGGTAGTATGCAAATGAAACCAAGACAGGGGTAGCTGAGCCTCTGAGGGATCTGCCACCCCCCTCCCCAGACATCTTGTCTCCCCTTCTCCCTGAGGTGACCCTGTGGCCCTGGGCTCCAGAGGTAGGGGACAGCTGCAGGCAGGCTCAATGTGGCATATCAGGGGTGGGGACTGGGCACAGGGGTAGAGCTGCCATTACAGGTGAGCAGGACTATTATAGATAGACTGGACCAGTACAGGTGTATGAGGCCATCTGCCCATACTTTCCTGATAGGACGCAGGTCTCAATTATGACACTGACCCAAATGTGTCCACTCTCTGAGAAGAGAGTGTCTCTTCCGAGCCAGATGTGGCTCTGAGAAGGTCTTAGACACACAGCACTGTCTCTTCTAACCATCTCCTTGTATTCCTAGCAGGCCTGTAAGCTAGTCTTTCCTGACTACAGTGAAATCAGGGCTCAGGGAGGCTGATGCAAGCCGGAGGGCAGGGCCGAGACTCAATGAGGCTCTGTCTGCAGAGAAAGTTCACCGCCTCTCACTGTGACCACGGAGACTAAGCCTTGGGAAGAACAGAAACGATGTCTGGACTTCGAAAGAAAAAGAAACTTCTTCACAAGAAACTTCTTCAGCATGCATGGAATGCATGGGAAGGAACCCTGAGTTCACCCACTCATTCATTTACTTGTCCACTCATCCATTCATTCACTCATTCTTCCACCCATTCATTCACTCATTCATCTATTCATTCACTCACTCGCTCATTCATGTACTCATTCATTTGCTTGCTCAGACATTCACTCACATAGCAACAACACTGAACAAACACCACATGTCAGGACCCATGTTCAGTCTAAGAACAGAGCAAAGTCTTTGATTCCTGCAAGTTTATGTCTGGTTGAAGAAATCAGCAAGCAAGTGAGCAGGCACCAGACAAGGATAGAGAAATAAATGTGACCCGTGGACACCTCAACAAAGAAGCATGAGCAATCGATCAGCTCAGGGAATTTGAAGGGAAATAGAAGCTGCCAGAGGCAAGTAAGGGAGTATGTATTTTCATAGGTGCCTGATTAGAGGCCAAGAGATGCAAGAATTACAGAGAACAGTCTCAAGGCAAGTAGAATAGCAAACAGCCTTGACAACTCCTCGGTCCCATTGACTCAGCATTTCCTCATCTGGAACAACAGATACCCACTGACTTCCATTATAGCACAGAGAGTCTGGAAGCTACCTATTGCCCAAAGCCTAGGGGGATGAGTCAAACCTCAGAGTGCTAGTGGAGGGGAGCACTGTGCAGCCGTTAAGAAGGGTGACTTACATGTGTGCTCAGCAGGAAGGCACTCTATGACCCACAGCGAGTGACAGTGAGTACAGGTGGCCTTTCGGATCTGCCTCAGCTTTACAAGGACACACTAGGAACAGAATCTCGGCAGCCACCTCTGGCCAGTGCAGACTTCTGGGAGATTCCGTTTCCTCTTGGTGTTCACCCATGACTCTCTTTACAGATAAGCATGAATTAATTATTAACAAAGGTGAGTGTCTAATCTTTCAGCCATTTTGTATTAAATGTACACACACACACACACACATACATCTAACCCCTGGGATCTGCGAAGAGGCAGCACCTGGACTGAGCCCCTCAGACTAGTTATAGCAGGTGAGGCCCTGCGTGGGCTCTGACCCCATATGGCTGCTGTGCTTACAATAGTGGAGAACAGGACCAGACACACATAAGAGGATGGCCATGTGGAGACACAGCAGGCTGTGGCCATTTGCAAGTCAAAGAGAAAAGGTGTGAGAATTGGCCAGTGACATGCAATGTGAACGTCTGACTTCCAGTGTGCAGAGTATTAAAGTCTGTGAGCTTGTCACATGACTGCCCATAGCAGACTAACACACCTAGACAACCACACTTCAGCAAAAACACACAAACATACAGAATATGGGGTCAAACAACAAAGTTAGAGTTAAAACTACAAGCAAACAATGAGATAAGTACCCAAAATCTAAGATTGGAGCAAACACATTAATGCATGGGAAGGGCTGAGGTTTGGGGCACTTTCGAGTGTTTCATTAGATTTCTTTAAATTTCTTAGGAATTTAACATGTTCTTTGGCAATTTCATGTATGTACATGATACGTTCCAATTACTCTCACTCCTGCCATCTCTTCCTAGCAGACAACCGCCCTCCACACAGATTTTATTTAGTTTGGTTTTGTGAACTGTCGAGCTTATCCAGAGTGGCCTGTGTACTTATAGTAATATTCTGCAGTGTGGAGGGGGCATGTTTTGGCTGAAAGCAACATGCAACAAACATGGAGGAGCACCCCTGGTGGCAGACAGAACTCTGGGTGCAGCTCCCACAGCACCTGCCCTGGGGTGGCCACAGGTCCATCTGTGGAATGTGGGGTGCCAGTGACTCTAGTCTGTGTGGACGCAGATAACAGGGACCCTCACCCCAGGCCTCAAGGACCTGCCTTCCAGCTGGGCCCCTTCTGCTTTCCATCCTGGGTTTGGGGTGTCTGACAGACAAGGCAACCAGCTGCTTCCTGGGAGCGGGCAGGGAGAATCTCTCCTCCCAGCACAAATCCGGACAGCTGCCCAGGTTGGGTGAGCAGGAAGATGACTCAGCTAAGCGTGATAGCCCTTTAGAGGAAACTTAATTATGCTGCACCCTGGCTGGGAGGCAGGGACGGGTGCTGGCTGCTTAAATGCGGCTAATGGCGATCGATTCGTCCTGCCAATCTCCAAGGCTATTTTATAGCCTGCTTATAAAGTCACTTGGGATCCAAGTGGAAAGGAATCATTTATCAAGCCAAATGGCTGGTGTGTGTAAGAGAAAAGCATCCACTCAAGCACCACATATGTGCACATGTGCCAGGTGAGCACACCAAGAGCGGACTGTCATGCAGACATGAGAGGCCGTGGCAGAGGAAGGAGAGGCCTCAGCAGAGCGCAGTTCTGGTGCTATGTGGTGCAGGGGTCATCTCCGTCCTTCTTGGGCTCAGTGCAGGACAGAGGTCAGCCCACTTCCCAGACCAGGAGATGGAAGATCAGAGCTCAGTGACTGGCTACAGATGCCACTCAGTTGGCAGTAAGACATGGCTCCACCCTTGTCTCGGATGGGGGCCAGAGGCTGGTGAGAGGGTGATCCCTTCACTCAACGCAGTCTCCATGTCTTTCTGGGTCCTGTCTTACAGGAGCTGCAGAGTCTCTTCAGGGGGAGAGGGTGGTAGCCCAGGGCAGGTTGTGACACCTCACTCCCTCCTCTACGGCCACCTCTCAGCCTCCTGCCCAGGGCAGCCGCCTTGTGCCCTGTCACAGATTCCCAGCTGCCTAGGCATGGGGTTCCTCTGTGATCACTTCCTCTGCTGGCCTGCTGGTGACGCTGAGAATACCCAGGACATCCCAGGCATGCCTTGGCAGAGAGGCCTCCTTTGAGCAGGGACCAAGGTCATGGCATGTATCCCAGCCCCAAATCAGCTGTCTCCATCCAGGGTCCTGTCCTAGGAGAGAGCAATATCCGGACTGCATGGAATGAGAGACCTGAGTAGGCAGGTGGCCCTGATGGGACGTCCCCTATCAGGTCAACCTCAGAGGCTGCCAACACATGCGGGTTCCTAGCCAGAGCAGACCAGCAGCTGCCTCTCGTCATCATGGTCACCCCCAACTCTGATGCCCCATTTGCACAGGTTCAGAAAGGGCATAGTTGCCCATGGGTGAATACCGCTGTGCTGGCCGCTGGCTCAGCTCCTGGAGATCTGGGGGTGCAGGACATGCCTCTGAGCAGCAAGCTCCCGCATGGACAGTGCTACCTCACAGCAACGCTTGGCTACAAACAGGAAGGCAGCCATGAGGAGAGCCACATGGGTGCTGTTCCCCGAGAATGCCCAAGGCCCATGTGGGCCTAGGAGGTACACAAGTGTCAGAAAGGAGGGATGCGGAAGGAGGCTGGGTCATACGAGGACACACACACACACACCCATAGTGTGTGGCATTCACTAAGATCAGCTGTGAGATTATCCACATCAAGACAGTTATAATACAAAGACCAGCCCGATCTGGTTGGTAGTGTGCTGCATCCTTATCCGACCACTCTGGTAGAGTATGTCTCAGTTTGGAAAAGATGGATTCAAAGAAACATGCCTTTATTTAAGAGAAATAAGGAAAAATATGGGAATTGTCAGGCCTTGGTAGTTTCTTTCCAGTTCAGGCCTAAAGCCTGTTCCCAGTAGTCACTTACAGTAAGTAGACTTGTTAGCCAGAATGTGTGCACTCATTTTAAGGAACCTATGTACTAACTCAGAAATTCCAGAAGTATAAGACTATGCTATCAGTCCACTAGAACCTTAAAAGAAACTGTGATACCCTCTTACCCTGGCTGAAGGCCAAGGAAGAGACCATCATGCCAGAAAGTCTAGATGCCAAGACTGCCCCTGGAGATGGTATTTGTAATCCAAACTGGGAGAATCCATGTCAGAAGCAAAGGGGGCCGTGTCTTTCCTATCCCAAACAGCACATCATAGAAATGGACCATTCGAGTGCACTCCCACCAATGATCGCCTCCACCTCGAAAGAGACACCCTTGGCATATGGGGCCTGACTGGAACCCAGGTTTGGAGAATGCATGGTTCACAGATGGGTCATCTAACTGATGGCAATACACTTCTGGAATTCCTCAAAGGAAGACATAAGCAACCTTACTATTAAGGAATAGAAGGATGCTATTATAGGAGGAATTATTCTTTTAATAATTATATTGCTTAAGTGTTTTCTTCAGTGCATAACTCAGTAGTGCTCCATCAACAGAACCACACTCTAGGTGCTTATGGCCTTGAATATCCAAGCCATGGCCCCCCTAGAGACGTGGTTCAAGCTTGGATAGCAGAGACTGCATGAGCTGCATGCAACTTCCCAAGTTAGAACCTGCTGCCATGCCTGGTGCCCATGTCAACCTGCCTGACTGAGAGGATCAACCTGGAGAGGACAACAGCAAAAGCTCACACTGGGACTTATGGGGTATTGGGGACTCCTATAGCTAATTGTAAAATATTTTCTTTACTGAAATCAAAAGGAGATCATTCCTCCTCTGTGTATTTTAAAAAAGCAGTCTCTGTTTAGATATGTCAACTATGTAGGCTCAGCCCCATGGCTATCCAGTGAAGCATTATAGATTAGATAGGTTTGAAAATACTGAGAGAATGTTTCTGTTAAGTGTCTTTACTCTCAAGCAATGGATTAGGTTCTTAAAAAAAAGTCTACCCTGAAGGTGATTTTGCTGATTAGAAAATTATACATCTATTATAGGTGCAACATTCTTTACCCCAAAATTTTCTGTATAAAAGCTGTCACGGAAGTTTCAACAAATGGGTTTAGAATTCACTCGGCCTAAAGAGAGTTGTGTGTGTTCTGTGCTCCACCTGGTCCTGGGGAGCCCTGGTCTCGAGGCCACGACTCTGGTCTCCGGCATCAGTGGACCAGATAAAAGGAACCACAGAACAGAAAACTGAGAAGAAGAGACTCTCCAGGATGTTTGCAGTGACTTAGCCAAGTGGGCTGACCTCTGTCCTGCACTGAGCCCAAGAAGGACGGAGATGACCCCTGCACCACACAGCACCAGGACTGCGCTCTGCTGAGGCCTCTCCTTCCTCTGCCACGGCCTCTCATGTCTGCATGACAGTCCGCTCTTGGTGTGCTCACCTGGCACACATGCACATGTGTGGTGCTTGGGTGGATGCTTCACACACACACACACACACACACACACACACACACACACACCAGCCATTTGGCTTGATAAATGATTCCTTTCCACTTGGATCCCAAGTGACTTTATAAGCAGCCATTGTGCATGCACAAACATACATACACATGCACACATACATATACATACCTGTATACAGATATAAATAGAGATAGCCACATGTGATATTTAATCTTGGGTGTCAACTTTGACCACACCTGGCATTAACTAAGATCAGCTGTGAGATTATCCACCTCAATACATTTATAATACAAAGACCAGCCCTAGATCTGATTGGTAGTGGAGCAGATAAAAGGAACCACAGAACAGAAAACTGAGAAGAAGAGAGACTCCAGGATGTTTGCAGTGACTTAGCCTGCCTCCAGCTTTAGCCACCAGCCATGTCACCTCTGCCATGAAAGACTGTTTCTTCCCTCTGGAACCATAAACTGAATAAATCTCCCTTAAATTGTTTGACTTTGGGTATTCTCTTACAGCAATAGTTAAAAGTAACTGTTACAACACATATGCATACCTATGGACACAGACAGATACATACAGATACACATGCACACAAGCATGGGTACACAGAGCTAGGTGAACCACAGGGCTGAGCCGCATGTGGTGGGGCAAGTGGGAAGACCCTAGGGTCCTCCCACTGTGCTGCGGAGGGATATATAACTTAGGGTGATTCTAGGTTCCGGGGCCTGAGCTTTCTTGGCTCAAAGCTCCCATAATAGCAAATGAGACTGGACTTTTGGTCTCTGGGGATCAGAAACTGGGCAGCGATTATTCATTGACCGCGAGTCTTCCTGTAAACATTTCCCCTTTTCATTAGCTGATAAATTTGCTTTTCCCAGCAACTCTCATAAGAAGGCCTTTGGCAGAGTGGTATGGGGAACCTTCTGTGCAGGGTTAGAAAGCAGCAGCCATCCTCCCAGGGCACTGAGGGGCCAAGGCCACTTCATAGGGAAGGCTTGCAGGCGGCCGCGAGGATGATGCAAACCCTGGGCTTCCTAAGGCCAGCCCCAAGGGTGTCCCCAGTGAGCCTACGGCTTTCCAGTGGACTGAGCATGGAGCCTGGCCTGAGTCCTGCAGGTGGGTCGCCCTGTACCCCCTTACTACCTCTTCCTTCTGTGCCTACCACTCTCAGAGAGGAGTATAACTCTGGAGCCTTGGTAGGTTTTCCACAATCCTCTATCCTTCCTGCTGCTCTACCTTGGGACCCACCCTGAATCCTTCCTGTCACCAGCACTTGTGTGGGACCGGCCGGAGGTCCAGGTTCACTCAGCCTGAGGGCTCACACTGCTCCGGAGCGAACTTTCTCTCTTGGTGCTTTGGAAGCCCTAAGTGCTCACTGAGTCTGAGAGAATCTGCGGGAGCCGGGTACTACTTCTCGGTAGGGGGAATCCAGACCCGGGCTCTTTCCAGTCTACACCTCCTGCCAGCAACGCCCACACAACTTCTGGATCAGATGACTGTCCACAGACAAACCCAGGGCCTGAGGTGACGTTGACAGAGCTGAGCTTGGGAACAGCTGTGTGACAGCACCCCACTCGTCACGCTACAGGTCCACAGCTCTGTCCTCTGTGGCCCCGAAGGTGAGCATCACTGGGAAGGTTGGACGGCATGAAGGGAAGACAAGAGCCCATCCGCCATGGGCTGGTGCAACTGTTTCATAGAACGGCAATGCATAGCAACAGATTCGGGAGTTTCCTTACAAAAAGAACTGCCCACTGGGTAGGTGCAGAGTAGGTAGGAGCCCAGGGCCTCCCTGACAGCTGTGTCCCACATCTGGGCTCCACAGGGCTTCAGCCCCAGGGCTGCTGCCATGCATGCCTGTGTGTTCATCTGCAGAAGGTACCAGCGTGCGGATTCAAAAGCTTGCTGTGGAAAAGGCTCTTAGGCCAGCTAAAGTAGCTAGAAATTTTATTGGGAAAACCACTGTAAACAAAGGTCCTCAGAGAATCCCAGGGTGGCGTGGAAGCAATAAAAGTGAAGCCCAGTGTGCCTCTGATTCACAATCAATGACAACAGGATCTTTATTTTTTCTTCCTTAACCCTTTGATAGATGGAACCAGGCTGTGCCTCCAGGCCATCTGGTCCCGCATGCATCTCGCAGTGACTCTTCATGGTACTTTCCCTCAGCCTGGTCTCTTCTCTGGGCCCAAACATCTGGTCCCAGTCACGTGGCTTGTCACATGCTGAACTGATGACCATCATCCATATTTGTCCCTTTCACCAGCCCCCAGATGGTCTTTTAGAATCTCTTCAGCCTCTACCTTCCCTGGGAAGGCTCTTCCTTGCCACAGTCAGATTCAGCATGATCTTCTCTTCTGTCTTTTCAGCATTCAGGATGAAGCCCTCTGGCAACCACTTCTATTGGAGGTACTAGCAGGGTCTGGCAGATGTGGGGTGCTAAGTGAATGATATACACTTTTTATTAAGTTCATGCAAGTGAGCATTCTAAGTCCTTAAGTCTGGTTCTGGATTAAGTCCCAGAGGGAGCATACATTTACCCACTGAGCTACCCCATGGTCTCATGGGGACAAGATACACATTTCGTGAATGAGCAATGGGATGAATAATTTCTTCTACATGGTGAATGAGTGGTTTCCTCAACTAACATGGAGGCTTTCTGAGATGAGCAGTCATCCTGGCTACAAAGCCTCCCATGCATTAAGGTGGGCACTGGTGAAACCAAATCTCGTCTGAGAATCCAGTGTGCTTCTAGCCAAGCAGTGATGGGCAGACGGCCACTAAACAAATTAAACAGCCACAGAGCAGACAGAAGACCTTGGCATGGGAAAGCACAGTGAGGAGCAAGGCACATCCAGGAGGGGGGGTTCCCCAGACCACATGCAGGAGGGGAAGGGACAAAGTTAATGAAGGAGGTGAGGGGGACAGACAGGAACCATGGAGATCCATGGAGGGCTCCCGAAGCTTTGCAGCACACGAAGTATCCAGGCTGCAGGCAAGAAGCACCCGAGATGACTGGGGGGAGTAGCGCACTTTGCACACTGAGCGAGAAATAGTGCTCATTCCCACTAGTCAGATGGCGAGACATTGGCTTCACAAGGCGCTGAGCGGTGACCTTGGAGAACTCTTACAGCAGGTTTGTGAGCAGAAGACGCCTTACTCGCTGAGCCATCATACTGGCTCTGAGATTTCAACTTAAAAGGTCCTCCATTATGGCCTTTGCAGTGTGTTTCTTGCTAATCTTCCACCAGTTCCCAGACATCAATTTTGCAGATATAAAAACACCTGAGTCCCTGGACACGGCTATTTTCCTAGAAATAGTGTTCCCTTTTAGACTGCCTTGAAGGTGCCCTCTGCTCACAAAACAGTTCGTAGGTGGTATCCAGAGCATCTAGAGCCAAGATTAATCTCCAGAAGTCCCCATGGTGGAAGGAGAGAACTGACTGCCAAGCTGCCCTCTGACCCCGCTTGTGTGCCACGGCATGCAAGTGTAAGTTCATTTGTTCTCTCTCTCCCCCCTCTCTCTCCCTTTCTCCCTTTTTCTTTCTCCAATGAATAGAAATCTTTAAATTGACAAAATTAACCTCAAGACAGACTGTAACAAGCCAGCAGATTCTAGTCTAATTCACAAAGTATCTTCTAAAAAAGAAAGCCAGATTATTATTGGTACATAGTCAACAAAGGCAGGTGGCATAATTGTCTATGTAGGAAATCATCAGTCCCCTCAACTTTCCTCTCTATATACAAAGTTACTTCTGAAAACAACAAGCCAGAGATTCTTCAGATACATGGTTAATATACAAAAGTCAGACACTTTCCTATACACTAGCCAGGAACAAGCAGAATTTGAAGTTAGAAACATAATACTGCCAGTGCCTTCTTCAACACGAAATGCTGAGGTATACATCAGCAAGTTATGTGAAAAATTCTGATGCCATAAGGAAAACTGCAAAATAACTTTAATGGAGGAAATCAGACAGAAACAAATAAATGGAGAGGTCTTCCTTCCTCAGGGGTAAGAACTCCAGCGGTCAGCACGTGACCCCTTCCCAACTTAATCTAGGGTCAACACAATCCCAAACCAAAGCCCAGCAAGTTATCTTGTGGGCACAGAGAAGGTGGTTCTAAACTTCTTAGGTAGAAGAAGGGTCAGAGCCACGAAGCTGGACAGCTACTTTAGCTTCAAGACCTGCTACCCAGTTATGGCTCCTGGGACAGTGTGGTGCTGATGAAGGGCACAGAAAGATAACGGAGCAGAACACAGGGCTCAAAGATGCACCCATACAAACCCAGCCCCTGGCCTTCAGCAAAAGAGAATGGGCTATAAAATAAAGTAAAAACCAAGCTAGACTTTTTACCAAATGCTGCTCAGCACCTGGGCGCACATAAAGACATTTTCATGAAGACCTTATGTCCTTCACCAAGATTGGCTAAAAACAGACCACTGACCTACATCTAAAATATAAAATTATAAAATGCCCACAAGATATAAGACAGGAGAAAAATCTGGATGGCAGTGGGCGTGTTGCAACAGACGCCTGAGTGTGGGTACCAAGGCCCACGGCCTGAGTCAGCACTCAGCTGCTAAGTTCCCTGGGAGTCACTGTTCAGACAGGGAGAAGCAACTGGACATCTGGCTGAGGAACACTGCTGTAGATACATGAAGTTTAAAGACTCGATAATAAGATGATGTACAACCCGATTTAAAAGAAAGTGTGTCAAAGACTGAAAAGATGCCCCACAAAGCAGAGGAGGGCACGGTACAAAAGCACCCGGAAACATTACCCAGGGTTGTGCATCTTCGGGAAACAACAATGAGGTCCCATCCCACATTTGTCACAGGTCCAAATCTCAAACCCTGTCGTCACCAGAGGAAGATGTGGGGCGACGGGAAATCTGCTGGGAGAATGTGAGATGGCACGGCTCCTTTGGAAGACAGATAAGTAGTGATATAGGCGAGGCACAGATTCCCGTGGCAGTGTCTAACGAGCATGCTGTCTCTTCGCACCCTGATGCTCTGGCTAACCTAGGTCCATATGAAAACCTTCCGTGGGTGTTTACAACACCTACAGTCTGGCTCTGAAATGCCCCCCAGAAGCATTGGGGAGGAAGGCTGGGCTCCCAGCAGGTGGTGCTGTTGGGAGGAGGTGGGAACTAGAAGAAGGTAAGGTCTGGGGGAAGTAGATCACTTGGTGCATCCTGAGAAGGTTTTTTGTTCCCAAGTTTTCCTCTCTTCATTTTTCTCTCTCTATTCCCTCTCTGCTTCCCGCTTATCATCAAGTGAGTAGCTTACCTCACCACACCCTTCCGCATGATGTTTTGGTCTTTCCACAGGTCTGAAAGCAATGGAACCTACTGGCCACAGATGGAAACAATGGGCCAGGATAAGTCTTGTCTTCTTTCATTTTTTTTCAGACATTTTGTTATGGCCAAAGAAAGTGACCAGCCACAACAGTACATCCATAACTGTTAAGATGTAGAAGCAATTACCATGTGGTTCAGTAAGTGCAGAGATAGGATAGGCTATAGTATGTATACCAGATAGGATAGTACTTAGCCCCATTACTAAATGAAGTAAACCTTTCTCTAAAGACTATATATTAAATAGCTCCAGCTATTTATGACATTCTAGAAAGCACAGGGTTAGGGAGTCAGGAAGAACAGGCTAAGTACAGAAGGGTCAGGGCAGCTAGACTATTCTGTATGACACTCACATGATAGATTCCAGCCTCCACACACCATGCAAACCCATGGGCCACACAACCCAGAGGGTGAACCTTGCCCGAGAGCAGGCTGAGGGCCATATGGCTGTGACGGGTAGGTTTACTGGCTCTGAAGACACAGAAGGGGCAGCAGAGGTTCTATGTCTATGGGAGACTAAGGTCACAGGATTTCTCCACTTCTGCTCAGTGCTCACATACTCTTAAGAAACAGCATCTATCAAATAAAAGGGAATTGTGAAAGTCATCAGCTAATTGATTTAAAAGTAGGCAGGAAGAGAGAAATAACACAAAAAACAGCTGAACATGGAACAATGGAAAGCAAACAAAAGATGATAGACTTAAGGCTCAGCATAATAACAGCCAGCCACATTACATGGACCAAATAAAAGCCAGGTGCTGTCAGGATTAAAAGTGGAAAAAAGAAAAACCAGAGTGAAGAGATGGCTCAGTAATTAAAGGGCTCGCACACAAGCAAGAGGATCAGACAAACTTGCAAAGTCCCTGGATCCAACACAAGTCACAGCAGAAAGACTTGAAAGTCACAGCCAGCAGCTCACTTAATCAGTGTTTGTGGAGCATCTACCTGGTACAGACACATTGTTTCAAGCACACATTGGATAGTCATCAACAGAGACCAGTTCCCAACTTTAAAGAATCGAGTCACACAAGGTGATAGTGGAAAAATTAAAACACCAGGAATGGCAGATACCTGGGAAATCTGTGAATGTTTAGAAACCAAACAAGGCATTTTTACATAATTCCTCTGTCTGAGAGGAAACAAAATTGGAAGTAGGAAATTTTTCTGGGATAAAATAAAGGCTCTTCATGTAAAACTTTCCAGCATCACAAAGGCAATGCCGAATGGGCACGTGTGGCGCTAAGCCCCTATTTGAGGAAATTCCTCAAATTTGTGATTTCTGCTTCTGCCTTCAGAAACTTTGAAGAGGAGAAATGAGATCCAAAGTAAAGAGTGGGGAGGAAATGATGAACAGCAAAGTGGAAATCGATGCTATAGACAACGGAAAATCAATAGAGAAAACTCAGTGTGACCCGAGCTGGGTCATGGAGAGCTGGACACAATGAGAAGCCTGCAGCTGCGGAGAGGAGGGAGCCCAGGGGGAGGCGTGGCGGTCGATAGCACCAGGGAGCGGTAGCCACAGATATGGGGGGGGTAACTGAGGAGGCCACAGAAAGCTTCTACTTAGATAACTTAGAACAGACACACTTCTCAACAGACGCATGATACCTGAAGCTCACTAGAGAAGAAACGATGACCAGAGTATTCTTTACTATGCATCATTAAAGGCCCAAATAAGAGGCTGGTGAGACGGCTCAGCCAGCAAAGGGGCTTGCTGCCTAAGTCTGATGGTGAATTCAATTCCTGAGCGGCCATGGTAGAAGGAGAGAGCTGACTCCAGCAAGTTGTCTCCTGACTTCTACATGTATGCTGTGTCAAGTGCTTTGCTCATGTGTGTGTGCGTACACACACACCACACACACACACCACAGGCCCAGGTTATCCCATTGGAAAATCTGCTGAGTATTTAATAAAGAAATGACACTGAATTTGTTGTGAACTCTTCTAGAAAACTGAAGAAGGCCTCCTCAGAGATTCATCCTATGAGTCTACCTTTGTGTTGATGCTGAAAGTAGATGTTTAAAATGAAACTATAGTTACCCACTGCAAATGCATATAAATGCGTTAAATACATGTAAGAACGTCCTACATCTCTCTAAAGAAATTGGGCTCTACATATACAAAGCGATGTAACCACCCAGATGCTGAGCTCAGCAATGCAAACCTGGTTTAGCATCTGGACATAGATCAAAGTACATCACCATAACAGTAAACTTAGAAAGAGAAATCATATCGCGATCCCAACCCTGGCAGGAAAAAATGGTCCACACAGTCTGATACTCGTTGCTAAGGAACAAGCCTCACACCAGGAACGCAAGAGAAGGCTGTGATCAGATGAGGGCAGCGCTGAAACTTCCAGGTGATGTGCGCCCTGGTCTTACTCCCATATTTCCTATCCAACTCAGTACTTGGGTGTCAGATGAAGCTGGGAGAGGAATGAAAAATGAGATGCATCACAATAGAAAGAACAGAACTGTCTTTATCCTCAGCTGGAGCCTGTGAGAGCAGCTCCTAGAACCAAGGGGACTTAGAATGAGTTCATTGCAGGGGTAACTGCACTTCCATATGCCGGCAGCAGACTCCTGCTGATTGACATGTGAAATACAATTACCATTCACCGTAGCCTAAGACACGTGAAGTGCTTAGCAAGAAGTCCGACGAGTGGCATGTGACATAGAAATCCACAAAATGCTACTTGGAAAAATCAGAGATGTCAGTGGAGCACAAGAGCTTGGCTGTGACGGCAGGATGTCCCTTCTCCCCATGCCCATCTCTGTAGTCAACATAATTCTGATTAAAATCCCAGCAAGCCTGTTCAAAAAAGGAACCTAGAAACTGATGAGGAGATTCAAATGCAGAAGATACACAGTTGCAGTAACGATGAGACAATGATGGAAGCTCAGAATTAGGCCCATCACCCATTCCTGGCAAGCAGACAAAGGCAACTGGGTGGAAGCAAAGAGATTGCTCAACAGTCGGAGCTGTAATAGGTGAACGCAGACACCCGCACTTACATCATCTACAGACATTAACTGAACATGAACCACAGACCCAAATGGAAATCCATACGACAAAGCTGCTGGAAGAAGGCAGATGGAAGGCCGCACTGGGATGTTAGGCTAAGCCAAGGTCTCTCAGGTCTGACTCCAAAGTCTGGCTCTCTGGGGCTGGAGAGACCACTCAAGGGTTAAGCCTCTGCCTCACAGCAGAAGGTCCTGAGTTGAGATCCTAGATGCCAGATAAAAACTCCAGGTGGACATTGCGCAGGGCATGCAAAGTCCAATTATGATTGCTTCGGCCCTAACTTGTAACATGGTCCCCTCTCTCCTTGTCCAACATACTATTGACCTCACAAAGTCTAGCATCTGCTAAAGGCACCAAGATCCTTGGAGACAAGGGATTGACAGCCACAGTAGTGTTCCTATGCTTAAGGGGAACACGAGAAAGGGTTCAGGGAAATGCCACTGGGTCCTTGTACGTCATCGGAGAGGAGGGCCCAGAGAAGAGTTAGGGATGCACATTAAAGGACTCTCTGGGAATTGGGGCGGGAGGCACTGGGGGATGGGGAGGGAGGGGTGAGGGGAAGAGGAGCAGGGGGTTCAGGGGGAGGAGAAGGGAGGGAGGGAAGTGGTGTGCCTATTAAGTTTGTATGAGCGGAAATAAGAATAAAAAATGTTAAAAAAAAAAAAACTCCAGATGCCTGTGGCTCTGGTCCTAGAAGGCAGAGCCTGGGAATTCCAGAGCGAAGCAAAGAGGAGGTAGCACAATCCAGGACAAGTCTCTTGAAATCACCCTTGAGTCTCCGTAGGCACACAATATACCCTCTCTCTCTCTCTCTCTCTCTCTCTCTCTCACACACACACACACACAGACACACACACACACACAGACACAGACACACACACACAGACACAGCACCCCTGTAAAAGTCAGGCATGGTGAGTATTTTCAGGTGATCTGGCTCTGCGGAGGCAGAGGCAGGAGGATGCCTGGGGTTACAGTTTTTGAAGAATGACACCTGAGGCTATCTTCTGGCTCACACATGTATGCACACATATATGTGAGTGCACACACATATGTACGCATGCATGCACACATGTGTGAATGCATGAGTGCGCGCGCATCCACTCCCTGAAAGAAAAGCTTGATGAACTACACTTCAAAACTTAAAACTTCTGGGGCTGGAGAGGTGGCTCAGGAGTTAAGCCTCTGCCTTGCAGGTGGAAGGTCCTGAGTTTGGATCCTAGACCACATGTATAGATAACAGGCGGAAGCGGGGGCGGCCTGCGTTTCTGGTCCTGGTAGGGCAGAGCCTGTGAATCCCCGGCAGAGTAAACAGGAGGAGATGGAGGCGGTCCATGGTGGTTCCCAAATTCGCCCGTGGTTCTACACACACACACACACACACACACACACACACACACAATTGAATAAATAATTAAAAAAAATTTTTTTAAAAACTTAAAACTTCTGTTCTCAAAAGACACCAAGAAGAATGCCAAGACAAGGTCCAGGCCCCTCAAAGGCATCTGCAAATAATGACTTTGATGAAGGACTTACATCCAAGACATCCAGCTTGCTCTAAAGTCAGTGATAAGGAAAATCACTAAAGAAGACATCATGGTGGGTAGAGATTAAACAAAAGATGAAAGGCTCGACCTCATCAGTCAAGAGGAAACCCACTATGGGAACAGCAGCCGTTAAAATGACCAATTTCAGGGAAGGAACTCACACAACCCTGTCAGGAAAGTGACAGAGCCTCATAGGAGAATGGTCTGGGAATTTGGTCAAAGATAAGCATGCACCTGTCATGTGACCCAGCACTTCCAGGGAGTGATTCCAAGTAAACGGAGCCAAGTGTCCATTGAAGGTAGACACAAATAGTCACAACTGCCTCACTTGCAGTAGCCCCAAACAGGGAGCAAGCCATGTATCTATTGAGTGAATGTAGGAGGATTACAGTATACACATGTAGTAAAATAGTACTCAGTAGCAAAAATAACCAGTTGGCAGACAGAAAAACATACAAACATATAAACATAAAAACATTCAAAATTCATAAATTCATAACATAAAAAATTCAAAAATATGTAAAGCAACTCGGGAAATATCAGAAGAGTGCACAGCACATGGATCTGTCTCTGTGGGCTCTAGGAAGTGAAACCAACATACAAAGATGAAAGCAGGCCAGCAGCAGGAGTGGAGAACCCAAGTCAGGTGGGCAGGAGGAATGGAGGGTTGGGGGAAGTGACAAAGGATTTGTAAAGAAAGCATGTAAGAAACCAGGAGAGCAGGTGCATCCCTCATCCATTCTATTTCAACTGACTTGCTTGGATATGTTTAGCTTGCTGTGTCAGTTACCTTGCTGTGTGTCAGTTAGACCCCAGCTTTGAACTGTGGCTGGACCCCTTGCAGGTTCATGTAATGGAATGTCAAGGCTGGAGAAAAGATTCCAGAGTGCTCTCAAACTCAAAAGTCTCACGAGTGTAGAGGCTTCTGGTGATCCATGGTGCAGCTTGTGACTTCATTGCAACCTTGATTTTGAATGCACAATACGCACACTTTGTACTGCACAGAATACTACACCTGCACACACTGTTCAGAGCATCACACTACACACATTACCTGGAGCACTGTGCCCAGATTTGAGATTCTTGCATGTTCTGAAATGCAGGATTTCTAATTGTAAAAAAAACTTTTCTACTCTTGTAGAAGCATAGTGATCTAATTATGGAAAACAAAGACTGAATATTTTCCTACCATCATTCCTCAACATGTAAGTATCAAATTAGTGTATTTTGGGGATTGGACTGTGCTAGAATGTTTGATTTTAAGTTGCTATTTGAGGTGCTGACTTGCGTTTCAGAGAAATGAAAAGATAATACATGTCAGCTTGGGATGAGGACAGAATTCCCATGATTTCTGAAATGGCCCAAAACACACTTCTGCCATTTGGTATGACTACACATTTATGTAGTTATGTGAAGCTGCATTCTCAGCATTGACAATTATAAAATCAAATATCGACCATCTCTGGAAACACTGAGGATGTGCTGCTTCCTGCAGAGTCAAACACTCAGCAAAGAAACACTCATCAAGCAAAAACAAGCAAGCAACTGGCCTCATGAGACACTTTGTCTTTATAAATGGTAAAAGAATTGTTTTAAAATAAATTGCTTTACAATTGGCCGTGGTAAATATTGATTTATATATCCATTATATATAGCTATAGGGCCACATAAAAAATTAAACTGCATAAAATACTAAAAAGCTACAGGTGCCAATCAGCTGGGCAAACCAATGCTTCCTTTTATGACTCTGGGCACCCATGAAGGCTGGGTCGAACCTGTGCAAAAGCTACAAATGTCAGTGAGTGTGGCTGCCTAGGTGTGACCAAACCCTGGGGTGACGTCACCGACTGTCTGCTTCTGGTTTGAATTTGAGCAGGAAACCTGTTTGTTGCTCAGAGCACAGGACTGCTGTGTGTTTCTGCAACAGCTGGGGCAATGAGGGCTGAGGGGGGCTGCGGATAGCCCTTGAGCCTTGCTGTGGTCCTCCAGGATGACGTTCTGGAAGCCTCACTGCAGTGCCCAGTCGGGGGAGCCAGACCCCAGGCCTGCCAGGCTCCTCTCTCCTGCCACCCTGCTCTGGAGAGACTCTTTTAACTCTTAGGTCAAAAAGGGCCAATTGGGCTGGAGAGATGGCTCAGGGGTTAAGACTCTGTCTCATAAGCAGAAGTCCTGATTTCGTATCCCAAGACCCACATAAAAATGCCAGGTGGAAACGGTGGCACCAGGCATTTCTGGTTCTGGTGGGCAGAGCCCGGGAAATTCCAAAGCTAAACAAAAAAGGAGATAGAAGCAATCCAGGATGATTCCCAAAGTCACTCTTGGTCCTCCACAGGGACATACAGTGCCTTCTGATACACACACACAATGAATAAAACCTTAAAAAAAAGGCCACTCAAGATTAAATGAAAGCAATCAATCTAGAGATACTGATACTCATTTACATTTTTAAGAAATCTTTACCAGGGTCGTTTTTGCAAAACTGGTGACTATTTTCAAGTTGACCGTGCTGCTTGCCAGCCCCCCTGCACTGGGCCAGGTCCTACCTGACTGCGTGTTTCTACTGGGGAACCAGAACATGCCTCTCTCAAGAAGTCCATTCCAAGGGAGTGTGGCTTCGAGCAACCTCTGAGCTCCGTTTCATCACTGGGCAGCTGGAGGCTGGTTCCTGGGATGTGGGGATGAAAACCATCTGGCCTCTCCCAGGGCTACTGGATGAGGTACGGGAAAGCTCAGAAAGGCAGAAGGGTCTTGTGGAATGAGGAGGGCTTATGTGGGCACTGGTCTTCACTCCCACTCCCAGGGTGCCCTACATGCTTATCAGCCAACTGCTCGAAGGGCCACAATGGAATCACCAGCAGCAGCTCCAGGGTCACCAGATTCCAACATAGGCTATGGCAAAGTAAACTGCTTCCTCCGGGGAACTTGTGTCCCACCAGGCACCCAGATGATGAGGCCCAAGGCAAAGATGAGTGCTGGGCCAGACCAGGGCAGCCACTGCTGCCTCCTGTCCACCCCCTCCCCCGCAACACACACATACACCACAGTGGCTGGTATACCCACTATAGCCTCTGATGTGTGTGCTAGCACATGCTGGAAAGAGGGAGGGTGGTGGGTTAATTCTAAAATTTAACTTGCTTTCCTTTTCCCACAGGGAGAAGGAGTGGGAACAGGTTGCTAAAAATAGGTCAGCCTGTCAAAACTGCTAAGGATCAGGCAGGGCAAAGATGCTGCTCTGGGAGGGAGGGAGGGAGGGAGGGAGGGAGGGAGGGAGAGATGGAGCATAGAGCAGCTGCCAAGGACCCCAGGCAGGACCTTCCCCAGGCCTTGGCTCATGCCCCTGGCACAGCTGATCAGGCAGCCCATTGTCCCACAGGCAGGACATCGTCAGTTGGTGACATCGTCAGCACTCGGCATGGGAGGTGGGGGACCCAACTCTCAACAGCATCATACAGGATGCTGCCCTGTCTGTGTGCTTTTCTCCCTCCTCACAGCCTCTCAGGGATGCAGTCACTGTGGCTGCACCTTCAGGGGGCAGAAGTGCCCAGTTGGGCAGGAGCTTCTTCACACAACCATCCAGGTCACGGTAGAGAGAGGCTGCAAGCCTAGCCCCCTCCAATAGTGGCACCTGGGCCCGTTGGCACTGCATGTGTGCTTTACCACCACTGCCAGTCCTCTCTTGCGGGGTCGGGGGGCCTGTGCTGGGTAAGTAGCTGCCCATCTCCTGTCTTGCTCTTCATGTAGAGAGGTTATGGGAAGAGGGAGAGAAAGAAGTGGGAGGAGGGAGATACAGGTTGGGAGGGGGGTTCAGAGCCAAAAGTGCTGCAGAAGCCCCCTCCAGACCCAAACCAGCCCAATATGACCCACATGTCACATTGATGGACCAGTTATCTGTCTCCTCTACACAGAGCCAGGTATTAGGATCAAGCTGGAGGCCCTGTGCTGAGGGGTCCGCAGGTCACACCAAGTGGGTCTGAAAGGAAAGTCCAGACACAAGCACCTTGTTTTTATAAACAGCCAAAACGCAGGCTTTGTAGAAGGCTCAGCAGATAAAGAACTTGTTGTACAAGCACGGAGACCTGGGTTTGGGTCCCCGTGGGAAGCCTAGTGTGGTATCTGTAACCCTAATGCTAGATTGGGGTGGAGACAAGATGGAGAGCAATAAACAAAGACATCCAATATTGACCTCTGGCTTCCCCCCTACATGCATAGAGAATTAAACTCTCTACACATATACATGTGCAAAAAAGAAATTTAAAAAAATCCAAAATACATAGCATTCAATTCTACTCTGAGAAATATCCAGTCATGTAATGCAGAGGAATTGGGGAGCATGAAGGATGAACTGCTACAATCAGCACATGGGCTCATGCAAGCATCATAGAAGGCACTAGAAACACCCATCTGAAGCTGCTTTGGGGAAAGCACATGGGGTCTAGGACCTGGCTTTACAAATGTCAGTAACCACCTGTTCCTTTCTCGCTGGTGTCACACATCAGCTGGCTGCCCTAGCTTGCTGGGTCATACCTGCCTGGTTAGCACAGGGCAGGAAATGGGGAATCTCAGTTCTCATGTCCCAGGGCTGGCCCAAGTTCTGAGCTGCCTCTGGGAAGCTGGGACCCATGCATGGGTGAGAGGGAGGAACAGAGACGTGTGTGCGTCCCATCTACACGGTCCCCAGCAGAGACGTGTGTGTGTCCCATCTACACGGTCCCCAGCAGAGACATGTGTGCCATCCAGGAAGGATGCCTGAGACCCTGGAATCATGCTAGGTCTTGGAAAGACCTGTGAAGAGAGTTTGGAGACTTGTCATGGAGGGAGGACCAAACAAACCTTCCTGAGCTAAAACTCTGTCAACGGGCTCATCTGAGTGCTAACCGGTCTCCATGTGAAACCAGTTGCTGGATTAGGGAGGGTTGCTAGCTGGATTAGGGAGGGTTGGAGCAGAAGCCCTGCCATGTGTTGAAGGCCGACTGGGCCACCAGGTGTCTCTGGGAGCATCTGTGGAAAATGCTCCAGGCACAATCTCTGCATCGGGACATTCACGCCGGCAAGGACACAGGGAAATCGAATCTTATCGCTAATTAATGGCTCTAATGCCTGTGATTAGGCCTCAAAACCAGTCTATTTTCTGAAAGATAAGTTTATCCCTCTTTGAACAAGAACTCAAGTGCTCGACTAATGCCAACGGCAAAGAGAACAGGCCTACTAATCAGCTCCTGAGGTTCTTGACCGATCGATCGCCTTGATTGTCAGAAGCTGTGGACACTTCAAGGCGCTGTTTTTCAGCTGCTTGTCAGGTGAGGGTGAGCAGGCAGGAGGCCCTGCTGTGCCCTGCATCAATGGCACCTGGGTTGTCACCTCCTGTCACCCATGGGTACCATCCTGGGCCAAGGGAGTGGAGAATCCTAGGCAAGGAGAATCCCAGCTGTCTTTGAATCCTTGTGCCACCCATGTGGCAAAGAGATGCATCTAAAGAGTGAGCAAACAGGTGGGGCCACTTCACTCTTAGGGGCTGGGGCTGTCCTTTCCTCTTCACGTCCCCTTCCTGAGACTCTAGGCTTGGACAGAACACCCAGGCTCCAGCACCCCAGATTCCACGTGGCCCCTGACTCAAGGGTCCCATCAAGCCCTGGGTCGTTGAACTCCCCGTAGGTGAACGTCCAAAGCTCTGAAAGCATTTCCTGGTGTCTAGAGGAAGCTTCTATTCAGGCCGTGAGTCATCTGACACCAGGTTGCCCTTTTCCCAGGACACACAGATCTAAGTCAAGAACCAGCACGTATCTAGCACCTACTATGTGCCAGGCACCTATTCTTATACCCTGGCCTGCTCAGTCTTCTCAGCTCCCCAGGCAGAAGGGAAGCATCAGGTTCTTAGGGGAGACAAGACCAGCTCAGATGTCCCATGTAGGACTCAAGTTCTTAAGTGCCTGGCTGAGTTCTCCCACACAAGGTGGTGAGGCGGGAGCAGGTTGGGGACACTCGGGTGTCTTGGATCACTGGGAGAAGAATTCTTAGGTCTGCAATCTGTCCTTGTCCCATTTGCCCAATCACAGTGAGAGCCACCCTGGGTCTTCACTCAGCCTGACACCCAGGACAGAACTCCAAACACGCCTACAAGGTAGAAAGTTAGGGCAGGTGGTTCCTAGGGACTCTCCCAGCTCCAACAGCCTGGCCTTTCAAACTCAAAACAGAGCTTTTTCCTGGGAGCCACAGACAGCTTAATTGCTGGGTAATGCAGCTGATGGGATCTGTAATCAAAGCTGACCAGGGAGGACTTGTAGGGGGTGGAGCCATCAGGAAATGGGCTCCGTGACTTGGATGAACACTTGTATTTAATCCCATCAGCTTGCATCAGCAGCACACTTGTTAATCACCCAGCAAACGATTCACAAACTCAACTGTACCCCAGATACACAAGTACAGTGGAAAATTGTCAGAGATGTCAGGAGGCTCTCTGACATTTGAGGGCTGAGGAAGTAATAGGGGAGAGCCCGAAGATGGAGGAACAGGCCTCTGGAATTGAAACCCAGCCTAGCACCATCTGGTTACCAAATTGAGATCAATCATGGCAGGAGAAGAAATGGAATCCCAGATCTCAAGGTTCCATTGTGAATTGTCACTGAACAAACATGGAAAAGAGGCTGGCCAAGCACCAGTGATTCTCAAAGATCTGACACCTTTAGTAAGAGCATGACATGGGCTTGTTGGAGGAGGAAGAGGAGGACAGGAAAGAAGAGCAGGAGAAAGAAGACAGGAAAGAGGAGGAGCAAGGACCAAGACCCCTCCTGTGCTATTCAGGTATCTATCTGTTCAGAAAACCTGAATCTGTTTGAGCAGAGAGAACCTTTCTCTGCACTGATAGTGTGTCCTGGGCAGATCACCCAGAGATGCTCGGTTCTGGTTCTGAGAGCCATGGCTGATGCAGTGGGGCATCCTTCACCTCATCAGCAGCATTACACGGCCAGCAACCATTTCCTGAACTACATCTCTATGTTTTATATAAATGCATTGCAAATATGTGACCTTTGGTAATTGCTTCTTCTACTTAGCATAATGTTTCTAAGGGTTATACATGGTACATTCTTTGTGTGTCATTCCTTTGCAAGACTGACAATACTCCACTCTAGGGACAAAATCCCTGCTTAGTTCATCTGCTCACCAGCTGATGGACATTGGCTCCATGTGCACCTCTTGGCCATTATGATGAATGCTGCCATGACATCCAGGACATGTGTTTGTGTGAGCATCTTCTTAATTCTCTGCATATCTAGCAGGAGCATGGTGGGTTCTCTATGGTGACTTTGTGTTTAGCCCTCCGATAGATTGCACCTGTTCTGCCAAGCAGATGGACCATTGTGTGTTCCCATCAGCAAGGCATATGAGTTTGGCTTTCTCCACATAGTCAACTAACAACTTGTTAGTGTCTGTCTCTTGGATTCCAGCCAGCTTAGCTGTGGAATTATCAGTCTCTGGTTGTGGTTTGTGTTTGTATCTCCCAATCACTAATTAATCACGCTGACTCGCTGGCCATTTGCAGTTCTCTTAGGAGAAATGGCAACTCAGGATTTGCCCATTTTGAATTTAGGCCATTTTCATTCCCACTGCTGACTCTTAAGACACGTTTGTTATATATTTCTAGACACTAGGATTTTTATCAGACATATGACTTGCAAATGTTGCCTTGCAATTGACAGGTTATCCATTGTTTTTGATTCTGATAAAGCCTAACTTAGTTGTTTTTCTTTTTTGCTTATACTTTGGGTTATCTGCTGAGGAAATCACCCAATCTAATGTCATGAAGATTTATACATATATTTTCTTCTAAGAGTTTTATAGTTTTAGCACGTGAAAATTTAGTAATTTAAGCACTGATCATAGAAAATTCTTTTCTTCCTCTTTTAAACTGTTTTGGCATGCTTATTGGAAATCAGGCCACCATAAATACAGCGGTTTATTTCTGGACACTGAATTTCATTACACTGATCTAAATGTCCATCCTTGTACCAATATCACATTTAGTTACTATAGCTCTGTATGGCAACTTTCGAAGTTGGGACATGTCAGATGTCCATCTTTCTCTTTTTTAGGATAACTGTGGCCATTCTGAGCCTCTGGATTTCCACAGGAGTTTGGGGCTCTGCCTTGTGTCCCTTTCTACTAAAACATCATTTGGGCTTCCCACAGGGATTGGGTTGAATCTGTAGGCTGGTTTGGGGAGTTTCAACATGCTAATGAGATGATCTCTCCCAATCTGTGAGTTCAGAGAGACTTTCTACTAGACGTGTACATGCTTCCTTTTGTTTTTTTTCTGTAATATTTTAGTTTTCAGCATATATGACATACACTTTGAATTTGATTTATTCCTAAGTATTCTCTTTCCTAGTACAAATGAAATTCGTTCTCTCCCTCTCTGTTGTCCATTCCTCTCTGTTCTAAGGGTATAAATCAGAGTCCAGTGCATGTGCTCTACCATGGAGCTATAGCTCCTCCTCCCCTTCTTCCATCCCTCCTTTTAAGAAACACAGCCAACACAGTCTCTAACCCTGGCTGGCCTTGAACTTACTATTGTAGCCAAGGATGAACTTGTATTTCTGAACCCCTGAGTGCTAAAAGTACAGCTATGTGCCACCACACCTTTGTATACAGTGCTGAGCATTGAACCAATATGCCCTTACTGTTCTGAAGTGAAGAATCTAGGCAGGTGGATAAGAAGGAGAGAACTAGTTAAGATAGTTGGCATTGATTGGTATGCCTGGACAGACATGCTGGTCTAGCAAGGATTGCAAGGATAGCTGGTCTAGTGAGGACTGTCTGTCTCTGAGCAATGGATATGGTGTAGTCAGTTCCCTTGGCCCCTGGTGTTAGTATGAGTTCTCCTTTCGAGTTGAATTAAGAGATATGGCCAGATGATCATAAGCCACAATAAAACCCTTCACTCCTCCTTAAGTTGTTTGGCCATGAATTTATCAGTAACATGCAGAGTAACTGACACCCAGTATATGATAGTGATGGTCTAAACCCCAATTGAAAGTATATGCACATACATGTATGTGTGTGTGCTTGTGTGCATGCATACAGGTGTGCACATGTGTACTTGGACATGTGTATGAGTATGCATTTGTGTATGTGTGTGTATTTGGAATTAGTAAAGTTTCCATAAATGAAAATAACACTTGAAATAGCCCGCTAAGAGTCTAGTACAACAGGATTTCAAAAGGATAGTGTCAGGGTGCTTCACTAAGTGGCAGAACACTATCAAGTGTAGAGATGATGTCCAAGACTCCCCAGAGGAAAAAAGTGGGTCCCTTACAGAGCAAGGAACAGGATCCAGACAGCTGGATACTTCTCCAGAGGCACTAGCTAGATGTCTCCCAGGTAGAGGCGGGAAGATTGAAGGTTCAAGGTCGCCTGTGGTTATGTAGGGAGCCTGAGGGCAGCCTGGGATACATGAGGCGCCCATTTGAAAACAAGAACATCACCAGGAAGAGTGCTAAGTATTATCATCATACAACCTGATGTGACATGAAAAAGGCGCGCTGTTATACAAGACTAAAGGGAAGGATTTGATCTTCAGGTGGGGCTGAGATCCTGGGGGGAACCAAGGACAGGATGAGGTGAAGGGCAGCAGTGCAGGCAGAAGTGTGCTAGCGCAGGTGGACTCTCATGCTTGCCAGGCCCGTGGAGGAAGCACAGCCCTCCAGGCTGATTCCAGCTACCAGCACACACTCAATATCTCCCCAAGTTCCCAGGGACTTGAACCATGCTAGTGGACACAATCAAACCCCTGGCAAGTCTTCCCCATTCACACAACCTGTACAGATGTCAACGGTGGATGAAGCTCTGCCTGACCTCGTACACTTGCTTCTAACACTTGCTCCCCAGGATTTTCACAATTCTTTGGGGACACCTGAAGACAAGCAGGATCTTACTCATCACTGCACAGAGGTGGCGTTTGGAAGACAGGGGTGTGGCAGAGACAACTGTGGAGAGATAATATCCTAAATAAACATGAGGACATCAAACTCAGCAGTGCATAGAAAAGAGTAAGTCACCGTGACCAAATACAGGTCAGTCCAACGAAGACTTGCGCTAAGAAATCTATCAGCTGAAGGAGCAGAAATACGATCATGTTCATAAATGCCAAAAGCTGTTTGTCAGACTCTGAAAAATATTCTCAAATCAGAAACAGGGGGAAACTACATGGAGTATAAGAACTGTTTTACAAAAAAACATCCCAAAGCCATCATGGTAATCATAGCCTTAGCATAGAAATGGTTAAGTCTGTTAGGCATGATGTCTGAGAATTCACAAATAGGGCCACATCCTAGTCACAGGCTACACGGTCTATACTCCAACAGCATCCCCAAGTCATGGGCCACATGGTAAGATCCCCATCACTGGCTGACTGCACCATCACAAGAGAGTACAACAGAGCTGAAAAGTTACCATTGTGTTTGGTACCACTGCTGTCGTAACGTATTAATTATGTGTGTGTGGTAACACTGGTGAGCGTAAACTCACTCACAGAGTGGTGATATAAAAGCCCATCAGATCCCAGTGTGCATGACAGTGTCGTATTCTATGCTTCTGATCAATAGCAGTCGCTGGCTTATGTGATCATAGTATGCCATGGCTAGTCTTCATGTTGTCAACTTGACTAGATTTTAATCACCCATGGAAACACACTTCTGGGTGTGTCTATGAAGATTTTTCCAGAGAGGGTTTAACCAAGCAGGAAAGACCTGCCCCAAATGTGAGCAGAAACATCACAAGAACAGGATCCCTGATTGAGGAAAGAAGAAAGTGGGTTGAGCATCAGCAAGCATCTTGCTCTGCTTCCTGACTGGATGCAGCTCCTTCCCCACCATGATGGAGCATATCCTCAGGCTGTACACATAATAAACCCTTCTTGCTGCAAGTTGCTCTTGTCCGAGGAACCGGAAGTGTAACTGGCATACTGTGTCATTAGTGTGAACTTCTCCTACTTCTATCAGAGAGCCCACTGTGAACCGTGCCGTATTACCAACAGCCCACACATCTGCTGCCATGGCTGCTGACTGCCTTGCCAGCACTCAGGCCTGGGTTAATCATGAGTCTTGTTTACCAGACCCGGGGTGATGGTCTCCATAAGTGTGACTTAGGTATGCAGCAGCCCACGCCACCCAGCTTCTGGTGAGCATACTCCAGGCTACGCCAGTCCCTGTTTTGTTACCTTGAAAAACTGCTGAGAAAAAAACTAAAAGGAGGAAAATTTGATTGAGCTCCTGGGCTCGAGCCATTGCTAAGGGACAGGGGCAGGGGCAGAAGTTAGAGGCAGAGCATCGAGACTGTGCGGACCTGTGGCCCAGGCAGCCAGGATGAGATATAACCCTATGGGGATACACCCCAGGGGCCTACTTCCTCCAAGGAAAGCCTATCTCCATGGTCCCATCATCTCTGAGTCACGCCATCGAAGAATAAATCCATCTGTGACTTTCTATTGGTGAAGCGAAATCCTCATGAGGCCACTGCTTCCCCGAGCCCCACCTCAAACTAGCCACACTGGGGACTGAGCCTGTCACACAGAAGCCCCGTGGACACACGTCACTGCTCAAGCCTCAGTGATGATGTTCACTGCCTGGTGGCCCGCTCCTTGCAACAGAAATAAATTCATTCGTTAGGCGGTTCCCGACTGCATAGGAACAAATACATTGCCTAGGTGGCATGTGAGTTCAGAGAAGAAAAGAACCACTTTAAGATAAATTGGTCCTGACACAGCCAAATGAACGTTTAATAAAATAAGGATCTATCTTACATCCATATGCACTAGTAAATTCCAGATACATTAATATTTCCAATGAAAAAATAATAAATGACCCAATTTTCTGGCAAAGCCATGAAAACAAAGTCTAAGAAGATAAGACACTAGGGAACTGTGCCCGCTGCACATACAGGAGGTGTTAAGCCCCCGCCCCCCACAGTGATGAGTTCTCTCCCATGGAGAATAAGAGGCCTGATGTTATAGAAGAACAAGAATGCGAACAGGGCAGCTGAAGAAGGGAGCCATGGTGAGATGAAAGATGAGGCCTCCCACTCCAGAGTGACGAGGGTGCATCTCACCATGGGCTGCACACTGTGAAGACAGTGCAGCAGAGTGCTGAGTGGGATGAGGCAGTGGTGCAGGAAGGGCTGCCACAGAATCTCTGGAAGGCCAATGCATGGATTGGTAACAGCAGGATTGCACTATACAAGGCAGATATGTTCTTCGTGTAAGTTCCTTGCCTGGGGACTTCTAGATGCACAGGCTGGGAGCAGAGGAGTGAGCGCTCTTGAAGACTGGTGAGGGAGATGGCAGAGGAATGGACACATTTAACTGGACTCTGTATTGACACAAGCAGCAGTCCCTCTTACAATAAGAAAGCACACCAAGGGGCTTTATATGCCTCTGGGCTGAGCACTGATGACAGAGTCAGACCTGCTGCCTGGCATGACAGTTATCATTGCTCCCAGGCCCGCGAGGCTGAGGGCTTCGGAGGAGACCAGAAGAGCTGGGCCTGGAACAGTCCGTTAAGTAGGAGTCAAAGAGGTGGAGCAGCTGTTGCTCTTCCTGCAGAGTGCAAAGAGAGCGGAAGAGTGGCAGCACTGTGCCCAGCTATTGGCTGTGCCCAAATTGCTCCTCACGCTGAGAATTCGTTAAGTGGCTGAGCAATAAAGCAGAGCGATTTGAGAATTATTTCTTGGCACGATGGCCTGGCTTCTACCTTGGCTGCTGGGATGGCTTTATTGGGGACCGCTCACTGCCACACAGAACCTGAGGCTCCTTCCCTCTCTCGGCTTCCCTCCAAAGCTCTGTTCATATAACTCAATCAAACCTCCTCCCCTGTGCTGAGCTGGGACAACAGAACACAACCTGGGGACGTTCCCCACCTGCCCTTCAAGCCATGTGTGGCACGGAGGAAAGAATCTGGAGCTGCCTGTGTCCTGACCTGCAGTGGTTCCCATTTGCTGGTCCACAATGCACAAGGGTTAATGCACCTTTGGGGCTGGGCCCTTCCATCTGTGAAAGGTTGAATTTGGTACTGTCCAGAAACTGTGGCCTCTTAGCTAACCATGCTAGGTATGTGGCACAAAAAGTCCAGCCCTGCAGTGAAGCCTGGGGGAAGGAGGGATCTGAAACTGTGTACCCCTTAGGCACTGCACATGAAGAATGCTGTGTGAACATGGGCCCAGGGCCATAGGCTACATGAGAGCTGGGGACGGAGCCGCTGAAGCAGAGGGCTTTGAACAGACTCAACAGGAGAGGAGTATTCTTCGCTAAACACTGGCCACATGCTGGAGAGACTTCAGGATGTGCGGATGCTGAGCAGACACATTCTTGCCTATCTTGTTTAGCTTGGGTAGCCATCGTAACCCACCATAGATTTTGTGTCCAGGATGGCAGGTGTGGACATGTAAGAGTCCAGGGGGCCAGGGGTCTAGTCCACGGTGCCAGCAGGACCAGCGTCTGGTGAGACCTTCCCCTTGGGTTATAGATGGCGAGTTCATCCTGTGCTCATCGGCTTTTCCTTAGTGCAAGTACAGCTCTGAGTGCAAGGTCACTAATCCTATAGGCTGGGAGCCCCATCCTGTTGTATAATTCAAGTTCAATCACTTCCTTAGCAGGCTACTCTCCAAATACAGTTGTGTACAACTACGTAGGAGTGGTGGACTTTGACATACAATCTGAGGATGTGCCAACGTCAGTATAGTACCACCTTTTCCTATGCCTAGCCACCCATGGACATAATGAGGGAGAAGAACTTTACTTGTCTTTGAGGGGACAGTACCTGCACCAGGTGCAGGCAAAGGTGTGACATGGAGAAGAAAGTATGTGTAGGGAGACAGGCTGGGGACCCAGAGTGGGCATCTAGTGAGGCCTGGCTAAGGTGTCATCCAATCCTGAAATGGCAGATGGAGAGAAAATGCTTACAGAAGAAAGTAGGTGAGGAATAGAAGAGATACTAAGGAGGTCCTGCAAACTCCATGTTAAGAAGTTGGCAATGTGTCTAGGAACAGCTACGTGGGCTCTACTGTGAATGACCATCTAAGGATGTGTCAATGCAGAGATGCCTGGGATAGTCTGAAGCCCCCTTTTCTGCACAGTGACCTCTGCTGCTTGGGTATACTCGCTGCTTTTTTTTTTTTAATTTTTTATTATTATTTTATTCAATTGTGTGTGTGTGTGTGTGTGTGTGTGTGTGTGTGTGTGTGTGTGTGTAGAACCAAGGGTGAATTCGGGAATCATCGTGGACGCTTCTACCTCCTCTTTTGCTCTGCCCCGGGATTCACAGGCTCCGCCCACCAGATCAGAAGCGCAGGCCGCTCCTGCTTCCGCCTGGTGTTGTACATGGGATCTGGGATCCGAACTCAGGGCCTTCCACTTGCAAGGCAGAGGCTTAACCCCTGAGCCATCTCTCCAGCCCACTCGCTGCTTTTTATAGCCGCCCTTGCACTGACTTTTCACAGCCATCATAAGGAAAGAGACATGTGGAAGCTACCAGTGGCCTAACTCTAGGCCAGTGGCACACGGATTCTTGCCTGAGCCAAAGCCTCCAGCCTCTTTCTACCACGACACTGGCGTGAGCACGGGGATAAACAGAGAGTCCAACCTCAGGGCTTGTGTGCAGGTAGACATATGGGCTGCTGCGTCTAAAACTAGGGCAGCCAGGAACGATGTCTATGGCAGCCTGCAGACCTTGCAATCGTGGTTCCCAGCAGGTGCCGTGAGGCGGGCTGAGGAAGGGGCAGATATGCATTCCTGCACTATAGCAACAAGCCTGGGCAGCTCCAAAGCTCCGGGGGTAACAATTGTAGACACTGCAACAGGACAAACAGCGGCATGTCATAAGGAGGAGGTAAGAAAGGAAAAATATGGAAAACTGACATATGCTCCTTATGACCTGTGTGTGGACAAAAGGACAGAGTTCCAGTGCACCTGAACCCTCAGGTTGTCAGCCCAGGGCAAAGGTCAGCCAGGCTGGCTCCAGGGATGTCAGCAGCCCCCAATTCTTCCAGCAAAGTCACAGCTGCAGATGTAGGAGCCTGAGATATCTGGGCTGATTAATGGTAGCAAAGTGGACAATAACAGCCATGTTGCCAGCAGCACTGATTGCCCATTACCCTGCATCGGGCCTTGGCTGGGTGCTTGCTGGGCATTTACTGCGCATAGCAACCCGAGAGATAGGAGCGCGTATACCATTTCGGAAAGAAGCCAGCCAGCAGCTGAAACAGGGCGCAGCCCCCTGCAGGCACAAAGCAGGCAGGTGGGAGATGGGCTGGGGACTAAGCTCTGGAAGATCACGGTCCAATGTTGTGCCAAGTCCTAGATGTAAGATGGTTACCTAGGCTGCACTTGGACTTTATCAGCCCTCTGTGCTGTGTGCATCTGGCCTTGTACAAGTACCTGGAGATGTGGGATGGGAAATAAAGATTCTCATCCAAGAAAGAATTCTCTGGTACTTAATCCTACAGAAGCTACAGGGAAAGAACCACAATTCACATGCACACATGGACACGTGTGCATACACATACATTGGCTCAGCTTTATGAATAACTACATTTTCTGTGTTAGGAACTAAACATAATTCATTAGTTACACAATGCAAACTTTAGGCACAGAAAATCTTTGATCAACTTAGATGGTAGGAAACAGGCTCAAGCAGGTGGGACTGCTATTTGGAAGAGTCCATCCTGCAGGAGGGAGCCAGGCACTGTGGGTCTGTAAGGAGCACTTGCGTCTGGTGCGGATGAGTGCGTGAAGTATCTGTGAACTGGCTTCTGCTGGGTTCTGCTGCTCTTCAGCAAGGTGCCTGTGCTGGGAGGAGACGTTCTGGCCCTTTGGGATGGATGGTTCCCATCAGATCAAGCCTGCAACAGTGTGGCTGCATTTTCTAAGTGACATGCAAAACAACCCTTTCTTCCTTAGCCTTTTTGAAGATGGCATGACAGCATGGCAGCACACTGTACCTCACAGAGCCCGCTTCTAACACCAGGTGAGACCAGGCACACACCAGCAGGTGAAGCCATCCTGAGAGCCAGGCCCCAGCTTCACCCTTGAACGCCTGGAGCTCACGTCTGAGTACACAGGTTTCACGAGCTCAGCACAGAGGCCCATGCTCTGAAGGCCCTGGTGCTACCCACAAGCAGCGGTTTACAAGATTCTGACCAGATGTCACTCTCTGTGGGAACCATTGCTCCAAGAAGACTTCCAAAGGCTCTCTCTCGCCCTTGGACCATGTCCTCACATGCATGGGGGAGGCTGTGATGTGGGGCAGGATCCCGGGACCTGTGGCTACTATCCATCTCTGGCAGAAGGCAAGTGTCCTTTAAGAGCAGAGGACTCTCTCCAGCTGATCTCAGAGAGGGGAGGCATAGAAGGGCTGGCCACACCCACATAGGATCTGGGTGGCCACTAGGAGCTGGTGAGGACCCTGGCTGATGGCCGCTAGGATCTCAGCCCTGCATCCAAAAAGGACCAGAATTCTGTAACAAGATGATGCTTCCAGAGCCCTTGAGTAAGAGGAGGTCCACAGAGCCCATGATTTTAGCCCTGGATGGAGTCCTGGGCAGTTGAGCTGTCTCATCCTAACTGGTTTCTCCTCATCTACCTGCCTTAGTGGGTGGGTACTGAACCTCCCTGTGTACTGGGGGTGGACATTTCTTCTCTCTGTGCATGGGAGGGTGAGCACTGCCATTCCTGTGTGTGTGATGTAGGCACTGCCCCTCCCTATGCATAGGGCATTCTAGACTCACTTTTATACTGGCTTCTGTCACTCTGACTTATAATTGCTAGCCACCAAGAACCTTATTGGCATTTGCAGAAAAAGTTGAAGACAGAGGGATGGATGGACATTGGCAGGCACGGCTGACTTCCTCATTAGAATGGCTGAAAGGTACACCTGTCACCTGGGGTGACTCATTTAGCTTCATTCTGCATCATACACGGGGAAAGGAGACAATGAACTATGGCACCAAAGAGGGGAGGCAGGACCGCGCTTGGTGTCATTTGTAGATGCAGCAAGCAGCCAAGGATGGACTCCAGAGGTGTCATATATTCACAGAGATCAGAAATGTGACTGACGTCCATGCAAAAGCCTCTCAGCAGAGGTGACGAAGGTAGTCATTTGGAACGGCCTAAGATCACACAACAGCCCCAGCCTTCCAGCCATGGACAGATTATAAGGCCCTGAGACTCTGACGTAAAAATGGGGTGAAAATAACTACTTGGAGTTGTTGGGGACTAAGAGCTTCTACAAACCAGGCTTCCAGCAAGCCCGGTACATAGAGGGTACATGATGGCTACCAGTAGCTTTTGGGGATTACTGCTCCAGACCTGCTTGCAAGCATGACCAGGTAATGACTTCAGTCAAACTGGGTATTCTCCAGGCTGGAACTCCTGAGTTTGCTGATAACAAAAATTTTAGACAACCCCTAGCTGCAACTTGCTGTGTGGGGAGAAACTTCAGGAGGGGTTGGGGGTTGCATCAGGATCATTTGGTCTGAAACTCTTTACAACCTAGGACAATGCATGCACTCACCACGCAGTGCATGCATCTCTCTCGGGAGAGACAGTGACAGCCCCGGGCCATGTGACCAACCCTCTAAGCCACAGGCAGGGAGTACAATGTGCATGTCCATCAAGTGTCAGGGAAGCTGTCGTCTACCATACTGAGTCTTTGGGTCACCATGGCAGCGGGGACCTTTACTGCCCTATCTCGCAGCCAAAGCTAATTGGTCCACCAAGGAGTCTGTGAGCTGTCTGAACTTGGCCCAGGACTGGCAGGTTACAAAATTTTTGGTCTCCCCACCTCTCCTAGAAGTGGTCAATTTCACAAGTGGATGTTGTCTGCCTTACAAGAAAGATATGGCCTGGGGGTCAGGGGAACTCACATCTGGGGGTACAGGCATTGCTGCTGTCGCTTGTACCAGGAAAGGAAGCCACAGCCCAAAAAGCTGTGCGTCCTGGAGGTTGAACTAGAACTAGCAGGCTTGACATGAAAGAAGTCTGTCTCCACCATGGCCCCCTTCACCCCCACTCTATGCTACAGATTTCTACTTCATTGCGACTCTCTAGGTGGCTGGAATGCTCAGCCTACAAAGGCATCAGAGTATTTTTTGCTGGTTGGATTTTTCAGCCCATGAATGTGACCTTGAGCAAGTCACCTCTCCTCAAGCCTTGACCCTCCAGCACTGGTTCATGAAGAGTCGTGCACAGCGGGGTTGACATGCCCCTTAGATTTTACTCCCACCTGACAGTTCCTGGGGCTTCCTCATCCCCTTGGCTGCAATGAGCCATTTGTTTTATAAATCGATTGTGCAAACACTGCATTTGGTTAATGAATCTCCAAAGCCCAAAAGGTCGATCCTGGCTCTGGCTTCGGGGCTGGGGAACACCCCCACTATCTAGGCCCCTCCCTTGCAGGCCTGGGCCACTGCACACAGGCTTACTCACTCCTCCCGCCTGTCTGCTTGGAGCTGTACATCTATATTAACTCTCCATCTAGGCTTCTGAGGTTCTGTTCTCGAATCCACAAGGCATCCTTGCCACAGCCCTGGGGACATGGAGGAGGTGGAGGAAAGGCTGATGGCGTCGCGCTGCTGCTATAAACCGCCCAGTCCCAGACGATGCAGGAGAGATCTGCTGCCAAGACTGCTTGCTTTAATTAAGGGGGCGATTGATAAGAGTTGTCAGAGTGGAATGAAGAGACTCTAAGCCTCGCTGGTTTGCTGAGACATGAGAGGGAAGGCTGAAGATGACAAACGGAGGAATTTCCTTGGGATGCTCACAGGGTGAGCAGGAAGGAGGCAGAGCACTGAGAGGGAGCACCCAGAGGCACATGTCGCCATGATGGCTATTTGATTACCCTTCCATCTCACTGCACATCAACTCCAGCAGTGGGTTCACCACAGAAAACTAGAGAGGGAAGGACCTGGCCCCACCTACTCTGCCCCCAGGCAGGGCAATCACGCATCTGCCCTGTCTAATCTCCCCAAGCCCCATTCTGCTAGAGACCACTCAGGGATGCAGGTGGACCTGGCCAAGCTTGGGTCTGTTTACTCCCTTGTTTAATCCAGGCGATTGCTACAGCACATGGAAGTACAAGATGAAGCCCAGGCAAACAGACAGCTCATGTCTCATCTAGATTCCCAAGAGAAAAACAGAGAAGGCTTAGCTTCCTGAAAGTCCCTTGTAACATTTTTTTGAATTCCCATGAACGGAGACCTGGGCTCTCAGAAATCTTGGCTTACCTGTATGGTTTGTGGTGAGAAGAAACGCTCTTTTCGGGAGGATGCTTCAAACTACAGCTATTGTATTTTATAGCTTGAATATGTATGATCTTTTAAAAAAAGGTTTGCTGGTCATGATGAAAACTAAGATTGGGCCTTCTTCCCCCAGGGACCAGAAGGCTTGGTATGAATCGCTACTTCTGTCCACACATACTCATTCTCTCTCTCTCCACATATGTTTATGCACATGTATACATAATATATGCACATACATATATCATGCATGATACAGAATATGTAATTATTTTCTTCTTTAATACCCATGTGCTGGTGTACAAACCAGTAGACCGAGAACGGAAGAGACTCATCTAGATGTCTCATCTAGATTCCCAAGAAAAAACAGAGAAGGTTAGTTGCGATTAGTTTTTCCTCTCCAGGAGGAGATGGGGGCTCCTAGAAGCCCAGGGACAATCCAAGGGCTTCATTGTTGCTGCGCTTCTCTTTCTGATAAGGACCCTTCCATTCCCCAGATTCATGCAGAGCCCGCTGCCCGCAGCCACTGTCTTGTCCTACCTTGGTGACTGGTGAGCTGGCCCTAGCTCTGGACTCTCGGCTGAACAGGCCCTGCTCTAGGGCACATCTCCCTGCCTTTCGCTGGGCACTTGCATGTTCTCATCTGCTCTGCTTAGCATTTGCTGTGCATCATGAAATCTTATGCATGTAACGACTTTTCTTCCCAGAGAGGCTGCTCTGAGAGCCGAGAAGCTGTGTCCACTATACTCACTGCTGAAGCCCCTGCACTCATTAGACCGAGGTCGGGAACAGAGATAGAAACAGGAGAAAGCCACATGAGTACACAAGTCACTCCAGGGAGAGAAACCAGTGTCTCAGGCCTGCCTGCAGGACCAGTCCGTCCTGTCCTTCTGTGGGCCAGGGAGCCCGCTGCCTGTGATGACACACACCGGGGCCACTTAGAAGGTACCCTGATGGGGAGGACATCAGCCTCCTGGAACGTGCTTGGCCGCATCAAGGGTATTTTTATGGCCGTTTCTGACAGATGGTTCCTGTAAATGAGGCTTGGTGCCTGGGGTTGCCCAGGACCTCAAACTTAGTTTTCTTCTCTTGCCAGCCTCTTCTTTGGCTCTGACCTTGGTTGTCAAAGGCTTTTACCAGTTGGTGAATGTAGAGCCAGGGGCCTGGGAGAAACCAGCACCCCTGGGGGAAAAAATGGGCCCAGTGGGGTTGGGGCAGATTCGCCCTTTTCCTGGGCACAGTCCTCCTGGAGAGGAAAAACTAACCGCAATGCCAAGTATTAATCACAAGGAGTCAGACCCCAGCCTTTCCCTTAAGGCCTTACTTTGGCCTAGCATGCTCTCTCCATCTTTGTTTGGCCTGGTGTTAGACATGCATTCCTTGATGCATTCAGCCAGCGCACAGCATCTATCACACGCTTGTGTTGGGTTGTGAGGTCCCCGTTCTGCCATTTTGGAGGCACACCCAGCCAGGCAGTGCGTCCTGCAGGACTGGGGGCCTCTTGCAGCCAGGGGTGGAAGCAGCTCGCAACAAGTAAACGCTATGAAGAGGGCGGAGCCAGACAGGTCCCAGACAGCAGCCCAGGCTCCTCCCTTCTCACTGTGGAGCTGTGCTGGGGCGCGGGCGTGGTGCAGAAACACAGTCATGGAGCGTCAGCAGACCCAGGAAGGATCCACGGAGTGACCGATACATGGCCATCAGCGCGCCCTCCACAAGGGCTGCCTTCTTGCTTTCTCATCGCACTTGGCATCCTCTGGCCTTCAAGGCACTGCGGAAATGGAAATGCCTCATCTTCACAGGACATCTCCCGTGAACCTCCTCCACTTTCGGGTCAAGGAGGGACGACAGATGTGTTCCAGAGGGGCAGAGCAGGTACAAGACCATGTGGGTGTGGTGTCACCCCCACACACGGTGAGCTGGCCCTGCTGGAGTTCCCAGATGGGGGATAAAATCTAGTGGCCTCCGTTCTGGGATGCAAGTTTCTACACTGTCTCCATCAGGCTTTGTTTTCCGACAGTCTGTAAGGCTGTGCACAATCCTTCACGCAGCAGGAGCTTCCACCAAGTACATGGGAAATAGTCCATCAAGCCTGGGCAGCTGAACTCCCACTCCCAGAAATGAGGGAAATGGCTCCCAATCTCCATCCTAAAAGACCCTTGGGAAGTCAGAGGACTGTCCAGAATCTGGACACCTCTTGATGTGGTTAGGGTATGGCCAAGGATATCACTAGGTGAATGTCTAGTGTGCAAATAACTGAATGGATGGTAGTTATCATTCATTAAGTATTTTAATGCCGTCAACGTAGTCATAGCAACAGAGCAGCACTGAATACACATTGTGATAGTTAAGCAGGTGTGTCAACTTGACACACCTGTTATTAACTAAGATAGGTTGAGACCACTTGAAAGGATTATACCCACCCTAGATCCTATCAGAACCTCCAAAGAGCTCATGGGATCCTCCCAGTATTGGACCATATAAAAAGGAGCCACCAAGGAGAAGAGATGCTTATTGCAGCTGTGCTAGAATCACTCTTCCTTCCAGCCGCCTGGTTTCTTTGACCTTTTAGCCTTCCAACCCTCCAAGTCGTCGACTAGACTAACGACTCTAGGAATTCTCCAGCCTTCAGCCATCACCCACTTGGCTATCGAACTGAGCAGCTAATGGCAGCCATCATTGGACTACCTTGGCCCTATCTGTAAGCCAACTCAATGCATCTCTAGAGAACCTGACTAATACACAGATTATCAATGACCAATGTGACAGTCCTGGGCTATTCCCCAAGGAAGCCATGATGTTCAGGTGCTGTTGGGGTACTGCTTGCAGATGAGGAAGATGCTGAGGACCCTTCTGCTCCCAGGCTGAAGGACCCATAGGTTCAAGGTGATGACGGCTCCCACTTATAGCCTTGACAGGGGAGTCCAAGCCATTGCTTGGCCCTGGGTGTCGCAGGCCTTGAGCCAGGTTCAGAACTTGGCAGCCTCCTGCTCTTGCCAAAGCACTCCACATCGTTTCCTGCGTCTCTTCAGGGGTTGCTTCTCAATTCTTTGCATCCCGAGAGAGTGGTGGGAATCTTCTGGAAACCAAATTTGCTGGAAAAGTAGTTATCTGTCAAAGCCATAGCATACGCTGGCAGAGCCATCCTCTGAGCTTGGGCACCTGTGTCTTAGCAGGTGCTTCCTACCTCCTGCAGTGCTCCAGGATTGCCCAACACCTCCAGCCTCTGAGGACAGTCCTCTGGGGTGAAGGAGCTCCCTGTGGAGCAACTGTGGTGACGTTAGAAGCTGTCTAGGATCAGAGGAACATGGGCATGGGAACTCTGGGCTGCTTCAAGCCGTATTCTGGGAAGGAAATACCCTACCATGAGTGAGACCACAAGACATGGATACTCTTGAAGCCTCGGTTTCTCCAGTGGTGTCCTCCAGATCCTTCCTAAAGTGTCTAGCTGAGCTGCCAGGCCTCTCAGCAGCATGTCTGAGGACAGCCATGAGCCCTGTCTTTCCTGTCCCCTGGTTCCTATGACCCTGGTCATTATGGGTCAGGAATACAGACCAGCTCTGCTCACAGCCTAGGAGATCACAACTGTCTGAGGAGTCCAGGTTTCCTGCAGCTTCATGCACAGAAAACTCCCCTGTGCCTCGGGTGAGCTGAGCACCTTAATAGGTATGATGGGCACAGCTGTGATCTGGAATCCAGAAGCCTCTATGACAACAGGGGACAAGGAGCTGATCTGCTCGCTTAGCAGAGGGAACAGATCAGAAATTATTCAGCTATGCTCAATGCAACCAAGCAGGGTTCTTGGAAGCGAAAGCGGCTCCCCACCAAAGGCTTACAGTGAGTGGATTCCTCCCAGAGACCTCATAAGAAAGAAGGATGCAGGGCTAAGTCAGCACCAGTCAGGGGCTCTGGGAACAAGGCCCCACCAGACACTACAGGCTCAAAGTGAAGGAAATCACTAGCCAAGGAAGAGGACTACAGGAACATCATGGGATTGCTGAGCTTGATTCTCGTATATAAAGCCACTTCTGATTCAAACGTCCCATACTAGAAGGGAAGGGGACACACGGATTGTGGAAACAGCACAGTCAGTCATAGGTCCTGGTGTACAGCAACAGAAAAGAGGCAGGATTTGCACCTTGAGCCCTTGGTCCCACCCTCTCTCCAATAGATGTGGGCGTGATGCTCTTACAGAATACAGGGGCAGCATTCCCAAGACTTGTAGGTTCTTCCCACCCAGAGTCTTCATTCAAGAAGGTCTCCACTGACTGAAAGAGAGCCTTTTTTTCCCCTTTATTTCCTTCACTGCAAAATAGGACAGGTGCGGTGACATCTGGTTGTCCTGGGTGCTTTGCAATACGATGTCTCAAGTCTTCCTGTGGGGCAGAACATTGGGTGCAGCCAAGTGGCCCAGGAGACTGGCTTTCTCTATCTCCTCCCACTTAAAACAACTGGACTTTAACCTGCGTCACTAGGGCAGAGATGATAAAACATTTCCTCTCATTGAGATGTCCGTTAGTTGTTCTTAGCATGAAAAATGGAGGTATCATTAATTTTCCAGAAAGGTAAGACATGAAAAACAATTCAAGCCATGAGGGCAGAGCATGTGCAGAAGGTCCTTGCAGAAGGAGTGGGGGAGGGCTTCTGTGCTATTGGGTCATGGCGCTCTGCCCCCCAACCACAATCTCCACATTTTACATTTTACATTAAAAAGAAAGGCAGAACAGAAACTCGGCACCCCCAGACTACTGGCTTGAGTGTATGATTAGAACCAACTTCCTGGAGGAGGGTCTGGAGAAGACCCCATTCACTTTGCTCTCTCCTGTCTTTCCAGAACCATCCTCTGGGCTTTGAAGATGCCCAGGGTTCCTGTGGGGCTGCCGGGAGTGGTGGGAAGCTCAGGACCACTCAGTGCCTACTACCAGTTTCACTGCCAGGGCCTAGTGGATCTCCAGCTCTCCCACTCTTCCAACATCCCTCTTCCTGGCAGCCCCATACTTCTTGCATTTCCTTTACGTCCCATCACCCAGTCAACACTAGCATTTAATTAGCATCAAGTTACTCCAAAGGAAGTCCTTAGAATGAGTGCAAAGTGAGTGTTGGGGGTAAGAGAAACTCTCCAAGTACTGGTCACGTGGCTTGGGCAAATTACTTCTCCTTTGCTCTGTGTATGGCAGGGCTAGAGGAGGTCAGGGGCTCTACAGGCCAGGGCTGACCCAGGCAGGGGCCTGACAAAGGCCCTGCGTAGCACTCACTCCTTTCCTTGTATGTAGCACTCCATCAAAGCATGCAAAGCTGAAATGCATCCAAGTGGCAGGGACTTTCCCCCTGGTATTTAGATGGGAGTGCTAATAGACCCCACAGCTCCTAGCTGTTGCAACATGTAAGGTGACTAAACTCTGGTCTGTGGAACCAGCAAGAGGACTGTGCAGGGCTCAAGAAGTCTCCTAAGCCGTGAAGGACGTGACCTCTTCTGCTTGCTGCCAAAAGCTGGTGCACAGCCATGTCTAGGACTCTGGGGCCCACATAAAGCAAGATGATGGGATGGGGGTCAGAGGATGAGCGTCCTGGACTGTGGACAGGCCACAGCAACTCTAACCTGCCATCTGCCAGTTTTTTCCACAACTGAAGCACTTACACTGATTTGAAACCATGGTCACTTGGGATGTCTCTAGCCTAAAGTGGCTGTACCCTAACAGACAAACTGCAGCCTTTGTGGCCCAGGCAGGGGTCTCAGCTGCAGTGAGTGAGGTTCGCAGGAAGCACCAAGGCACGGGGAGGGCATTCTGCAGTGATGAACGAGCAAGGGAACGAGGAGGAAGCAGCCGGGAGACTGAGGCAAGGCATTGCCAGAGAGGCTGCTCATGTGCTGGGTCCTGAACTTCAGGAAGAAAATGAAGGGCTGGGGCTGGAGCAGCTGGAGCTGGGGGAGGCAGTTGGGCTCGAGGGGAGAGAGCCGAGCTGTTATTGGCCTTAGCGAACCCACGGTTGGCCTGAGCTTGGGCTCCCACAGAAGCCAAGATCGATCCTAATTGAATTGAGCTCGTAGTTCTGCTTCCTGGGCAGCGGCAGCATCCCGGAGGGAGGCAGAACACTCTCTGCTGTCGGGCGTCTGCCATCGATGGCCTGGCGCTCAGGCCCACCCAATTCACACCAGTCCGTAGAACTTCCAAACAGATCCTGACCAGATGAGGTGACTACATCTAAAACTGATGAATACACTACACTGAGAGCCAAACAGACAATGAAGGGACTTACAAACTGCTCTATTTTAGACACATGCTCACTTCAATGGTCTCTGAGAGAAAATATAAGTACTTTGTTGAGCCCTTGTTAATCAGTGTGAGCAAACAGTGTTCTAGCCATGCGGAAAGTTGACTGGTGTTCAGAAGTGTGACGGATGCCAGCCACAACCTCACATGGTCTTGCAGGAGAGTTTAGAACTCCACAGAGGGGGTCGCTTTCCATCCCCTGACTCAGTCCTTGTGGACAGTGCTGTGCTGCCACTATGAGCCAGAGGAAGCCATGGAGCCAGAACCAGTCGTCTGGCTGGTCTGTCCATTCAGTGCACGTCTAATCGATCGCTCCTCATCACCCAAAGTCACTGACAAGCTCTGGAAGGTGTCTTCCCAGGTCAATCACTGCGTGCATTCTCTCAACCGGTCCCTCAATGATGCTCACTACAAACCAGCTGTGAACTAGACTCGGGAGTGTGGGTGCCAGCTCTACAGGGTCCCTGGTTCCCAGGTACTGTGAGCCCACAGGTAGACAGGGGAAAGAAGGTACTAGATGGGAAATCAGCTGGCTACGAGATACCTGAGGAATACTTTCGCTTGGTTTCTAAAAACAAGAGCTGGGCCTAGAATGTCAAATGACGGCCTGGGTTACAGTGGGAGAAGAAAGCCTGAAGCCTCCAAGCAGGGGACTTCACATGTCTTCCCTACCAAGGAGCACGAGCTGAAGATGAATGGATGCACGCCCACACCTCCTGAGCAAGGGACAGAACCATTCTGCTAGTCTAGCCAGAGTGAAATTCACTTGTAAGCATACCTGGGTTTCTGGAGCCAGCAGATCAATTTCTACTCTAGCTATATTGAACATGGAAAACATGGGTCTGCCCTACCTCAGGCTCAGTGGGGAGGCAGAGCATCTATTTCTCTGAGCAGTTGCAGCAGACAAGGTCTATTAGACTCCCCCCCATCCAGGAAAAAGGTTTGTGCCCTGAGCCAGTGAGCAGGGGTCCTGGGATTCCAGGGGCCTGGATTTGCATCCCCAGGGGAGGTTCCTGTCACTACCTCAGTTCATGTGTTGGGATGTACTGCTCCTTCCTTTGAATAGTTTGAATGGCTGTTGTTGGAAGAGTGCAGGGGGGTGGAGGGTTATGCAAGGAAGCATAGGAGAGGATATGGGAAACATGGCAGGTGATAGCTTTGCCCAAAAGCTGAACCTGCAGGGTGGAAGGCAAACATCAATCACAAGTTCAACTAGCGATCGCACACAATGACGGCATTGTATTCACCTTTCCACAAGCTTCCCAAGCAGTTTCCCTGAAGAGAAAACATTTTTATTGGTCTCCCACGCTGCTGCTTCCACGATTACACAAGACTGATGAGACACATGCATGCGTGAGTGAGTGCCTGAATGCACACACCAACAGTGCTCTGCTTGGTGACACATCAGCCAATGGTGACTGCCCACAGTACACAGCCCAGGAGAGGAGACACAGGGTATGATGTCTAAAACATGCAAAGGTGTGTGTGTATGTACATACATGTATGTGAAATCTCTCTTCTGTGTTGGATCACTTTCTATATAGAGATATACAAATGCATGAATACTGTTCTCACATAAATATGCATGCCTGCATATATATATATATCCTAGCCCCAAAATAGAAACCTGTAGACTTAAATGAACTGGAGTGCTTAGAAGCAGCTCTGGTGCTGTGTGCTCATGCTCCCGATGGAAAGCATTGCTGCTTCCTTTCTATTTCCCCTCGGCAGCTCCCTCGGCTGCACACTGGCGCCTGATGATAAGAGTGATGTCACTTCACAAGCCAAAGCACCACTGCGGGTTTACTGTCTAGACAGGCTGTACTGGCAGGCCCACATACAGATTTGCTCGGTACAGAGTGTCCTGCAGACACCGGAAGTTGAACAAACCTCATCTGGAAGGCCAGCTCACAAGATATGATGTGGGCAACTTCACAGCCCACCAGCCCAAGGCCTTCTGCTTCACTGAGTGTGGCGTTGGGTTTCTGCTGTCCCAGAGGCCCTGGAACCTGGCTGGAAGAGGGTCTGTATGCTCTCTTTCCCCTCACCCAACATGACAGGTCACCTGGGGGCTTGACCCCCCCCCCAAGTCCTTTCTTGGTCTTTCCCGGAAGCTGGGACATTGCACGCATGCTCAGCACTGGTTTTCATTATCTGCACATAGCAAACACACACAAGGGGTTGAAATGTTGAGGACAGAGGCAGAAGCTAGAACTCTGAAGTGTCTCTGCTGGCTGCCGGCGGGCATATTCGACCCATTGGCTGTGAGGTAATGCAGCCAAAGACAACTGTGAATGTGTTTCAACAAAAATCATAAACTTACTTAAAATATTATAAGACTGGGGTTTTGCCATTTTTTGTAACTAAGTTGTATGTCTCTCAAGTTCACAACAATTTGTTCACAACAATGCTGTTCCATAGTATCAAAAGGTTCAACACATCTGGCATGGTGTGCCTAAAACATAGGGACTATTAGGGGTGGTGATGGTGATGGTGATGGTGGTGACGATAGTGGTGGTGGTGATGGTGAAGATGGTAATGGTGGTGATGATGGTAGTGGTGATGGTGAAGATGGTGTTATGACTTGCAGTGCTGGCAGTTGAACCCAGAGCCTTACGCACATTAGGAAAATGAGCCCCCCTCCCATCCGAACCAGTGATCACTTTATATGCATGACCTTACTGCTCAGTTCTGCAATGCCCAGCCCCGTCTGAACAGGCTAAGCCAACACTAGCATCCCTGGCTCCTGACCCCAGTGTTCAGGACAGAATTTCCCAGTGACTTTCCTGCTAGTGTGGGCTCAGCTCACCTTTGTCCTGGAAGAACCTGAGTCATCAGAGTGACATTTCAGTCATCATCACCAGAAAAGAGAGGCACTGTGGCATCTGTGCCAAAGCGTCTGGGAAAGCTCTGCCAACCTGAGAAATTTGGTGTGCATGGAAGACATTTTGCTGTGCTGATGAACAGGACAAGCTAATCCATCCATCTATCCACAAAGGCACCCCACCATCACACCTTTATGAGCTACTCACGCTGTCCTTTTTATCCATCGACTCTACACTCATTCATTCACCTGACTGCAAATGACCACGTCAGTCCACCTAGCCATCCTGCCATCCTATTGTAGGTCGGTCTTCCCACTCATCTCTCCAACCACTCATGGAGATTCTATCACATGCCAAAAACTATCTCATAGAACTGAGTCTAGATCATATTCAGAAACAAGTTATAGTTCTCCAAGCACAGATTTCCCTACAGAAGCTCCAGGAGACCAGCTGATGGAGGAAAAACCCATGTGCTAGACCCCAGTTGGCAGACAACAGACGCTTCTTAGGTGTTCCTTCCATAGCATGGGCCAGCAGCGGAACTTCTGCGCAGGAATGTGGTGCGTTCTCAAGGAAGAGGAGACGACGCTCCATAGGAGCAGGAGCACCGTGCCATGGTTGAGGGATCCCGTGTGTCATATGCACAAGGCTTACTCAAATCTAAGTACCACACCCCCTTCCCAACAACCCACCTGCTTTTAGCAGGATCTACAGGGACTCAGGCCCAGAGCAACTCAGAAGACAGAAGCGCTACCCCGGAGGCTACCTCCACGGACGCAGCTTCCACATGCTCTCCTCTGCCTTGACCCATATAAGGTTGATGAGAGAGGCAGCTTTCCTGGAAAGCGCTGTGTCCGAGGCCCAGCTATGCACACTGCTGGTTCTGTAGTGCAAGAACACTACAGGCACAGAGGGGGACAACAGTCTCAGGGGTGCTGGCAACCAACAGGCATGCTCAGTGCTGGCTTGGTGAGGAAGGGAGTCAGGAAGGGAAAGGACTTCCCTCGGACCTGCTGGAAATATTTACACTTAATGATCTTTGGAGCATATGTGGCAGTTACACTGTTAACTGAGCTGGCACCCGAAAGAGCTTGAGAGTCATTAGATACAAGCAGTGTGGTTGCCTGGAGGAAGCTGGCTGGGCTCTGTCCAGAAAGAGGGAGTGGAGAAAAGATGCTAACTTTTGGGCTAAGACGAATGCAGTTCTTCCTGCACACGTTCTTGGAGCTTGTGAACGTGCTGCTCATGTGCACAATTTCTGCATGTGCAAGATGACGAGCAGTCAGCTTGGCAGCCCCTGCTCAGGGCTGCAGAGGCACCAACAGTGTCAATGGTGATGATCTCCAGCACTTCAGATTGTCAGCTGCAACCCACAAGTTTATCTTCTACCATGCAGAGACCCAGTCATAGCACCTGCCCCTTTGGACTGGTCAGTCCAGCTCCATGAGCCTTTTCCAGTTACCTGCGGTTGGCCATTGGTTCTGGGTGTGGCTATGTGCTTGTGACAATATCATGTGAATGTTAGCTCATCACCTTCATGGCACAGGTTGGTACATGGCTGGTTTCCCGAGGGAAGGGTGAGCTGTTCCCCCCAAGTGGGCAGAGGAAGCTGCTCTCCCTTGTAGGCTTCCATGTGCTGAAAATGTCACACCGTGTCTGTGTGAGGGCTTCCCAAGGAGCTGGAACATCCAGGGTGACACCAAATGCTGGTGTTCAACCTGTGGTCCATCTGCGGTCATAAACAAGTGCCATGTGCAGTTCCGAGGCGTGAGCCAGCCTGGTTCCTGCTTTTCCACACTCATATCCACAACGAGGCCCTGAGACAGAAGAAGGAATGTACAGGACACCTGCTCTCTGGGGACTCTGACAGCAATGTCTGCTTCAGGGTCCTCATGAGGTAATGAGACAGGGATCAGTGACAACCTAGTATCAGATGCATTCTCCAAATCTCTTCTTTCTAGAAAGAGCTAGAAAACATGTCTATGCATGCATAGAACCTGTGGCCTCTATGTCTGATTCACCATGGGACCGTTCAGTAGCTCACACATCTATCTGCTCTGTAGGGAGGACGGTCCAGGAGAAAGGGGCAGGACCTGTTTCTTCTGGTCAACCTCACAGGACATGAAGCAAGAACTCAGTGAATGCTGAACGGACAAGCAAGCAAGTGAATGAGTAAACAGGGAGGCGTGAGTAGGGCCTGGGGCTGCAGGCCCTGGCCTCCCCAAGGATGAGCATAGTGTTGAGTTCCAGAAAGCACTGTGGCTAATTCCTTCCAAGCCAGCAATGGGCAAGACTGGAGAAGGTGGGGCCTACGGTGGAGAAGGCAGGGCCTATTGGGTGTGACTTTGGAGGACAGAAAAGTTGAGCAGGGGTCCTCCAACGGGTAGCACTGAAGGCAGACATGGATGGGTACATGGGGACATAGTTTTTGCAAATGAGTAGTTTAATACTTTATGTTGCCAATACTATACACATGCCATGATCAGCTATGCATGTATGCAGATCTGTAGTTGCATATATATATACTTACATGCAGAGTCCTTCATTTTGGTCCCCACACTGGCTTTCCTCTTGCTGACTTGTCTGATCTGAGCAGGTGCTCCTGCTCTAGCAGCATTTGTGAGAGGAATGGTCAGCTCCTACCTGGGCTGATCAGAGGTTCAAGGAGAAGGAGTATGCAAAGACTCACTTGGTCTCGAACATAGGGAGCTTCCTCTCCTGAGCCATTTCCAGACTCCAGACAGCACATCCTTTCTGCCACATTCTAGAAGTCTCAGGATTTGGGAATTTAGAGGTGTGGTCTGCAGATGCTGGGGGACTGCAGGTTGAGGGTTGAGTTGGGACATCTGCACTGGGCAGTGGTTGGCCCAGTTCCTTTGTTGCTTCTTCCCGGAGCCATCTCTAATCTGGTGTCACCAAGAACCTGTTCCCTGAGGCCATCCATCTACCCAAGCAGAGCTGCTTCTGAGGACTGGGGAGGAAGAAGAATGAGGTGGGATGTGACTGTGCTTGGCAGGAGGAGGAGTTGTGGTCACTTTCCTTCTGGAACCATCTCAGCCTCTTGAGCTCTCCTGGAACAGGTGAAGAGCAAAGTAGGCAGCCTGCAGATGGGCTTCCCAGCTCAAGAGCAACTGCAGCCAGCCACACCCTGCTTGCTTGCAGTGCTCATGCTTCCCCAGGACAAAGCCCACCACCTGCCAGAAAATGCCTGGCAGCAGGAAAGGAGACAGAGAAGGGAAAGAAGGTACAGGTAAAACTGAGAGGGTGGAGGGAGAAAGAACACTCCAGTCATTCACAAATATCCATCCACCTGGTCCTCCATCCTGAGAGCTCACTGATTGGTTGATCATTTCATTCACATGTTGTCTGTGTACATGTCACACACCTGATTCTCTCAGCAATGAGCTGCAGTAGAGGAGAGCTGGGCACCTGGGATGAGCTGGGAGCTTGGATGAAGCAGGCGCAGACGAGGGAAATGACAGGGGCACTGGCCCTCTGGGTAGAAAAGAAATAGTGTGCACAGTTGGGGAGGAGTGAGGGTCCTGCCTTGACTGGGCTGATCAGTCATGAGAGGTGACCTTCACCTGTGACCTCTGACATGGAAGAACCCAGGCCACTGCATGTCCAAGAATAGAAGGTATGCTGCTGACGTGGAGCCTATGAGGAGCTCCTGTGATCTGGACTGCTATGGGGGGGCACAGTCTGCAGCAGCCGCCACCCTTCCAACCTGTTCCTTGAGAAGGCTTGACCCCCCCCTGTGGCCCTGGGCCACCTTGGTGCCTTCAGTTGGAACCCTTCTCTCTCCTTCTACAGCTGGGATGCCTTCCCACTTTACACCACCTAGCACTTACCATGCTCTGTGATTTCTGCAGATAAGGCCTGTCTTCCAGCCTGCGCTAACCTGACACACCAAGTTTGCCTAGGCTGCCCTGTCCTCTGGGCGCTGGCCTGTCACAGGTTAGAAGTAACCTTGACTCAACCCGAGCCACTTGTGTCTGAATCAAATGGCCTTTGTGGCCACAGGGCTTGATGGATCTCTTGGCTTGGACGCTTTTGTGAGCACCGCTTCCCACTTGCAGAAGCACCAATCATTGCTTTTCACTGTCCCAGTGACCTTCAAGGGCAGTGAGTAGACACAGGCCTTCTGCTGGCTCTGGAAAGAGGAGAAGTCTTGTGTGTACCTGTAGATATCACTAGGTCCCCAGGGACCTCTGCCCACCCTGTCATGTTAGGCACATGCGTCAACTTGACAGTTGAGGGTTTGAGCTCTGGGCACATTTGTAGAGAATTAGTGGTTGAGTTAAGCCCAGAGCAAACCTGCAGGAGATTGTCTAGCTGATGGAGAAGGCCCAGCCCATGGAGGGTGGGACTAGGCCCTGGAATAAAATACAGAGAGCTGGTTGAGAAAGTTGGCATTCTTGTGTACACTTGGTCAGACATGCTGGTTTGGCGAGTAAGGATTGTCCTTCTCTCAGCCATTATGTAGAGATGATATGGCCAGTACCCTCGGCCCTGGTGTTGGTGTGAGCTCTCTTGTCAAGTTGGACTATGAAATGTAACTGGACTATCATAAAAAAATAAACCCCTTGTTCCCTTAAGCTGTTTGACGGTTATTTATTAACAACCATGCAGGAGAACTGCAACACACCCCATCTGCATGTAGCACCCATAAGGTGCTATGGTGGGTGGGCTGCTCTCCTTCTTCCCAAGGGTGCGTAACTCGAGGCCAGGTCCATTTTATGGATACTGAAGCAGGCTGAACATCATAAAGGTCACAGAAAAGAGACAGAGCGGAAGCTGGTATCTCAGTTCTTCCTGGGGATGCCTTGCATTTTTGTTACCCCACCAGGACCTATGCATTGGCCCGCTTGAGACCAGGCTAAGGGGGCGTGTTCCTCTGACAAGCTGGCACCAGGAGCAAAGGCTGCTTGGCTGGATTTTTCCAGTTGCTAGTCAGAGCTGCTGTCTGGTGATGAAGTGCCAGCCTTGGGCCTGGAGAGAAGGATGTCATCAGGAGCTGTCTGAGAAAGGTCAGGGGCTGAGCCTTTGAAGTACCTTGTCAGACTCAAGGTCTGGCTTCAAAACAGCCCGGATACCAGTGTTCCTTCAAGGATCATTTCCTGTGTGAGTCCCCCAGATGGGACGGACCTATTCCCCAGTACCTCCCAGGAGCACAGTCCATGCTAATGCATAGCAACTTCCACATCTCTTCTCCTTCCTAAACACTAAGCACCGTAACTTCGGACACTCTCCATTAAGCCCGTTCCATCATTCTCCAACATGTTCTGGGCACCACAGGACAGACACAAAGAAGCACGAGGCACCACAGGGTCAAGAGCAAGCTACAGCTGGCCTGAAGGCCCCAGGTGGATGTGGGCCATGGGTGGGCTGCAGAGCAGGGAACCATCACCAGTGGGGACAGCACGGGCGTCCTCAGCCAGCAGTGAGAGGGGGAGACCAAGGAAGTGCACTGGGTCTGTGCCCCAAACACTTCTTCAGGGCCCAACTGACAGAAGAATTCCTAGGCAGGAGCCCCTACAGACACAGGGTCGGCACAGCAGTGTGTACATATGCATGTCCAGGTCTGCTCCCTGGCTTAAGGTGATGCTAGAGAGTGGGGGCAGCACAGAAAAGCTTCAGGGATTTGCAGGATTAGAGAAAGGGGGGAGCATGTCCCACTCCTAGAGGGTTTTCTCCCTGGGGTCCCATATGGACCCCAGGTGCTCTGGGAAGAGTTTGTGAAAAGTGTAGATGGGGGGACCTCACAAATCACCACACCCACCTGCTGTGGGTGCTGAGTCCCTGCTGGGCTTGATTGCAATAGCCAGAGCAGCCACTGGCCTCAGGACCCAGGGGCTGGCAGGGTGGTGGCACAGCCTCATCTGTCACAGTGACGCAGGAATGCAGACGTGTCTGAGAGAGGAAGCAGGGCCCATAGCCTACAGGGCAGGATAGAGGGGCCAGGGACTAGGCAGAGAGAAGGTGGGGAGCAGCTGAGAGAGTGCTGAGAGATGGAGCTAGGGGTGCAGAGCTCAGACTTCTGCCTTTAGATGCATCCCAGGAGATGCGGCAACCCGGGACATGAAGCCCGAAGAGTCAATACTCTCAGAGAGATCTTCCTAAGAAAGGGAGCTGGAGGCGTGCCACCCCCCAGCAGATGGGTGAGAACACAGGGCTGCCCTGGGCCACAGAAGGGAAGAAAACATGGACAGGCTGTTGCCGGCCGGCCAGCCTCAGCCCATCATGGTGTGACTTCCCAGGCAGAGCTCCCAACAGTCCCAGCATGTTGAGGGCTCCCAATTACGCACTGAACTGTGCACGTGGGGTTCCCTCCCAACCAGGCCTTGCTTAGTGCCTTTCCCTCTCCTGAGCAAGCGCTCTGCCAGGACCTTCAGCACCCAGGCCGGAGAAGGGAGCTGTTGCCCAGCTGGCATCCAAGGCTCATTTCTGTGCTGTCCTTGCGTGAGGCATCCAAGAAAAACAAGAGACTCCATTTCTGGTACAGTGAGTCCCAGCTGACCCGCATCCAGACGTCCCATTCAATTATCCTTATCTCTATCAACAGTCTGTGTTTTCTCCCTCCACGTCCTTCACTACAGGGGTTTCAAGAAGTTAAAAAACTCAGAGATATAAAACTTCCTGCAAGGTTGTTATGTGTGGGTTTTTTTTTAACCTTATAAAGAAATAATATGAAATCTGGAGAAAGACAAGAAATCTCTATTGCTTGTTTTTAGAGTGCCAAATATTTTGAAACCTGCTTTCTTAGTCAAAAGATGACACATACCTAGGATGACAAGGAAATGGGCTGAGTCCTGTGGTTGGGTTTTGATTCAAATGTTGGTTCTGTGACTTCGGTCTTGGAAACAGTAGAGTCCTGGTTCCCAACTCTGAACAGAGAGAAAGCAGCACAGTACTCTGCAGGTCGGCAGGGAGCAAGTGCCCTGGTGCCAAGCGTCCGGCACAGGAGGACCAGTCTCCCAGGGTTGCTGTCCCGGGGAGGACCATCCCCAGGAGTGACTCTCCTGGGGAGAACCCCATCCCTTGGGGATGCTGCGCTGGGCCTGAAGTGGGAATTCTTTTTTTTTTTTTAATTTTTTAAAAGTTTTTTTTTTTTACTTATTCAATTGTGTGTGCGCGCGTGTGTGTATGTATGTGTGTGTGTGTGTGTATGTATGTGTGTGTGTGTAGAACCACAGGCAAATTGGGGAACCACCACGGACGCCTCCACCTCCTCCTTGTTTACTCTGCCCCCAGATTCACAGGCTCCGCCCTACCAGGACCAGAAACGCAGGCCATCCCCCCCACCCCCGCTTCCACCCGGCGTCTATACGTGGGGTCTAGGATCCGAACTCAGGACCTTCCGCCTGCAAGGCAGAGGCTTAACCCCTGAGCCACCTCTCCAGCCCCGTGAAGTGGGAATTCTGAGTCAGTGGGAGAATATCAGCACCCAGGGATGCTGGCCCAGCTGGCTCAGGAGTGAGGACACAAGTTCTCCTGGACGCTCACAAGAAACTCTGAAACTAAGAACCCACGGAGACCTGGGCTCGACTTCTGCCTCTGCCAATTAGTACCACTGCAAGCCAGCAATCCCAATTCCCTTGAGTTCGCATTGACTAGGTGGCAACAGAGGAGAAATTCAATAAGCCCAACCTCCATTACAATCAAGGTTTCCCACAGGGTGCTCTGAACAAGCCACAAGACAGCTGTGTCCCAGCTGTATGCACTAATCTGTAGGAAACCATCTTTTTCCCAGAAAGGGATTACTTCTTCATCCATTCGCAAAGCAAGCATGTGAAGGCTCGGTGTTTAACCACACACACTGCCAGAGCATGCGAGATGGACAAAGGTAGCAGGAGACTCAGTAAAAGCCAACAGAGAAAGAGTTAGGCAAGAGGGAGTGGCAGGAGAGCTGCAGCCTACCAAGACCTGGAACAAGCTGAGGAAGAAGCTGAGGAAGAAGCAGGACGATGGTCAGAGAAAAAACAGAAGTGGACAAAGGTGTGTCCAATCAAAGCAGCTGCTATCCGCTTCCTGTGAAATGTACCCAACCAGGCTGTCTACACAGAAGTGGCCTGGCTTGGTGTTGGAGCCCAGGACCAGTGGTGTCGACAGGGTCCTCTTTGGTGGAAGGCGGAGATCCTGGAAGTGAATGGCAGGGTTGGGTGGACACTGGAGTCTACTTACATAGAGAAAACTGGGAACTTAGGAATCAAGGACTGTGAAAGCTGCAGAAGCGGCTGGCACTACTGGATCCCATATAGAGCTGGATGAGTGCAAAGCACCCTTGGGACAGAAGAAGCAGTGGGCTGCACAGCATCCTGCAGGTGTCCCTAGGGAGGCCTGGGGGCCTGTGTGCCACACTGCTGCCTTCTTCCCAGCATGGCACAGATAAGGTTCTGGGTCTCTTTGTTGGAACATGTCGCACCAGCTTCCAGGACGTGAACAAAAGCTCTGGTGATCTATCTGGGTCCTCAGCCCTTGACTGATGGAAGGTGGCCCCTAGGCACAGGTGCAGTCTGTGTCTGGCATCCATGGCAATACCTAATGCAGAGTAGATGGCAAATAGGTTTGCCCGGAGGGAAGGAGAATCCATCAACTCCAGGGTTAATATTCTTTACGATACTATAGGCAACACGGCCCCTCCCCCATCCTCCAGTCCATGCCCCAGTCTGTCTGAAGGGAACAGTAATGATGACCTCGAGGACTTGTGGGTCTGAAGACAGGAATGTGAGGTGCTAAAATGTGAGGAAGGCTCACGCCAAGACGGGCAAGAGAGTCGCCAGTCCCTGTGCTGGCACTCTGTTCATTACTGCAGTAGCGGACCCACGGTACAGCTCAGAACCTGAGCACGGAGTGACTCTGCGCGGGGCACGGGGGCACTGTTCTGGAAGCGCCCCTTCAATGCAGCGCAGCCTGATCTGTATGCGCTGGAAGTCCATGTAAGACAGCACGGGCCAATCCCTGCTGCATCACGGAGATGCAGAGGGCTCCTCAGACAGGGACCAGATGGAGAGAGAGGTGGGTGGCACAGCTTAGCCCATTAGTCACCACTACTGTGTCTCTATGGAAACGCCTAGAAGATGGGCCTCGTGACAGACGGCCAGGGAGCACACTGATTTCTCCTAGAGGCTCAGACACACACACACACACACAGAGAGAGAGAGAGAGAGAGAGAGTTCTAAAACACCCATGAGCAAAGACAGGGGCTGCCCTAGAGTATCAGTCCTGATCTCAGGGTCCTGTTGTGAGCTTGGCTCAGCCTGTGGCCTGGCTCTACCAGACTCCTGCCCCATGGTTGGAGGTTCTACAAAGGGCACAGAAGGTCTAGGATTCATAGCTAGTCACATCAGGATCTGGACAAATGGTCTGGAGACACCTGGATTCACCTTCCATCTTTATGGAGCCAAGAGAGCTTAGTGGCCCTGCTCTGGAGCGTCTATGTGCCCCTGGCAGCTGCTCTCCTGCTCTGGAGCATCTAGGTGCCCCTAGCAGCTACTCTCCTCTAAAATTACACCCCTTCTTCTCCCTCTCACAAGACAGCGTGCCCTCAGCATTGGTGAGGGAAACGGAAGCACAGAGAACCTCTCCACTAGCATGCATTGTCCACAACTCACCATTCAGAAGAGCAGAGTGAGAGGGAACACTGTTCAGTTCGCCTGTGACCCACCACTGGCGTCCCCAGTGCAGGCACAAACTGCCTTTGCTCTCTGCCAAGACCATGAGAAGTCACACCAATGTTGACATCACCAAACACAGGATAAAAGGTTCTATCAGAATAAATTGAGGTATCTAACTTTTATAATGGTAGACATTTCAAGACAATCTCAAGGATCAAGTACTAAATCATCTTTAGTCCATTGACAAAATATAGCTCAAACTTAACATGTGTGCATATGTTGATAAGAGGGAAACATTATGTATCCTCATGATGAAGGATACAGACATGAAATCGCAGCAGTCGTTTACATAAACAAAGGGGGAAAATCAGAAAATGAATAGGGAATGTACGAAAAATGAAATTGAGGCTGTGTGGGGCTGGGCAAAGGCTCCCTTTTCCTTCCCTCACTTTCCTGACTTTCTCTGCTTTCTGTCATGAGAATATCTGGCTTTCACAAAGTGACACCACAGAAAGATCAAGGTTCTAGGGTGAGCAGGCCTCCTGGCTGTGCAGGGCTTCGTGAGGGTGGCTAGGACCTGGTCAAGTCATGTACAGTTCTTCACAGCGAGGAGACACAAGCGTGTAAGACCGAGTGTGCAGGGAGACAGAGGTTGCTAGGTCATGGCTCATAAGCAATGACATAAAGTTCTAGGTCCTTGTCCAGGTGCCAGGACTCAAACTTGAAAAATGGTTACTTCAAAATAACACCCTGTTGGGTTTTTGAAGCGACTAAGGAAGCCTGCTCTAAGTCAGAGAGGGAATCTGGCTGCTCAGACCAAAGCATGGGAACTGAAGGTAGGTTTGCCAGAGGTGGAGGGCTGGTCCAGAACGGAGGCCTGTACAACCTACTCTGTCCTCTCCTAGGCTCGGGGAGCTGTGATGTTGGTTCATCCTGTAAGGAGATTCTGGGAGCATTCTTGGGAGCACAAGTCATGGTCTCTGGTCAGAGAAGGAAGAGGAAGACAGATAGTGACAATGCAGCTGTCCCTACAATAGATAATGTGGCGTCAGGACATCAGTAGACGCTCTCACTCCAGCCCAGACACCACCTCCCTTGAGTGCTATTCGGAGAGGCATGGGTTCAGGTCCCAGGCACAGATTGCAAAGGGGCATGCAGCCAGAACGATGGTGCCCAGGGCTGAATGATAGTGTCCACCTGCGGGCCGAGCACCAAACTGAGTTTAGGGTTCATCAAACACTCCAGCCACACAGCATGGGAAGTTGCACAGCCCAGCTCAGACGTCTGATGCCAAAGCAAGGAGGAAGCCATGACTCCACCTATTCCACCACTGTACCTCGCTCTACATGTCAGGACTGTTTCCAGACTCCACTGTCAATGTAGAAGAGGCTATATGCCGCAATCATGTTCAGAGGTGCTACCCACCCAGGTGAGAGTTGAGCTGTCCTGACCCACCGAGTCTTGAGCTGCACAGTGGTGTGACCTCCTTTCCCATTGGTTCCCTGAGGCAGTCTGCAGCATGTCAACTCCTGAGGTGCTCTGCTGCCACCCCAACCAGAATGCTCACACATTTGAAGAGAAGGTGCCTGCCTGCCCAGAAGCAATGGGCGGCCAGAGTACTCACCCCACTGCAGAGGAGCCAGCTGCAGGTGTTCCAGGATCGACTGGTTCAGGAGCCCCTCCACGCTGGCCTCGCCATTGCGCTTCAGAGAAGGGTGAGCCTTGGTCAAGGAAAACTTGGCTCCTGCTCAGCCCATGCACAGGAGGACTCCAGAAGATTCCAAAACATATACCCCAGATGAGAAAGCCCCCATGTAGACACATCTCTTCTCGCTAGAGTGACAGTCTACCAGCCATGAGGGTGTCACTCAGAGTATGGAAATCAGGCCAAAGAAACACAGCCAAGTGCCTCTTCCACTAAGTGACTGTTCTAGAAGGACCAGAAAGCTAGTGGAATAATTTTATTACAACAACTGTTCTTGCTGGGGAGATAAAGAAAAAATGCAAGGTTATTTTTCTTTAACAAACCAGGCAAACCATGGCTGACTTTCACAACGACTGCCTCTCTCGACATATCTTGGACTCACGCTGGTTTCCTGCTCGTCCTGTTATATATGATCTGATGTAATTACCTACATGACTATGAACAGGCTCACTCAAGCAACTTCATAACAAGGAAGTCATGGAGTCTCTCAGCACGCATCAAAGGATGCAGAAAATTAGCACTGGAAGTGCAGCGAGCAGGCAAATCCCAGGGGCAGCAAAGAAGTAGCCACCGTGGTCCTCAAAATAGTGTGCACCGCCAATCCTCGCCCACAAAATTAAGACCACGTACTCAAGCTGTAATGAAATGGGAAAACTTCCTTCCTGGCAGTCTCCAGCAATGAATGATGTGGTCATTATTCTTGATTGTCAACTTGATCTAGAATTGCCTAGGAGATGGGTCCCTGGGCATGCTTGTGGTGGATTATCTTGATTGGGCGATTGAGGTGGGGAGACCTGCCCTCTGTGGGTGGCACCATTCCCTGGAAGGGGTCCTGGAACGTATAAAAAGGTGGAAGTGAATTGAACACAAGCATTTATGACTTCTCTGCTTCCTACTGCAGATACAACATAACCAGCTGTCTTGAGTTCCTCACGCCAGGGCTTCCTAGCCAGGGTGCACTGTATCCTCAAACTCTGAGCCAAAATAAGTCCTTTTGTGCCAGAAGTTGCTTTTGTCAGGATATTTTTATCACAGCAACAAAAGTAACTAAGACAGAAGGAGAGCCACATCCTTCTTCCTCTAGCCAGCTCACCCCATTCAACAAACATGTCCAACGTTTGGCTGGCCACGGTGGCAGGAAGCAGCAAGGATGGAGGTGCCTGGAACTGGCCTGAAGTCAAGAGACTCCCCCTCTGAAAAGATGGAACTGAGACACTGGCAATGACATGGCAGCAGTGGTGAGGGGACAAGTCCTCATGGGCAGGGGATGGAGGTGCTGTGAGGGCCAGGACCAGCAAAAGATAGGGGCTCATGCTCCTGGTCTCAGGCTAGCACAGTTCTCCAGCCAACAGCCCCCCAGGCATCCAGGGGAAGTTGGGTAGAGGAGGGTTACCTGGACAGCTGGGCTGGTCCAAGCAAGACTGTTCCAACTTAAATATGAGTTGCCCTCCACTCATAGGCTCATGTGCTTTATAACCTTTGCTATGTTAATGCTTGGGGAAGTAATAGTACCTTTGAAAGATAGATCCTTGCTGGACAAGGGTGCACTATGGGGAGTGGGGGAGGGGGACAACTTGAGGTTTGGGGGCCCAGCCCTGCTTCCTCTCATTTGTTCTTACTCTCTCTGCCTTCCTGATAGCTGTGGTGACCAGAACCAGCCTCCTGCTTCTGCCTCCATGCCTTCTGCTGAGCCATTCCTGCCATAATCGACTGTATTCCCTTGGCAACCACAGCCAAATAAACCTCCCTTTCTCCCTTAGTTGTGCGTGAGTGTCGTCTCTCTGCAGGAAAAGAAAGCGTGACAGAGGTCTGGCTCGGTGTCCACTGAGGCACTGGCCACGCCGTCTGTTACAGAGGTGGCACGTCTCCTATAGATGTCGCACACTTCCAGCGCCACGTGCTCCATTCTCCCCATGCACCGTGTGCCTTCCCTCTCCCTTCCTCTTCCTGGCTTGACCCCTCCTTTACCTTCTGTTGTACTTCACTTCCTCTAGGAAGCTTTCCCATGTCATATGTGTTCAGGAGGGTCTCCCATGTCTCCTGCGGCTCACACTACATCTGGTGACTATACTGCTGGCCTATGAGCCCCAGGAGGCCCTAAGCAGGGCCAGGCTCAGCAGCTGCCCCATCAGTGCTATGCGACGGTGAATGAAGGCCAGGGAGCCAGGTGCGCAGCATGGAACCACACATCTCACCCAGCACAGAGCCTTCTCCCTGCAGCCCAGGCCTACCTAGCAAACTTGGCTGATGCTTCTATCAATCCACAGATTCAATAGCTGAGGCCCCACTCTGCCCCAAGCTCTAGTCCTCCTTGCTGTATCCTTCACACAAATCTAAACGTTCCATTCACCCTCTCCCATTTCCACCCCACTTGAGAATTCAAGAGCTTGATAGTGGCTCTTGAAGTTCTGGAATCAGGCAGAGGTGTCTTGGCCCAGAGTAAACAGCCCCTGTCCTCTGAGTACTCACTGCTGAGATGGGCCCAGCTTTGAACCTTTGAATTCTTCTGCCATTGCCAGCCTTGTGGGATCCTGAGTGTTTTGCAGATATGCCCTGTGGGCCCTCCAGTCCTGGGAGGAAGGACCTCCTGGCCTTGTTTCAGTGAGCGAGCAACTGCTCTGCCATCCCAAATCCCCAAGGACCATCCCCTTCCACTGCCACTATCATCTGTCTGCTAAGAAGCAGCCCCTGTTGCCATCTGCACATGAAGCCTACCCTGGGCGTGCTTGCTGAACTGCTGCATCACTGATGGACACTCACAATGGACTTTTAACTTTTTCACTGTGTCCTGTGACAATCGTGAGAGTTAGGATCCATCCTTTAGTTCAGTAAGGGCAGATGGAGGAGACCTTTAGGGATATAGAGCCAAGCCCGCGAGCCGAGCCCGCGGAAGTCGGAGGCTTGCAAACAGAAGGTGCTGACCTCCAGAACCCCAGAACTGGCCACACGTGTGCCTCAAAGAACTGAACTGGGGACACAAAAAATGTAACCCCACATTCACAGCACTGCTGCCTATGATGAAGGTGAAACAAACCAGGGGCCCCATTCTCAGAGGAATGGATGGCAAAATGCAGCCTATTCTCACAATCCAGTGGTGTTTAGTGTGTAAAGAAGGGAAGGAAGGAAGCCTGACCCTTTACCCAGACAATCGAACAGAAGTGATCTATCGCAAGAACCCAAGGACTGCAGGATTCTTTTCATTCGAGGTTCCCAGGGGGAATCAAAATCCCAGAAATCAGGGTACTAGTTAGGGGGTAGGTCTTGGGGTTGGAAATTTGGAGTTTGGGGTCCAGTTTCCATTTTGGGATGGTAAGCAGCTTTGAAGACACGTTGTGGTGAGGCTGCTTTACTGGACCATGTGCTTAAACATGATTCTGATGGGTTAACTCTGGGACTAGAAAAAGGAGTCCAGGAAGATGAGGGGCTAGAGCCAGGCACAGAGACTGGGACTTGTCCAGGAGAAGGGATGTCTGAGTCAAGTCTCTGGCAGGAACTGGAGGGAGCTGGAGAGGGAAGCAGGCAGAAGCAGGAGCCAAGAGCAACAAAAGGGACTTCCCAGCAGGCAGGAGGGGGAACTGAGGTCCACAGGGAGCTGGCTGCCAGGCCTGCACCCACACCCAGCTTCTCCTTCCCCACCTTCATCCCTATCTCGGAGGCAGCCATACCGAGCCAAGGTCACAGCTGCCCCCTGTCACGTTAATGTGTCCCTAGTGCTCTGTCTCTGCACCCATGAGGCCACATTACTGTGTAGCACTATAGCCTGTCCGTTGGGGTTTGGTGGCAGGGAACTAGGTGATATCCCCCAGGCTTCTCTCCAGATCCCCCCCCCAGACTCTGAAGGTGAACCAGCATCAGGCTGGTTGGGGCAGGGACCCTGCAGGCATGCGATCTCACAACTGCTGGGGACATGTGCAGCCAGGCCCAGGTTGCCATGCAGATCCTCTGTGGAGTTTGGAAAATGCCCATGGGTGTCTGTGAATGTCTGACTAGCCCAGTGTTAGACTGCTTACTTTCACAGAGGGTGAGTGAATGGGGTTCTGCTCCCCCTGGCAGTCCTTCCCCCAAGGATAGCAGGGCTGAGAAAACTGCAGGGCTGGACTCACAGCCCAGAGCAAAGGATGCTGGAACTCTCCGTGGTGCTGACACGTGCAGCTTGTTAAGTCCTTAGTGATCCTCCTGCGTCTCTATCCCCTATGCACACAGGGTGAGGCTCAGAACAAGGCCACTGCTCTGTCTACTCCTCACTCTGCCCCTAATATCCTCTAATGTCAGAAGCCTTCCACAGCCACCTGTCACCCAGCACAAGAAACAAGTTCTACCTGATGTGGGATACTTCTTGAAGTCAACCTTTGCTCCGATGGGCCCCCACCTTGTGGCTATCCCCTTCGCCCTGCACAACACTCACCTACACCTGCCTCATGGTGCTAAATTTGAGCCTATAGACACTCAACTCTGCAGATTGACACCAGTGTATATCAACACCTGTGACCTGTGCTAGAGAAGAAAGGACCAAATGAGATCCACCTACTTTTAAAGAGCTCAGAGTCTTGTTAGAGGCAATACATTCTGCATGCTAGATCATTATTGCATTTAGTTAATTGATCAGCATTTGTCAGAGGCCTCCTTTCCTGCCTCTCTTCCTCACTGCATTGCCTTTACATATTTGAGATAAGATCTCTCTGTGTAGCCCGGGGAGGCTTTGAACACAAGATATTTTTGCCTTAGCCTTCCAAGTGCACGTCTCCTGGCTCAGAGCCTTTTTTTTTAATTAACAAACAGCTTCATACATGCCATCTCAAGTAATCTGAAGTTATGAATGTCCACTAACAGATCTCTGAAAACAACCAGCTGCAGAGAAAGCGCACAGATGAGCAAAGTGTCTCTCTACTCGTGCTGTCTGCAAGGGGTCAGACATTCAAAATCACAGACAGCGTCTCACGTCTAGATTCATGTGGCTGAAGTTTACCATGGCCTCATTTGATACATTAAAAACAACATGGCTACTCACTCTACTCTGGCCAGGGAAACATGAAGCCCAGTGGGGCTGGACTGCCCATCTCCCCCGGGGAAATGTGAGATATGCTGGGCAAAGGTTGCAAATTCGTCACACAAGAAGCTGATGCAGAGGTCTGCAAACTGGCTCAAGGTGAGTGTGGCACAGTGGGTGCTGCTCTGCACTGGCACCCCAACCATCACCACCAGGAACAAAAGGCTGAGCCTCACGTGCCAGGTCTGAAGGACTAAGGCGCTGGGACTCAGCCCAGTGCTAGGTAAACGTGAGTAAATTAGCAAATTGTCATGCACAGAAATTACACCAGTGGGAAGACTGTTTTAATCATCAGAGGCCTCTTCCCTGGCTTTGTTTTCTGATTTGAATTGCTAACTTGCTGATGTTGACAGTGCTGGTCTCATCTCAGTGAGTGACCTGGCATCTTAGCTGAGCATCCCACACCAGACATCCCACTGGACAGATGTCACCTATAGTGCAGGTGCTGCCCAGGGGAACAACTGCAGATGGTTTGCTGCAGCAAGTTCTGCTTGGTTAGGAACATTCTAGAATACCATGAAGTACAGAGAATGAAGTGGGTGGACGCAAGACAGGTGCCCATCAGCAGCATATCCAAGGACCGGGGGCATCTCCACAGATTTCCTCTGAGAAGTGGGACTAATAGGAAGGACGTGGCAGAGGGTAATGCGGTCCAGCTAACCTTGTATTGCCAAGTTTACTTTGAGTAAGTGAGAAAGAACTTTACAGGCTTCAGATTTGCTTCTACAGATTTTGGGAGAAAAACACTCAGAGGACTATGGCAAAAATTAAGTCATCTATACACGGTGAGCTCAGCCAGCACCTGGCATCCAGTGAGTGCTATAAGGGTGGTAACTGGATACTCTCTAATTGTTGACTGTGTTGTTGCAACTATGCATGCTCACAAATAATGGTCCCAGAGACCAGAACATAGACATGCCCAAAACACATGCAGTGGCCACACACTCCCCATGTTGTGCACAGAATGTCTTTTGCCCTTTCACTCCTGCACCAGCCACTCTTGCACCCTGGGCTCTGCCTGTGCCGATCCTGATTCCTTTCCAAGCAATTCTGAGGGATGCTCTGCTACTTGGATCAAATCTGCGCCCATGCTACCTTGCTCCTCTCCCGCCACAGGCCATGCAACCAGGGCAATCTGACTGTACCCCAGGACAGGGACAGTTCCTTTCTGGCTGCAAAGCTTCTGTGCCGCATCATGAGAGATGAAAGGCTTCTGAACCAAGCCATTACCAACAGCTGTAACAGCCAAATTCCCTGAAGGCAGATACAAACTGCAACCCTGCGCTTTACTTAAGATGATCAAGGAGTCGGCTGTGCTCATGACAGGAGCTGTTTGTATTTAAATTCATTTAGATAAAACCATTTCTCCAAGCACAGCTGACTACTAGCAAATGCAGTGTACGTGTCTTAAAAGAGTCCCTTCTAAAGAGATTTGACTTTTCTCTTTCAGAGAGGACACAGTGCTCCATTACAAAGCATCCCGCAGAAGAATCAAGAACCAGTCAGAGAGGCCAGAGAGGGAGCCCACACACTAGCCCAGCAGCTTCACCCCTGCCTCTGCAACAGGAGCAGTGGGATGACGCGGTCCTGGAAGGTGCGACGCAGCACAGTGCGACCGTGTCTAAACAGAGTGTCCTGCCAGTGACCACATCCAGGGCACCTGAAACCTTCCTGGGGCTGCAAAATCCCAGGGAAACACTGCTGCCTGCCCAGGGTGGAGGGTACCCGCAAGGCCAGCAGTGCCCACTCCATGGTGAGGAAGCAGAAGCCAAGAGAGGAAGGCTGTGGTCCCCAGAGCACAGGGGCGTGGATGGCCACCCGCTCAGGTTCCTGTGTCCCGCGCTCATCCGTGGCCCTTCAGGCTCATGGGATGCAGGCCTGCAGACCATGGGGTGCAGAGAGAACACGCAGAATGTGGGGTGCAGGGAGAACACGCAGACCATGGGGTATAGAGAGAACACGCAGACCATGGGGTGTAGAGAGAACATGCAGACCATGGGAGCGGGAGGTGAACACACCTAGCGGCCACACACAGCAGGCAGCATCTCCTGGTCACACTGCTATACAGAGGATGCATTGGTTTCAAAATAGATTTCCCAAAGGAAGATAAGTGCCAGCAAACACATGGCTCTCTAGTTAGTCCTTGCACCAAAGGACGTCAGTTCTACCCAAGAGTGAGAGAATCTCAGGATTGAAAACCACTGCTCATTGCCTCCTAGGACTGTCTGTCCCTGGGCCACCCCCTCCACGGAAGTCACCCTGGCCCTGCTGGGATGCGGGATTCTATGATCTCCCTGGGCAGCCTGGGGAGCACAACTCTTGAGGATCACTAGACTTGGCCAGTAGGCTCAACCAGATCTCATGCTTTGATCCACAGGGTCTTCCCTGATATCTCTGTCTCAGTCTGCTGGGGCAAAACCTGCTATCCTTTGCACAGAGAGGGTGGGAGGAGGATGGGAGCACAGTGTAGAGCTGGTCATCACTAGCTGGGTGCACTAGGGACACCCTAGCCTAGCAAAGGAACCCTAGGTAATTACTGTGCAGAGAAGTGTAAATACATACTCAGTGCAAGATCTCCAACTTCCTTTAAGCACATCTATGGGCCTGTGTGGCAGACATGGGCAGTTTCAGTAGCTGTGAATGGATTTCAAACGAGGCTCAATTTTTAAAAAAAAAACTGTGTGTGTGGGGGGGGTTGCACATGCGCATTAGAGGGCACTGTGTCCCTGAGGAGGACCAAGGGGAACTTTGGGAATCATCCTGGATTGTTTCTATCTCCTTTTTGCTTCATCCTGGGATTTCCCAGGCTCTGCTCACCAGGGCCAAAAATGTAGGCCTCTGCCTAGTGTTTTACATAGAACCTGGGATCCAAACTCAGGACCTTCTGCTTGTAAGACAGAGTTTTAACCGCTGAGCCATTTCTCCAGCCTGACTCAATTTTTTATAAAGTCTAAATATTTAGAAAATATTATTAAGATGCATATGAAATTATTAGCCAATTCAATCTTTGGTCTTCCCATCTGCTTGAAATCAGGTTTTTAGTCACAAAATCTGCTACTCATCCCAAGGCAGATGTCCTCACCAGATGAGAGAGGGATGGTGGGAGGATGGCCTGATGCTGTGCCTTCAACCGCACCTGCCTAGAGGGACAATCTCTCATGTACTTCCAACCAGTGGCTCGATGGGACAGATGTGCATGGCACACGGGAGATATTCAGTAAATATTTGCTGTGAGAATTATCAAGCAAACAAAAAACCAGGAAAGCTGTCCTCCAACAGAAGCCAAGGCATGAAGAGGAGAAATGCGGACATGCCCTAGGCCCTTCAATACTCATTTTACAGCATGTGAGAGTGCTGCTGGCCCACAAGATACTTGAGGTACCATCCCCTGAGAAAGAACCTGAGCCCAGAGGACGGCCAACAGGTTCAAGTGCTGGCTCCCCCACTTCCAGCTTCTGACACCGAGTCAGTCCCATCCTGTCATTGCAAAGCAGGATGGGCAGCCCACCTGCAGAGATTCAAGCAGGGCACCTGGACATGGTCACATGGCCTTAACATGCTATGTGTCCATTGGAGGACAGTCTGGCCCACTCTCTGAGAAGTTGAGCTGGAGAGATCCAGAGACATCCTTCATTTCTAAGAACCCTGGTTCTTGCTTTTAACTGAGCTTAGAGCAAGTAAAAGACCTCATGAGACAAATCACTCCCGACAGAGTTCCATTTCCATGGGAGACCATCATGCTGGGCCAAAGAGGGGCTGCCTGAGCCAGAGAGGGGCTCGCCTTGGCCTATACAGGGCTCCTGTGTGAAGCCCCCTTCTCAGAGTGGGGAGGGTGCTCCTGCCGCCCACTACCGTCATGAAGCCTTTTGTTCCCATGTCACAGTAAAATGTCAGGAGGTGTGACCTCCCCCCGACCCCTGGCGCCCCAGCCTTCCAGCTCATAATGCATGAGTGTCTGCAGGACAGTTGGGACTCTAGTCTAGCAATTCATTGGTGAACCCTGCTAGGACACCAATGCAGAAGGGGGTCAGCTCACCTAGGGATGTGATGGGCCCATGGAACTGCAGTGAAGAGGTGAAGTATGAGGTGAGGAACTTGGCACGATACCACTTGGTTGGCCCACTGGTCACCTGCTCCTTCAGTCCACATCTGACCGTACCAAGAAAGGCCGCGTTTGCCATCCTGCCTTCCACGCCTCTACCAAAGACGAACACCTGCTGCTCCACAGGGCTTCTCTGTCCCTGTGAGTGCCCACGTGCCCCAAAGACTGCTTCACAGAACCTTCTAAAGCACACAGGAGCTTATACTGCCAAAAATAAACAAAATCCCCAGAGGGTTGGCAAGAGGGCTCAGCAGGTAAAGATGTTTGCTGTCAAGTCTGATGATCTATGCTTGAGCCCCAGAATCCATATGGTGGCAGGAGAGCCAAGTCTACAAAGTTGTCTTCTGACTTCCACATCTCCACATGGGTACTCCTGCCCCTCTCCCCCCCCCCCCAGTAAACGTCAAGCACTTTTAAGCCCTAGAGACAACTCAACATGTCCAAGTTCATCTCAGCCTGAATAAAGGAACTTGCTTCAGATCCCAGAACATATGCCACTTGAAGATGGAGGATATTTCCAGAATCCAAAGAGGCACACTCTGAAACAATCCAGTCCTGATAGCTACAGCCAGAGTCTGTGCATGGAAAAGCTAGTTGGCAGAGGTTCACGCCAGTGCCACCTCCCACCCCGGCCCTCTGGTAAACGTCTATCTGTAGCTGACAGCTCACTCGAGAGCCACCCACTCTCAACACCTGTCCTGTGCTCAGTGTTCATGCCACTTCCACCTGCACAGAGCCCTGGTCTTTGCATCTCGCCTGCTCAGCATCTGCCCAAGCATCTGCCCTGTGCTGCAGGTGCCCTGTGCAGCTGAGCAAGTGCGCTGAGTCCCTCGGGCACGCCCACTCACTCAGCAGAGCCCCTCGAGCCAGGTGGAGCCAGAGTCCCACATGGGCCCAGGTGCTTTCTAAAAACCTTTCTCATCGGCACTGCCCACTGCAATGTCTCTCTCCCGCCACACGGCATCTTGGACCACACTAAGCTGTGCAATCTGATTTAGGCACCCGAACAACTACCTCCAGTTTTTCGCTGCTGATCTATGAACTCCTCAAACCTAGCACTGATAGGTAGCCACCTGTCGCTGGTATGAACTTCAACCCTGGCAAGACACACGGATCCCAAGTCAGGAACACCACCGGCCCCAGGAATACCATCGGCCGCAGAGGACTTTGCCCCACTCAGAAACAACACTTCATTAAGTGAGGATCATGGAGCTAGCTCAGTCTCCTCGCCATGGTGTTCTGTAGCTGTCTGACTGGCAGTCAGCCCTAACCACCCCCACCCTGGTCCCCAAGTGTGGGCAGGGTGTGTCCTGGGCCCAGGAGGGGCTGAAGAGGATATGATTCTCCAGTGGATGTCCAGTTTGCTGCTGATCTCCAGGCCTGCGCGCTTCCTGCCTCTCCTCTTCCAGCTGCTTTGGACTGGCACACTGTCCCTTCTCTCCCGGGGATTCAGGGACACTGTCAAAGTTGAACTTGTCCACTTGAATGGCCATTCTAAGAGAAGAGAGAAAACAGCAGAGACGCAGTCAGTGAGGCAGCTTCTTCTGCCAGCATGAGACTGTCTAGCCAATCATCCCCTGAATAAGTCACAACAGATTCGCTCCCAGAAAATGAACGCCAACTCGCAAGGTGGCCCCTACTGCGAGCTGGTGACCCTGACTGCAGGGCTAGTGACCCCGACTGCAGGGCTGGTGACCCCGTCAGCAAGGCTAGTTCAACACATCATTTAGAAAGAGCTGTGGTCGCAGACTTGGACTCCTGAGAAAACCTGTCACCCCAGATAAGGGTCCCTATTCCGTAATGGGGTGAGGCACATAGGACCCGGCACTCTGGTCAGACCGTGCTCTAGACAGTCACAGAGTCCCCCACCAGGGATTGCCCTGGCCTTCTCAGCAACTCATCCTCCATCCTCCGAACTGCCTGCTGTCTCCCACGGGACTCTAGCCCTGCTCAAAACTGCCACAGCTCCCACGTTCTCACTGTGGCTTCCTGGTCACAGACCTTCAGTCCCGCCTCCCCTCCCCACCCCTCAGCTCTCTGCTTAAGTCCACTCCTCCACGCAGCCCCACGTTGATCCTTAGGCCCCTTGGCCTTCTGAGGACTTCCAGAATACATGAGGAGGTCCCTGCCTCAGCCTCCACTCCCGCAGGCTCTAAGCAATGGCATGGCTAGGGTCTTCCCAACATCGAGGTTGGCGTGTGAGACTCGCTTCCTGACCCATCCCGCTTCAGCTCTGCTCCTTCTGTTCTCACGGGTAAATTCCATTTATTTCTGGCAGCGTGCTTATCCCAAGCTTAAAGACTTATCTCTGGATTTGTTAAGTGTCTCTTTTCAATTCCACTAGAATTTACTTCTGGGATGCAGGGGTCTGGGGGGAGGGGCAGAGGTGCACTTGGTCTTGTTGACCAGCTTCCATGCCAAGAAGACATTTACTCAGCCACAGCCTAGAGACTCAGTGATAAATGAAGGAGTGAAGAAAACCCTTCCCGACCCCACAGCCAGCATTTCTCTGTGTCCATGTTCTGGCTGCTCCTCTGACCGCAGCCTGTCCCACCATGGCAGCTGATGTCTGAAGCCCCGCCCTCAGCACCATCAGGCACACAGCAGGCATTTAATAAAGGTGCTTCACGTGGGTGGAAGGAGGAGAGAGGGAAGAAGGGAGTGACCTTCTATGACATCCCTAAGCACTGGCTCCAACCCAAAGGCAAAGTGAGTCTGCTGATGGGTAAACTGGGTGTCCACGGTTGCCAGACTATACTTGGCCATGTTCATCAGCAAAACCATGATTGGGAGGAAGTGCAGGACTGCACTTGAAGATGCCAGTGAGTCTGCAGCACGGGACCCAGAGCTGGGCACGAGGGCTGACAGCCTACAGCCACAGACAGGACCACACAAGTAGCAAGAAAATGTCTGTAAAAGTATTTTTTTTCCTGATTATGTAAGTCTACAACTTATCACAAAATGGTGGACTTCTACATTTGCAAGCTTCCTTCATCCTTTTGAATCATTCAGGGAGACACAACAGGTGACCAGTCTCAGAGGGTCAGTGACAGATCAGGTGACAAACCAACTTCCCTGTCTTCAGGATGTTATGCTCAGGGGCCATCTTGCCCTATTTCCCTCCAGCCAACTCCATGCGGCTGGAAGGCCCAAGCAGAAAAGAGAAAATCAGAAGAAAAAAAAAAGAAAGAATCTAACATTCTTGGATTAATATTTTAATTTCACACCTTTTCCTAACATTGTTAACGCGGTTAAATCTGGGCACTACTCACCCATAAGCACTCACACGCATGACTGGAGGTCTATTCAGTCTCTTGGCATGAAGCATCATGGACAAGTACGTCACTGAAATCAGTCCACAAAGCCACACACCAAGGTGTGGCTCAGGCCCTCCGCCGCATTTGGGAGACTGAGGCGGGGGACTATGAGTTCTAGGCCAATTTGGGATATATAGCTAGTTGAAAGCCAGCCTGAGCTACAGAGAGAGACTGTACCTCAAAACGAAACAAGGAGTGGGGATGAAGCTCAATGGCAGAGCACTTGCCTGGCACATGCAAAGCCTTGGCTTTGATCCCCAGAATCATTAAAAAATATTAGTCTGCAAATATAATACAATGCTCTTATTTAATATTTCTAGTTTTTGGATGCTCTGATGCTTTCCATCATGTAATAAAAGTATTGCTACAGAAATGTTGTGGCCCCTTGCAGAGACATCAACTTGCTGGCTCTTGCTCATGGGACAGATACACTCACCCCTCCCATGTGTGCACAAGAGTTTTCAATTAGCACAACCAACATGTTTCAGGAGATAGTTGCACAAAGTTCCTTTAGAAACTGTTGACAAAACAGTTCCCAAACATGACATCACAGCTACTCTGCATTGTTGTCGATAAATTCACAACCAAGTGGCTTATAGGAGAACAAGGAGGTTTTATTACAGCTTATGACTGTCCAGTTACAGCTCCTTGTCTAGCTTGGCAGAATAGCCCACGCCAATACCAAGGGCCAGGGTAACTAGCCACACCAAATCCAAATGGCAATTGAGGGACAGATAATCCTTACTTGCCAGACCAGCATGTCTGGTCAAGTATGCAGGAGGATGCCGACTTTCTCAACCAGTTCCCTCCATCTTATTCATCTGCCCACCATGGGCTGGGTCGCCCCCATCAAATAGACAATCTTCTGCAGACTTGCTCACTCACAGCTTAGCTCGACTACTAATTCTCTGCAAATATATCAAGAGTTCAGATCTTCAACCATCAAGTTAACATGTGTATCTAACTATGATACATTGTGATACTTTTGACAAATCACAGCCAAACCTGATTATCTTGAGTGTTTGAAACCATACAGAATAACAAGCTATGACTAAATGCACCTGAGTCATGAGTGCTAGAGAGAATGGCTGTCCACGTAGCTCAGGAAGACCAGACCAACTACAACAAGTCTTTCCCAGTGACACACCACCAAACAGCCCTTTGGTCTCTGTTGTTACTGCTGCTTTCCTGCTTCTAAGGAAAGAAGCGCATACTCCGAGCATTAGGAAGGACCATCAGTGGCTGACCTGAGACAGGAATGGAAGCAAGCTCTAGTTCCTGCCCAGGCACTCTCTCAAGAATCAGAGGACTTTCCACACACACTGGAGACATCTTCCCAATGAATAGGCAGTGGAGACAAGAGGTTGCATCTGTCATGGCCATTTGCTGATCCAGGGAACAACCATGGGTTGCCGCATGGGACTCTGTCTGATGTGCCTGCAACCATGTGCTCCCGACCTCCTCAATGCACCTTCTTTATATACTGGAAGGGGGTTCACATGTGCAGATGTACCTGGTCCTTTGAGGTGGTCTCTACTAGTGGGCTGAAGGGACTAGACTTGAGTGAAAATGAGGATCTGGACCCCAGACATCCTCTAAGAAGGACCTCTGTGGCTTTTATGAAATGCCCAATCAAATTCCAGCTCTTACAAGAGGCATGTCAAACCACTTGGGCTCTCAGGCACCCCCTTCACTCTTAGGGAGCACCCCCCAACACTCAAATATTATAGTTTAGTGTCTTCTTCTGAGTGGAGCTAGCAAGCCTGGTCTCCTAAGATTCTATAGAGATTAAACAGTGCCTGGACACAGCACTCTGCAAGCTGCAACGTACAAGCAGGGCTGCCACCAGGACCAAGGTATGCATTATAGGTAGACAGACCCAGGCACTATGAACTTAAGGAAATCACCTGAACTGAAGGAGGAAAAATAAGGAAAAATAAAATCTCTGAAACAGCTTTAATCTCAAGGGTTATATTCGGTTCTGTATCCAAATCCACAATTCTCAGCACAGCCCTGCAGCATCTACCTGCCTTTGCCAGGATTCAAGTCTGTTCATCGTATAATGACTCAGCATTATGAAAGATAAATCCTATCATTAAATGTCAACTTTCAATTTTATGGCCAGACCTGGCAACACTCCCGAGTTGGCACTAGACCGTGACACTGAAGAGGCCAAGTCATCACTACCCCAGCCTGTGACAGCTAATGACTTCACCAGAGTCACAACAATGGCTGCATCCAACCACGGAATTGCGTTCAAAAGGACGATCCACATAGTGTTAGGCTGAACATTCCCAGAGACAGGGGCTACGTACAGGATTGCTCTTCGGTTCCTGCACCCGCCTCATAACTTCTGGTGACTGCAGACTACCAGAAGCGCTTTGCTCTGGGACATGGTGGCTCTTAGCCACCTCGTACAGCTAAGCATCCTTAAAGGCCCTCAGTAGAGAAAGAAATGGAGTGGGCAGTGATGTTGGGATCGCATATATACAATAAGAGCACCTATTCTCCTATGACCTTGAAGAGTAATTACAGAGAAAAAGAAGAACCCACTGGGGCTTAAGTTTAGAATGATGAGAAAGACAAGCTGCACGCCAAAGGCAAAGCTCTGTGGGATACAGTGAAAGCCCCCTCACAGTCGCTCAATGCTGGGGCAATGGCATCCATGTCCCTAGACCCATGTGAGCCCACCCTAGTGCCATACAAGCTCTGTCAACAGGCTCACTATCCTGGAAGCCCTAGAGAACAAGGCATGTTGTTCAAGGCTACAGAGATGGTAGGTGAGAGACAAGGGCTGAGGGCATGTGCACATGAGAGGTGCTCCATGCTCAGTGATTGACGTCCCCATAACCATCTGTGGATGGTGTGGCTCCAAGGCTGGTGTCTAAATCCTCTGGTCCAGCTGGATCCACTGGAGAGCCAGGCCAGGGAAGGAGCTGCACTACGGAGAGTGGGCGCAGGTTGTGCTAATGGAGGCCTGTGGTCACCTGCATGGCATGGATGGCTGAAGCAAGCTTTCGAGGGTGAGAAGAGTCTCCGCACCTCCAGAATGACCATTCAGCTGCCCTGTCCTCAGAGCACCATGTTCAGAGGCCACCTTGCCCTTTCTCCCTGGACAAATGCCACATGGCCCCAAGGCCCAAGCAGACGCAGCCTTCTCTGAGAAGTGCCCTTCTTGCCCCCTACCCTGCACAGCCCCTGTGGTCCTGTCCTTGGTCATCACTGGGAGTCTTATTTGTACTGGTGCACTTGTCTCTCCCTTCACACAATGGGCTCATGAAAGATACCAGCATGAGGGTGGGAGGTAAAACAGACATCAATAAACACATACAATTTACGTGTATTTGCATGTGCTGCTGGACATGTGTGCTCCCACTCACATGTGGGCAAATGTACACACGTATATGTGTAGGAAAGTTTAAACACGAAAAAAACTACCCTGTTGCTGTTTTAATTCTATTACACCAGAACAGTATCTTGGTTCAATGTAAAATACCTCTGTATTATTATTTGCCTCATCTTTGTAATTTCTCTATTTCATAGTTATTTTATTTTATTTATAAATTATAGTTTACAGTTTGTTTAAAACAATTTTGTTAGAGAAAAACCAGAAGCTTCTGATAGCCAGACACCAGTGCTGTTCTCCCAGAGCCAACCGGAAGTGTTTCTCACTGCCCATCTGGAGCTGCTATGAAAGCACAAGGCCTAGTTCTTATTTCTACAGTAACATTCATTTGGGGGCCTGTGAGTACCCTCCTCCACTTCATAGATGAGACTCAGTTCAATGTCAGCACTATCCCCCTCCAAACTACAGAAGGCAAAGCCGGGTCCCAGATTTGTGTGATGGGTCATTTCTAGTCGATTCCCCTTGACAGGCCTCCATGAAGCAGCTTTTCCAATGCAGAAACGCCGCTGACTTACAGACCACAGGACACAGTGAACAGAGGAGAGGGGCACAGTTCTGTGATACAGCTGAGTGTGGGGAGTTCTGGGGCCTTGCTCCTCACAGCTCCACAGCATGTGTGTGTGTTGGGGGATGATGGGGTGCATGAGGGCCTGGGCATCACTCCCCACCTCTCTGTGATGCAGCAAGGTCCAGGAGACACTGGACAGTCAAGTGTTCAAATGTGTGGCAGGACAGAGATTCAGGGCTGGCCATGGTGGGCCCCACAGGGTGAGTGGGTGGGGAGGCTCAGGGGTTTCCCAGGTTGGACTGTAGGTCACTTCACACAGCAGCTCTGTGAGCCCAGACACCCAAGCGCCTCTACGCCCAGACTCATCACATGCAAAATGGACATCCCACATTGCAGTGCCCACTAGGAGTTGTGAGAACTCACCTGCTTCACTTGGTACATAATTGGTGCTCAAAAAAATTACAGTTCTCACTTTTTAGACTAATGAGAATGTAAGGAGATGGATCGTGGTGATGGCTGCACAGCTCTCTGAATGCGCTGAAATCACTGTTACACATTTCAAATGGATGAATTGTGTGATATGTAAATCATATTTCAATAAAGCTGTTATAAAAATTATGCCTATTACAGGAAGTTACCCTAGAGAGCAAATGCAATAGCTTTCACAAAGGCTCTTCATGTGGCATGAAATGCCAGATAAATGCTGGTTGGTTGGTGTATTAATGTCACTCACTGTCTTGTGTTCACAAACAACGTCCCACTGAAGCGAATGTCAGGTGCCTGTCTTCAGCTCTGTCTGTATCTCTCGGGCTCGGCGTTTTTCTTGTGCTATTAGAACACGGCACAGGGCGGTTGCCGAACAAAGATCCACTTGGAAGCACCTACACAGTCAGATTCCCAAGCCCTAGGGGCAGCCTGGCTGGTCAAGGACTCCACCAGCCTCCTTCCCACATTCCTCCAGACTTGCTCTGTCTTTAAACTGGGTTTCTGCTTTTCCCCAGTGCTACTTACGGATTCTGAGGACGTTGAGCCAGAGATTAAAATGCCTACGAGATTCTTGGCAGGTTTTCTTTCAGCCCTGGCTCTACCTGCAATCTGTCGTGCCTTTGTGCGGGCAGCGGGCCTGAGACTCGTGGTCTGAACTGCAGGGACCAGCTTCCTGGCCACTTCCTTTTGGTGAGACGAGACCAGGGTTGCTGCTGGAGCTCAGTGGGACTGTGGCTCCTGCTTCTGAGCCTTCACCTGTTTTGTGGTTTCTTCACATGCTGAGGAGCTCTGGGCCTCTCTCAAGGAGTGGGCAGCATTGGGGAATCCAAGGGAAGATCCTGCCTCCCTCCCTAGATTCCAGGTGACACCCAGATGCTGTGTGGAGGTCTAAGCCAGGTGTGGTCTGTTTCTTTTCTTGCAGCATGTGCTGACACAGAGTGAAAGTCTGGCTGTAGCCTTGGTTTAGTACTTGTGATACTTATACGTGACTGTGAACTTCCCAGGATCTGAATCGCCATGGGATCAAGTCTCTGGGTGTGTCTGTGAGGAGTTTTCTGGATTAGGTTTACTGAGGTTCCAACACCCATCCATATATGAGTGGCACCATTCCATGGGGTCCTAGACTGAATAAAAAGGAGAAAGTGAGCTGAGCACCAACACGCATCTCTGTCTCTCCCCTTCCTGCCTATGGATGCCATTTGTCTTCCCCATCATGATGGACTGTATCCCTGGGAATTGCAAGGCAGCATAAGCTCTTTCTTGAGTTGCTTCTGTTGGGCATCTCAAAGCAGCAACAAGGCAAGAAACCAGTGCAGCATGCTAGTGTGCCTAACTGGCATGCACCTCCACCTGGCACATTCACATGCCTGCCCAAGCCTGCTTCTCTCCAGAACCTCTTCCTTTCACATCCCCTGTGCCCCACAACCTGCTTGGCACCACAACTTGCAGGGGCCTGCCTTTTCCCTTTCTTTCCAGGTGTAGACAGGTGCCACCTGAGCATACCTGCCCCTAATATATGTCACCTCTGTGGGCCTCGTCCCTATGCCTATCATGAATCTCTAGTCTTCTGTCTTAGCTCTGGGGAACCCCAGCTCTGATTCCCCCTTGTCGGCCTGCTTTAGCTGCCAATGTCCCTTTAGTAGGCGCTGGGATACATACGTGCACTGCTGGGCTGGCGGGGGTGACAGAGTGAGATGAGGAGGAGCAGGCTCTAAAAGGTCTGGGTACAGCAAGATGAAGAACAGTGTTGGGCCCCTGTACAGAACAATCTGGAGGGCTTGCCGTGTCCTATTTTCAACCAAATGGCCACTGAGAAGCAAAAATACCCCAAGCCTTGGAATCTCGAAGGGATTCACAAATTGGAAACTGCCTAATTAGTATGTGTGTAAGATAACATCCTCATTACCATCAACAAATAGCATAAATACCAGATATATTTATAGGACAGATACATAGAGGAGAGCGATGCAGATTTGGAAAATAAAAACTCGAATCCACTTCCAGCTCACTGAGAGGCACTGTGGGAGGGAGGAATCAGGATGCAGAGACACATGCCTGTGCTCACGGCTGTCTACCATGAGCACCAGCTCTGAAGGGAGATGCACCATGCAGGCCAGAGTTCAGATGGAAACATCGGGTCACCGGCAGGACCTGCACAACTGTCACTCTCGCTCGACCCTCAGAGATGCTGAAAGGCAGGCGCCTCAATTCTACCAGAGAATCAGGTTCCCTAGGAGCATCAGGCCAGTAGTGAACCACGCAGAGGCTGGGCAGGGAAAGCAAACCACTGTGGTGACTGCAGACCCAGATCATGAGTGACAAATGAGAAGGGGCGGGGAGGTGGAGGATGGCGGTCCCGGCCCACTCTGCATGAAGACACAGGTCAGCAGCAGGAGCTGCAGGCAGGGACAGGGTGACACTGTGGTATGGTCAGTGGTCCACACTAAGACCTCAAGGCAGTGGTATGTCTGCCATGTCATGGATGGAGTTGTGGTCACAGAAAAACCTAAACAGGACCGCACCCTCCTTGTGAGAGCAACGGAGTCCTGCTGCTATGGCTTCTGTGACATGATGAGCCGTACCCTGAACTTGTGAGCTGGAATGAACCCTTTCTCCCCTAAAGTGCTTGTGTCAGGTATTTTGTTACAGCAACACGTCATGAAACATTTTAAAGCAAGCTCTAATCCCTACAACCACCTGGCGAGCTAGACACAGGCACCCTAATTTCACAGAGGGGAAACTGAGAGCCTTTTGTTTATAAGATGCCAGGTACACTGGACTCTGCTTTGCCTCTAATCCCAACAGTCACTTGAAGAGCTAGGTGACAGGCACCCCTATTTCATTAAAGGAAAGTGAGACCAGTGGCTGTGTTCAGTTGAGTTCTAGGCCTTGCAGTCCATGAGATGGCTGCCCTTTGGCAGATAGTGCCCCCTCTTACAGCTAGGAGCCACCTTATCCAGTCTCCTCTTAGAACAAGTTAAACAAACCTACACTTTGGAGTCCCCCAAAGCTCGGGTCCAAGCCCCAGGCCCTTGCTACAAAAAACACCGCTTTCTCTGGGTTCTGTAAAACTCTGTCTGCGCAGTCTGGATAGTTGCAGGTGAAGAAGGGCGCACGGGTCCCTGCAATTTGTCAGCCTGTCATGATAAAACTGAGGCGCTGACCATCCTGTCTTATCATGGTGTCATTAGAATTACAAGTCCTGTGTGGCTCAGGAAGAAGAGACATGACTTCAACAGCCAGACGTTAAACCAGTTCACCCTGGAAAGATGAGTCTGACGGATGCTCCCCAGCAGCTGACGACCTGTCAGGGGAGCCTGGGTGAAAATAACGAGTAAGCATCACGCAGAGTCGCCTCACTGCAATCCAAATCAGAAGATGCTGCTCAGCATGATTTATGCTACCACACTGCCCTCCTTCACGGACAATCTGCCAGGCACTGCAGTGGCGGCAGCAACAAGGAGCAGACAAGACAAGCAGAGGGGAAAAAAAAAAAACCCAGAGAGTCCAGAGGCATGGCCAGGCTCAGGTCTCAGAAGTGCCGCCCACACAGAACACAATTGCAAAGATCTTTGGGTCAGGGCCAGAGTCAAAGGCCCCTCACTCAACCAGGCTGCACACAGCATGGCCGCCGCGGGAGGAAGGATGTCCCCCTCCCCTGCCTTTTGGGGTAACAGACCAAGAGAAGTGACATACATCACACTGGATGGCACTGAACCCTCAAGGGTTGGTCAACCTGACTCCAGGGATTGCAGGAAAAAGTCCAGAAACTTCAACAACTTCTTCTGTGTAACGTGACAGATGTCAACCTGTGCTTTTCTTCACTGACATTCCAGAACAGCCTGTAACCATGGCTTGTGCTAGTGTGAAACCTTGAGTGCTTCCTCTTGGGACACCCCTTCTCCCGGTCCCCAGTATATGAGTGTTCACTGCTCAGGGCCTAATACAAAGCCATTGCTTCCAGAAGCATCTCCCTGTTACCTAGCCTAGGAGCCACTTTGCTCTTCCAGAGATGCCCAGTGCCTCGGCTGCCCAGCTGGGCACTTTATTGGGTTCTGGATCTATGCTGGTGGTTGAGGATGGTTCTGCATGACCAAGTGCTTCAGTCCTGCTTCCAGGTGACCCACCAGAAAGTCAGGAAGCTGTGCTCTGTGTCTTACTGGTCCCATATATACCTGGCTCACTGGTTCTGTCCAAATTAGGAAATGCCACATCCAACATGCTGCTGAGTAAGAGAGCATCTCTCCTGTGGGAAATAACTTCCAGTTTTCCATGAATCTGTGCAGGGCATGGCTTTACCAAAGCAGAGCCAGATGCACAGCTCAGATGCTAGTTTATAGCAGGATCCAGCCACCAGAGGCCATGCAGGGATAGCGGGGACAGATCCCACACTACCACCACCCTCCAAACATGACATCTCCCAGCCACCTGACCCTCCTTCATTTCTTCCCAGTGGCCCTGCACTGTGGCTGCATCTTGCCTCCCTGTCCTCGGGTTCAACTGCATCTCAAGTGTGGACTCTGCTTCGGCTGGCTGGCAGGTTCCCGTCCTTTGCTCTTTCTTAGCTGCTCCCTGGCTTCTGGTCTTCCTGAAGCAAGTTCTGGAGGTCACTCCACACATCCTTGAGATCTAATGGAAGTTCACTATCGGCTTTAAATGGACACAGAGTTCAGATCCATGTCCTACAGCCATGCGAGTCCAGATACCTGACTCTAAGTTGTGGTATAAAGATGGCAGCTACTGTGGGCGGGCATCCTTATTGTTTTATAGTATCTGATTACAATCGCACCCTGGCCTCACTTCTCCATCCGTAGCCGATAGTAAATTCTAGATGCGAAGGTATGCTTCGCAGAATTCACTTCTGAAAACACATCTAAAACCCAAACATATTAAGCTGTGTCATTACCTCTGGTGATTCATTCAACAAAATGCTGACAATCCCTATTTTAGGTGATGTGGCTGGATCCTTGGCTTCAAGTTCATTGAAGGGGGGTGATGAGAGGAAAGAAAATGAGGGAGAGAAGAAAGCGGGTGAAGAGAGGGGAGAAGGAAGAGGAGGGGAGGGAAGGGGAAGGCAAGCAACAGCACACCAGGCTACTGCATAGACGAGCAGGCTCCTGGGAGGGGCGGCTCCTGTCTGTGCGAGTAGTGGTGGCGGTAAAGTGAAACAGCCCGAGACCACTAATGACAACTTTCCAGACAAAGGCAAAGCCGGGCTCTCTGAAAGCAGCCCCAGGTCTCTCCTGTGCTGCTGCGGTACTCACAGTGTACAGTCCCTACTTAACAATCAGCCCCCATCTGAGTCATCACTTCCAACACGCTAAGCAATTCTCTTAATTCTTCCACCCACAGTAAACTGCCTGCCACCAGCTGAGCAAATGCAGGGCAGGACAAAGGCCAACCCAGCCCGCAGTCCTGAAAAGAGTCTTTCTCTGCCATGGGCCTGTGGTCACAAGGTGAAGGAAAGGATGGCGTGGCCTGGGGCAGCCTGTGCTAAGGTCCAAAGGCCTTGCTGGAACCAGGGAAGGTTCTCGGTTCCTTTTCCTGGCCTAGGAAGTGAGGAGAAAGGACACAGTGTACAATTCAGAAAGCAGGCCCATGCCTGGCACGGCGTCCTTCTAGCTACGTGATGGTGGCATCTCGCCTCCTCCCTGAGACCACCGCTAGGACATGGGTATTCATTCACTATAGCATTCTGGACAGAGAGCATCTCGATGCAGGTCCCACAGTACCACGCTTCTTCACAGTTTGCAGTGTCTTGCATGCACTTAGACCCATTGCAAGCCCATTGCAAGCTTCTTGCTGATAACACACATTAGTTACCTACTGTCACCTGCCATCCTATGGAGCATGGTCATAGCACATCTGCAGATTAATCACCTCATTTTCTCAGCAAAGAGCCCTTCTTCCTACAGACTGGGGAACTCAGGCATGCAGATGATGCACTAGCCACTACAAAGCCACAGCTGGAGACACAATGCCTGTGACCCTTGCCACTCCAGGTCCATGGTGGGTAGGCTGGCACCATGCAGGGAGAGCCATACCTGCTTAGGGCTGGAGCCTGCTGCTAAGCTGGAAACTGAGGTTTTCCATGATCCCTGGCAGCTGTCCTGATGAGATAGACCCATTAGAGCAGAGCACTTAGGCCCACAGGGGCCCCTGTGTAGCCTGTCACCCCAGTGCTGTAAGGCTCCCTGAAGGAGGACTGAGAAAGCATAATCCCAGGTGTCTTCCAGAATGCTGCCTTGTACTGTACTGACTCCAAGCACTGCCTCGGAGCCAGCCCTGTAAGAAGTGCTAGGCTGGAAGAATGAAGCTAAAGAAACACAGCCCTGAAAGCAGGAGACGAACAAGCACCTGCAGGGCCACGACAGATACCAGGACACAGTTATGTACAAGAGGCAGCATCAAAAAATCACTGGACTTGGACCTTCTCAAGTGGAGAGGGGTTCCTGAGACTAGCAGGGACAGGAGGAGGTGGTGTGACATGGGCAGCCTGGGGGTGAGAGAGCACTTGACAACATTTCAGCAAGTGGTGGTCATGCCCCATCACACCCCCATGAGGAATCTATTGCCCACCTCTATTCATGAGATCCTGGGAAACCATGGAAAACTGCTTCCGAAGAAAGACAAGCAAGCTCTTGTTTTATTACTGGGGAAAGGTGGACTGCAAAAGGACAGACCCAACTGTCTGTGCATTGATGCTGTGCTTTAGACCCCAACAGCAATGGGATGGCTCTGTTAAGCCAGGGCATTGCCTTTGGGTAGTGGGATGAGAAATGACTTAAAAACACACCCTGACTGCCTTTCTTTAACTTCTAAAATGAACATGCTTTTCTTGCAGGTTAAGGCCACACGCTACCTTGAAGGAGGAAAGCAATGCTAATCCCGGGAGCTGGACAGGAGTAGCCAGGGCAGCAGCATTCGAGATGAAAACCAATGACCAGACCTGAGTCTGTGGGGTGGGATGGAGTGGGCAGGCAGACCAGGTGAACAAGAGGCTCAGCGAAGGCAAACGAGGCCAGCAACATACACAGACGGAGCAGCGGGCCAGTGCCTGGACAGGGGGGTGGGGGCGTTTAAACCTAGGCTATTCTGGAGCAGTTTCTGGCAGATGGGCACAGCCACAGATGCAAACAGTGGGAAACTGGGAGGTCACGGTGTGAAGGAAATGCCATGTGTTATTACTGCCGCCAGCGCGGCTGCCGTCGTGTCAAGCACAGGTGATGAAGGTCTCCACCCAGCACTCGGCAAGGCCACGGCCCTGTACCTGCCGCTGCAGCCTCACCCCGGACGCCGCTGGAAAGGCAGACAAGGTGAAAAACCATACCACAAGGCAGGAGAAAGACAGAATTCCTAAGCCACTTCGAATCTTTGGGGATTTGAAAACACACAAGTTAACCTGGCAGGGCATCGATTCGACTGAGCTAAGCTGCACCCCGAGTCTCATGAAAATGAGAAAAACACACTAACCGGCAAGGGGCTTGCTTTAAGAAGCCCACTTTATGTGACAGCTTGAAGGCATGCATACCTCTGGGCACATTTTGAAGACTGAGAAAGTGAGTTGGCTGGATCAAGGTTAGCAGACCTCCGTCCTCCACCATACCCACCTCACTCCTCCAGGAGTTCTGAGAGAGGCTGAGAATTAGAGAAAAGCAAACACTATCTTGTACTCAAACAAGGGGGATGGAGAGGTGGGAGACAGACAAGCAGCCAGGTGACTCTTTCATGCACTGGCAAGGGCTGCATCTTGGAGCACGTCAGAGCCAGAGAGAGAAGGGACATACGGCCAGAAGGAGGCCGTGGAGGGCCTTAGAAAAGGTGAGGTGCCGGTTGGACCCAGGCCTGAAGAGTCTCCAGCCTGGCCTGTGCTCCGGCAGCAGCCTGTAGTTGGGAGAACGCAGGGCAGGTACTGGCCTGGTAAAGGGGCTCAGGAGGGCCAGGAATCCCGGAGAAGATGTCTACCAGGGCCAAAGCGTCACTTCGGTCCCATCGTAGGGTGGGTTCTGTTCCGCTTGGCCAAGGATACCCAAGCTGCTCCTGAGGGCTGATGCAGCTCACAGTCCTCTATTCTGCCACCTCACCAGTGAGCCTCCGTGCCCCCTAGAGTCGGGTGGACAGATGCTCATAGAGTGCAGTGGAAATGAGCAGGTCTTAAAGCTTAATAAATGCCTTTGCCCAATATACTTTCAATTCTGAAATCATAGAATGGAATAACATATCTTGAGGTACATTCCAGGCAAGGGTCTGCAGTGCTGTCCACTGGCGATGGGGTGGACATAAGGGTTCAGGAGTCAGCTGACACAGCCTTCTTGCATGGAGGGGTACAGCAGAATAAATGATATGGGGTACACGCCTGCCACTCGGATCCAGCCAACCTGAGGACCAGCCTCTTCTCGAATCTTTTAGAAAACAGATTGAATCTGAAATCTCTATACTTTTTAGTGACAGCTCTGTTTGATTTATTATTATTATTATTATTATTATTATTATTATTATTATTTCAAAGAAAAGCCAGACATATCTGCAAGCCAGACTAGGCCTATCAGCTGCATGCTCAAAGCACCACTGGGTCATTTGGAGGACACATGTCCTCTTTGTCCCACTGTTCCCCCAACAGCTCCTTGGCAGGACTTGCATAGCTGATACCAGGCATAAGGAACCCAATTAAAAATGGGAAGTTGCCCTCTGCCAGAGCAACTTGGTTACACTGGCTCCTAATTTATCTCCTCCATCTTCTCTGTATACACTGACACAAATTAATGGACAAGAAATCAAGAGGAAATCAAATACTCAAGTTTATTTTACTTGTAAGTCTTTGCTATGTTCTACTCTAAACCAGTATCATCATCTTCATCATCTTCATTTTGAATTTCATGCCATGAAAGCCAAAGAGTCAGTGGGAGGAAATGAAATACCGTAATGAAATGGGGAGGATTCAAAAACTCAAGAGAATGAATCAGATACCCAGGCCAAGCATACCTGCTACCCCTGCAGGAGACAATGCCCAGCTGGAGGACCCCCAAAGGCGCTGGTGGGGCCGTGTCCTGAAACCGTGGTCACCTGGAGACGCGGCTTAGAAGTTATGACCCCATCAGCCAGGGGGACAAACAGCACCCTGTGGCAGATACACCTTTCCAGCCACACCAGCTTTGAGACAAGGATCCCAGGGTCCTCTTCCCTGGCAGCAGAGAGGTTGGACAAGAAGCTCTGGTTGAGCATGCTCTCTCCAGGCTCATGGGGCTGCTGGTAGAGAGGCTGGGTCAGGTTCAGGAAGCGACCAAGGCTGCAGGCTGGGCAGCCGGTGCTGGGGCCTGGGATGGCCTCTGCTTCACCATCCTCACCGGGACTGAGGTTGGAACTGAGGCAAGCCGCTTATCCCCAGTGTGATGGCAAACGAAGGTCTCAGCCTGAGCCCTGTCTCTGTGTTCACAGGGCTCTACAAAGGAAGAGCAGGCCAGGGGAAATGTGGAGGGCAGGCTCAGAAGGCCAGTGTGCAGCGAGTGGGAAGTCACAGGGCAAAGAGAGCCTCCGTCTCACTTGATCTGTCTTAAGACCATGCGATAGCAGACAGAGTTAAAACTGCACTGAGAAGAACAAGGACAATATCCTGGTAAAGTATGGATGAAAAAACTCAGAAATGAAATAAAATTATGAAAAACGAGAATGGAGGCTAAAGCTGAGACACAGACCACCTTTAAATTAAAAAAAATAAAGTCCTGAATGCAGATAGCAGGAGGAAAGCAATAGAAGAATTAGGTCAGAAGACAAATCAAAGGGACGGGAAGGGGGGCGGGGAGGAAATAGGGTGAAACAAAAGATTCTAATGTCTGTATTTAGAATCCCAAAAGGAGAGGAAAGAAAGAAACTGAAAAAATATATATTTCAAAGTGTTCAGGACAAAACAACGTCAGGTCAAGCTTCTAACCCCCGAGAATAAAAACAAAATGTTGAACATTGTCAGAAACATGTATGGAATTGGAGACAATCAGGCTAAGTGGAATAAGCTACCAACTTAGAAAATAAATCATGTACGTAAGTTCTTTCTTATGTGGACTTGGTGTGTTTGTGAGAAAGAGAGACAGACAGACAGAGAAGAGAGAGTGTGTGTCACATGCAAATAGAAAGGGGACCATGAAGATGCTCACTAGAGAGGCGCAGGGGCATACAGAGCAATGCCAAACAAGAAGACTCTTCCTCCCAAACCGTGAAGGCCAGAACATTAAGTGAAATGCCGGTGCTGGAAGAAAGAACTGTCAACCAGAATTTCATATTCAGCAACAAAAACCTCCAGGAATCAAAGTTGATAAAAAAGACTTCAGAAGAATGAAAATGAAGAGAAATTGATGTTTGTTAAAAGACCCCCCCCAAGAAATGCTAGAGGAAATTTCTTCAAGTTAAAGGACAATAGCACCCAGAGAGCTGCTCACTCTAATTCCTTAATTAATGAATGAGCTGGACATTGAGGGGAAAGTGAAGATGCTCAGAAATAGTAAATACCAGGGAAATATTGAGTAAATACATAGGTCTTCTTCAAACAAAATCTGTAGCACTGTCTTGTGTGACTTTTCAAGTACGCACAGTTACTGTATGCACAGCCTCAGCCTAATGGAGTTAAGAGAGGCACCTAACATGGATACAGCTTCCATCTTTCTATGAAACACTACAGTACTCACTTAAGGGAAGACTGAGGTTGTGTCGTGTGAACTCTAGGGCAACTATGGAAAAAAGGTAAGAAGGGATAGGTAAAAATATAGACAGATAAGTTCATATATGAAGATAAGAGTCATACAAAAATATTTGTTTCATATAAACAATTGTTTATATAAAATTGTTTCATATAAGTAAATAATTCAGAAGACAGCAGGCTTTAAAATAGAATAAAAATGTCAATACAGGCATAGGAAAATAAAATGGCAGTCTTATATCCAATATCAATCAAAATATCAGGTATTAATAAACTCAATGCTCTAATTAAAGGAAGATGTAACAGATAAAAATGAAAAATTCAAATGTATGATGCTGAAATTTACATATGCAAATCATGCAATTGAAATTTAGATATAAAAATATAGCTATATTCCTGGTGCCTTGGTTGCTTTTCCTGTTGTGAAAGAAAAAGCCCTGATGCATTTCCTCCTTGCTACATAGAGTACATAGTACCAGGAAGTACTAGGGAAACTGGAGGAGAAAAGCAATCAAAGATCTGAAAGCTTCAAGCTGCAATAACAATCATCATGGCAAGAGGTGACCATATCATAATAGTGGTATGAATATCAAGGAAGCAACCAGCAGCTTTCTGATCAGATTTAAGGCCTATTTGTCAACAAGGAACACATTCTTGTTATTGTAAACTAGAACAAGAACTATGAAAGGGGAGAACATAGGTGTCAGGGGAAGAAAAAGCTATGAAAACTTAGCTATCAAGACACCACATCAAAGTGCTTTCTAAACACCTGTGATGCTCATCAACCAGAGGGGTGCTCAGCACTTACCTCTCTGGACAGAAGGTATTTACTTATAGAAAAGCACAATTGGCCAAAATGCAGAAAATAGTGACTGTGGACTGCTTGACCCTAAACGTCCAAGTTGCAGCTACACCTACCTCCAAGGTTCAGAGAACGTCACAGAAGAGGAATTCCCCACCCCTCTCACCCCCCTGTAAGGCTGTTGAGAGCCTGAAGTGGGACAGTGGTGGGTCAGACATTCTCTCTTGGACATAACAGAGCTGTGGCAGATATACATACTTTCACAAGAACTGTATGAGAACTGTCCTGTGAATATCTCACTATAAAGGTAAGATCTCAAGAAGCTCCACATCTCCCTGAGAGACTGATGGAGATTAGTGCTGATAGGGAAGAAAAGGAGGATGCTTTCCTCAGTGGTGAATCTACTGCTCTGTGACACTTGCTGGAGCATCCTGCTCAGGCGCATCTCTTTAAAGGCAAACTAGATGAAACACAGTGGGCCACACAAGTGAAAAGACTTGAAAACAGGAAGTTTGACCAAAGAGATGGAAGTTTGTAAGGGAAGATGGACTGGGAATTAAGGGGTGAACATATCATAAGTGTGTCAGTCTGGGCTACAAAATAAAACCTGTCTAAAGGAAGGGAAGGTTGGAGAGAACAGTGAAAGGGGAGGGCTAAGGGAGGGAAGGAAGCGAAGGGATGTTAAAGAAACAGCACTGAAAGTATCTCTCAGGAGCACAGGCCATGCAGCCACACTGGAGCGACTACACTGACATCACAAAACAGACTCGAGACCAACAATTCCACTAAAGACAAGGAGAAAAGCCCATAATGGCTGAGAAGATTTATCAGCAGGACCTAATAATTATGAACACACAGGGATACGAGCAAAGAACCTCAAAGGACGGGAAGCAAAACTAATGGCCATAAAAAGAAGTCACAGACAATCCTGCAGCATAGCTGGAGATTTCTGGATCCCTGTGCAACAGAAAGAACAACTAGACAAAAACAGCAATCAGTAACAACAGGAGCCTGAAAAACTGCAGGGCTGGTGGGTGGAGAGCTCTGCAGACTCGGCTCCTGTACACAGAGAGTGCATGGGGCATGTGCTGAACTCTAATCAGTAACCCAAGGGCAAGAGTTTTAGGCAGAAACATGACTTTTTGTGCTTTGCTGTCAAATGCATAAGCAAAACTTGATGAATTCATAGATGGATTAAAAAATAGACAAGTAGTATTGCAAGAACAGGAAAATATTCACCTGGAGCTTATCTCTGCTATGTGTCTGAAATGTTTGACAAATAACTGAAAACAATTAAAACATTTCCTTAAATGAAAGAATTCTGAGCATTTTCAAGTTCTACTAAGCCTTGAAATTTCTAAGAGGGGCAAAGGAGCTGAGCAGTGTCTTCCCAAACACCTGAATCAGGAATGACTGCCCTGTCTTTTCTAGAAAATATCAAGGAATGAAGGCTTCTAGGCCCTGCTGGCTCACTGCAACAGGCTAACTGCACGTGGGGAGGTGCTGGAATCTGTCGTTTTCATGAGTGGGGAGGCGTGCCTAGTGTCTGGCTTCACATATCAGGGGACATGCCTGGTATCTAGCTTCACATGTGTGTGGGGGGGTATTCCTGGTGTCTGGCTTCACACACATGCGTGTGGGGAGCAGGAGAGGGGAGGATGTGCCTGGGGTCTGGCTTCACATGTGTTGTGGGGGTGTGCTGGTGTCTGGCTTCATGCATGGGGGGGCAGCCTGGTGTCCCTCACAACTTCACTGATGCCTCTCTTGGCATCCTCCATCTTCAGGCTTCAGCACTGCCATCTGTGAAATGGGCATGTTTTGGTCATTGAATGGGAACAGGTGTTTAGAAGCTCATCAGCACACAGCAGGCACTTGAATGTGTTAGTAACCCTTCCACTGAGAGCTCCACTTCACACTATTTCTCTGAATGAGTGAGGATGACAGGAAGAAGCAGGGAACTGAGCGCTGTCCCGGCCAGCATTAATAACCCCATCTCTAAAACAAAGGACCTGCTTGGGAAGACAAGGGGCTTCACCCCTTGTATGAAGGGATGGGGGAAGTTTGCAATCTGATTTCAACTTTTCTACAAGATTCATGGTAAGTAAAATACCTAGTGTGCTGTAGCCACACAAGGGCCATCGCAATGGAAATGCCAGCACCTGAGGTCAAAAGGCATGAACCACAAGTGCCTACATTAGCCACGGCATCCAATTGCTGCAGTAAGGGGACCACGTCTGCATCGTGTCACACATGAGACGGTTCCAGCAATGACAGGCAGCTCTGGACAGAACAAGAGCAAGCTAAAGAAGGTCAAAGCTGAACATGAAGCTTGGTAATGAACATATACATGTACCTACATCCTTTCCATCCCAACATGGGAGAGAGAGATGCTGGAGGCAGCTAGATGTGAGCTCAAAGCCCAATCCTGCCCCTTAGCAGCCACATGGCTTTGAGGGATACTTAACAGCCCTGAGCCTCAGCCAAGGGACACAAAACAGTTCCTGGATCCAGAACCAAGGGCTCTTTTTCACTCTATGGCTCCTCCGTGCCAGGAACTGCTTCAGAGGCTGGGAGTCAGTTCAGACAAAGGGCCTTACACGGACAATGTACACATGCTAATATGTGTGTGTGCACGTGCATGCGTATGTGCATGCGAGTGAGTGACATGGGGAAGCCGTAGGGCAGAGACAGACACACAGGCCTCTCTAGTGCCCAAGGCCGCTCCCTCCATCCCCTCATGGTACTGCAGCCTTCTCATTAGGAACCTTCCCAACACTCATTTCAAAGATTAACTTCTCCTTAAGGATCACACTGCACTCTGGGAATGCTCTGGCAATGGAGTGTAACCACCAGTCAGACCCAACCCAGCTCACAAAGCTCTGTCTCTGTACCTCCCCACGTGGAGCGGGTACTCGTCAGCCAGGCCTGATCACAGTGATATTAAAAAGACAATAACAGACTCATTAATGTCAGAAAGACTGGCGAGAATAATCAAGCAAAGAAAAAACCGAAGGCACAGATCAGAATATTAAACCTGACTTCCTAACAGATGCTGAGATGATAAAAAGGGAAGAGAATATTATGAACAAATTTTGCCAATAAACTTTAAAACCTTAGATAAAACTGACAAAGGGAAAAAGATGCAACTCACCAAAGTTGATTCAAAAAACAACTTAAAAAGTTAAACATAGCACTGCCGTCAACAATTTCATTGCTGGGTCCATACTCATGAGGAATGAAAGTCTACTCATTCCAAAACCTGTGCGTGGACATCCACAGGAACGTTCTCCACAACAGACCAAGGAGCCCACTGACCATCAGCTAGTAAACTGGCAAAGAAAATGTGCTGCATCCACACAATGGCCTGTGAGTTTGCAGGAAGGAGGCATAGATGGATGCAATGCCGAGGACCCCGGAGACCAGTATGCTAAGAAGAGGGGCTGGAATGAACTCTGCATATGACATGAGTCCATTGGTCTGAAATGACCGGAACAGGCAAATCCAGAGGCTCAAAGCAGACTGACTGCTGCGTAGCCTGGGTAGCTGAGGGCTACCCTTTGACTCCTCCCACTGTGTGATTGCTAGGTGACTCCTGCCTCTGATCTACATGGAGAACTGGGTGAGACAGAAGGGTTCATACTGATTAAAGCTCAGAACAGCAGTGCTGACGAATCACTCTACATGCAACAAGAGGAGCACCAGGGGAGGAACCCAAAGGAGGAGACGTTTAACCTGGCTTTGGAGATTCCAGTCCGAGACCAGCTGGAGCCATCCTTGCTGGACCTGGTGTGTGTGTGTGTGGAGAGAGGGCACCATAGCTGAGGGTTGTGGTAGAGCAAAGCTGTTTTTATCATGTGTATTGTGGCAGGTGGGAAGCAGAGAGAAGGCAGGAAAGACCAAGGGACAAGATATGCCCTTCCAGGGCATGAGCCAAGTGACCTTCCCACTCGCTAGTAGCTACTCAGTAGGGACTCATCAGGGCACTCATCTGAGAATAGGTTAGCATCATTATCCAATCATCTCCTAAAGACCAACCAGCAGGGCCCATTCCTTCAAGGGGTGGTTTCAGATTGAACTACAACAGGAACCCCAAACAAGTGCATCGGACATGGTGGGTCAATCACTTTCCTGTCAGGTTCACTAAAGAGTATTTTTGTGACAGATAAACTTTCTATTTCAATTTCTTCTTGTTAGGCAGCAAGAGGAAGAAAATTAACCATCTCTTCTCCAGCTTCAAGATTGGGACACTTGACTTTCTCTCACGATTACTGCATCTGTCTTGCCAAGGGCTCTTCTCTCCCTTCTGTGCTCTTACCTAGCACCCTGGTCTGCACTGCCTTTAGGTCCTATTACTTACTTGTGAGTGGGTGCCAGTGCCTGCTCGTCACCATGCAAGCAACTTTTGAACCCTAAGCCTCACCTGATCCTTACATCAATCCCAGGAAACCATCTTTTATTTTCTTACTATGGATGCAGTAAGTGACCTGCTTAAGTCAAATCATTATATAAGTCATTAAATCCTGGTTAGAATTCAATCGGTGACTACAGGCTAATTCACTGGATCCTTGTCCTGGGATAGTGATTCCCTGTAGGAGCCCAGCACTGCACCTGCCTGGCTCTCCCTTGGATAAGGACGAAGTCCCAGCAAAGAGCTGCCAGCTCACTGAACAAGGAGGAACAAGGTGTCTGCCAAGCAAATGCAGCAACAGGACATTAGAGACTGTGAAATCAAGATGCCGAGTGCTTGCCTCTGAAAGCAGGAACAGCAGCCCCATGGGACGGCAGGGCACGGACCTGAGCCTGGCAATGGGGAAACCGAGAATGAGTCTCAAGGTTGAGGCTAATGGCAGCTGTTAGAACAGAGGTACGAGGGGCACTTCCCATGGTCATGCGCTGCATTCCTGCAACAAAACCAGCCTCTGGGTAGACGGCACAGCAGTCTCCCAATGCGGTCCATCATCAACTGGCTCTACACAGGAAGAAACTGACTACTTCAACCCAAAAGCATCACCTTCAGCTACCACCACTGGCAGCCATCAACTCACAGCATATGGCTACTTGTAAACATAGGGCTACAAAACCTGTAAAGGCAAACATAGAAGAGTGTGTTTATAGGCTAAGTTAAACAAAGGTTCTCAGGAACAGCACCAAATGTCACTCACAAACCCCTTTCATGAAAATGAAAAGGTTCCCTGTTGGGGCGACAGTAGAGAATGAACTGAATATGTACATTCCATATCTCTGTCAGCAGGTGGAAGCTAGGACACATAAAGACCTTAACACTCGAATGGCCAAATCAGCGACATAATTTAGAATAAAGCAACCAAATACATACTTCATCCAAGAAGACTTACGGAGGGCAAATACATACAAGAAAAAGGGTCCGCTGGCTAATTGTGAAAAGCAAACTCAAGTCGTAATGACAAGGCACTGCATGTGTACTAGGTTGACTATGACCAAAAGGACTGTCTGCACACATGCTGTGGAGATTCATAAAACAAAGATGCTCTCAGTACTGAGGATGCATCGCAAAACAATGGTGCTGAGCAAAAGGAATGGAGTGTGCTGGATTTGTTCACAAGCTTGACTGCAGTGCTTGGGTGTCAACGACAAGTAGATTTAGAAACTGCATGTTCTTAGACACGTGCGGTTTGTTGCCTGTCGGTTTCACCTCAATAAATCTACTTTTATGGTTTAAATGTTTAGCGTTCCCCCCACCCCCAAAAAAAGTTAATGTGCTACAACCCTAACTACTAATCTGACCATACTTGGAGCTGGGCCTTTGTGAGGGAGTGACAGCTGAAATCAGGAGGGTGGGCCTTGGTCATGGGATTAGTGTCCTAATAGATAAAAGAACAGGCCATCACAGCTGGAAAAAGTGTCTCACAGGGACCAAACCTGCCGACACCGTGAGCTTATTAGATCCTTAGTCTCCAGCACTCTGAGGGATAAACATCTACTGCTGCAGCCACCTGTCTGGACACTATTATGTGGACTGAGAAGGCTGTCACTGTAGAAATCCACAGGGCATATTCTAAATCATCCCAGCAGCTATGCCAGGAAGAAGTGTGATGCAGCCGGGACCTGAGTGTGCACTGCATCACTGACTGGTGCTCCTGACATGAACATGCATTCGGTGTCACCCGAAGGCAGTCATAGAACAAAGAGGGACACACTCACCCTGTTTGAAAGGAGAATGACATACGCCATGGCAGGGGAGATTTGGCTCAAGTAAAGATTCATGCCAAGGACATGTATCTGTCTTGCTGCACACAGACATACAAAGGACCAGCTCTGCAGACATCAGCATTGTGGCCAGGGGCCTATGAGAAATGTTGTTCCATCAATACATCCCGTCAGCTCAATCCGAGAATTTTACATCATTTTTTGGTGTGGAGACAACACAGACACATGGCTTCACCAACAGAAGTGCTATCAGCATAGTCTCAACACTGCATTCATTCATTAATTCATTTATTTATTTATTTATTTATATTTCTACTCATACAACTTTAACAGGTACACTGGTCCCCTCCCTCCCTCCAACCTCCCACCACCCTATGCTCCCCTCCCCTCCCCCCTCCCTTCCTATCCCCCAGTGCCTCCCCCTCCCATCCCCGGAGCACCCTTTAATGTGCATGCCAGACTCTCCTCTGGGTCCTCCTCTCCGATGAGGTGCAAGGACCCAGTGGCATTTCCCAGAATCCTTTCCTGTCAACACTGCATTTTATGTTAACACATATTTAAATAATTTCACTGTAGCACTGGTAAGAGACAGTGGAGATCAAAAGCACTGGTCTAGTGTACAAACCTCTGCCACAGCAGATGTAGCCGCAGTCAACCGGCTACCCCTGTCCTTACGGCCTCCACTACTACAAAGGAACCTTCAGGACAACTGGGTCTGTGAAACAAAACTGTGGGCCTGAAGAGAAGGGTCTTCCTTGATATCACAGCTGTGGGCTGGACACAGAACCAGGCTGTGTGACTGGATCACCTTGGGTGATCCCAGGAGCTACTCTAAGCTGGAGCCCAGGGAGCGCTGCCGGGTGCTTCTGTTGGCAGCAGGAGCCCATATGATTTTAGCAAGTGTCAAGTTCAATTCGGTTGCAAGCAAAGCCAGCCAAGCCAAAAGCACACAAACAATGACAATATAGTAAATGAGCAAGGTGGTGCTTTGCAAACCAAGCTCCACTGGGGAATACGACATGGAGGTTTCTCTGTAGCTTGTTGATCCCTGTCATGTAGCACCTGCGCCTGTGCCGTACACAGATGGGAAAACACTGAAGGGAAGCGCCACCCGTGAGTCTCTGCTGTGGCTGTGTTTGTGTGTATGCTTCCAGGCCCAGGCACACATGCACATATTCTTCATGTATTTTGGGCCAGGTATCCTATTCTGAGTATCATTTTGCATCCTGCCTGCTCCATGTATGGAGCAGTGAACATTTATGTTTGCAGGCAAGCTGGAAGCTGGGCTATGACATGGGTGCCAACCTGTGCTCCTGATCACGGAAAGCTAATTGCAGTTCCTGCAACCTCTATAGGAACATTTGTGATGTCCACTGCCACAGGACAGGAAGGAACAGAGCCACAATGACTGGGAACAGGGAGAACACAGCTTCCAAGAAAGACCACTGGAAAGATTCTGCAGCAGCTGGAGGATGGGGTTAAGAGCCTTTGAGGCCTCGGCTCCTGACTCTCTTGCTCTGGTAGGGCCTCCTCTGTCTATGTGGATGCTTCTTTCACATACGTTTCAGAAGCTTATTCTGGACTGAGATAGAATATTCTCCTGACCGTGACAGCAGCCTGGCATTATGAATTCGGTAAAAGCACAATTTCTTGATAGTTGTGTAAGAGTCTATCACACAAATGCACCATAATTTACTAATCAGATCTCATTGTCAGCCATTCTGGTTGTTTCCATTGTTTCTGTACTACAAGTAACAGAAATGAGCACCCTGGCACCCAGGACTTAGTCGGATGTTTCGAATGTTTCGTGGGGACTGTTTCCAAGAGCAAGTCATTCTCTGGCACCCAGTCTTTAAGGCTGTGTTGGATAGAGCCAGGCAGCCTTGTGCTGAGGCAGGAAGGTATGCTCATCCACATGGAAGGCTGAGCACCCCACCTGGAGCATCAAGAGGGAGGGGAGCCTGAGGACTTGGAAGAAGGCCCTGTTTCATCTTCAGTTAAAGGAAGCACCCCATCCCTCCAAAAGTGCCTGAATAACCTGTGAGCCACAGAAAGACTGATGAGGGTCAATGCTGATGGGGACAGGAACCCAGAAGCTCCCCAACACTGATCTTTTTGCCCAGATAAAGAGCAAGAGCTTCAGTCAAGTCAGATCTTGATCTGCTGGCACCAAAGGCAAAACTCTTTTGGGTTCCCAGCTTACAGGGGCACCAGCAGGCACACATAACATGCACAGAGCAGATTCCACTCCTCATACGCTTTGGGACAGCATGCACGGAGACTGAGCTGCTGCCTTCCAGTGGGTCTTGGGCTCACTTAGGAACTGCGGTCCCATCTCCAAAAGCAAGCAAAAATAATTATCCAGAGGACTTTAAAAAATAAAATAAGCCCAAACACAGCATTCCCATCCAGCTTGCCATACTCAGCGAATTTGAGAAGTGATTTTTGGATGGAGGCTAGATTTTTAATTTTCCCAAAATACTAAGCATTTCTACCAAAAAAACCTCTGACCCCAGTTATTAATGTGCATACTGGGAAGATCAGTCAGAGAAGGCAGGAGAGAAAAGCTGTCCAGAGAAGAGGCAGACTGACCGTAGTTCAGTGACTCCACGTAAATGCTGACGCAGCATCTGCCAGACAGGGGAAGCACTGGGCTGTCCCCAGCTCTTTGGCTATGCCAAAATTCTGTATCTGTCTAGGTGGCTGTAACCCTCTGTGTGCCCTGGCTTACTGTCGTCCCCAGGCCAGGGTCTGTTCCCAACCACCTGGCCAAGAAGATAATTCATTGGGCTGACATCCTGAGCCCCTCGCTCTGTGTTTGAGTTCAGACATTTAGAAATGATGCTCAGTGGATACTCAGCACTTAGAACACTTGTGCAGCCTGAAACACACCATCCGTGACTCGCATTGCTGGCCCTGAGCTGCTCTGAGGCACAAGGTCACTTCACGTGCAGCCCTCGTCCAGGGAGTGCTGGGGACACTGCAGCAGCAGCCTGGCCTTGCCCGCCCCGTGGCCCTTTCTACACAGGCTCAACCTGCCTGCCCCTCTCAGGTGCATTCAGAAGGCATCTCAGTGCATAGAACTACAGAAATGTGGCTAACAAGTGGCTGTGATTCCATGTAACGCAATATGAATCATCCATGAATTTTTAATCCTTAGAACACATCATCAAGAATCAAGAAAAAGGTTTGCAAGGTGAAGGATCTCTGCCCTGGTCTCGGGAGTCTGTGGCTGATAACTAATGAAGGCCTTTATCAGACTGTGTTGTGAGCCATAACCTCTGCTTTCCCAATCCAGAGGCCTCCCAAAACACATGGAGCCAACGCAGACAGTAGGAACTTTTAATCCCATTAGAGCAGTATGTACATTGTAAGTGAAACAGGCTCACGGGGAAAGGCTGATGGGAAACAAGGATTTCCTCAGCCCAAATACGGATGAACAGCAGAGAAAGAGCGGGCTGACACCTCAGGGTCTGTGAGCATATTCCAGTACCTGAGAGCTCTCTGAAGGGGAAGAAGCCCTGAGTCTCACTGGTCTTGAGAAGAACCCTCTACCTATACAAAACACTTCTACAAAGCCACAAAGAAAGTTCTGGTCAATGGTGCAGCAGCACCACCTCCAGCCACAACCTTCCAGGTGAAGACTCAAGGACAGGAAGAGAAGGTCCCTGGCTTCATCACCTCCCACCACTGAAGATAGCTGGACACAGGGCAGGGTCATATTCCATGCACTAGCTACATGCACCAGACTCTACATGCACTATATAGTGAGGCTTCTGGGCGGTGCAGTAGGGAGCACCGGACACCTCTGACTGGCTGCCCCTTGTGTCTAACAGAAAGATGAGCATCACCCCACACGCAGGCGCCTCTCTGCCCTCCATTCCTATAGGACCTTCTGCTTCCTGTGGCAGCAGCAGCAGGCCCAGCCCATACTGTTTCTCTGGACAGCCTGCTGTGTGCCAGTATTTGGATTTTACCTTCTCAATCTTCAGTGCTTTGTAAAATGGTGTATAGTGGTATACTTATACAGGTATATCAATCCACTTGTCCTTTTGGGTAATGAGCGAGGTGTACAACACCTAGCATATGTTGAATGTCAATAATGACAGTCCCTTCCTGATCCCAGGACCACAACTTCTTGAAAGCAGAGACTAGACTGTTTTGCTAGCCACCATCAGCTGAATCTACCATGTGCTCAATAAACATCCATTAAAGCAGCAAGTGACTGGTCCACCGTTCAATAGCAGTGTGCATGTTTGTCTGCTCCTGTAGGCATCCTTCTGTGTGACCTTCTTAGCTCCATACTTGACATGCTGCTACGCAACAGCAGGTGCTCCATTAAGGTCTTCCAACAGAGTACAAGCACACAAAGGAAAGGCATTCACGTGAACGACATGATATACCAACATAGGATAAGAAGAAAGCAAGCAGCCATCAAAGAGGGTGAGAAAAGTAACTACAAAGCCCAGGCTGTAAGAACCATGGGCCTTCTTCCACTAGGCCTGCACAGTAGGTGGCCAACCAACATTTCACCATGGATGAGGGAAGGTCTCAAAAAATATTACAAGTCCCTGACAGACTACTGAAGGCTGATGCTAGATAGGAAAGGGGGAGCTTCTCTACTCAACAATTTGCCCACTGATAAGTCATCCATGCCTCAGCAAGTATTCAGGCACCTGCCAGTACAGACTTGCAGATGAAAACCAGGAGGCCACACATGTAAAAAATGTGAAGGTAGGAGAGAGACTAGCTGGAAAAGAGAAAGCATGAGATGGGAAGGGGGGGCAGGGGATTGAGCAGTAAAAGGTGAAACCACATAAATTCATTGTACGTACGTAAGAAAGTATGAGAATTAAAAAAAAAAAAAAAGAAAGCAAACACAAAAGAAACATAGGACTTGGCCTTTGAGACTTGGCCTTTGTGTACTCAGCAAGTGAAGGAGGCCACAGGATGGTCCTTCCTGCAAGATCACCACCCTTCATCCTGACTTGTTTTGACCAGCTGAGTGTGCATGCCACTGCAGGCAGTGGACACAGGAGCCCACTCAGTCCCTCCCCTTCTTTTCTTCCCCTGCCTTAAACCACACCTGTCTCAGGGGACCGTGGGTGCAGAATGAAGGAAGCGCAGCAGAGGTAAAGCCAACTATGAGGGACGTAGCCGCAGCAAAACAAATGCTCTTGTGGCTGTAACTCACTGAGACCCTGGACCATTAGTTTCTGAAGAATGACTGCCACCCATTCCAATGCATGGGCATCAGGCACCAGCAGAGAGAGGAAAGACAGGTTCCTGTCCAAGGGGCTCCCGAGGAGAAATGGACACCCCAACAACAGCAATGTGCAAGAGGCATGCATAAGGTGCCATAAGGACACAGCACAGTGGGAAGATCATGGGGGCAATGAGGTCAGGGGGGTGAGTGGCCAGGACACCCCAGGGGGAGTGAACAGGACCTTTAGCCCCATGACACTGGGCATTATGTCATTCTGATGCTGTGTCTCATTGTCTTTGTTTTCTACCTCAGAACAGTAACTAGAAATAGAGTAAGAAATGAAGAGAAATGCATGAGTTGACTTTGTCAGTCTAAAACACACAATCATGCTTGTGCATACACTGCTTAAATGTCGCACAGTACACCTGATGCCTTTGTCCTGTGGTGCCTGTTCATCTCATCATGATGTTCTTTAACCCTAACAAGCCCTGAGAATAGGCATGTCTAGGATAGATGCCACGCTGTCTCTGGGCTTCTTTGGAGGTTGAAAATAGGCAACACAACTCTGAAATCCTGCAGGACAAGGCCTCCGCTGGAGGGTGCATGTGGACATGCAGTCACCCATGCTTAGGACAGCTGCTTTCTGCTCCCTGCAAACCTCATCTGAGGCTTCCCTCTCTCCTCATCAGAATGGTGCACTGAGCTGAACTCTGCACGTTCCAAGGAAAGAGTCGACTCTTGCTGAAGGACCAGATTCTAGACTACACAACCCTGTCCTGGCTGTAGAAGAGCAGATCACTAGCAAAGCCTCACCAGCCCCACGAGGTGGGGACTGAGCTGTGCTGGCAGAGGTAGGGCACTTGTCTGGATGGCACAGAGAACACTGGCAGGGAGGGTGTAACCCATCTTCTGTGTGTGTGTGTGTGTGTGTGTGTGTGTATGTGTGTGTTCAGGGTGCACTGTAACCAATCTTCTAGGGAGGGCAGGGCAATGGCCAGTCTGCAATTTCTTAAATGGCAGCCAACAATGTGGCTCTAGAAATGCACGAGACAAAGTGAGACAGTGCAGCCACATTCCAAGACATTTCATGTTGTGCATGTGTGTGGCGGGCGTGAACATAGCCTTATAACACATGCCTCTGAACACATGTGCACAACCATGTATTGTATGTTTCTAATGCAGTCACTACCACACTGTGTGGTGTGTGTGAACATAGCCTCATGCCTCTGAACACACATGTGCACAGCCATGTACTGTGTGTCTAACGCAGTCACTACCACACTGGAGACTGGTGAAAGCAGTTGGCAACTGGCCTGGGGGTGTCTGCTTTAATCGGATGACCCAGAGCAAGGCGGGCAAGTGTCAAAAACATTAAATATTAAATCAAGGGTTTTTCTTTAAAGATTGGGACTATTAATACAAATGAAAACCACTGAGGAAATCCTGGGAAGATGACAATGAACAAAAATGATTCTTGTCTTCAGAAACACAAGGAGGTGTGGGGAACCCACTGCATGAGCAGACATTTTCTCTAAACCCCTGAGCACAGCCCACCAGCCATAAGGACTTCTGCGGGGCTGGCAGGTGCCAGGGGCAGGGACTCAACTTGGCTACAGCAACCTACACCAAGACCTGGTCCTTGGCATGGAGGCACTGCGCCCCGCCCCCAGGCCCTGATGCCCCCCCCATACACCTGTAGAAGGGTTGGGTTACAGGCACATGTGATCTACACCAGAAGTGTGGCTCAGAGCCTCAGAACCCCATGGGCTCCAGAGCATGGTCTCTCAGACACAGCGGGAATTCCCGAGGGAGGGGCTGAGGGGCTCTGCCTGGCAACAGGTTCTACCTGAGCCATCCGTGACATGAAACTAACTGCTCAGCGGCATGGGCAGCAGAGACACCGCCGTGGACACCCGCACATTACTTCACTCAGACTAAAGGGCACGAAGGAAGAGGCAGCTGCCATAGTCTCCACTTGCAGGTGCAGAAGCCAGAGTTGCTAGACAGTTGGGTTGTTGAATGCAGTTTGGTGTGAAATCCGGTTCCTTCGAGGACATCTAGCCAAGTTATGTTCTGCCCTGCCCCTCCTCAAAGAAGTGCCACAGAGGCCAACCAATACTCACGTGGCCACAGAACCCACTCTCCTAAGCATGCTGGCTACACCTGCCCCTTCTACATGAAGCTGGCCTGTGGAAGACCAGAAAGTGTCCAGGCAGGATAGACACAGGCTCGGCACTCCTCCTACCACACCAGGCAGCTTCCATCTGACCACCCTACCTCCTACCCCATTTGAGACTGAAAGTCAGCGTTGCTGGGATTGCCACCCACATCCCTGTTAATTGGGGTGTTCCTTCTTCCAGGGGCTAAAGCGAGACTTGCTAACCAGCGGGCAAACATTTGATGGACAGGAAGGGATGGTGGTTTTTATCTAAGAGATCTATGGGTTCACAATCCCTAGGAAGGAAGGGCGAGCCAGGAACACTGGGCACAGGGTTCAGTGACAAGCACCAAAGAGCATAATACTGGAACCAACACTGGTTCTGTCTTCCTTGTGAACTGTTGGCAAAACACAGCACGCTTCCTCTGAAGAGCTCTTGCTCAATGGCTCCCTTATTAGGTGGGGCTGATGGAATAGCCTGGAAGCCAGGAGAAGGAGGGGCCATTGTGAAGGACCAGACTGGAGAGCGGGGCTAACTCATCACTCACAGGCCACACCTGGCCCAGGCTCCAGCAGGGCCAAGCAGAGACGGACAGTGCACAGATGACACAGGGACTTCCCCTGGTTCCCCGAGAGAGCAGGCCCCTTCCCCATGCTCCTCAGACTTCCCAGCTTTCCTTTGGATCTCTGCTGCCTGCCACCGCCCAGGGCACGTGGCCACTCAGGGCACCTGGCTGCCCAGGCGTAGGCTGGTGACTCACTAGCAGTTTTGGGTCTTAAATCTCCTTGGTAAATAATCTTCTGTGGGTTCTCGCTCCAGGGAGGAGGAGAGAACACTCTGTCCCCAAGTTACGACTGGGCACAAGTCGGGCAGAGGAGGCCCACTCGAGGTCTCTTGACTTCAGTGGAAATCTGGTCCCATGCATTCCGCAGAAGAGTAGTCCACTGAGTTGTCCACTGGGGCTGTGATGGCTTGGACATCACAATGTGGGGGAGTGTGTGAAGAGGTGCACTGCCGGGGAGAGCATGAAGAGGTGCTCCAGACGAATCTCATCGGGTTCCACTCATCAAGCCTTGCCACACATCAAGAGCGGTGCTGGGTGCATAGCCCTATTTAAAACCATCTGTGGCCCTGGATGGTCATTATTACCTTATGAAAATACCCTTGGGAGCGCAACAAGGGAGGCCACTTGCTGCCCCTGGTGAAACTTGTGCCTGAGTCAGTCTGGAAGGTGCGGCTGGCCCAGGCTAGCACTCGCTGGCTCGTCATGGCAGCAAGCTGCTGAGAGGACACAGGCACACATACAAGGGCCTTCTTGCTGTCTCCCACATGTGAAGGAAGACTTCAGGCCTGACCCCACTGTGAAAGCCACCAAAAACTACAGCGAGAAAAGCAAGAAGGAAAACATCCCATGAGGCTGCAGTGAATGGAAACCTAATCACACACCTATCTAGTTTTTCTCTGTTCAGAAAAGAATTTTCCATCAGTTGAGTCAGCAAAGCGCTGCACCTTCCAAAGCAACAGCGTCATCTCACTGCTCATTCAGGCTGAACGTGACACTCCTGCCCCTGCCTACGTTAGAGGACCCCATAGACTTGAGGGGCTTCAGGTTTCCATCAGCAAAACCATCAGCTGGGCAAGTAGGGAGGACTGCAGAAGGAACACTGAGCAGGGCCCAAGGCTTATACCAACTGGCTGTAAGGACTAGCTGTGGGATACTGCACCTTGAGCTCTGCGCTGGCTGAATAGATGAGAGCTAGCAAAATGCTCCCCTGCACGTGCGCGCGTACACACACACACACACACACACACACACACAGAGGCCTTGTTTCTAGTTTTGTGTCTGGGAGACTCTCCCATTGTCCTTTCAGAATGAAAAATTATGCATGTAGGGGAAAAATGCTCATCTGTAACTCAGAACTATTGCAGAAGGGAGTACTGAGCAACAGATTGAGAAAGGGTCATGTAGCCTAGATAATGTTCAGTAACAACTTGCAGAAAGATGGCGATCAAGTATCACTTTGGTGATTCACAGAGCTCTTGGAAGGAAGTTAACGGGAAGCACAGACAGTCAGGGAATAAAGGCAGATCCTTGAGCTCTGAGCTGCTCTAGGCTGGGGCCAACAGAAAGGTACGACATTACGCCTAAGAGACAGGCCTATAAGGAGGTCGTGGCTTTAGATTCCAGAGAAGCTTCAAGGCATCCAAGTTGTGGGCACCCTGGGCTCTACACAGTCTATGACCTATGTGGTCCCAGGGCACTTGGACCCTCCCATGACCTTTGTGGTCCCAGACTATTCAGACCCTCCCAGTCATAACCTCTAGGGACCAGGATATCTGATAGTTCCCATGCCAGATCGCCCACTGCCACACCACGCAGTGGCCCCTCAGTGAGGGAGGGTGGAATAGAACCCTGAATCCTGCAGCGTGTAATGAGATAACATCTATTATTATAAATTATAAAGATATTTATGCATAAAGAGGGTTGTTGTGAAATTTAATTTTGATGGTCTGGTAATTAAGGAAAAAAAACCACAATAATTATCATATCTTAATTTTCACTGCCGGCAACATTCTTTCTTCAGAAAGACCATGCTAACTCTTTTTCAGGAGAGCTTTCTGCCACTAGCATCTGAGCAACTGTGGGCTGTGACTGGTTGTTGGCAGCTGAGGCCCCAGTCTAGTCAAGCCTGATCCTGAGCAAATTCTGACTCCTACTCCTGGGGATAAGGTTGTTAGGACCCTAAGACCGCTGCAAGGACTACTGAATCTAAGTGTGATGCAGCGGTGCCTGATGACACCAACAGGGCGTGTGGGAGTCGACAGGGTTTGGGAGCCAGGGGACAGTGCTGGACATGAGCTGACGGATGGTAGAGCTCAGTAACATAATCACTGCAGCCCGGGCGGCACAAATCACGCTGGGCCCAAGCACAGTGAACTGGCGGCCCTCAACTGCAGAACTGATGCTTCAGGCAGTCTCAGAGATTCACAGGCTCAGAGATGAGTCACCGTTTCCAAAGGATCTTCGCACAAAGAGATTAAGAAAGCAGAAAGTACTTTCTGTACCCATTTGCCCAAAGGTTGTCCTTTCAATTATAAGATTAGAAAGGTCTCTAAGAAGTAGAGCGAGCAGTATTTCTGATTTTTAAAAACTCAAATACTCATAGTCTCTGAACAAGTGCTCCCTACTGTTCTCTGTATACAAGTGTGAACTCACACATACGAGCACGTGCGCGCACACACGCACGCACACACACACGCACATGTGCTCATACAGGCAACAATCACAAGTCATCTGGGCTGTCCCTACCTCAGCCTTCCGGCCAAGCTAGAACCCTATTCAGGGCATGGTCTGCTATGAACTAGACACCGAATAAATAACTCATCTCTTTGCAGGTAGGACCTCGTAAGACTCATGGCCTTTCTTGACAATATTTCTATTTATTTTTCGATGCCTCCTCACCTTCAGGTTTCCCTTTCCCGCCTTTTATAAAATAACCCACTAAGTCCAGTTAGTGCATCTTGTATGCACATAGGTCCAAGGCACTGGAATATGGGCAGCCTACCAGCACTCACACCCCTGAAAGAGAGAGTCTCCCCTGAGCAACAACCCTGCCACTAGCTCCTCAGGTAGGGTAGGGGTGGGGCCTATGAGTCCCTCCCCCATCCATGCTGGAATGTTGACTGATTTGACCTCAGGCAGGTAAGCACAGCTACTGTGAGCTCAAGAGTGCAATGCCATGCCACATCCAGAAAACACCACTTCACGGCATCCTTCTCTCTGACATTTTTTCTACCCACCTCTGTGATGTCCCTGGACCTTGGGGTGGGGTGCTATAGATGTACCATTAGGGCTGAACATTCAACATCACTTAGTCACAGCACTCTGACCACACAGGAGTCCCCACATTAACCACTGCCCACCATGGAAAAAAGACACGATGTGCCAGCTGCCTGCTGCTCCCACCTCCACACCTTCCCTCCCACCACAGCCCCTAACCTTCCGGAAGCCAAAGCCAGCACTTCTCTTAAGTTGCTTCCTGCCAGGTATTTGGTGACAAGCAACCAGAAAAGCAACGAATGCAACAGCTAAGGAATGGCGCATCTGAGCTTCTCATTCTCACGGGGTAAAGTGAGAGTGGTAGAACTCATCCACGGAGCAGAGAGGTGATGCCCCAGCTGGTCAGATTCAATGCTGCATGCCCTGTGTGTCCAATCGAGCAGCATCCTGATGGGTTCCTCTTGCCTATCCAGAGCATGGCGCAAGCACTTATGGAAAGAAAGCCTTATGAACGAGTAAATGTCAGGGACTGGAAGCACTCGAAGTGCCCCACAAAGAAGCCTCCAGCACACGCCAAACTCAGCTAAGTGCCTCGGGCAGCTGACATCGTTTGGGTGGTGGGGCCGAGGACCTGAGTGCACGCCACAGGACACACTTGGCAATTTGTAATTTCTTCAGAGTGTTTGATGCTGGTGTCATAAGACCAGTTTTACCTTTTCTGGAACTGTGGTCAACATCAAGACATACAAACAAGAGGCAGGATGGAGAGCACACGGCTTCTCACATGATTAAAGAGGACTGAATTGGACTTATCAGTGCATTTGTTCACGTGGCCTCTGCCACACACATGCAGAAAATCCAGGGCCCGAGCATGTACACACTCCAAGATGCAAGTCCTGAGGACAAAATATTCCTGGTAGTGATTATAAAACAAAAGCCCACACATGCCATGCCACAGACAAGGGATGATGGGCTAATGCTTGAAGAGAGGAAAAAGCGATGTCTGGGGGCCATGTGTTTTTAGTCTTTGGGCTTGTGGGTGGGGTGAAAGGCAGAGGAGAGTGAGCTATCAGCCCCTGTTGCAGCTTGTGGCCATGAGGCATGTGACTAAGGATCATGTAAATGTGGGATATGCAGATGCTGGATGGCTATTAGTGGGGACAGTGACCAGCAAGCAGAACTTCTGCTCTAGCTATGGAGGCTGGAGGAAAGTATTTTCTGGCTCCTCTCCTGGGAAGGTCATAAATGCCCTAATCCTGGGTCTGCAACTTCCATCCAAACTGCCCAAACTGAGATGGCCATCCAAACTGAGGGCTTTAGGCCTCGTCTGTGAGCTTGCATCCCTCATTAACAGCGTAGTAAATATGAATGGCATGGATGCCACCTTGAAGTAAGGGCATTAGCACAGAAATGAAGAAAGTGGCATGTTTGCCCAATGAAATATTAACAGTGGTCAAAATGAAAGCATCAGATTCTCATCTAGCTCTGAAGTGCAATGTTTATTTGTTTCCAAAGGACAGATGATGGGAAAATACGCCATTTAAAAAACAAATTCTCAAAATGACATTTGGTTGAGGCTTTACATATACAATGCAACTTAGTGAAGCCTGAATGTGAGCGGCAGGTCACTTCCAGAACAAGAGTCACCCTGAGGAGGAAGAGAAGGAAAATGGCACAGGAGAGAAAGTGCTAGGCTAGACTTGCTTTGCCTTATTTTTCCCCAACACTTTCTTATGACACAAAGTTGAAAGAGTGTGACTAGGAGTGGCAGTGAAGGCACTTCTGGAATGTTCTGCCATGCTTGCTGCCTCGCTGTCTGCCCCTCAGCTGTCTTTGCATTTCAGAGGATGTCAACACTGTTCCAAAGGTCACACCAACCCCATCTTGCTGCTCACAGCTCAAGGCCTGATTCACAGCTTGCTTTGCTACACACTGATGTACAGGGACATCTGCAGATCCTAGGTGACCCTAAAATGGTCTTAATGGATGGATACATGTGTGACCCCAAACCCCTGGGACATCCTACCTGCCACCATCTAGAAAATAACCTTCTTCCCTTCCTGAGTCAAGCCCATCCTGATCTCTTCAAAGGAACCTGACGCTCTTTTGCTAGTTCTAAAGTTAGGAACTCAGCTAGACCCCACCTCCCATTTCCATGGCAACCCTGGAATCTCAGTGCCCACCCTTAAATTGATTATCTGGTAGGCTAGAGTTCCAACACCTCCCCTCCCCCAAATTTGATATAATAGGAGGTGTGCCTACCAGAGGGAGGAGTCTTTTCAACACTCCCACCCACAAATTTGGTCCACTGGGAGGTTGCCTAAGAGAAGGGAAGAATCTTCCTTTCCTTCCCAATCCATCTCTCCATCCCTCCGCCCTTCTTCCTCCCTCAGCAAGACATAAACAGAAGCAGAATCAGCCAAGACATGATGTCATAAGGCATTCTCTCTTAAGCTTCAGCTCACGGAGCAACCCTTCCAAGGAGCGACCTTCCACTTCTCTCAAGTATGTGTCTCCCAATATTCAGGACTTTTGCTGGTTTTCTAAAAATTAACTTCTAACTTTCCTTGTGCTGGTTGGGTTCCCACAGTCTCCAGCCCTATAGCTTTCCATTTTAAATAAATGTAAGTGTTTTAAACTCTTTTACCACTTAATAATTCATTATTTCGTGGCGAAAATGAACCTCTACCCTAGACCGTCATGAAGTTTCAGGTACATGGAACCAGGGGCACATTCCAAGGGAAGGCTCTTCATGTCTTCGGAGTTCCTGGGCACTTACGGAGTTCGCTGCAGAACAGCTGCGGACCAGGAACAGGACTTCCTGCTTTGCTCTCCACTTGGTGTGGGCAGGGGCGGGTGCTTGGGAACATTCCTGCATAGCTCTTTTTGTGACCATGATTTAAGTTCTTCATTTTTATTTATTTTTGAGTGTGAGTGTGTGTAAGTGCAGAAGAAGGCACTGTATATGCCTGGAGAGGCCCAAGGGTGACTCTGAAAATTGTCCTGGATCGCTTTACCTCATTGTTGCGTTGTTCTGGAGTTTCCCAGGGCTCTGCTTCTGGGGACAGAAGTACAGGACTTCACTGTTTCTGTCTGGTGTTTTTACATGGGATCTAGGATCTGAACTCAGGTCCTTCTGTTTGTGAGGCAAAGGCTTTAATCCCTGAGGCATCTCTCCAGCCCTTCAGTTCTTTAATAGCTCAGGTTGGAGAGGCTGGGCGAAGAGTGAAAGTATGTCCCGTGTACAAGGAAATGTGGTCAGTGGGTGCTCTATTTTACATTCCTGCAGCTGTGACTGCTGCAGCTGTTCATATCCTCGCCAATGCTCAGTTTGTCTTTCTGTTCTCCCCTCTCTGACAGATGGACAGGGGGCGCCTGTTGTAATCCTGCGTTTGCAGTTACATATTAATTAGGTTAATGTTGGCTATTAAGAAAAACATTTTACTTCTTTGAAATAAGAGAGAGAAAGAGAACTATCTGAAGCTTAAACCTAAGAGATAAGACATAGGTATACTAACTAATTAGCTGTTATTGAACCAGGGCCCCATGCTAGGCAAGAGCTCACTGGTCGGCAGTCTCTTATTTTTGTATGCTTGCCATATTTTTTATTAAAAATATCATTCCATCTATAATTCACCTACAAGTTTTGGATTTGGAGCCTCTTGGTGAATGGAGGCCCAAGAGAACAAGGAGGGCACTCTGTCCACCTTAGGCTGAGCCCAACTCTGTCCTTGTTCTGCCTTTGCAGGACACTTACCGCTGGCACTCGCCCGCGTGCAGGACGAGCTCCGCATTGTTCCTGGCGCTGACTGTCAACTCATGCTCTGTGGAGTTGAAGACATCCAGAAGCAGGTGGCACTGCCGGGTACTGTGTGGGAGACAGACAGGAGTTTAGAATCCTCCAACGGCAAGCAGAGAGGACTGACTTTGCCTTCCTTCCTCCCCCAGGAAATCCCCATTAACTGAGGATGTACACAACAGTGCCTTGTCAAAATGCTGAGGCCTCTGGACATGGGCCTGATACTCAGCCATACACTATGCAAACCAAGTGACCTTGGAAAGTAGCTTAATTCTCTAGCCTCTCTGCAAGTGACTAGAACAGCTGGCTCTTAAGACCATTCAAACTCTTGGTATGCAGTGTCACTCGATCAGGCTGTCTAAATGAGGAAGTTTCAGCTGTCAAGCACTGAGCCGGGGGCTCAACACTACTTGCACAGTTGTCTGTAGGATTCTTACCCAGATGCCACCTCATTTCATTTCAGAGCTGGGCAGATAGTGTAGGTTACCTCAGGGGCCACCTGAACTCGATCCTCACCACTACCTTTGTTTCCTGAAAAGTCAGAGAGTCCAGTTCTCAACTTCCCAGTGCTCTTTGCAGCTGAGGGTGCTCCAAGCCTCAGAGTTCAGCCAACGAGCCGCAGAGACTTTGTACCCCAGATGCCAGGGCCCTGGTGGGGACCATCCTCAATCTTCTTCCTTCCTAGGAAAGGGCTGGAGCCCCAATGCTTAGCAACTATCCAGAGACAAGAACAAAAACCTTGACTGTAGATGGCAGAGCCGGGCCAGAAGGGGCTGGAGAACCACACACCTGCCAGAGCAGGGCCCCTCCCTCTTAGGCTCACTAGCTACACAGCTGAAATATATTTTAAAAGCCAGCACCCTATGCTTCATCTCTACTTGTTCCTACTTATGAGGTTTCCATTACAGTTGCGTGCTAGCACAGAGGCGTCCAAATACCAAGGGTCACAGCGCACCTGTGACAGAATCGATCGGTGCTGGCTGATGCAGGCAAGGCAGCCGTGGCGGGGCAGGAGCAGACGGGAGAACAGCAAGGGGGCAGCAGTGCTGTCCCATAGAAGTGGGGCAAGAGAAAGACACAAACAGCTGCACTCCAGGTCAGCTCTGGCTCGGTGTGGCATCGAAACATGACCTTGGGGAGGGCCTCTGACTTTTCTAATGTGTCCCTGAGAGGGGGGCTGTACTTTACTGGCCATTTGCAGAGACAAGCTGAGGGACGGGTAGAAGGACCCACTGCACTTCTGGGAGGGGGCCACAGTCCCAGCACAGGGCTGTGGAGAAGGAGGAGTCAGGAAGAGTCCATCTTTGGGGGATAGTGGCCAGACTCTAGGCTTAAAGCTCAAGTTGCTTTGTTCTCACAGTAGGTAGAGACCCAGACGCCAAGGTCACACTGTCTTCTGTCCCTTGGGAGAAAGGAACCAAGGCACTAGCAAATGTGAAGGCTGGTATGAGCACTGTGCATGCATGTGCACATACACACGTACACACGCACGCACACATGCATGCACACAGACAGGTATACTAGCGATGCCCAAAGGTCAGGAGGCACTTGAAACAGCAGAATGTGCCTATGTGTTCCGTCACTGAAAATGTAGTGTTAGACATAGATCAGGGTGCAGGGCTCATGCAATGTCTCAGATGACGTCACACCAACTGGCACTGGGCTCGGGTGGGGCATCCTCCTCAGAGGCACTCAGTACCCTCAGCTGCCCTCCTTCCTTTAGCTCTCAGGTGAAGGAAGGTCCCAGAACCAAGCTGTTGTCTGCCCTCAGCCTCAGTTGCCTTTGTGAGCTCTGGATGCACAGCGTGCTCTCATCAAGACCCTGAACTCACGAGACATTCATGGGGGGATCTGAGGCGGGATATTTAAACTTGGAATAGAATACACAAAATATACGTTGTTTGTGCCCACAGACCACAGTGCCCGGGAAGCTGTGCAGGAACGCGCAGCACCCACACACCGTTCCTTCCGTTCTGTGGGTCATCCTCACTCAAGTCTGTATGGGCGTCTGAGCTGGTATTTCTATTGCTCCTAACTGTCGACACAATGATATATTGGCGAATCCTTGTTTTCTATCTCTTACTCATAAACTAATTCCCTTCCCAGACAGCTGTAGCATTTTGTGCCCACTGTAATTTCATTTACCCCATGTGTCTGTCCACATCACCCTGGATGGCTCTGTCGGAACACGGAGTTTGCGCTTAAGGCTTGTTTGCAGCTTGTGCTTGGTTTTTCTAGATCCACCTTTCTAGAGCATGGAAGAGTCCAAGAAAGCTTTTGGGAAGAACTGGATCACAATTAGTCTTTGAGGGCAGACCAACTTGGCTGGCTTATGGGGAGAGATGGGAACAAAGCCCAGTGCATGGAGGGACACAGTTAAATTGGTCCAGAGGGGTTGAGGTCTGGCTGCCAGGAAGCACACACTCCTTCTGACGTGTGTGTGAGAATCGACCTCCACACACTGTCCTTTACAACTTTCTCTGATCAGAACTGGGTGGGAGATTACTAATATGTGTAACATGTATGAGCCCATGGGGTGTGTCAGGTAATGTTCAACATAAGCACTTGGCGCACATGACCCACAAAGACATGAGCATCTGCTTCCATGCAATTAACGCGGAGAGGGGGTACAGGGGGAGGGAGACTTTTGTCTTTTATGCAAATTTTTTAAAAATAGGTTCAAAAACTTGTTGAGTATAGGGTTAAGCCACACATAATTAATGACATTTCTATCAACCAACTAAAAACAATTACAAGCTAAAATTCTGAACAACACAAATTTTTAACAGCAATGTAGCCTAGAACATATTTAGGAATAACTATAGCAGAATATATGTAAGACATCTGTGGAGAACAGTACCAAGTTCTACTGAGCAGAGCCAAGTAAGTGCAGAGATGTGCTGTGCTCAACAATAGGAAGACAGTATTTTGTGAAGAAGTCACCTGTCCAGATTTACATAAACAGAGACCAATATATTACACAAAGTACCCATGAGCTTTGTTTTTGGTGAAATGTAAACAGCTGTTCCATATTTTATATATGAAAGTGCCAAAAACATGGTAAATGATAATGAGGAAGGCTTTGGGGAAGGATTTGCTTCATGAGATACCAGTACCACAAGGCTATGAAGGACAATGGAGACTGTGGCCACTAGGTTAGAAAAAGCTCAACAGCACAGTCAGGGCCCAAGAGTGCCCAGGGAGGGCCAAGGTGGTGACATGGATCACAAAGAAGAGATTCAGTAAGGAGCACAAGGCCATGGGGTCTCACGACAGACAGGACACTGGGCCTCACCTACCGCACGAGGTAAACCAAGTGCACTGAACAGCCTGTTGTGCTGCTGTTAGAGGGAGAAGCTCGTGAGATGCTCCAAGCTCTGAAAATGACAAGACTTCCAAGGCCAAAGGCACTGGGGAACAGAGATCCTCCCGCTGGCAAGTTGTGAAGCTACTGCAAGGAAGTGAGGTCTCTGTGTCTTAGCCATGCTAGGGTGGGTTTTCCCATGACGCAGCTGCCTTTGAGTTACCCTGCTCCTGGAATTACCCCAACAAATGCAAGCTAGCTTGAGCCAGTGTCTTTGGCCTGCAGTCAGTGAGTAGTACTCTGTCTGATACAAAGATACATTATGTTCTTTCATAGCTTCCCAGGAGAAGTTAACCAATACTATCGAAAGCTTTTCATATGAGCTGAAAAACATACAACACAGAAAGAAAGGAAGACCAAGATGCCTGCATGAGTTAAAGTCAGGAATTTCAGTGTACTGGAGACCAGCATGTGTACCATATGAAGCTGATGAAGACTCTCAATTTATAGGAAATTCCCTCAAATCAATAAAAAATGGCTCAGTAGAGAGTTGAGTAAAGGACAGGAATCGATTCCTGAAACTAGAAATCTACCGGCCAGTACAGGCTCTATTGAACTAGCAGCCACAGCTAGGGAAATCAAACCCGACACTCTTTCCCACTCAGCTTGATACACATGTTTAAAAAGTGTTCTAGAGAGGTGGTGGTAAGATTGTAAGAACCGGGCTGGACTTTGTCTCACAAACAGAAGGTCCTATGTCCCAATCCCAGGTCCCACATAAAAATGCCAGGCAGAACTGGCAACAGCCTGCACTTCTAGCCTTGGTGGGTGGAGCCTGGGAAATCCCAGAGTGAAGCAACTCACTCTTTGTCCCCCACAGGGACACACAGTGCCCTCTGATATACACACACACACAAATTTTTTTTAAAAAATTTAAAAAATAAAAAGATTATAAAGGCCTGAAGATGGGAAAGTCCACTGCTGGACAAGACATTCCACTCAAAGCAGGGCTTCTGCATCCAGGAACTCAATGCAGTGAGACTTGTCCTCACCAGGCCTGCACAATGACTGATATACCAATATGCCCCCATAGACTAGCAAGGCTCTCAGAAGAAACAATTACATGCAGAAGAAACTTTAGGGACTAGGGCTAGACAGGTGAAGGGGAATGCCCCATCAGTGGTCTGCCTAAGGAAGATCACCTAATCTGTCACAGAGGCCTGAGTCTCTACTAGAGCAGATGTACATCCTGGCCAACACTTGGACCTGTAACACCATTTTTTTATTTTTTAAATATTTTTAGATTTATTTTTTCTAGTTTTACAAGCATAGTAAGTGATTGTCCCTGCCCCTTCCTCCCGCCCCTCCTTTCCTCTCACCCTCTCATCAATCCATCCCACCCTTCTCTCTGTCTGCTTCTGTGGGCCCGAGGATTCCCTTTGGATTGTCTGCTCTAGTGGCGGATGAGCAGAGCAAGGAGCAGGGGAAAGGGGGGAATGTGTGCAGAACGATGCCACGTTCTCGGTTGGGCAAGTTACCAGACCGACCACACCAGGGCAGCAGGGACTCCATCTCCTTCAGAACCGAGCAGATGATCACAGTCGGGGGGGGGGGTTCCCCACTGACCCTTGTGCTCACTGGGCAAATGTCTCCCACAGTGAGTGCCCACTGTCTTATGACACAAAAGCCTTGATGAGGCATTTAGAATTTTCCAGAAAGCAAAATATGCTGAGCACTGCGGAGACAAGGTACTCTGCAGTTACACCTGCATAAGTCCAGTTGCTATAGCAACAGCTTGTACGAAAAGTAGGTTATGATATTCAGTGGGCATGAGATTCTTATGATACAAATTGCTTTCAAAAATTAAGTGCATCTCTTATAAACATCAACAGGGATTTAAAAATCACCTTCAGGTTTGATGATGGAGGAGGGCCTCCCCGAAGAAACGCTGTTTGTTTGAGACCCAACGACAGGAACAATCCTGCAAAGGTCTTGGAGGACAGCTTTCCAGAGAGCATGGGCCACTAATGCAAGAAGCTTAAGGCACAGTACTATCACAGAACAGAGCCAGTGAAGGAGAGTGGCAGAGATTAATGGCAGAGGGAAGGTCGTGAGGGAATATTGATTTTTTTTCTAAGCATGATAGGAAGCTATTTTGAGAGTTGTAAGCAGATGAGTGACATGAACTAGTTGTGTGGGGAAAATGATGGGTTCCAATTCTGGAAAGGAAGGAGTAAGCACAACCCACCCTGTCTCTCCTCCCAACTGTAACCAAAACCTATCTGTGTGTCACAGCCAGGAGGAATGGAGTCTTTAAACCCTGGAGATAAATCAGAAAAGGACACTAGAATCCAGAGTTCAGAACTGGGAACTGACTTCTGTTTCCCTCTGCTGCGGCACATCTGACCCAGAAAAGCAACAAGGAGCCCAAAGGTACTCAGTGAGGGCTCCCAGCATGCCTGGGATCTCAAAGACATGCTCCAGGGACAACAGAAAGAGGCGATGAGCATCCCTTCCTGATCCTACTAGTGCAGGCATGGCTTGCTAGAAGGAGGAAGAGAACCACGTTTGTCCCTTTACCTGCCCAGACTCTGGGCAGCACACAAGCAGACCGTCTGTCACTGCACAAGCTGCACAGGAACATGCTACCCTTGACCCAGGAAGCAACATCTCCCAGGATGCAACTTCTACCATTTCATCCTGGTAGCCTCTGACCAACCAGCCACTCAGAAAAAGGGAGGCTTGGGATAGGAAAGAGATTGATACCATCATCTGACAATTACATGCGAGCTTCTGGCCTCACCAGGATGCAGAGCAGGGAGCTGGGCACCTCGGTCATGGAATGGCAGAGCAGGAGTGGTGCCAGAGATGCTTTACAAATGGGCAGCAGCACAGTCCACAGAAGGTACTCAGGGCAACGTTGGAAACATCAACCACAAAACCCGCAGACCACCCACTCAACCGAGAGACCCTATAGGGACTGGAGCAATGGTTCAGGGGTTAACACATTTGCCTTGTAAGCAAAAGAACCCGAATACAGATCCCTAGATCTAATGCAAAAATGCTAAGCAGATGTGGTGGGTACATGTAATTCTAGCTCTGAAAGGCAGAGCCTGGGAAACCCCAGAGCAATAAGAAGGTAACAGAGCAATGCAGGATAGTTCTTAATGTCGCCCTCAGGCCTCCACAGGCACATACACTCAAGTATACTCTTGTACACACACACACACACACACACATCCTGCGAACCACCTGCTCAAACAAAAGACCTATGGATTTTCACTTAAACACAAAAGCATCTACATTCCCCCCCAGAACCCAAACAAGACACCCAGTATATCACAGCACTGAAAGCAAACAGGAGGAATATTCCTAGGAATTCCCATGGGAAAAGCATATCAGTAGAGGATCTGAGATGACCAGTTTACAGAAACAGGAGTGGAACAGCCCAAGAGGTGAACACACCTGGAAGAGAAGACCCTCAGCAGAGAGGAGGAATATAGAACGAGGAGCAGGAGAACGAGAAGGAAACAGCTGGAAAACCTCAGCAGGTGGAAAGCTGTCTGAGCCCCTCTGGGAGGACGAGGGGAGACCAAAGATGAGAAAGGATACAAAACAGACCAGGACCACCGGGGTCTCAGTAACTCTCCCCACAAGACACCAGCCATCACAGCAGAGTACCTCTCATATTTATCAATGGTAATGTTCCATGCCATGAAACAAACCAACCAAAAAAACCAAACCCCACCAGCTAAAAGAATAGAAATCAGACAAATCATGATAAGAAGAATAAATGAAATGACATTCATTCATTCATTCATTCATTGTGTGTGTGTGTGTGTGTGTGTGTGTGTGTGTGTGCGCATGTATGTGCATCAGAGGGTACTGTGTGCTCCTATGGAGGACCAAAGGTGACTTCGGGAATCATCCTGGATTGCTTTGCTTCTACCTCCTTTTTGATTTGCTCTGGAATTTTCCAGGCTCTGCTCACCAGGGCTAGAAGTTTGGGCTGCTGCCATTTCTACCTAGTGCTTTTACATGGGACCTGGGATCTGAACTCAGGACTTCCTGCTTGTGAGGCAGAGTCTCAACCCCTGAATCATCTCTCCCATCCCATGACATTTAAAATTAAAGACAAATCACCAGTGAAACAGATGCAAGAAATCTAAAGACTCTTCATCAGAAACGGTGAACTATCAACCTACAATCAGTGAAAATGTACTTCAAGAACAAGGTGCAAAGAGACCTCCAGATGAAAGAATGCTAGGCAGGTTGGGGGGGGGGAGAGAGAACCTTGAGAAGAAAGGTGGTGATCTCACCAGAAGACTTGTGGTTTGAAGAAAGAAAAAAGAATGACAGGAAAATGTTAAGTACCCAACTAAATAGCATGTTCTAAGACCTATAACAGCTCAAAGCAAAAGTGCCAGGGTCTACTTGAGAGCAAGGACAATTACAGTGACAGAGAGGGCGGTACTCATAAAGAAAGCACTGACTAGAGAGCGCACAGTAGGCCTTAGCAGTGTGGCCATTTAGCTGCAGAGCTTCAGACTCATGAAGGAAAACAGAGAACTGACAGGAAAGAGACAAAGCATAATTATAGTTGACACATGGGCATTCTCCCTTGGAAATCGACAGAACAAGCAGACACAAAAAAGCAACAGTCTGTAATTAACAGTGAAAACCACTCCAGGCCTGCAGGGCACATGCACAGTGACACACACTGACACACGGCACAGGCCTGCAGGGCACGCGCACAGTGACACACAGTGACACACGGCACAGGCCTGCAGGGCACACGCACAGTGACACACGGCACAGGCCTGCAGGGCACGCGCACAGTGACACACAGTGACACACGGCACAGGCCTGCAGGGCACACGCACAGTGACACACGGCACAGGCCTGCAGGGCACGCGCACAGTGACACACAGTGATACAGGGCACAGGCCTGCAGGGCACACACACACACACAGTGACACACGGCACAGGCCTACAGGGCACACGCACACACAGTGACACACAGTGACACACGGCACAGGCCTGCAGGGCACACGCACACACAGTGACACACAGTGACACACGGCACAGGCCTGCAGGACACACGCACACACAGTGACACATGGCACAGGCCTGCAGGGCACATGCACACGCGCACAGTGACACATGGCACAGGCCTGCAGGGCACATGGCACACAGTGACACAGCACAGGCCTGCAGGGCGCACATACAGTGACACACGGCACAGGCCTGCAGGGCACACCACACACAGTGACACACAGTGACACACGGCACAGGCCTGCAGGACACGCACACACAGTGACACATGGCACAGGCCTGCAGGCACATGCACACCGCACACAGTGACACATGGCACAGGCCTGCAGGGCACATGTGCACACAGTGACACACAGCACAGGCCTGCAGGGCGCACATACAGTGACACACGGCACAGGCCTGCAGGGCACACGCACACACAGTGACACACGGCACAGGCCTGCAGGGCACACACACACGCGCACAGTGACACACAGCACAGGCCTTCAGGGCACACGCACACACAGTGACACACGGCACAGGCCTGCAGGGCACACGCACACACAGTGACACACGGCACAGGCCTGCAGGGCACACGCACACACAGTGACACACGGCACAGGCCTGCAGGGCACACGCACACACAGTGACACACGGCACAGGCCTGCAGGGCACATGCACACAGTGACACACGGCACAGGCCTGCAGGACACACGCACACACAGTGACACACGGCACAGGCCTGCAGGGCACATGCACACGCGCACAGTGACACATGGCACAGGCCTGCAGGGCACATGTGCACACAGTGACACACAGCACAGGCCTGCAGGGCACACACACACGCGCACAGTGACACATGGCACAGGCCTGCAGGGCACATGTGCACACAGTGACACACAGCACAGGCCTGCAGGGCGCACATACAGTGACACACGGCACAGGCCTGCAGGGCACACACACACGCGCACAGTGACACACAGTACAGGCCTTCAGGGCACACGCGCAGTGATACAGGGCACAGGCCTGCAGGGCACACACACACACAGAGACACACATTACAATGATCCCTGATGGATCCAGAGCAGAGGCTACATGTTCCTAAGGCTTGGTGAGCTGGCTCAGTGGTTTAAGTTCTTGCTGAAAGAAGAGGAAGAGAATCAGATCCCAGAACCCAAACATATGCCAGTTGGGCATGGTAGCTGCCATCAACACCTTGGAAGGTAGAGTCTGGGGATCCCCAGATCAAGCTGGGGAGAGAACCTAGCCCTACTGGTGAGCTCTAGGCTTGTGTGATTGAGAGACCCAGCCTCAAGGAAGAAGACAGACAATTAAGAATGATTCCTACATCAGCCTTGAATACACACACACACACACACACACACACACACACACACACACACACACACGTAGAAACGTGAAAAGAAATCAGCGGCAGAAGGACACATGACCTATTACTAACATGCAGAAATAAGCTAATACTTCAAGTAACCCTCTGGTCAATTAGGAATCCCAAATAGAATTTGGCATTTTAAGGTAGTTAATAAAAATGAAGTATAATGTAGCAAAGTCATTGGAATGGAACTAAAGCTGTGCTTGGGGAAAATTCATAGCATCGATGATTGCATTAGGAGAGATGGCAGCTTCAAATCAGTCGGCTGCTTAAGAAAACAAAAACAGAATGAAAACTTGAAGCAAGTATTAGAAGGAAATAAGAGAAATAAATAAAACAAAAGCAGAAAAATAGAGGAAAATCCATCAATAAAAAATTTTTAAAGGTTAATTTTATAGTATGTACTCTGAAAAGGTTAGCTTCACGATGAGTATGCGACTGAGGTGAGAAAGAGAGAAGACGCAGCTGACCAGGGTCACAAGTACAAGCAGCCTCTTGCTACCAGCATCATTAGGAGACGCCAACTCTCCGCAGCCCTAGTTGCCTTGGAGGGACGCCCCAAACACACTGTCCATTTCTCAAAAGGAACAAGCTGCCAAAATCCACCCGAGAAGAGATAAGTAACCCGAAAAGCCCAACATCCATTAAATCTATCCGCATTTTTAAAGCTTCTGAAAAAGAAACTTTCAAGCTTGAACTCTTTCCTGACTAATTCTACCAAATATTTTAAAATAAAGTTACATGCAATTTCTTCTAGAAGCCAGAAATGGAAAGAATGAATCTTGAAACATTTTATGAGACTATTCTCAAAGGTAGATACAAATAATGAGAAAAAAAATGTCCTTCAGGGATGTAGAAACAATACCCCTCAGTAAACAGTTTATACAGAAAAGCATTAACAAATCGAAATCCCATTTGTGATTTTGACCAGCTAGTAATGGAAGAAAACATCATTTCTCCAATTTTTGAAAGTACGTACTGCAAAATATAAAGCTGGTCAGAAAGCACAATGGACTTATCAAGTCTTCCCAACTCTAACCCATGGATTACAAACACTTCCATCAGATTCAACCTTGATCAGTCTTTTAGGGTGGTATGAAGTCTCTTAAGTACTTTCTCTTTCCATGACGAAACATTGCCAGGTTAATTCCTGCGCAGGTCTTGGGACTGCGGATAATGTGTGAAAATATTTTAAGTTTACTATACTTATATATGATACAGAAAAAGACTTTTTTTTCTTTTTTTATTATTATATATATTCTTTATTATTTCCGCTCATACAAACTTAATAGGTACACCAGTTCCCTCCCTCCCTCCTTCTCCCCCGGAACTCCCTGGTTCCCCTCCCCCCACCCCTCTCCCCATCCTCCAGTGCCTCCCCCCAATTCCCAGAGAGTCCTTTATTGTGCATGCCTGACACAAAAAGACTTTTAAAAAGGGGGAAATTTAAAAAAAAAAAAAAAAAAAGCTTTCAGTCCCATCCTCGAACAGTTACAGACATAGAAGACCTAGTGTGAAGATTTATATGAAAAAAAATATATATAGGGCTGGAGAGGTGGCTCAGGGGTTAAGCCTCTGCCTTGCAGGCGGAAGGTCCTGAGTTCGGATCCCAGATCCCACGTATAGATGCCAGGCGGAAGCAGGGGCGGCCTGCGCTTCTGGTCCTGGTAGGGCGGAGCCTGTGAATCCCGGGGCAGAAGGAGGTGGAGGCGTCCATGGTGGTTCGCGAATTCGTCCGTGGTTCTACACACACACATACACACATGCGTGCACACATACATACACAATTGAATAAATAATAATAATAATAATAAAATAAATTAAAAAATATATATATAAAACTAGACTAAATCAAACAGGTCGATGGTATAAGAAAAAAGTGAGTCAGGCATGGTGATGCGCGGCTGAAATTCCAGCACTTAGGAGGCTGAGCTGGGAGGATCACCAATTTGAAACCAGCCTGAACTTCACTATTTCCAACCAATAGACAAAACATTAGAGGACTTTTCCCAGTTTCAAGACAGAACTCAGTCTCTAGCATACACTCTGGACCACAGTACTCAGAAAGAACTTGGCATTCAACAGTGGAGAAGACCCAGAGGCAGCGGCATGCAGCCAGCAAGGCGGCACGGGCCGGAGAGCAGGAGGGCAGAGGAAGGCCAGCCACATGGCCGGTGTGAAGAGGTGTGTGCTGGCTTAAGGTTTGTGACCTCCTCGTAAGAGTGAAGCCAGTGGGCATGCACTGAAGGACTACAAGCACAACGAGAACATTCTAGCGTGTGCTTGAGAATGAGTTAGCTTCTACTGGGAAGGAAGAATCAGAACCAGCAGACGCTGAAGGGTTGTCACCAACTGTCCAAGAGAGAACTGTCCTGGGGTGGAAGGGGCTGACAAAGGGCTAAAATAGACAGACAGCTGTACTGGCAGCCGAGGCATGGGGTGCTCTAGGATGGCGGTGACCAGTCCCCTAGTCTCATGAAGGCTCATCAGGGGAAGCTTACTTCTTATTTTTTAACCAATAAATTTTAAATATTATTTTAAAATTTTTCCCATGACACAAATATTTGGAATGGCTATCATCCAAAATTAATGCATCACAATATGTTAATAACTCATAATAACCAACACTGGCAAGAATGAGCAGCAGCTGGGACGCTCAGCTAAGCGTGGTGGAAAACACCAGAAATTCCAGCACTCTGAAGGCTGAGGCAGGGGAATTGCCATGAGGTGAGGCCAGCATGGGCTTCAACAATGAGTTTGAAGCCATCCTGAGTTACAGTATGAGACTCTCTCAGAACAAGGAAGGGTAGGGGGGAGGGGGAAGCATGGGGGGGAGTGACAGGGAAGGATAAGACTGTGAACTGGAGCTGCCAGATTGGGGAAATATCCCAGCGGCTCCTCACGAGTCGCCACATCACTTACCAAGTCCCTTCCTGGGTACACACTGGTAAATGTGAAGCATGTACCGACATGAAAAACGTGCTTGAGCATTCAGTCTAGAATTGCTCACTGTAACCACAAAACAGAGCCTAAAGGCCCACAGCTAATGAACAGACACTGTGTGCTATCTCCATGCAGTGGACTATGACCCAGCAGCTGAACACGACATTCTGTGCTTCACTGTGGGCGGACGCTGACAAGATTACACCCGTGGAAGAAGTCATGTATGAGAAATTCCTAGAATAAGCAGATGTCTATAACACAGGCAGCAGGCAAGTGGTTGTGCAGGGTAGGGAGGAAGAAGGAATGCAGGGTTAGGATTTAAATATGAATAAAAACTCTAAAATTAGATTGCATGATTAAACCACTTGGGGACTAGACTAGAATATTGACATTTATAATTTTACATGGTTGAACTGCATAATCATATTTTTAATCTTTTTTTTAAGGTAAGTTCTCACTATATCACCAAAGTTGGTCTATAATCCTGTACCCACCTACTGAAGACTGGCTCACAACAGTGCCTACATGTTTGCCTTAATACAGCTATTTGAAAAGAAAGGAACATTCCAGATCCTGAGTGCCAAACGAGCAGGTGCTGGGCGCTGCTAGAGACCTGGCAGACGCTTGACGCTCATGCGTCAGCTTCTTTCGCTGACCAGCACTTGGCCCACGGTGGTATTTCTGAACATGCTGGGGTAGCTCTGTTAAGTCGCTGAACTTGGACTTTAAAAATAGGTCAGTGGTCAGAGAAAAGAGCCATCAAGAACACACACTAGCAAAAGGTTTTACAGTTGTGCCTCCGGGCAAAAGCCGCCAGTCTGTGAGTCTTACATGTGTAAAACATCCAAGCACTCACAATGTGTGTCAACAACACAGGATGCTAAGAACAGAAGATATAAGGGTTGCTGGAAGGAGCCTGGGTCCCCCTGTCTGGGGACAAAAATTCCAATTCACACACCGTTTGGAGGTAAAGATTAACCACCTGAACCAAGTGTGGTTTGTCATTTGGAAATGAAGTTCCTTGGACTTTAGACTGTATAAACAAGCCAACACAACTTTGAAATGTAAGCATTCCAAATGGGGCATGCAAAGAAACTACTCGACTATGCTGGATGCTGCCAGACACCACTGAGGCGGGGGCATGGCTCCACAGACCTGCTCTGCTGCAAGAAGGCAGGACAGGGGTGGCTCGGGCATGCTGAAACAGGTGCCTCACTGAAGCCCCCAGGGCCACTAGAGTTCATGTGTCTCCTTTGCATCAGGAAGATACTGGAGCCTTCCAGGGTACTTGCTAAGCCTGGGATCCAACAAGGTCAGTGCTATCTTCCTTCATAAATGATGCCTAATACAACAACCTTGCTTAAGACCTTGGAGGGAAAAAACTGCAGATTCAAACTCAGACCAGATGCAGACTGACTCTAAAATCTTATAGTGAAATTCAGAAATTCTTACAAAATTAAAAAATGGGAGAGATGAAGGGGAAATGAAGGGAAAAGGAGGGGAGATGTGATTGGGGATGTAGGGGTAAAAATATCATAAGTTCACTATTTTCAATGTATGCAGCATTTAGAATATATATATATTCTATTTTATTTTATTTAAAAACTAATATAGCAACTTGAAAAAGATCTGTCATGACAAGAGTCTCCCTTAAAGTGGCCTTTCTGGTGTCTCTGGGAGCAAGTAGCCCTGCAAAGCTGAGCTGTCCCTCCCCACAGTGGTGAGTGGAATCTTTTCAAATGGCAGAGGGCAAGTGTGGTGCTATCTCAAGAGCTTTGGCTTCTATTAATAATGCAACACCTGTTACACTCCACACCCTTCTCTGAGCAGTACATTTTTCCACAGAGCTCAGAGTAGAAGTCTAAGATTGGATCATTTATTGAAACAGGCTGGAAAGAAATTGCTCCTCTGGAGACAGGGAAGCGCGGCCTTGAGACAGGGACAGTGTGGCTTAATCTGTTTCCATCTAGTCCCCAAGAACATTACCAGGACACTCAGTGTAAAATGTGAATCTCAGAGGTAATTGATCTTCCAAATGAAAATCATCTGAGACCTATGCACATCCCAGGAGGAGGACGGGCAAAAAGAAAATGAGAATTCTATCTCCTATCTCTACTGTTCTGTGGCATCCAGAAAAGTGGCCTCCACTCCTATTTCATTGGATCCTTTTCTCACCTTGATGGGAGGACAGAGCAAGATGACTGCTGAGTGAGGCGCTGGGCAGAAGAGGCCGGGCAGACAGACTCATTTGACGCTACAGCCTCCCACGAGGCTGTATGCATAGCAAAAGCAGTCTGAGACTCTGATCGCCACCTTAAGCAGTGTGGTCCAGAGCCTCGCCTAGTGCCCAGAAGGCCAGTGTAGGCCGGAGCCCCTAACATGGAACACAGAAGGGAAGGTGCAGTATACCGTCATGGGGTGATGCCCGATACACAGTGGAGTATTACTCAGCCACCAGAAAGGATGGGATTATGGAATTTGCTGGTAAATGGATGGAAATGGAAAATTTAATATTGAGCAAGAAATTAAAATTTAATATTGACACAGAAAGTTAAGCACTTCGTGTTCTCTCTTATATTCAGATGCTAGCACTGACATCCTTGTCAATGTATTTGGATTGGAATCACTGTAAGAGTCAAATTCAAAAGGGACCAATGAATGGGAAGGTGGAAAGGGGTGGTTATGGTGAAATCTATCAAAGAGGAGATTTAGGATATCATGACAAGTAGGGCAAGAGAGGGAGTAATTGGAAAAAATACATATCAGGGAATAAGAGGATGGGAAATAGCAGGGACAAAGGGACTTATAAAAAGAAAACCCAAAGACTGTGGGAAGTAACCCCAAAGGAAACGCCTATGCTAATAATATGGAAAAAAAAAAAAAACATGTCTTTTAAAGAAAGGAAAAAGAATTGGCAATTCGGAGGAGCACAGAGTGAGGAAAACAGGGGGAGAGGGGTCTGAGCTGATCCACTTAGAACCCAGTAACAAAAATATACTAGAAGTAACAGGAATGTGACACTTGCTGATAAAATGTTGGTCAGAGAGGTCTCAAAGACTCCCAAACATTATAGGCTTTTGCCATTGCTCTTGTTTGTTTGCTAAAAAAAACTGTCAGTAAGATCCTATTACTGAAGACACAACCAACACATATGGATCACAGGACATGAACAAAATGCATCAACTAGAACTGGTCTAAGAACTTCCTCCTTGCCGGATAACTTACACAGTACCAAGGAGTACTGTAGAAGCTACTGTAGAAGCTACTGGGGGAGAGAAATAATCACAGGCCTCTTCAATTCACGAAATCTACAAGTTGCAATAAAAATCACTATGGCAACAGATGACCACCAGTGTAATAGTGGCATGAGTATCAAGGAGACAACCATTAGTTTTCTGACCTACTTGTCAGAATGGAACACATTCCTGTAACTGTAAACTAGATCAAGAACCTAAAAAGGGAAAAACAGCCAATGAACTATAGGAAGACAATACAGCAAAATGCTTTGTAAATAGCTGCTATTATACCCATAGATTTGAAGAACACTTAACATTCAGCCTAGAAATCTTCTACAACAAAGGTAGAGGATTTCAACATCTTGACAGGACATAGCCTAATGCAGTAGAAGAGCAGTAAAGTACACAGCAATGGCCAGCCATAGTGGAGTGTATCAGTGACCTAGCAAGGTTTATCCAGAATCAGGTCAATCTCATCTCTCTCTATCCTAAGGCTTTGGGAACCTCAGAGAAGAGGGAGTGTTGAGATTGTAAGAACCTAAAGATGGGAAGGTCCACCATTGTACAAGACGTTCCATTCAAGGAAGGACTGCTGTATCCAGGAACTCACTACAGTGAGACTTGTCCTTACTATACCTGCATAATAACTGACATACCAACATGCCCCTACAGACTATCAAGGATCTCAAGAGAGATAGGAACATACAGTGGAAATCTTGGGGACTAAAGCTGGATGAGTGAAGGGAAATGCCCGTCAGTGGGATGACCTGAAGAGAGGCAACTTCATATGTCACAGAGGCCTGAACCCCCATTAGGATAGACAAGCCATGAGGAACCCTGGGGTCCAAAGAAGGAGACAGGCAGGAAGGTGGGAAGAAGTGGGATGGATTTATAAAGGGAAAGGAGGGGAATGGGAAGGAGAGGGTATGGAGGGAAGCAGGATGAATACAATATACTTGTAAAACTAGAAAAATAATAATTAAAAAAATTGGGGCCAGTGGAATGGCTTAGTGGGTAAAGGAGGCTGTTCACAAACCTGGTGACCTGAGTTTCTCCCACAGCCTACACAGGGGAAGGAGACAGCCTCTTCTGAAAGGTGTCCACTGTCCTCCACACATGTACAAACCTGCACCTGCCACCTCTCCATCTCTTGCTCTCAGATAAGTAAAACATTAAAAAAAGGGGGGGGGATAATCTGCAAAAACGTCATTATTAGTGAGAGGGGAAAACATGCAGGCCATCCCAGGATTAGAGGATTCACAAGCATGTGCACTTTTCACAACCAACCCCTACTTTTGCTTGCACAAACGCCAATCTGAATCTCCATGGAGCTTTGACAGGCAGGTGGTCATCTAGCTGTCCACACCACAGTGGCTTTGAAGCCAGGACATCTAGTCACCAGTCAGCTACGCAAGCCTGGGGAAAAAAAAAATCACACAACCTCCCAGACCTCATCTGTCTGCAAATGAGCTGAGAAGGCCTGAGCTGAAGCTGGGCAGAGTGGAACTTTAACACAGCTTGATTTCAGCACAGCAATCTTCACTCTTGAAGAAGAAGAAAGCAGTAGATTCATACTGCACCACAGAATACCACCACAACAAACTATGCACGCTGAGGGCCCAAATGCATGTTAATTTTGCTGTGGTCACTGAACTTCAGCCTGGCTATAGATAACACACAGCTCAAAATCCAGAGGGAATCAAGAAGGGCATGTCCCCAGTTCCACCCAGGGGACAGCGAAAGCTACTCATTCTGGGTGAAACAATGCATTTCCTTTCCTGTTATGTCTTTCCAGATCTCTCTCATAAAAACTAAGTGCTCTCTTCCATTGCATGTACTGTTTTTCATATATGCATTAGAAACAATGAAATCAAGGTATAACTTTAGAGCATATATTTATATGCAATAAAAGGCACAGATGCACAATAAAGACATGAGTCTTATAGCATGCAAATTGTACACACACTTCATGGAGGCAGAGCAATGTTCTTTCTCCAGTGTGACCACCTGACTCGATTTGTCCTGGGAGCAGAAGCATTAGAGCCAATGTGTAGGAAATCCCAGGACAGCCAGGACAGCAGGTGATCCTGATCCCGCCAGTCACTACTGCCCACCCACCATCAGCCACATGCAGTCACTGCTCAGGTCTCGCTGACCACAGAAGGGGCATCACTGTTCTGGAGCTGAACGACAGCATTTGATTTTGCGCTAACTTCACATCGCTGCTTCATCTAGAAGTTCAGTTTATTTCTGAGCAGAATCCCGCAGTAGGATTAGAGCAAAACAATCCACGTGGTGTTGACTGATGGGCACCCAGAGCTATTTCCAAGACAGAGTTATTAAGAATGAAGCTGTTAGGAAAATTCTTGCAGGAGTCTTTCTGTTGATATAGATTTATACTTCTCTAGAGTAAACACCTAGAAATTAAATTGCTGGGTTGCTGGGGAGGTGCACATTTAAAACTTGGAAGAGTTGTGCAGGTGATTCGAATGCCCACAGCACTGAATGGAGTTTCAGTCCTCACCGATAGTCTTGTGGGCGTTTTCTTGGTTTAATTAGTCTGGATCTTCCAGAACGAGTGCCATGGTGGATTTCACGTGCTTCCCTGAGACTACTCCATGGGTTATGTCCCAGGTGGCTATGCCATCTGAGAATTATATGTCCAAACACTGCATTCACTGCACAGTGTAACTTGGCTTTGGATGAGTATGAGTTGTCTTCTCAACCTTTTGTTTTATAGTTACCAATTCCTGAGCCCATCCAAGAAACCTGTGTCCCAAAGGCAAGAACATGCTTGCTATTCTTTCCTTAGGAGAAAGAAAAGACTCTCTACTCCCCACAAACTTGGTTTTGCTTTTTGCCCAAAGTCAGCTAATGACACATGACCAGGTCTACTTCTGGACTGTGGTTCCCTGGGCTCTTCGTCCATCCTTACCCCAAACACATTCTGAACCTTGATGGCTTTATTCCAATTATGAAGTTTTACTCTAGCTTTGTTCCTGTAGGTGAAGGATTTTACCTGCTCTGCATTAGCTCTATATATGACAATCTTTAAAACAACTTGCTAATTTCCAGTAAAAATATGAAAAGGTCTGCTAGAGTTTTAATGGAGATTTTTACTGGATTTATAAACAATATTGAGAAAAATGACAACACAGCAATAATCGTCTCTACCAGTCAGCACTGGATGGTTCTCCAGCTCGTGCCATCACTTTCTACCTACAGATTCTACTTGGACCTTTAATTCTCAAGTATTGAATGTGTTTGAGTCTGTAGCAACATAATTTCAATATTAACTTAATTTTAAAATAGGACAAATGACTTAAACACAGAATGGTGTCTTTCCTTCTTGCCAAATTAATTACTTCTAAACATTTCTTTGGCATGGCAGATTTTTAAAGGATTTTTTTTTTTTTTACACAAGACTGTATGCACCATGCAAAGGCAGACACATGAGTGATAGTAATTTAATTTCTTCATTTTTAATTTGTACACCTTTAATGCTTCTAGCTTATTGCTCTAGATGGGACTCCTGGAAAAATAACAATAGATGCTCACAGCAGACATGCTTGCTCAGTTCTGATCTTGCAGAAAGTGCTCTGACTTTACCCTGTGGTGTGACAGTCATCATGCTCTGAGTCTCTCAACCCCTCCTTTATTGAGCATCTCCAGTTAGGTAAGTGTTGGATTTTATCCACAAAAAAAAAAAAAAAATTTCCATCAACCGACATGATTTTCTCCTTCATTTTGGTAATGTGGTAAATTCCAATGGCTGGTTTTTTTCCAGTGGTTAACACACACATGCACACACACACACACACACACACGGACATGCACACACACACGGACATGCACACACACACATGTAGTGGTCATGCTTTTTATGTCTTTCATATACTGTTGGAGTTGATGAGATCTATATTTAATTTTTACCTTTAAGCACATGAGACTGCTGGTCTTAAGTTTTCTCTCCCTGTGATGTAACATCTCTGTGGGGGGTTGACAGCCAGGTGCTGCTGGGTCAGGAAGGGTTCCTCCTCCTCCTCTCTTCTTTCTAAAAGACCTTCCATAAACACGCCATGTATGCTTTTTAAAAGGCTTGATGTGTCTCATGGTGACATCACCTGGGTCTGCAGACTGCTTCGCGGAAGACTCTAAGGTCACTGGTGCCTGCTACCCATGCACTTGGCTTCTTTCATGCCAGTGATAGTGCACTGTCTCCTTTGCTCCTTCAAACCACGGAGCCACTCCATCCTGGCTGTCAGCTGCTTGGAGTACAGCTGACTGCCACACTCTCTAGGCTTCCAGTGTCCACAGAATCCACAGTTATCTACCTCTTTGTTCTCTCTGCTCGTCATTTATGCTTTCTCTTTTTTTCCAATAGCCCTAGTTACAATTGAATTTATTATTCATCTTTTCAAAGAATCAGCTTTTAGTTTCACTGATGATGGATTCCTCTTCGCATTCTACTTTATTGATTTGGACTCTTGTCTAATTTCTTTCGTTAGCTCTGGGCACATTTTGCTCTTCTTCATCTAATGCAAAAGCAACGGTGATTTTAAACTATTCATTTTTTCCTAATATAAGCATACTTCTTCTTTGTGTGTGTGTTTAAGTGTCTTCTTCAATAACTCACCACTTTTATTATTATGATACTGTCTCTCAATTTAACGCAGAGTTCACCGATTGGCTAGGTTAGCTAGCCATCTTGCCTAAGGATCCTCTGTCTTTTACATGGGTTCTAGGGATTCAAATCTAGTCTTTTCACTTGGGGGGCAAGTGCCTGACTTGGGGGTCCATCTCCCTAGCCCAGCATTGCTCCTCAATACATATCAAAGAGGCAGAGTTGTTCTACTAGGAAACCTTACAGGACTGGGAACACAGACCTCAAGGGCAAACGCATTTCCCAGAAGGTTCAATGAAAGAAGGGCAGTAAAGCAAAAAAGAACAATTTTAAGAAAAAGACATAGCGGAAGCCCCTGGGAATGTGTGTCTCCACACAGACTAGTGTTTGAGGATATGCGTGGAAAGGAAGAGAGAAGCAGTGAGGAGAAAGGGCTGCCCAGCAACATGTCCAAAGCTCTGAACTTGGTCTTCTCAGCATTAGATCTGTCTGGGAGCCAACGGGACACAGGACATTGATTGTACTGCACTAAGGAAGGGATTCAATTGGACAGTCTTTCCATGGGACAAGGCAACTCATCGGAACCCAGAACTACCAGCAGACAGGTGAGAGGTTCCACAACAGGATTTGGTGGGCATTTAGAGTCAAATGTCATGGAAAGAGAAGATCAGAAGTAAACACAGAGCAAAGAAGAGAACATGAAGACCAAAGGCTAGAGATCAGAACCAGAGCAGCACTTTGAATGACAGTCTGTGACTTCCAAAGTGCTCACACAGGGCAACATTTTTTCAACTTAAACTGCCATTTAGAGTTGCAGAGCAAAAGGGAACCCAGTGACAACCTGAGCCACTTCCAGGAATCATTCAAATGGCAGAGGCAGGGAAGAAAGGACAAGAAAGACAGACACTGTGAGCTGGCCACAGAACCAAAGCACAGCTCAGACTGGAATGATCTGGCAGCTCCCTGGCCAAATCTGCCCCAGGGACAGAGTATTAATACTACATATAAATTTAAAATACAGGCGAGTGTTGGCAAAGAGGACTACAAAAATGACGGATGAGCACACCAAACACCAAAAGATTCAGATAAGCAGCTAACTCTTACCTAAGCCATTGTCTAATGGCTAGGGAGAAAGAGGGTTGTACCATTTTCAATAGATTTTTATGTGCACATTAGGGCAGATGACACACCTCTATAAAACATGGAATACAGATGGGGCGCTGACCATGACATCCAGAGACAAACAGGGAAGCATCTGCATGACTGTTGCTTTGCTCTAGGACACACACACACACACACGCATGTGCACATATGCACACAGACACACATACGCATGTGTGCACACAGGCACACGCACACATATGCCTGCAACTATGCTAGGCACCACTAGGCCTGAGAATCAAGTAGAGCTCGGTGGTCATGAGTCCACCCTCCTGAAGCTGCATACATCTAACAGGACTCTAAGTTTCCGGGTGTCCAGTCGGTAGGGGCCACCCCCAAGGCACACACAGTATTCCCACTGCCCCACAATCTAAATGTGGGATGAGGGACTGACCCTCTCTGCCCAGAGAGAAGACCAACAGCATTTTTGCCATGCATACCTCTGCCCACCCTTTTCCCAGGAAGAAGATGGGGCCTGGAGGGCTCAGTGCTAGGCAGAGCTGCTGAGTAAGAAAAGCCTGTGCAGAATGAACCAGTGCCAATGTCGGCGGAACGGACCCTGTAGCACTGGGTAGCCAGGCCCTGAAACAAGGGCCTGATCTCGCTGGCACGGCAGCGGCACAGAGAGCAATGCTGGCCACCTCTGGGAGACATGTGCAGCTCCAGGCCCAGCACTAGCAGAAGCAGGGGCAGTGGGACCAGAGAGAGAGACACACACCACATTAGGAGGCCCACGCTGGATTAGACTGCATCCTCCAATGGCTCACTCAACATCGCCAGGAGAGGCCAAGCCTGTAGAATAGCTACCTTCCAACCAAGAACCTCAGACATCAGCGGCCTACTCAGAAGCATGGATCTGCTAGATGGTGGGAATAAAATGTAGTGATATGAGACCCTCCCCCCCAGTCTGGTTACCTGGTTGCCGGGAGAGTGCTGACTCTTGTGAAAAATACAGAGGGCTCGACTTCCACATGCATTCCCAAGGAGAGGCTGCGGTAATACCCTTCCACGTGTCCTGGGCCTCCGGAGTACTTGAAGATCAGGACAGCTTCTAGAGTCTAAAAGATTTAACAAGTAGCAAGTCAGTACCCTCAACTAGGCCAAGGCTCCTTGTGGGGACGTGGGTTAAACTAAAAAGAGTCTCAAGCCCTCCCCAACAGGCGAGAGGGGATCAGTCAGAAAGCTCCCACCTGGGTTGAGACCCAAGACCCGTCCTCTGGTCCCATCTTCCCTGTGAAGCCTAACGTCTGCCACCTCAGCCTAGACCTGCCCGGAGAAAGGACTCCAGGTGCACCTAGTGGCCGGACACCACATCTGATCTGGAAAAATTCTACAGTGAGCCAGGGTGGTCTCTCTATGAAGGAAGTGAATAACAGTAAGTAGAAGCCAGGACTGACCCACTCAACACACTGCCTCACCCCACTTGAGAAAGGAGGCGGCAGGTGGACCTTCTGGAAGGGACAGAGGAGATGCTACCATGCAAGCAACAGGGCACAAGAAAAAGAGGCAGCAGTTGCCACCTAAGTGGTAAGGAGTGTATCAGTGCAAACTCAGACAGGGCAACATATTCTTTGTACCAGGGTGCTGGTACAAAGGATAGCAGGAGGGCAGGAGAGCAGATTCAGCCTGTCATCACACAGGAGAGGCGAGATGCTGAAATTCCAGCCCAGACCAGTCCAATCTACTTGTACCTGACCCACGTCTCTCATGAAACAAAATCTCAGTGTGTGGAGAAGGCAGCACAGACAAAAGATTTGGGCAAGGTATAGCCACACGGCAATGTGCATACAGTAAGGTATGCACAGGCACGGTGCGCATGAGCAGGATGCACCCGAGCAAGTATGCACAGGCATTCTCCGAGATGCTGATCAGGGTTCTACACCACCGCTTTAGAGGCCCAGAGATGGGCCGAAGAGACAACTCAGGGGTTAAAGACTTTGTCTCACAAGCAAAAGGTCCTGAGTTCGGATGCCCAAATCCCACATAAAAAAAAACTCCAAGAGAAAATGATGGCTGTACTTCTGGCCTTGAAAAGTGGAGCCTGGGAGCAAAGCAATAAGGAGGTAGAGCAATCTGGGATGACTCCTGAAGTCACTCTTAAGCCTCCACAGGCACAGGCACACACAGTGCCCTATCACACACACACACACACACACACACACACACACACACACACACACACACACACACTCTAGAGGTGCAGAGTTGCCAGGTATAAATGTCCATCCTGACATCTACACAACACAGACATGTGGGGTGGTGATACCTGGGGCAGGAATGCTGAGAAAGGCGCAGGTGAGACTCGGTGAGGTCACCTCTACATAGACTGAGGACAAGCGGAAGCTCCTTGTGTTCCTGCTACCAGCCCTGAAGCCCCATAGGAGGAACAGGTGTGAACTGATTCACTCAGGGTCCCCCACCCCCGCATACAGTGTGGGTAACAATGAGTGGGGAGGGCAAACTGACACCTCCCTGTCTACCTAATTCACGGTAAGAAGCAACTCTGTAGGGATATGGAGCCCATGGGGTTCAGATGGTAACCATGGCAACAAGAATCCTAGTCCAACTAACTCCTGACTAAAATGATGGTCCCTTCCACAGCAGTGCCCTCAAACAGGAGTAGGTGACTGTGGCCTGCAGGCAGAACCCAGCCACCGTCTGCTTCTGTGGGCTGGGAGCTAAGGGTAGTTCTCACATTTATTATTACAGGCCATAAATCAAAGCAAAACAAAAACAATGGATGTGACAGAAGCTGCATGTGGCTGGCCACAGCTCTCTCTGTTAGTCAGTCCTACATTAGGACTCTTGGAGAGAAACATAGGTACTCTTCCTGCCCTTAGCCCAAGCGATAGCCAAAAGACACAGTCACAGAGAGGTAAGCACTGGAATGAAGGACCTGTAATGTGCCCTGATGATGTCACAGAAACCCAGAGAAGGCTCCCAACACAGATGGACCTACTGGGGGCACAGTGAGAGTTCTGGGCCGGCAGATCGACGCTAGCCCTCACCTGGCTGGTGCAATGTGAAGCCATATTTCTAGAGGCTAGGAGGATGCACCTGCCCTTTGCCCTCCTCCCTTGGCTCCTGCAGGCTACATCCAGCTGCAGACGTTGCTTCTTTGGCCTACTTCTCTGTAGGGAAGAGTTATCCTCAGCCACAGAACTTCTTAAAATGGAAGGAAACCACCTGTCCGCATCCTGGATGGCATCAAGAGCAGCCAAGGGAAGGCAGCCAGCAGATTCTGGGCAGCCTAGCAGGGTGGTGAGAGAAACGTCCGATCTGCAGTGAGACCAGATTGGCTATCCTCAGCCTCAGCTCTGCCACTGGCAAGTGGAAAGTAACTAATGCTGACCTCCCTCCACCTTGGATTTGAGGAGGAATCAAGAATAAGCTCCTTCTTCTCGATAGCCTCCCTCACGTGGTGCTTGAAGGCCACAGAGCATGTCTTAGGATAGGAAAGCATGAGTTCTAGTCATATTTCTTTGGTTTTCACATGTTTCACTGTGGGAAAACATACCTACCAAAGTCATTGTTTTAATTTTTTTTTTTTTTTAATGTCTTTATTTAGGCCCTGGTGGGTCACAAAAAGGTGTCAAACCCTCTGGTCTAAAAATCAGATGCAAGTTTTTCGTGGTAATGGCTTCCGGATCTGAGGTCTTCAGTGTGTGGTCATTATTGAACACAAGTGGTCAATTTGTTTTATTCAAGCATCATAGCACTGACAGTAAGTAATGGTCATCACTCCATTTTTCCTCCCAAATAAAAGCCCTGTGCTATTAGAAATGCCTTCACAGACAATGTCTACCCACACAAGTACTCCGCTCCCACTTCATGGTCCAAATCAACACATGCCTCTCTGTACTCACAAGTACTTGGTGACCACAGATCTCATCATAGTATTTAAAGATCATATTTTGGCCTTACTGAAATCTCAAACTCATTACCCTTCAGCCCAAAGATTGGCCCATCACCTCCAGATGTTTGCTAGTTCTTTGTGAATACACTGTAGATCCCTTGAGATCAACTTGAAGGTGAAATCTACCCACCTACCCAGCTCAAAGTAACTTCCGTAAATTCTGAGTCCAGCTGATGCCAACTGATGTGTCCAGCTAACTTTAGTTGCTGTGTCCAGGAGATGCTTGTTGGTGTGTCTAGCCAACTAGCTGGTGTGTGTCCAGCTAACTCTAGCTGATGTGCCGAGCCTACACTACCTAGTATGCTCCCTCTTTCACTCACCCTTTCTTTAAAAGCCATCCAGGTATCCTTTGAGTGCTGGGCTCTGCATTTGGTACAGGATGAATGAGATGCAGTATCTGACCTCAAAAATCTTAGTTTATGCTGAGTGTGTGGATGCGGAAATACACGGGTCCATGAAGTAGTCAACCCATCCACCAGAAAGTATACGGCCCCTTCCTCCCTATCAAAAAGCAAAACAAAAAAATGATGGATTATCACAAGGCCTTGAAAGACCAGGGCTTGTAAAGCAGCAACAGATATCACACTGGCCTTTTATTTTTGAAACAAAACTTAAAAACCACCTTCAGAGAGAACTATAGGAGAAACCTCCTGTGGAAGACAGAAAGCATGATGACAACTTCCAAGGCTAGGAAGCAAAGGAGAAAGGGCCATGCTTCTATTTTCTTGGAATTGGCAGAGAGTCAAAGGAAAGATGATTATCAGGGAAATATCTAAGTTATGAAAATTGAGACAGAAAGGGCTTTGTGAAATTGAGTATTACTGCCTTCCTCCTAATGATTAAAAGAAAAAAAAGGAAATAAAATTCCGCCTCAGCTTGGTAAAATTAGAATATTTTAATAAAACCATAAGGCAAAGGCACAGGATGTTCAATTCTCTGTTCCACTGGCATCCTATGTGCCCTGAGATGGCTCTACTTAGTCCTTGCTCACCCGAGAGAGACTGGAAGAGACAGCAGTGTTCAGTGAAGAGACCACATCATGCTGAAACAACAGGTTTGAGTGGCTGCCTTTAGTGCAGAGCCTAGGGGACTGAGCAGGCGAGTGGTGCAGAGTAGTAAGGAGCATGCTGCTTGCACAGAAGAGGCTCCCAGCCATCGGGCCAGAGCTAGCTGGATGCACAGACAGGCTCCTGCTGCTAGGGCAAAACACAGAGCTAGCTGGCTGCTCTACCCACTCCCCTGACACGTGGACAGCCTGCTCAGAAGAGCATCCATTCACCATTCCTCCACTCACTGGTTGGCCTTGGATGAATGTCCACAGGGGCCTAGAATAATGTCTGCCATGGATCCATATAGATGTTCACCATGGTTTGTATGACCATGGGCCAGATGCAATGGCAGGCGAGAAGCAGAAACACTGCTGCCTTTGAACACTCACCTAGCCAAACAAACAAGCTCAGACATATCTTGCCTAAGCTGCGTCTGTCGAGCCATAGCTGAGTGTGGAGGGCATAAGTGTGCTGGGGGAGAAAGGGATGTTTTATTGGCATAGTGAGGAAGAAAGGAGCATAAATAATAAAGGCAGAAAAAAATAGTTCTTAAAAATGGACCAAAAAAAAAACAAGAAAGGCAAGCCTAAACCTAAAAATATGAAAGATGACTGATGGCTCTCTCAGGTTAATCAGGAGAAAAAAGGAGAAATACAATTCCAGTGTCACAAATAGGAAAGAAGCAGCAGCATCTGCCCCGAGTCAGAAGAGGATGGAGAGGACAGCTATGAGTCACACGGGCTCCATGAAGGCAGCAGTTTAGGTCTACAGAACACAAAGTCCCCTGTGGAACCAAGGAGAAGCAGAAAATCAAAGCGCTACATATATATCAATCAAAGACTGGATCCTTTAGCTTACACAGTACCAAGGAATACTGTAGAAGCTGCTAGGGAAGAGAAATAATCACAAGCCCCATTAATGGCATAAGATCTGTAGTTGCAATATAAAACACCATGGCAATAGTGACCACAAGTGTAATAGTGGCATGAGTGTCAAGGAGGTTCAGCTTTCTGATTGGATTCCAGACTCGCTTTGTCAAAAACCCATCCCTGTTACTTTAAATCTAGAACAAGAATTTATTTTTTTTTAAAAAGGGAAGGAAATAGATCCATAGAGAAGACAGCCAATAAACCTATATGTAGGAAGACAGTACGTCAAACTACTCTGTAGGCAGCTATTATTATACCATAGAATGGGAACTCACAGTGGAAACCTTTGGCCTAAAGCTGGATGAGTGAAGGGAAATGCACATATTTGTGGGGTGGTCTAAAGAGAGGTAACCTGACATACCACAGAGGCCTGAGCCCCCACAGGAGTAGCCAAGTCAGAGTAAACCCTGGGGTCCATAGAAGCATATAGGCAGAAGGGTGGGAGGAGTGGGAGGGATTGGTGAAGGAAAGGGAGAGAGGATGGGAGGGGTGGAGGAAAGCTGGGAGGAAATTCAATATGCTTGTAAAAGTAGAAAAATTTTTAAAAGACCGGATTCGTAAGGGAAAATATCCCCCTAAAAGAAACCTGATATCCAGATGATTACCCAGCTGAATTCTATCAAACATCTGTGTTAGAAATAATGTCTTCACAACCATCTTCAGATAAAAGAGTGGAGAGAAATGTCCTTCTCTTTATTGGACCAGTACTACTTAGTATTAAAATGAAATGGCTTTCGAGAACATTGTTCTTAAGACTGGTATTTTTTTAATTTAAATGCGAAACTCAAAAGTAAATGCAAAACTCTAGAACAAAATATTACCAAATCAAATTTAATAGTCTGTAAAGCAGGTCACACACCAAAGCCACAGGAAGGAATTTTATCTCAGGAATGCAAGGTTGGTTTAATCTTTAATAAGCACCACCAATGTACGTCATTTAATACATTAACAAATTATTTACAGAAAGAAGTAACTCAGATGATGAACAGTTTCTTTTAAAAAACTAAGAACATACAAACTCCATTTATGACATTTTAAAAACTCTCAGCAAAGAATGCATCAGGAAGAACAATTTATGATTTGAAAACCTCAGCTAAAGTCATAACTAACGGAAGCAATGAAATACTTCTACCAGAAATCTGAAATAAGGCAAACATGAAACTGTGTCACTTCTCTCACTCTACTGCAGTTATCAGAGACTGCTGTAGTGAATAAACTAGTTTTGAAAAAGAGCTCGGCAATTCTTCATAAATATAAACCTGTAGTGGCCATTTTAGTGCTCGACAATGCAACACCCATCATGAAAAAGCATCTATCCACACAAAGAGAGGCATGAATATGTTGGGTGAAACTTTTTTCATAATGATCCCAAGCTGGAAATGACCTCAGTACCCACACAGAGATGACTGTCAACAAACTGTGGTGTGCCTATACCCCAGAACACTGGCATAGAGCTGCACAGAAGAAGCTGAGATCACAGGTCTAAGAGGAGCCAACACCCAGATAAGCCAGCACTCCCATGCACACAGGACATGACAGGAGTTGCTCGTCGATAATGATAAATCAGAGTTGCTTAGGGATGGGACAGAAGACTGACTGCAAAGGAACCAAGGTCACTTTGGGGGGAGATGAGTAGAAGTCCTAAATCTTGATGGTGGGAGTGGTCACTCAGTTATATGTTTGCTAAAATTAATCAGACTACAGTTTCTAAGGCAGCATTCAAAGAATGCAAACTATTAACAGACATATAATCATCTATTGCCATTGAAATGAAGGACCCTTGTCACAGTTACACACGGGTGCCAATTTGACAATTCAAGGCTCAAGCTTTGGACAAAGTTGTGAAGAATGAGTAGTTGAGTTAAGCATGAGCAAGCATGCAGGACAATGTCTAATTGATAGGGAGGTCCAGCTTATGGTAGGCAGGACTAGGCCCTGGGCAGGTGGGTAAGATGGAGGAAGCTGGTTAAGGAAGTTGGCATTCTTCAATATAGTTGACCAGACATGCAGGTCTGACAAGTGAGGATTGTCCCTCTCAGTAGACCAGTTTGGTACAACCAGTTTCCTAGCCCCTGGTGGTAGTGTGCACTCTCCTACCAAGTGGGACAAGGAACCAGAGCAAAAAATTATACACCAGAATGCAACCCCCCCCCTTTTTTTTTCAACAAGAATTTTTATTCCAATTATCCATAAAACAATATTACAATGCTTTATAAAAATACTAAGTTTTAGGCTAACACTATTCATTTAAAAAGTGTAAAACCCTTTTTTCTATAAGCAGTTTGTCATGAAGGCAAACTTGGGCAGCCCCTGATTCCCAATAGGGTCCCAAAGAGTCTTAGCTGGGCCAGCCTTCCCAGGGTCCACAGAAAAGCTGAGGAGACAGCCTGTGACTGACACAAATTAAAACCTCACATAACCTTGGGAGAGTCGTGTCTGGCTCAATATCCTCGCTCAGAATCGAGCGGTCTGACAGATATTGCCTGAGATTTTGATCAGCTCCTATACGAGCTGTTACTGTTCACTTTGTATCACTAATCTAATGTTCTGCAGTTTTTAATATTGCCTCGGCCACTGCCAGAGAAAAACAATCACCCTCCTACACAGCTTAGCCAATTTAAAAGTATAAGCAGGCCTCTAATTTCTGGAGACCCCAATTGAACCCGTCACCGCAATCTTCCTTCTGTGCTCACTCTGATATGACGTAAGATCGATAGCTGGAATGCAGTGCATTTAGGAAGCCAGACCAACCACAGTCTGGGGCTTCTCCTTGCCACAAGATGGGCACAACGATCTACTGAAGATCAGTGACACGTAGACTGAAAGCCATCAGTTTTCAGCTAATCAGCACTTCGGGCCAAAGTCTCTCTTCGGTGTTAACCACACCTACAAGATGCAGCAGCACATCTTGCACAGTCACAAAAATTCAGGAGCTTTTTGAGCACCAGCAGCCAACAGAATGGGCCCACTCATGACCCAGAAGGCCTGTGGAGACTGGGAAGAATAGGAACCCAAAGGCCACAGGGTGGCGGAAAGATGGCCAGAATATCTACAGGCCCAGAAAGCCAGGTGTTGACAGCTAGGAAAGCAGCAGATAAGAGGCTGGGGGTACAGAACTGGCTTTTGACCTCAGGTTGTGTGGTGACCACTGAAGACTAGAAGATGATCCAGAAGCCCACACCCACAGACCCACAGATACCCATAGCCATACCACACAGATCCATACCACTGTGTACCCACACACCCATAAACCCCCTTCCACACACAGAGAACTACGGACTTACAGACCTGCATACACACACACCCAGACATACAGACACACCCACCCGCATACCCACAACTCACACACTCACACATCCACACACCTGAACATCTGCACACCCACAGACCAGCACACCCACAAATAGACCCACACCCACACACCTGCATACCTGCCCATCCACATATCTGCCCACTGGCACGCTGCAAAATTGCATATCTACATACCCACTCACTCGCCCACCCACACACCACCCACCAGCACAACGTACACCTGCACATATACCTGCTCACTCACTCGCCCACTAGCCCAGTTGCCTCCACACACACACCCACTCACCTATCTGTACACACACCTTCTGGCACACCTACACATCACCCACCCACACACCCACATCAAGAGGAAACACGTTCACATCATCAAAAAAAACCTAATTCTGCCTCATGGCTCCTTCCCACCCTGTCCCTGTGTCTGCTGCTCTCCATGTCTAGCTCATGGGGTGACCACTACATTCCCTTTATTGATGTCTCCACCAGGTGTGTAAGTATGCAGATACAAAAAAATGCAAATATAAATTTTGCTTTCCCATGACTCTCAGTCCCAACTTCACCAGAAAAAAATAATATTCAATAATATATTCAATAATATTCAATAACCACCACGTAAGCCTTGCTGTGTGACTTCATTCATCCTGCAGGTTATTTTTATAGGATGCACACAGAGAGTGAATGCATCCTATGTAGAATGTTCTTTCCAGAGTGTGTGTAGACATGGCCATGGTGCTATGTGACCCACCGAGCAATCTGTCCAGGCTGGCTTGCCAGAAGCCCATCCAGGCTGCTATTGAAGGACAACACGACATGAGAACCAAGTCTATAAGCCCTGTCTACATGCATTAGGACTTCTGAAGAGCCAAATGAATTTACAACTGAATGTCCCTCCCAAGAAGTCAAACCATTTCATATGCTAAGAACAAAATTTGAGAGCATTTCGCTTCCCAAAATTTTGAAAGTAAGGGCTGGGAATGTGGCTCATTGGTGCAGTGTGTTCAGCACGTGCAGGTCCCAGGTTCCATCCTAGAACAATAACACAATATTGTGCGGAAAGTACAATATGTACAAATTTTGATTTTCCAATAGTATGACAGATTTTTTAAAAAACTTTAGTTTGATTTCTCATTATGAAAACTGAACAACTGCTCCTATATTTAGGTCTTTCTTGTGACTTTTGTAAATTACACATTCATGTCTTTCATCTTTTTATTGACTTGTCTCTTACAGATTCATAGCATGCTTTTTATATTAAGAATACCTTTTACAAAATCCTGTTGCTAGATAAAGTTTCTCCACGTCACTTCCAATAACTGCCTTTCTGTTGCTGCATGTCTACGACCAGAAAATCAATGGATGGGAATAACAATTCCAAAAATAAACTGCACTGACACAAGTAATTGGCTGTGACCAGGGCAGAGGCGAGTCGATGATCAAATTAGCCTTTTGATGACGAAACTACCGGACAGAGGCACTGAGACAAACAATCCAGAACCATGTTTCTCACATACAAGCTGCTCCACACGTGGCTGGAGACACAGGGACAGCTGGGCCACCTCACATAGGCACAGGGTCCACAGCAGACACAAAAGACAGTACACATTGATGGGAAAAATAATTTAATTTCCCTGAAACTTTACAACTCATGCAATCTCAAGAAGTAGAACATAAGATGTGTCCATTTCAACCAGGTTGTCCACTGTACTGGCAAGCCACTCAAGACATAATATCCGTGGAACTATTTTTTTTCAGTCTTGATGGTGACAATTTGTAGTTTTCTGCCTTTTCTTGGCATATCTGCCAGGTTGCCAACTTTATTATTGTTTTTTCAAACACTGAATACTGGCTTTGTTAGTTTTCTCAAATATTTGTCTACAGCCAACACAAGACTTGGTACAGAGCAAGCAATCAGTGTCTACCATACGGAACAAGGTCTGTTGCTGACTTTCACATTAATTTCACATAGACGTCGCTTCACAGACAGATTGCAACTCCTTAACCCCCTTTGAAACCTGGCTCTAGCACACCTCTCCACCCTCTGCTGATACAATGTTATCCCCTTGGTCACTGTGTTTCTGAACACGGCTCAAACCCGAGAGAGGGGAAGCCTGGGATCCAGGCACGCTCCGGGTCAGCTGCCCTTCATGACATCACAGTACAAGCGCTTCCCACAGTGCTTGCTGCGCATGACACTATTTATTGCACAGGGTTCAGCTCTGAGGGTGAGGCCCACGCTCAGTCCACCTGGACCTTCAAAGGACAGGTGCTGCACACAGAGCTGCTCGATGCAAGAGGACAGCAAGGTCACCAGGAGTCTCACAGAGGGAAGAAAGCCTACAACAGAAGGAGGTAAGAATGCTGCCATGGGAACTGCTGATCTGGCCAGAAAGTTACCGAACCCTTAGGCCCCCAAAGCTTATTACCAAGAGAAATGAATCTCGCCAATTCCAACTAAATCTGCCGCTTCTGAAGGTCCTGCATGTGTCCAGAGGAAAGCAAAGGGGCCAGAAGAACAGAACTGTGGACAAAGGTCAGTATTGTCCCAGACGTCTGGTCTCCTGTGGGAGGTCCCACAGTAAGCATCACAACTAACAGCTGACTCAGCACAGACTGCATGGCTTGTTTCTATTATGTAGCTGGGGTGGGCTGCGGAGGGATTCCAATCTAGTTAGCAAGACCCAAGTACCTGTCTAGCATGCATCTGGGTTCAATTCCCAGAACAAAAATCCAAACATGGTAGCTTGGCCTGTGGTTCCAGCATTTACGAGTTGGAGGTAGGAGGATCAGAAGCTCCATAGTAAACTCAAGCTTGTGATATGAGGTCCTGTCTCACAAACAAACAAAAACAAAAGCAGAGCAAACAACAACTTAAAATTGGGCTGCAATTGGTTAGCAGTCAGCAGACTCACTTCTACATCAGCAGTATTGAGCCATGGGCCACGGAGACATTTCCCACTGGCATCCATCAGTTATGAGGTGAAGGCTGCGCGTACTGTGTGAGCTCTTCAAAACTGCTGATAGGCATTAGAGAAGCCTACTGGAGCAGCAGGCAGCCCCACAGGAGGCCGACGTGCGTAACAGAGCAATCCTAGCCCTTCGTCAACAGCATGACTGAATTTTGGCTGGCAAGGAAGCACAAGGTGGAGAGCTCACAGGGGCCACAATGAAAACGTCAGCCTAAGAGCTGTGGAGAGCTGGAGTTGCTGCCTGTGTGAGCAATCCCAGCAGTCAGTGTTGGGGGTGACCTGCACATACTAGGCACTTTGTTGGGAGGCGCTGGATCTCTTGCCATCCAATCATGGGGCACACTGGGCTAGTGCATCACCCAGATGCCTACAGCTAATAAGGGGCAGAGCTCAGAGGTACCTGAGCCCAAATGGCATGATGACCAGACCCTAGGCTTGCTGCCTACCACTGGTGAGGGAAGATGGGAATGATACTGCCTGAAGACTCGACATCACCCAGGAGCCCAGGGCCAAGGTAGGCAAGACAGTGGGCAGAGAAGCCAGGGAGAACCTCGGAGTCGGTCACCTGTGGACATCTGGTCTAGCTGTGAACTACGGATGGTCTCCTTCCATTCTTGACATCCTATAAAGTGTAGGTCTGGACCCAGTTACCTCCACCTGCCCTTTTTGTATGACAGTTCCACTGTGCTGTTGGTCATGTAACAAACACACCTGAAACCCAACACTCTACACAGAGCAGTCATTCAGGACCAAGCAACTGTAGTGGGGGATGATGAGGGGGGGCAGACATGGCAGGAGGGAAAGCAGACTGCACCAGACAAGATGGTGGCTGAGGCTTTTCCATTGGACAGTGTGGGCCTCCCACACGAGGGCATCTAAGGAGAAAATTGAAGGAATGACGAGGTCATCACCCCCACAAGTGACTAGAGAAACATTCTAAACAGGAAATTGCAGAGACCCAGGAGTTTGCTCTGGGAGGTGGCAGAGCAGGCCATGCTGGCATGAGGCAGGCAGGCAGGGCTGAGCTGCAGCTTCCCTTGGGATGGGGCCATGAGGCATCTGTGGAGGCAGGTGAGACCACTCTTGCTACAGGGGCGGGAAGCACAGAACGAGGCTTGAGAGAGGGTGAGCAGCTAGAGGAGGGGTGCTGGTGTCCAAGTGAGGAAAAGGAAAGCTTTCTGCTGGCTGACAACCACCACAGAATGTGTAGAAATGTAAAACTCAAGGTATCAGAACGGAGTGGGAAGGAACAGAGAATCTGGATTTGTCAACGAAGAGGATAGGAGTGAAGAGTTGGGGGAGGAGGAGGCAGAAGTTGTTGAGGACCTGAAGATTTGGATTTGGGGCACATGAAGTTTGAAATTTCCGAAGACATGCAGAGCAGGCAGTGTGATACATGAGTCCTGGTGGACGGAGAGAAGGTGAAGTGGGAGAGGAGGTACCCGCGAGGGATGGCCAGAACATGGGAAGAACAGGGAACGGAGCAGGTCCGATGCTTGACTCCAGAGCCATCCACAGACTGCACTGACTTCACTGGACAATAGCACACGACTGGTCACACGGCCTCCAGCCTTCCTGCTATCCAGTCAACATTTGCCATGTGGGCTATTTCAGCTTCACAAAATGCATCTCAAATGGCATACAGTAAAACCATTCATACCCTAGGCTCTGAAAGGGGACTGCATTGCCTGCCTTAGACTTAATTGTCATTTCCTGCCAGGACACCAGGAGGGGCTTACAGGGCATTCGGTAGCTTCCTTATCTGGTTTTCAGGAAGATGAAAGCAGCTAGGGTTATCAAGAGGATAAACATACTTGCAATAGTGCCTGGCATTGGAGAGAGTGCTGCAAGTGCTAGCTGATATTGTTATCCCTAAGGCAGGATTCCACTACGGGAAAGGCAGCAAGCACTCAGCACTGGAGCATCATAAATAGAACAACATCTGTCCCCTACAGATGCTGGCCCAGCCACCCAGATACCAGTAAGATTTTGGCATGGCTGCCCACAACCCTCCCAAGTCAGATGTCTCAAGTACTGAGTGCCACACCCCACAACACACACACACACACACACACACACACACACACACACACTCCTTATTGTAGGGATGGTGGGAGAGCTGCTGATCTGTTCTGCTCCATACTCCTGTGTTGAAAGCCAGTGTCCACCCACTCGAGGCAGCCAGCAACATTCCTGTCCATCCACAAGCACTGGGGTGTTCTCCTCCCACCTCTCCCGTAGAGCTCCCGGCCTTCAGCTCTTTCCTCTGACCATTTGGCCATCATCTTCCCATATGTCTCCATCCCACCAAACAAAGAGAAAGATGGCAACACCATCACAGTGAGGACCTAAAGGGAACACGGACTCCCTACAATGCCCAGCACTGACACCACAGGTGGGGCGGGGCCAGGCTGTGATGGTCAGGTGACTAGATAATAAGGAGAAAGCAGGATGACATTCATCTCCATCTGCTTCCTGACTGCAGGTGCAACGGGACAACTACTTAAAACTCCTGCCACCCAGGGGTCCTGGCCACGTTTCAATGTGCACTCTCACCATGGGCCAGAAAATCCTTTCCTTCCTTGAACTGTTGGTCATAGCAGCAGCAAGAAACAAAACTAACGGTGCTCTCTGTTCACCCTACACGCAATAGTCACCGAGAACAAGCAAGCAAGCGTGACAGAGGCAGAGGGCCGGACAGGCAGGAGGAGGTGGGAACAGGAGAGGTTGTTCCATCAAGCAGGGTAGGCCTCTCCAGGAGGGCATCTGAGGAGAAAATTCACAGATCGGCGCTGTCCACACTTAGAGTGGGTCTTTCCACCCGAGTTTCTAGACAACCCAGTCACAGATATGTCCAGAGACCCAGCTGAGAGCACTCCTCTCCCACCCTGTCTGCTGCCAGCCCAGTAGAGACAAAGGAGGAAGAATACAAGCATAAGAGCTCCTTCGAGGTGGACAGCAATGCCCGGTCCTCCCTCAACACTCACCACTTGAGTTCCCAAACCATAGCTGTCTACAACAATCCTCGCCAGGTGGGGGAACCCAGGGCACAATGTTCTGAGAGTAGCAGGTGGGTCCCACATGACGTACAGCATACCAGCCTTGCATTCCTGAAGCACCGAGTCAGTGGTCAAGCAGGGCAGCACATCCTGAGCTTAACAGGGGCACAGTGACAAGACCTGTGTCCCCAACCCCAATATATCAGGGACACAATCTACTACCATAGCATCAGATGTGATGACAGAGCGCTAAAGGGCTCTGCGGACAGCACTGCGAGATCTCTTGAAGCCACTCCAGATCCACTCACAGGCCCTGAGTGGTGGGGCTGGCCTTATCATTAACCAGATTCCGATATGATTTGATGACTGGTGCACACAGACCATGTGATCACCACAGCCTGCAAGGATGCCAGCCCCAGAGCAGCAGAGAAAAAAAATCTGGAGATCCCCTAAACTGCCTGCATCCCAGCACATGCCACACCCCACCCCTGGATCTGGAAGGAAGGAGAGAGGTGGGGTGGGTTATGAATCATTAACCCTGGCACACTCTAGGCAGGCGAAGATAGGCACAGACACACACAGCGAAGTGGGCAAACGACTGTTGAGAGACAAGCTAGCAGACATCGAAGGTATCCACATAGTGCAGTGCAACCAGAGAGGCACCATAGGCAAAGTGAGGGACTGCTTGAACCCCTCTTCCAAGATCAAAGGTTAAATAAGTTTAGTGCCTAAAGGACAAAACTAAAAAGAGCTTTACAAGTAATCCAGCTCAGCGAGTAGACAGTCCATTAGCAATCTGCTTTTCAGCAGGGAAAAGCAAGGTGCAGAACACGCAATGTCCCCGAACCAGGCTGCTGTTCACACCTGACCCACCTCATTGTGCCAGAACCTGTGGGGAGCTGGAGAAAGCCCACCTATACCACCTAGCCTGGCAGGGCTCAGCAAGGCTGTGAGAGGGGCTTCCAGTGGGAAGAACACACCAAAAGCAAACGAGAGGGCGTGTCCTAGAACAGGCTGCAATGGAGGAAGCAGCCAGTGAGTGTCCACAGGAAGCTAAGAGGTGGGGATACTGAGCAGAATGATGTTAGGGGCCAGCAAGCCAGCTCGCCAGCTCCACAGTCCCGGCGAGATGCGGGCAGTCTTGGGAGCCGTGTGAGGAGGCTGTCAGACACAGGAGTCACAGGAGCTGTGTAGATAGCAAAGCTTACTTACAAATGGGGCCGCAAGCCAGAGGAAGCAGAGGAGACAGGGAGCCTGTATTTGCACCACCTTTCAAGTTGTTGGAGGTATTTTCAAGCAGAAGGCTGGGAAGGGACTAGGAAATCAAGCGTGCTGAGAACTTGACTTAAAAACAACTGCAACCACGCGTGGTATGTTGTGTGCTACCTGGCTGAGCACACAATGTTCCAAGGCCAGCACCAGCTGCTCTTCCTAGAGACTTCTAACTGTCCCGAGAAAGCCCAGCTGGGAAATTACTCTCTCCAGTAAGGCCAACTGGGGCTCAGGCAGCACAAAACTATGCCCTGGACACAGAGCCTTTGGGTCTGGCTTGGCTGGGCTCTAGCCCCTCTCGGCACAGACATATTATGGACATCGACTGGACAGGGACCTTCACCAAAGCCAGGAGGCGGCCCAGGCGCAGAGCAGCCTCACCAGGCTTACCATCCTATCTGCCTCATCCTGGTTCTTCCAGATTTAACTCTTCCAGCTGATCTCGTCATTCATTCAGGACTGTTCCAGCCTATGCCTGTGCTTCTTCCTCGTTTTTAAGTATTGTTTACAATTCTTTTAGAATGTCATACATGAGGATAGTCAGTTTATGATATTTTCACACCTCAATTCCCTGCTCCATCTCCCTTCTCCATCACAACCTTTCTCCCCTGCCAGACTCCCTCCATTTTTACACGTGTGACCTACTGGGTTTCATCTGGGCTGCCTTGGACAGTGCATGCATGAGTGCTGTCTAGAGCGTGACTCTTGCTCTATTGAGGAAGCGTCTCCATCTCCTTCCCCATCTGCATGAACCGCCATCTGTCTCTCAGGGGGGTGCGGAGCCTCTTGAGATCTTTCCCCTTCCATGAAGGCCTTGTGAAAATATACACAGCTGCAGTGAATTGGTAGAAACAACAGCCCTGTAGTGTCCAGAAGGCAATGTCTGGTCGTACACTTGCCTCACTTCAGGCTCTTACAATCTTATGGCCCCTTTTTCCACTATGTTCCCCAAGCCTTGGGATGGTGAGGAGTTAGATGTCCAGTTTAGTGGCAGGCAGTTCATATTCACTTATTTTCTGCACTTTGATCAGTTGTGATTTTCTGTAATAAAATCTCAAACTCTGTTTAAACATTCTGTGCACTGTCAGCTCCTACCTCTGCAGCCCTGGGCAGACAGAACCTCAGTCCATCAGCAGTCCCAGAACCATAGTGCAGAACCCAGACCCCAATCATTCTGTCACTTCTGGGGACATCAACTGCTCCCCAAGATGAGCAGAGCAGATAAAGCCTGGGAAACACAGGTCCAAGCCCTCTGTTGGTCCTCCAGCCACTGTGACAAAGGCTGTATCCAACAGCTGGAAGCTTCTCATCTGTGGGCAGTCAGGACATCTTATGTAGGCCAGGGGAAAAAACAGGCTGGAGATGCGGAAGGGAGGGAAGAGTAGGGAGTACAGAGGAAGGGAAGGCAGTGCAGAAGAGGGAAGGGAGGGAAGAGAGGGAAGGAAGGAAGGCTGGGAGGACTGAAAAGGAGGACAGCAGAGAGAAGAGGGGAGAGGACTAGAGAGAAGAAGAGAAGAGAGGTACTAGACCTTGGGGACTCCACCTTGTGCCCCCAACCCTCACCCCAAGTAATATCACTGGCACATAAGACTAGTTGGAAGCTCTGCCCTGGGACTCACATTAGAATCACTGCAGACCTTGCTTGTGCATAGCTGCTGGAGTCTGGCCTGAGTTTCTGACTTATTCAGTCTCAGGGTCTGGGCTGAGAATTTGCATCTACAAAGAGCCCAGGCCACAGAAACTGCTGATCCAGGAACTGCACTTTGAGAAACACTATGCTGGTGCTGGGATGAGGATGGCTTCCCCAACAGGTAGGATGGGACAAGATAGGGCCATTCAGTCTACCCCTTCCCTCTGCTGCAGCCCTGAGGCTGGCCCTACCCTCTGCTGCAATAGCCTTCGGTTTGGCCCCAGTGGCAGCTGTGGTACTCTCTGCCCAGAGCCATGTGGACACACAGTTCTACCATGAGGGGAGGGTGAGCCCCTGTTCCAACGGAAGGATGGCCCCGACCCAGCACCATAGAATAGGGCCATTCCAGCATGTACTTCATGGTCCTTCTAAACCCAGACCATGCAAGAAGCATGCTATGGACATGGACTCTCCGACCACACTGAAGACATCCTCAGTGTCATGTTAGGCACAGGTGTCAACTTGACAGTTGAGGGTTTGAGCTCTGGAACATTTGTGGAGAATTAGTAGTAGAGTTAAGCCAGAGCGAACATGAAGGAGATTGTCTAGCTGACGGGGAAGCTGTGTAGGTGGGAGTAGGCCTTGGAATAAATCACAGAGAGCTGTTTGAGAGAGTCGGTATCCTTGTGTACACTTGGCCAGACATGCTGGTCTGGCAAGTAAGGATTATCCCTCTCTCAGCCATTATATAGAGATGGTGAGGCCAGTTCCCTCAGCCCTGGTGTTGGTGCATGCTCTCCCGTCAAGCTGGACTGAGAACTGTAACCAGTAATCGTAAGAGACAATAAACCTCTTGTTCCTTTAAGCCATTTGATGGTCATTTATCAGCAATCATGCAGGCTGACTACAACACTAGGGTTGATTGAAAGAGGCCTGGCTTCAAATGCCACGCTCTCTTTGCAAACACCAGCAGAGCACTCGACTCATGCTGGATGCTTTATGTTGAAGCTACCAAGCCACAATGATCCCAAGAAGACAAATCACAAGGTTACCACATTAAACTTGAGCATGAGCTTGCAGTCCTGTGCCCCTGCCCGCTGCTCTCCATAACTCTCATGGGCTGAGGAAGTGTGGTTTGCAGTAGCAGCTTACCCAGCTAGCCTACAGCTTGCCAACAGCCAGCTGCAATCCCACATCTGCCCCACTCTGAAGTCTTTCCAAGAAGCATCCCAGCACACCACCAAAGCCTGTCTAAGTGCCAGGCCCTGCCTGGGGGCACCTTCAGGGCACAATGGCATCATGGCACTTAGCACAGAGCTTGGCACAATGCCCAGTGGAGAAGGCTGATTGATGCTTCCAGAATGAGTAAATGAACCCAAGAAACACCTTTAACATCAATATTCAGGGCTGTCAGCAGATCATAGCTTCTCATTTCTGGGAGAGCAAGTCCCTGGTTCAAATGGGACCTTACAGTCTTGCAGATGCCAGTCTGTGAACATACAGTTGTGAAAAAGAAAATCGCCCCTTGCATGACAGATATGTATTCCTAATTATACTCACCTGAGACACATTCACTCTGAAGACCAAGAATAGCGAAATAATCTAAGTTACAAAAGAGTAGGATTGGAAGTCAGCTGAAAACACAAAGCCAGAGTTAAGGCAGGATTAGTGACAAGCCAGTAAGTCTTCCCAAGGAATGCACAACCAAAGTGAGATGCAAAGCAGGGCACAGAGTTTTGCCTCCAAAGCAAAGGCCGCCATCACTTTCCAGACAACTAACTTTGAAAAAAAGTAGGTGGACATAAGTCAATGATATCGTGAATACATAAAAAGTTCAAAGCAACCCTAGGATGCATGAGACCCTGTCCCAAGAAGAGAGAATAAAGATAAGAAGACTAGTTACCTTACCAAATACCTGACAGAAGGACCTTGAAGATTGGGCTTGCTTCGGCTGGAGGCTTAAGGGGGAGAAGGCAGAGCAGCAGGAGCCTGAGGCTGTTTGCTCACATCTGTACAGGCCAAGAAGTAGACTTTATGCAGTCTGCAATGACCCTCATGGAATGGTGTCACCCAAAATCCAGACAGGCCTTACCACCCCATTAACACTCTCTAGAAACAAACCCACAGACACTCTTCCTTGTATCTCCTATGACTCTGAATCCAGTCAAGTTAACCTTCACAGAATGTCATCTGAAGACCAGGGTCAATCAGCAATCCTGTCTCTGCAAGTTTCCAATGCTTTGTGGAAGCAATGAGAGGAGAAAGGTCTGCCCACTGTGCATGACTGTGAATATTAATAAAAGGCCCGGGATACACAAACCCAGCAGCCTTCCTCTGCTGGCATTGGGAACAACTGACTGCCTAGGGTCAAGGTCGTCTTTTATCAGAACATTTTCAGCATGGGGACAAGAAGGATGCTCCCAGCACAACCTCAGCATGCAAACTTGGACAGCTGCTCTGGACTGCCCCTACGTCCGGCTGCTGTGGTCTGCCCCTATGTCCGGCTGCTGTGGACGGCCTCTACGTCCGGCTGCTGTGGGCTGCCCCTACGTCCGGCTGCTGTGGACGGCCTCTACGTCCGGCTGCTGTGGACGGCCTCTACGTCCGGCTGCTGTGGATGGCCTCTACGTCCGGCTGCTGTGGACGGCCTCTACGTCCGGCTGCTGTGGACGGCCTCTACGTCCGGCTGCTGTGGACGGTCTCTACGTCCGGCTGCTGCGGGCTGCCCCTACGTCCGGCTGCCCCTACGCCCGGCTGCTGCGGGCTGCCCCTACGTCCGGCTGCTGGGGGCTGCCTGTACGTCCGGCTGTTGGGGGCTACCTCTACGTCCTGTTGCTATGGACTGCCTCTACGTCCGGCTGCTGGGGGCTGCCTCTACGTCCGGCTGCTGTGGACTGCCTCTACATCTGGCTGCTGGGGGCTGCCTCTACATCTGGCTGCTGGGGGCTGCCTCTACATCCAGCTTTCCTTTTGCTTAAAAAGCATGCTGGCATTCTCCATTTGCTTCCTGGGAAAGCTTGTTGTCTGGTCCAGACAGGCTGTGCAGCCCTGTTCCCCCAGTAGAGAGGGCAGCAGTGCCTCCTTGCTAGGGAAAGACAAGGAACCTGGTAAGGTTGTAACTGGGACGTTTTTGCTGAGAGACAAGAGTGCAAACATGCAGGAGGGAAGGAGATAATAAAGATTAGAACAAAAAAATGAAATCAAGGACAAAAAATATACTAAAGAAAAAAACAAAAGTAAGAACTGAGTTTTTGAAAAGCTAAAACAAAAAGGCTATGCCCTGGGCCCCTGCTGCCCTGCAGCAAGAGGGTCCTCCAGAGGGTCCTGCTAGATGGCTGGGTTGCAAATAGTATAGGGTGCCCACCTCTGTACCTCTGTAGGTGTGTCCCCACCAGATCCTACATCAGCTTGGGAACAGAGAGGCCCCACCTAGCAAAGGCAGAGCCACAAGATGGCCAAGAAGGAGCATGCCACCATCCAGTATTTTCAGAATCATCCAGTAATGACAGGTAAGGCTTATTCAATGCTCCTGTCCTTTTCTAAATGTTCTGATTTTTACATTGGCATGAACTCTAAGGTTTTAGCTGAAACTTCAGCCTTAGATATAAAATAAATAAAGCTCTGAGTCCAGATCTGAGCTCCCCAAGGGACAAGGCTAGGTGCACAGCTCCATTTCCCGGCCCATGATTTTTCTATCAGCAGGCTTGTTCTGTGGAAAAGAGATGTGTACAGAGGAGGGTTCCTGGGAACTGGGCCAGAACACTTCTGGGACCCAGAGCCTCCCTCAGCAGGCTCCCACTCATGCTGCACCAGGCTCTGCCTGCCTCTACCCTAGGCATGCTGAAATAGCTATTAATAGATGAAGCTCTTGGGGCCTGCAGGTGCACAGCCAGACGCATGGCCGGGCCCACCATCAGGCAGCTTTGGCTGCCTTTCCTCCCAGCACACACGGATGCACACATGCTCTTCAAATGCAGCTTCAGGAAACACGGCAAATGCTCAATGAATCTGCCTCCAGCACACAGGGGAGGCTCACATTTCAAAGTGCTAAGAACAGCCCTGGAAACAGAATGTAAATGAAAAGGCACGCCAGTCCCCAGTGGGTCCTCAAGGAAGCAGGGCTGGCTGTGAAGATTGGGCATCTACCGTTGAGCAGGGTGGGAGGACATTGAGAGAAGGGGAAAAAACCAAACTTGCCTTAGGAAAGGGAAAAGAAAAATAGATCGCTGCATGCCTAACCTTTCTGGTTCTCTGCCGGTTTGCTTCAGCAAAGAGGAACCCAGAATCTGCATCAGAGAGCTGGTCTCTCAAGGAGCCAGGCATAGACTTCAAGGCAGACCCAGATATAAATGGGGCCACTGGCTCCTCCATCAGCCTACAACAACAGAAAGATCAGCACAGACCACTCCCTTACCAGCACAAGAGGCCAGGATGGATGATGACTGCAGCCAGTGCAGGTAGTGGTTCTGCCAGAGCCTGAATGAAGACCACCCACCCACACATCAGCAGCTAGAGCACACTCAGACTGCCTGCAAAGCTGACAGGAACCTCCTCACACCACTCCAGGAAGAGAATACTTGGCAATGAGGCAATGACCATGAGTATTTTTCTGTGTGTATCCCCAAAGGTCCACTGGTTTAATCCTTGGTCCCCAACTTGGCATCACTGGAAGGTAGGGTTGGGTGGAAGATCTTTGTGCAATAGGGGATGTGACTTTAAGAGACCAGTGGGACCTGCCAGTTCTCTCTTACAGCTTCCTAGTGATGAAGGGAGAAATTTGGCTTTAGCACACTCTTCTACCATGGATAGGCAGCCTCACCACAGGGCCAAAGTGATGAGTCCAACTGATGATGGACTGCAACTTTCAAAACTGAAGCCTCCTTGTAAGCTGCTCGCATTGGACATTCTGATACAGAGAAAAAAAAAAAGTTGACCAATGTACCATATCCATTGTACCAATGAGCAAGTCCGCTGGAAGACAGCCAAATGTCAGATCCCACAAGGCTGAAGAGGAGGTCCTCCTCACAGAGTTCAATACTCACAAAGAACAGAATTGTAAGCAAGAATAGAACCCTCTTGCTTGCCTAAGCTGTTTGATCATGAATTTATTAGCATCATGCAGACAGATTGCAATACCACCACAAACCACAAAAGTATGGGATGTAGTACAGTAACACTAGGAGCAAAAGTTGTAGCAATAAACACCCACAATAAGAAAGAAGAAAGAACTGGAGAGAGAACTCAGAGGCTAAAGCTATTGTCTCAGAAGCAAAAGGACCTGAGTTTGGATTCCAGATCCCAATGGAAAAATGTCAGGTGAAAATGGCAATGATCAATAATTATGGCCCTGGAAGGTTCTGGGAAACCCCAGAGCAAAGCAATGAGGAGGTAGAGCAATCCAGGATGATTCCCAGTGTTACCATTGGACCTCCACAGGCACACTCAGGTGCCCTTTTGTATACATACAGTCAGACACACACACACACACGTGCACGCATGTGCACACGTACATAGGCATACACATATGCAAAAAAGAAAGGCATCAAACAATCTAATCTTATACCTTAAGAAATTAGAAAATGAAAGAAAATGAAAATGTTATCAGAGAAGAAAATTAAAAAGATTACAATCCAAATAGGTGAAATAAAGGACTGAAAAACTAAAAAAAAAAAAAAACAAAAAAAAACAACTGTATTGTTGAAAAGGTAAAACAACAGTGAGAAAACTTTAGACAAACTAAGCTAAAAAAAAAAAAAGATGAATGACATAAAATTGTCTGCAAGAATAGGCCACCATCAAGGACTGCAAGGGGTGACATCCAATACCCATCAGGATAGAGCCAAGGGCATTGCAGGAGCAACAAAACCGAAAAAGAAAAAAGAAAAAAAATCAACAAACCATAATTCAGAACATCAGAGATGCTATATCAACCACCTGGAACTGGGCCAGCCTAATTTCTCCCCATCCTGAAGCTCAGGGAAATTTGCGGAAGAGGGGGAGTGGTAAGATTGTAAGAGCACAAGGATGGGAAGAGTAATGATATGCAAAATACTCCACACAAGTTAGGGCCGAAGAATCATAATAGGACTTTGCATGACCTGCGCTATGTCCAACACACTATTGACCCCATAAAGTCTAGCATGGACTAAAGGCACTAAGATCCTGGAGGCTAAGGACTGAAGTCACAGTAGTGTTCCTAAGCTTAAGGGGAACACAGAAAAGGGTTCTGGGAAATGCCCCTGGGTCCTTGCACCTCATTGGAGAGGAGGACCCAGAGGAGAGTTTGGCATGCACAGTAAAGGAAGCTCCGGGGAATTGGAGGCGGGGGAGACACTGGGGGATGAGGAGGGAAGAGAAAGGGGAGGGGGGAGCAGGAGCAGGAGAGTCGGGGGGCGGAGGGAGGGGACCAGTGTACCTGTTAAGTTTGTATGAGCGGAAATAATAATAATAATAATAATAATAAAAATCACAAAACCAGTTGAAGCAAAGTTTTTCATAAAGAAATGTTGTATAGGGGGCTGGAGAAGTGGCTCAGGGGTTAAGCCTCTGCCTTGGAGGCAGAAAGTCCTGAGTTTGGATCCTAGACTCCATGTATAGACACTGGGCAGAAGCAGGGGCAGCCTGCGTTTCTGGTCCTGGTAGGGCAGTGCCTATGAATCCCGGGGCAGAGTAAACAAGGAGGAGATGAAGGCGTCCGTGGTGGTTCCTGAATTCACTTGTGGTTCTACACACACACACACATACACACACACATACACGCACAATTGAAGAAATAATAAATTTTAAAAAAAGGTTAAAAAAAAGAAATGTTGCATAGTCATCTTGCATAAGGTGAAACCCGAAAACATAAAATTTAACTCAATAAAATATTGTTATTTATATTTTAAAAAAATAAAATTGTCTGCAAGAATAAAATCACAAATCAAGATACAGAAAAAAAAAAAAAAAAAAAAGAGTTAAGAGATTATCCTGAAGAATTGCACCTCAGGTTGGACAGTTTGCAGAAACAAGAAAATTCCTAAATACCACATGTGCTCCCAGACTTAATTATGAGGAAATGGAGAAACTGAACACTGCACAGATACCAAGATGATTGACTGAGTAATTAAAATATTCTCTGCAACAACAAAATCCCAAGACCACCACTCTCCTGATAAACTGTATCAAACAGTGAGACAATGAATGTTATTCATTCTGAATTCTCAAAAGAAAAAAAAAAAACTCAAGAGAATGATGAAATTGTTCCATGTGAATTTTATCAAGCCAGGCATCACCATAACATGGAAGGAAGATGTTACAGAGAAGAACTCAGGTTGAAGGTCATCCTTATGGAGAGATATACTGCATTAAAAGCATCACAAATGCACAATCAAGTGAGATTTATCCCTGGAGGGAAGGATGGTTTGATATAAGAGATTATCAACGTGCTAATGCATGTCAACAAAATAAAGGCAAGAAATTGCACTGCTGGGTCTGGGTATGCTGTTCATTGATAGAGCCTCTGCCTAGTATATGCAAGGCCTGGGTTTGAGTCTCAACAAGGAAAAAAGATCATAACTATCCCAACTGAAGTAGAAAACATGATTATATTAGCATGCTTTTATAACAAAAACTTAACAGTAAAGAAGAAATTACATGAACATAAGCAAGCTTATATCTACTCCTGTCATTTCTTTCCTTTTAAAAATATTTTACTTGGGCTGGAGAGGTAGCTCAGGGGTTAAGCCTCTGCCTTGCAGGCGGAAGATCTTGAGTTCGGATCCCAGATCCCACGTGTAGACGCGGAAGCGGAAGCGGGGAGCGGGGGCGGCCTGCGCTTCTGGTCCTGGTAGGGCGGAGCCTGTGAATCCGGGGGCAGAGTAAACAAGAAGGAGGTGGAGGAGTCCATGGTGGTTCCTGAATTCGTCCGTGGTTCTACACACACAGACACACACACACACACACAAGCGCACACATACATATGCACACACGCACAATTGAATAAATAATAAAAAAATTTAAAAATATTTTACTTATTTATGAGGGGGGGGGGAGAGAGAGAGAGAGAGAGAGAGAGAGAGAGAGAGAGAGAGAATAGATGCATGAATGGGGATGCCAGAGGACAACTTTCAGAAGTCGCTGACACCTTTCCAACACTGAGGTCTGGTGTTTGAACCCAGGTTTCCAAGTGTGCACACCTACTAAGCCATACTCACAGCCCCATTCTCTCCATTTCTGTTCAACACAGTCTGAGCCTGGTCAGTCAGGCCAGAAAAAGAAGCAGCAGACAGCCATATCAAAAGAAAAGAAATAAAACTATCTCTGTGAAGTGTGGTTCCAGTAGACTACAAGGCGATCCTTTAAACAAGGAGATCCTGCCTCATGCTGCACCGCAGATGAACCCAGAGGACACAACACACTGAAGAGTCTGCGAAAGGACAAGCTTTATGGGATTCCCCTGTTTCCTTTTTCACTTATTTTTATTTTTTGTTTTTCACATGAATACAATAGAGTTATACACTTGACTCCTGCTACCAGATTCCATCCTCTCTTACTTTCCCACAAAACCCTTCTTCTTCCTTGCAGTGTCCACCCTACTTTGAAGTCTTCAGTGTGTAGCCCACTGTGTTTCATCCGCATTGCCTCTGCTGACGTGGGCCTGAGCACTTGCTGCAACTCAGCTGACATATCACTGGGGAAAGTAGCTGCCCAACTAGCAAGCAACAGTACCTCAGGTGTGTGGTGTCTCCTGAGATCTCCCCTTCCCATGGTGGAATGGACAGACCAAATCTTGTGAAGGTCTCGTGAAAGTAGAAACAGCCACAGTGAGTTCTTGGTGCAGCAGACCTGTCATGTTCAGAGGATACCATCTGGCCTCACCCTGTCCCACCCTTAAGCTCTTAAAATTCGTAGCAGCACCCTCATCTACAATGATCCCTGAGTCCTGGGAAGGAGGCACCTTAGATGTACTATTAGGTCCAAGAAGTCCATAGACACTTATATGCTGTACTTTGGCCAGTTGGGAGTTGTGTCTGTATTAAACACCTTCCGTTGCAAAAGCAAGCTGGCTACAGTTACACAGATACAAACAAAACTCACAGAAGCAGAAAGCGAGATAGATATAGGGTTGAAGAGGGCAGAGCGGGATGCTGCTGGTCACCAGGTACGTGCTCTAGTGACATGGAGGGGAGCTTGACAGTAGAGTCCTGCATTGCACTGTACTGCAGGCACTGTATACCTACAGTTGGAGTAACAATATTGTGTTACCTGAGATTCTGCTAGGAAGACATTGCTCATGTCAAATGGTCTTGTCAAGATAAGGAAAATGGGAGTGAAAGTACCCAGCGGCAATCAAAACAGTGCCTGGCTGGCAGCCATGGAGAGGCCTCCCAGGACTCCTGTGCCTCGACTGCTGCGCCTCGCACAGGACAGCGACCACCTGGAAGCTGTTGCTTTCCTGAGTACACCACACGCAGGAAGCTCCTGCAGACACACTGCCTAACATGGCATGCCCACTTTGAGTTCCCGGAGATATCCCCTTTGGTTTTAGAAGATCCCTGGGTTGGCTCTTAAATGAACTGAGATCAAGATCTGTTAGCAACAATGGGAAATTAATTTCCTTTCTCACAGTCATTTCTCAGAATCTTTAATACACAAGGTGCTGGGGGAGGGGGTGGGACATCAGCAGAATATCCTCCCTGTCATCACCCACTGGGCTTGATATCCACTTAACATCACATGAAAGAAAACCAGTGATACCCCCACCCCTCTTCTGTGGCTGATGCAGCCAGGGCTTCCTCTAAAGACCACGGGGCCACTTGTCGCCCTCACCACGGGAAGAACTCTGGGAGACAAAAGTCACACAGGCAGGAGGTGCCCCCAGAAAACACAAACTGCTGGACAGATGCAGCCAGGACAGCAGGACCCCCAATACGGCTGCAGTGACAGATACTGTAGGCACATGGAATGGAACGTGTGTGCAGAAGGAGACAAAGGCTAGAAGCCCTGTTCAGGAATCTGCAGGCAATTCCACAGGGCTCTGGTCAGAGGGCAGAGCCAAGGTGGAGACAGTGAGGCAAGGGATGAAACAGGAAATTAAAGACATGGCAGAGGAAGAACCCCTCGCTAGCTACATCCAGAAACTTCAGTCTGACTGACAAAATCAGTTGTCTATGTAGATAATGCTTGTTTTCCTAACACACCTCAAACATGTTACAGACAACAAGGAAAACATGCTGGCAAGGGCCAGAATACTTATGAACGAACCTGAGTTTAAACATATCAACACCCCTCTCTAACCCTTAAATCTATGCAATGCACCTCTTAAAACCACTTAAAATTTTATTTGCAAAAGAAAACTCTTTAAGAGAAAAAGAATCAGTTTATATACTTTTGTGTCTTAGTTTTTAAATTTAATCTTTTCACCTTGTAAATTACATCCTTTGAACAATGTGACTTCAAAGCCATAATAGTACATAGATACAGAAAGACAGCAGTCAAAAAAGTGCACACACACATGTACAGACACACACAAATCCTTCTATGTAATAAACTTTTTGACTGTCTCATTTTGACATTCTTTCCTGCAGCACGGAGGTCCCCTTTACCTTAGTAGAGGTTGCTGGGTGATAGGGCCTGGAGGCAGGTGACTCTTGGGGCTGTCGGCAGCTGCTGGACTGGACAGCTGGACTGCGTGTCCCTGCCATCACTGACAACAGACAAGGAGATAGGATTCTCAAGCTCAGCTGCCCTGACAACTCCGGGGAGACCAACAGGTCAGTGTTGAAGAGGCAGTCTCTGGACAGTGCCTTGTACCCCTTTGACTTCCCAAGTTCAATGTGTTAAAACAATGAATGCCTGCAAAACACAGGCAGAGAAAAGATGGCTCTCGTCCATCGCTCCCAGAGGTTCTTTTTTTGCTGTTTTAAAAACCCACATGGTCAGGTCTGTAGACAGCAGCGATTTGCCATGGATCAGTGCTGCCTGCACAAGGATTCAGTTGAGTCACACAGGACACCTTATGTCTGGCATCTCTCACTCAGCACAATGGTTCAGAATTCCTCCATGCCTTGAGCATATTCTGGTTTGTTGTTTTGCTTCCTGTTACCATTCTGCAATACCACTGGTGATGCTGCCAAGAGTCCCTGAAGCAGGTGCCTGTGGGCAGCTTCCCCCCTGGGCGAAAGTTTCCATCGTATTTAAATACTGCCAGCCCCCTTTGCTAATGAGCACAGACCCGACAAGCCGCAGATGACGCACGAGATTCCAGCAGCAGTGCAGTGTCTCTTGTGACTGCAGACAGACTGCCAGGTGGCCACACGGCCTCTACCTCCATCCAAGCCACCAGCCAGCTTACCTGGGCTGCTCAGTGTCTCCTCTGCAAACTGAGAGACCTAAGCAAAACTAAGGTGCTAGCTGGTTCTGAACCAGTACCATACGGTGTGGTCAGAACGCTGTCAAACTCCTACCTCTGCTGAGGCAGGCAAAGCCCCTCCCTGGCTGCTCATATCCACCCACCCCCACCCTCAGTTTTATGGCCATTAAACTAAAGACAGCAGAGCAGACATATCATACCCCGTGTCTGCTTAGTGTCTGTATTCTACAAGGGTCCTGGACCTCTCTCCTAGGGAATCCCTCTGCCCCACAGCACGCTGCTGCACTCAGACTGCATGCCATTATGCCTACTGCGTGTCTGCCATCCATGAGAACTGCCTGTGCCCTGGCAGCTCTCACTCACGATCCATGCGAGACTCCTCTCACCCCCCACAATCCACGGTCTTAGTGGAGGTAAACAGCCAAATGTGGCAGACACTGGTAGGTACGGGGGTCAAGTGGGGAAGTACAGCCATCAAAAGATCACACTTCAGGCCACAGGAGACCTGGGCCCACATGAGGGCAGGTATGGGAGACATGAGGATGGTTACCAGATAGCCAAACGTGAAGATACCATTTCTTAAGATTTCCCCTCGGTCAGCAAATAGGCAGTCCTTGAAAGGCCCTGGGTAGCACTGAGTCCAGTGGACATATGCTGAAAGCCCTGAGCTCCAAACATGGGCATATGAATATCTCCCCAAGAAATTACTTAAAGAATTTTAATTAGATTTGCTCTCAATTACAGTTTGTAAATAGATCAAGGAAAAGAACATTAACTTATAAACAATCATAGGATGGGTAAAACTACCAAGAGCTGACCCAATACTGAGGATGTTCTGGGTCTGTCTGAAGGCCAATGCTTCAGCATAGTGTGCATGTATGTATGCACCCAGAGTATGCATGCGTGTGCATGTGTACAGATTAAGCCTGAAAAGCACACAGAGACCAAAGCTACATGGCATCAGCCCAGGGGAGCACAATGTAATCATCTCTCTGAAGCCACAGTCTTATGTCCTGAGATTCTACTAACCACAGACCAAAAGCATTGTGGGAAAGTTGCACGGATCCTGCGTTGGTGCTCTTTTTATCAGTAACCCTAGATAAACTGTATGCTGGAGACGGGATTTACATCGTGTCAAGAATCTTAAATAATCAGTGCCATATCGTATAGGGGTCTACAGGCTGTAATACTGCACTTTGTTATATGAGAGATGCAGACATCTGTAGATTTGATACCCCAGGTTGCTAGAACTGATCCCCCTAAAGAGGGATAATCGATTATACTTGATCTAAGAGTTAGTGAATGGGTGGGGACTTTGGTACAAAGTTACTCATACTAGCAGTTTTTCTCACGAAACACCTATATAGAAATAAAAGCACCTGCATATGAACTGTGCATACACATAAACACATATACACACATACATACACATAGACATATATATGCAATACACACATATACATAAATATGAAAGTTTTAGAAAGCAATGGGGGCTCAAAGGGGTGCAGAGAGGACAGAAGGAAAGGGAAGGCTCTGGAGCCAGCAATGCTACATGCCACCCAAACCCAGCAATCCAATTCCTATGGGGTTGTAAGGGATGTCATAATCACCACATGAGAGCTAAAAACTGGAGCAGGCAGCTCACGGGAGCCTTAGAATATGGAGGACTCCACTGAAGAAGCCTGTTCTTTTGTGAACTACATAGTTTTTATTTCCAAAGACATTGCCATCATTAATATTCCTCATTCAAAAGAGCAATCCAAACCCAGCCACCCGCTAATGAATTCAGACTACCGCATAAAGCAAGAATGGGTGATTGCCTATATTATGAAATTCTTAAATCAAAATAGTTTAATTAGTGCATTTGTATTTTTTTATAAGCAGCAATCAAAGCCTAATTAGTTTACCACAAACAGCACTGCTCTGGACACTTGTTCAATCCTCATTGCTAACAACGCTTCATTTGGCACAACAACATAGTTTTGCCTAATAAATTAAATCAGTGAGTCCTAACTACCTGAATTATGCATGAACCCTTCGGTGTCAATGCAAGTTTGATTATTTAATCTGTGTTACTATATTGAGTAATTCACTCTTGAGTTTCCCTTGCATCCACAATATATCACGAATAAAGAACATTAAGAGAAAAATGAGATTTTAAAGTGACGCTGAGAAAATCAATTTCTGAAATGCAGAGGTCATCTGGCTGGGTCACAGGCCCCTGCACAGACAGGGTCATCCAGGCCCGGGACCCAGAGCAGACACATCTATGAGGAAAGAGGAAGGTCCTCTTTCTTGTGGCCGCTGTGTTCACAAAACTTTTGGAGTGTCACCTGACAGCAGAATTCAGATGCTACAAGGAAACAATCTGCCAAGTTCCACCAAAGACCCAACACCACCCATAATAGCAACAACAGTGCCACAAGGATCCAATTCAGAGGGCAGGTGGGCTCAGCCCTCAGAGCCAACATACATTCCACAGACCCAGAGAGATGACAGCAAGGAGATGTGATTCCCCCTAAATTGCTGACTTGATGGATGCGGCAGGTAGCAAAAGGCAGCTGCTCAGGTGAGAAGTCCAAGGTGATCATTAATAGTCATCATTAGTGTTCTGAAGGGGTCCCAGAGCTGAGTCCACAATTTAGAAATGGGTAGATGCATGTGCCTTCTGCTGCAGCTTGGATGTGGTTGGTCCCCAGATGTTCATATTCGAAGATCTCCAGAATCTAGCTGGAAGTCATGGGAGGTCACGAGGTCACAGTGCTCCAAGGCAGGAATGTATTCATTAATGCAGGAAGGAATCTGCTCCCTGGAGAACAGCTGTCACTAAACAAGAGTATTCTACATTCTTAGCCTGGTCCTGCTCCTCCAATATGTTGGAAAGCAGCCAGGACCCCTCACCAGGATGTTGATGTAACACAGTTTGGAACATCTCACCGCCAAATTCATAAGCTGAATGAATCTTTTTACTTTATTGACTCAAATGTTGGGTATTTTGCTAAAGCAACACAAAACAGACTGAGGCATTGTCTGCACGGTGCATGGATGAACCATTAACCACTGAAATACCTTCTATGACAAACGTTTGGCTTACTTTCCTGTTTGCGGATACAACTAAAACGCAAAGAGAATCTTCACATTTGCTTTTTCCTTTGTGTTTGGCGTGTTTCTAGGCGGAGATAAAGATGTTATTACAGAACATATGGTATGTGGTGACACACAGCCTCCTAAGGAATCAGGTCAACTTATGCTGGCAGCAGAAACTTGAAGGTGCAGGTCTCCATATGCTTCTGCCAGCACAGACTTAATATAAAAACACATTCATGCATAATACACACTGCATCCATGTATATGCAATGCACATGTATATATATATACACACTGAATACATGTGTTCATACATGTGTAGATATACACAATACACCCATGCATATGCAATATATACACAATGTATATATACATAGGTATTGCACATGTACATGCATATACAAAGTATCATGCATTTGTAATACATATGTGCATACATACACATTGCTCACCTGTGTTCAGGCTCATGCAATACACAGATGAATATGTATACAACACATGCATGTGCAATATATATATAATATATATGGAATACACATGTCCATATACACACATCCATAAATATGCAACACAAACATGCATGCATACACAATGTGCCCATGCATATGCAATATATACATGCATACGCAAACAATGCATCCATGCATACATAACACACATGCTTACATATTCAATGTGTCCACATATGCAATACACATGTACACATACATAATGCATCCATGCATTTGTAATACACACAATTAATCCATGCATATGCAATACACATATGCAATATATATATATGCATATGTAATGACCCAAAGCTATGTGGATTTTTCTCTAAATAATCTACAATTTGCAATTACTATAAGGAAAAAGCTCAGATAAGCCAGACCACTCTTGCTCTGTGCTGAGACAAGATGCTATCTGTGAGGAACAAGAGAGGAGTCTAATCTGTCTACTGGCTGACAGAGCAACATGGAAGGCCTTGACAGCATGCTGCACACTGTCTGGGAGAGACCTGGCTCCCCACAAGGGCTACACACAGTACAACTGCTGCAGGACCTTTTCCAGATGGTGGAGACATGAGATCATAGCCATGTTTCCCCAGGGTTCATGGCCCAACGCTGGGGTGTCTAGCCGGCTCTCCATGCCCCTACCCAAAAGCTCAGGGAAGTTGTGTGTGGCAGAGGGACCTAGAGTCGGGGCCTTGTTGACGCACACACTGGAGAAACAGAGAAGGGGAGTTGTGCCCCAGCTGTCTGCCCACAGTGTCAGTCCAGCCATGGGATAAGGTGCTGCGCCAGATGTTGTACCAACTGTGCTATCCATAACGCGTCACCTCAGCCCCGCCTTGGACACATGAAACCTGCTTCAGTGACAAGCCCAATTTAAATCTTTTTAAAAAATTTTTTTATTCAATTGTGCATGTGTGTGTGTAGAACCACAGGCAAATTCAGGAACTACCATAAACCACCTCCTCCTTGTTTACTCTGCCCCAGGATTCACAGGCTCCGCCCTACCAGGACCAGAAACGCAAGCTGCCCCAGCTTCCACCCGGCTTCTATACGGTGGGGTCTAGGATCCGAACTCAGGACCTTCCACCTGCAAGGCAGAGGCTTAACCCCTAAGCCATCTCTCCAGCCCCCAGATTTAAATCTTTAAATCACATCTGGACATCTTCACAGCCTATTGTCTGACAGACTCAACTGAAAGCTTCAGGGGTCCAAGAACCTTCTAATGATTGCCCTACACACGGGAAGTGTTCCCTGAACCCCCCAGAATACCTAGGGGAATGCTGCTCCCAGGACCTCAAAGTACCAGATGGACTTGTCTTCTAAACTCCTGGTCCCACTCAGATGAGTGTAGGCAGAAAAGAACAAGAATTGCCGTGGGCAAGGAAAATACACAGGCTCTAGCTACACAATGCTAACCAAGCCCTATTCCGGGGACCCCAGTGTACTGGACTCACACAGGCCTGACTAGAGGCAATGTGGTGACTCCTGGAACCTTTGTCCCCCTACGAAATGGGGACACTGGTACCTGCCACTCAAATGTGTGTGGACAGGTTGATTACATGCACAATAAGCCTAGTTAGTCTGTAAGTTGTGGCTTCTTTGCATTCCTAGGCTGTTCTGATCGGTGTAGACAACTCACTCTGACTTGCAGAAGATTCTGAGGATAAAACAAGGTGTCTCACTCAAAATCTCAGAAGGCATCTTTTGGATGAAAGTAGCCAAGAGATTTCAAAGCCTGTGCAGTAGGTCGATGACAAACAGAGGGCAAGAAAATACCAAGTGGTATTTTCAACCTGAAGCATGGGTCTGAATCAATTCAAGACATCAACCACAAGTGGTAAGAACAGCTCAGTGAAGAACAACACTGTACCACTCAAACACAGGTGTCGACTTGTCCATTGAGGGCTGAGCCTTTATGCACATTTGTGAAGAATTATTTGACTAAAGAGCCTTGAGCAAAGCTTGTGGGAGATCATCTAACTGATGTGGGAAGACACATTCCACAGTGGGTGGGTCCATTCCCTACCTAGACAGGTGGATAAGATGAAGACAGCTGTTTCAGTGGAATGATATTTCAATATCCTGGCATGTGGGCATGCTGGCAAATAAGAAAGCATGTACTTCTTTCAGCTCTGAATGTGGTGTGACCAAAGCCTTGGGTTCCTGATGCTAGTATGGAACTCTCCTGGCATGCTGATGATATATAACCAAGAACTGAAAGCAAAAATGATCTCCTTGTTTGGCCATGAAGTCATACCAACAGCATGAAGAGCAACACAAACATCGGCCATGCACAGCAAGGATGGTTCAATGCAGGCATCAGCCCTGAGCAGCAGCATGCCACCAAAACAAAGGACCAATCGCGCAGGGCCACCACGACAGATGCAGAAGCTTGCTAAACAGATCAGTGCTTGCTAAAAACTTAGAGTCAGAGCCAAGCTACCTGCAAAGAGGACGAGAAGCCTAGAGGCAGAGGCATTGCTCATATATTTGATTTTGGTGATGTGGTCACATATAGGAAGGACTTGGTCACTCAAAACCAAGAGAGAACTAGAATTCACAGAGAATGGTAAAAGTATTACACACAACGAAGTTCAAAATCCAAGTAGGGTGAAAAGAGTCTACAGAATGATATTTATATACCTCCAACAGTTGAACACCCAAAAATAAACCGTCCTATCAATAAATGAACAAAGGAACTGAACAGTTCTCAAAGAAGAAATGTAAGTGGCCAAGACATGCATTAAAAAAGGTCACTATCCTTAACCTCCAAGGAGAGAATACATCAAGAGTACATCAACGCTCCCTCACCCACCCAGTCAGAATGGTTAGGATAGCATCAACAAAGTGCACGGTAATAAATTCTGGCAATGGTGGAGAGGAGGAGCATGGGAAGAGAAATTGCTGAAGCCACTGTGGGAATTGACACAGAGATGCCAAAACTCAGCAAATGAAACAACCATGCAATCCAGCCACAACAGTCCTGTGTGTACATCTAAGGGATCTGTCAGCATATGACACACATACCTGCACATGTGTTTTTGTTGCTATGCTGCTCACAAGAGCCCAGATATGGATCCAGTCTAGAAGTCCATCCATTGGAGGAATGGATAAAGAAGATGTGGTTTGTGTACATTGTGGAGCCCTATGCAGCCAAGGAAAAGTGAAACTGACACTTACATGAACATACAAAGGACAGGAAATCAATGTCTTAAGCAAAGTGATCCAGAAAGGCAAATATTCTATTATTTCACATGAGAACTCTAGAATTAGGGGGGCAATGTGGGTATAGTGAACCTAAAAGGATGAGAAAAGGGTCCAAAAGAAGGGGATAGGAGGAACAGGGAAGAGTAGTGGGGAAAGCAAATATACCTAAGTATGATGGTGTGTGTCTGTGGGGTGTGGGTATGTACGTGTGTGTGGGTGTGTGGATATGTGTGTGTGCATCTGTGTGTGCGTGTGTGTGTGAATGTGATAACATGTACTGTTTTGTACACCAACAGAAAAAAAAACTAATGAAAAAATTAAGAATAAAAGTCACACACAAAAATGAGTAAACTTTAAACTCTAATGCATGTAAATTTCACTTGAATGAGTCCAATTTTTTTTCTGCTTTTACAAACATATTGAGTGTTCATCCCAGCTTCTCTCCCTCTCTTCTCCCTCCCACCCCCTCTTTTCCCTTCACCATTCCCTCTCACATCTTCCCACCTTTCCGCCTGTGTGCTTCTATGGACCTCAAGGTTTACTCTGCCTTGTGTACTCGTGTGGGGGTTCAGGTCTCCATAGTGTAACAAGTTACCTCTCTTAAGGCCATCCTACTGATACATGTATTTCCCTTCACTCATCCAGCTTTAGACCCAAAGGTTTCCACTGTGAGTTCCCATTCTACGGGTATAATAACAGCTGCCTATAGAACAGTTTGATGTGCTGTCTTCCTACCTATAGATTTATTGGCTGTCTTTCCTATTGATCTATTTCCTTCCCTTTTTTTAGGTTCTTGTTTTATTTTGCAGTAACAGGGATGGGTACCCTATTACTGAAGATGCAATACAGTATTTATAGTACATGAGCTAAATATATCAACTGAAACTGGTCTAAGGACTTTCTCCTTGCTAGATAGCTTACATAGTACCAAGGAATACTGTAGAAGCTGTTGGGGGGGGGGTGGATAATCACAAGCCCCATCAACAGCATAAAATCTGTAAGTTGCAATATAAACCACCATGGCAACAGGTGACCACCAGTGAAGTGGCATGAGTACCAAGGAAACAACCAGCAGCTGATTTTTTTAAATAAAGAAGCAACCCAGAGATAAGGTAATATGTCCATCTACATGTGGTTATATGTGGACTTTCACCACATGGATATGTACATGTGTACATATGCATATGAGCAGCTTTCCTATACTCTAACAAAATATTTAGATAAAGAATATATAAAGAAGTTCCATAACTCAACCACTAAAACATAAACAACCCATGAAGTGGACAAAAGGCTCAAAAAGATTTTCTAGTGAGGATACATGAGTGGCCAATTGAGCCTATGAAGAAAGTGCCCTGTTGGGAGGGAGGGAACTGGGTAATAAGAGGGTGACAATTATATAAACTGGTCATGTTCACGTATAAAAGTATTTAAAATGGGGCATGCAGTGATGATTCAGGGGTTAAGCCTTTGTCTCAAAAGCAAAAGTACTTGAGTTCAGATCTCAGATCCCATGTTAAAATGCTGGGTTGAGCCAGCCTAATCTCTCCCCATCCTGAAGCTCAGGGGCATTTGCGGAAGAGGGGGCGGTAAGATTGTAAGAGCAAAAGGATGGGAGGAGCAATGATTTGCAAGATTCTCCACACTAGTTAGGGCCTGACCCACAGCTCCTTGTCTGCCTCCCCCAGCACAGCAAGCAATGCGACCTCCTCTCATTACTCAGCTCACACTCTGGCTGCACACAGCAAACCCTCACACCACCGGGGACTCGATGCGCGGAAGAATCCTCCAAAGGGGAAGGCCATCATCAAGGGAGGAAAAAGCTTGGAAGCCTTCTGAGCCATTTCTCCCTTATCTGGAAGGTGTTCCTAGCCCCATGTGAAGACCACCGCCAACAGCCACTGGAGAGCTGCAAGTTTTGAAGACCAGGGTGAACAGCAACTTTTTTTCCCTATAAATTTAAAAGAAAGACACTAAAACATTGCATTGTGCAATAGTGTATCTTCCAGGGAGGATGGCATGCTGAATGAGGGGTGAATCACAGCTTCCTCCTCACAAAGGGAGCCCTGAATGCGCCCACTGCCCTGACAGGTCTGGCACAGCCCCAGTCCACAGAGGAGGCGGAGGAGGGCAGAGACAGGTGAAAGAGCAGCGTCAGCACATCCCGGCATTTCCATGCATTGTAACGGCCTAATTAACATTAGGACGTGACAGATCTGCAGAAGAAAGGGGACTGTGAAGGTAAGGATTATAAAGTACTAAATTTGAAAATACCGCTTTGAATAATAGTCCTCGACAAACTGTTATTAATTTTGTATCTTTTAGCTCGATATTGATTAGTTTTCCCGCTAGAAAAAAAGAGCTTTGCAAACCATTAAGCACATTCTTTTCTCTCTTATTAAAGGAAAGAAACCTAATGTCCTGATTTAGTTCAAGACCACAAAGTCATATACTCTCAGTTGGACTCACAGGGGTGTGTGGTCATAGCGAGAATGTCCGCTGCTGTGGCACGGTGAGTGAACAGCCTCAGACACGGCTGGCAACACTGCTGAGGGGCGACGCGACTGAGGGGCGGCCCTACTGGAAAACAGCAGCTAGTCTAGGACTTGAAGGTGTTTGTAGCTTCTGACCAAGGAAGTCCCCTGTGGGATTCCCCCAAAAGACAAACTAGAATTTAGCCTAAACCTTTCCACAGTGGCAACCCGTGTTTATCATGATAGTGTTGACAAAACAAGCAATGAAAGGAGTAGTGGCTACATACTCAAAATTGGAGAGAAACTTAGAAGCTCTGGTAAAACAATAATGACTGCTGAATGGGGAGGGATCTCAGCTCTGTTAGCATGTGCTGTTGTTACGAGACTGGCCTAGAGGGGTGGAAGGCCTTTGAGGTGGCTCTGCATGCCACCCTGCATATGTGTGCACTGAACGGAGCCAGCAGAGAGACAGGCTGGGGCCAGGCTCCAGGGTCCACCCTAGCCCCCGCCTTGCCCTGCACACCGGGCAGGTTTTCCACGTCATGCATGACATGTCATGTCTGGTGAGTGCTGTGACATGCTTAAACGTGAACTAAAGACAGCAGGAAGCAAAACGCATTTGCATCTTCCCAACCTGGAAAGGGCAGGCCAGGGGCCCGTCATAAGTCAGGAGGGTCCAGGATCAGGAAGGGCCAGCCCTGCACTATACCAGTTGACAGAGGGGGCAAACTGTCTAATCTTGTCTCTGCAGGGGTCAAGTGGGGAAAACCCACCTCAGCAACTATTTTAACCCAAAATCTCTGCACAGTCCTCACTGTGAAGTCAGTGTTCAAAAAGTGGTGGCCTGTGTTGTCTCTGTGCACCAAGAGGAGAGTGGGACACAGAACCACAGCTGACTTTTTTTTCTCCAATATTTTTATATTTTTAACATCTTCTACAGTACACATGCAATACTGCTGTCATTTAAAAAAAAATCTCATCACACCTAAAAAAAGGGGCTGGAGAGGTGGCTCAGGGGTTAAGCCTCTGTCTTGCAGGCGGAAGGTCCTGAGTTTGGATCCTAGACCCCACGTATAGACCCGGGCAGAAGCGGGGACGGCCTGCATTTCTGGTCCTGGTAGGGTGGAGCCTGTGTAAACAAGGAAGAGGTGGAGGCGGTCCATGGTGGTTCCCAAATTCACCTGTGGTTCTACACGCACGCACACACGCACACACATACACACATGCACAATTGAATAAATAATAAAAAAAATTGTCTAGTAAAGTATCCCAAGTGGATGAGCAGGAAGATGTTATTAGTAATGTGCTTCTGGGGCGCTGCCCCAGAAGCAACCCAGCTGATTTTAATCCACGGATAATGGCCACCTCAGAAGCACACCTTCAGGAGCACATTCTACACTAAGATCTGACCCTGGTCTGCTGGCCAGACCATGAATCCAGAAGGCCACCGTGCCATCAGAACGCCCCTTCCCAAGAGGGGCTAGACCAGAACTGCTCTCTCCTGCAGGAGCCCTCATCCTGAGCAGTGGCCAAAAAGGCATCACAAGATCCATCTACACAGCTGGGTCTGAGATCAAAGCCCTATGGGGTGAAATGAACAACAGCACTAACCCTCCCCATCCCACTCTTGCCTTTGGAATTGTCTCCCAGGCATTACAGAGTACCAAGCATAGCACTCAGCACTCACAGTCTTTTATTTCATCTCACACTGAAACATCCTTGGAGCAAGCATGTGACAACACTCAGCAGACATGACATCTCATGCAAGACATGCGGAAAACCTTCCCAGCATGCAGGGCAGGGCAAAGGGTAGGGTGGATCCCGGAGCCTGGGCCTCAGCCTGTATGTACTCTGCCTGCTCTGTCCAGTGTACGCATTGCGGGGTGGTGATACACAGTTGGGCATCCTGCGTCTCACCTCAAATGCCTTTCCACCCTCGTAACCCATGGTGCCAGAACACTCCCTAGGAAGCAGTGGGGACCATGTGACTAAAGCTCCAAGTACCCATGTGTCCACGGTAGCAGTGCAAGGCGACTGGGGCCTGCTCTACACGCTGGGTCCTCTCCGCATGCCTTGGCTATGTGTGCAGAACCTGGGAAACCTCAAAGCAAAGCAATAAGGAGATAGAAAAATCCAGGAAGTTTTGTAAAATCATCCTTGGGCTTCCACAGACATACAAGTACCATTTTGGTACACACATATACATACACACAGACAGAAAGAGAAAGAAAAAGAGAGGGAGGAAAAGAGGGAGAAAGGGAGGGGAGAAGGAAACAGGACGAAGCTGGGGACAGATGATGGGATGAGAGGAGCGGAGAGGGTAAAAATGGAATTGTATGCTCTTGTTAAAAATATGTGGATGGTATGAGATGGCTAGAAGTGATTCCCGCTCAACCAGGCTCTCTGGCAACATAACGGCATCACACATTGTCTCTGGAGACTAAGCTCTGGTTGCCTTCTGCTGGTCTTGGACTTGCATTTTTTTAAAGTTTTCGATCGACACATAATTCTTTACACGTTTATGAGATACTGTGTGTGGTTGGAGTCATGTTAATTTCAATACTGATCAAATTGAGACACTGCCTTGAATTTGGATCACTGCTCTGCGGCGTCAGGGCCTCTCAGCAATGCACCACTTCCTGTCCCTGCTCGTGGCAATGCTGATGGGCTGGACTAGCACCTCTTTACCATTTTGAGGGATAACAAGGCCAGGCCTTTAGAAACACAGAGACACAATCAGCAGCCCTGTGTCACTGGCAACAAGCCCTCTGGACACTGAGGCCAGCCCGCTTCCACCCAAGCCCCTCACCCTGCTGCTACGGGGTCATACCTCCTCTTCCTGCTTTCTCAGAGAAGCTCCTGGAAAGACCACCTCAGAGGATGCCCGATCCCCTGCCAACTACTGGGGTTAGCACTTCACTTGTCCCCTCCACACTGACTTCCCCAGGTTAGAGGTCAGGGATCACTCTGGGGGGGTCACATGTCTTCAGAACTAGACAGCTTCAGGGCAGCAACTTAGATATATCTTAGATATATCTAACAGCCGTCAAACTGACCACTGAAGGCTGCGCTCTGGGCACACCGGTGAAGCATAGTACTTAAGGAAAGTCATGAGCAAGGCTGCAGGAGACTGTCTGACTGGTGTGGGAAGGATTTCCCTGGAGGAGCTGGTTCAGTAGTTCAGCATACTTCGGAAATCCACAGGCTCCTGGTGTTGGTATGAATCCCTCTGTCCAGCTGGACTACAAACTATAACCAAGAATCCTGAGCAGGAATGGAATCTCTTGATGCCCCCAAGAGTACTATGAGAGTGCCCCAACCCCACAGGTCTCCTGAGAATCGGCCGCATTGCACCAACCAAGGAGTTGACACCGTCTTCTAAGGAGATGCCTTTCCCTTAAGAGCTTTCTGGTTTCAGGAGAACAAGTAAAGGGCTGCGACCATCTCAGCTCCCTGAAAAGGCTGACAGAGCAACTACAAAGGGAACTCTGCTCCTTTGTCCTCCAGCAGCTGAGCCGTACAGGGCTTGGGGTGCCCAGCACAGGGTACCCCGGGGCCAAGGGGTCTGGGGAGCTCACACTAGGGAAACAGGTCCTGCTGCCAGTTGGAATATGACAGTGATGCTTCTGGTCTCTGCTCAGCACTAGAACATCCGCAGGTGACAGGGGATGGGTTTGAAGCCCGCCATGCACAGCAGTGTGGACGCAATAAAGTAACAGCCACATCACCCTGCCACAGATGCCGTGCCCCCCACAACACATCCCTGGCAGGAGCTCCTGTGACAGGCCCCCTGCTGGACGACAGCCGCTCTGAGCTGAGGGCCCAGGACTGTGTTGGGTTCTGGGCTTTATCTTTCCACCTGACATTAAACAGCTCCCAGTTTTACAGAGCACATCCTCTGATTTTATCTCTGCCAGCGCATCTCCAAGTCTCCCATTTCCAGTTTCCCTGGGAGATCAGGGGAGTGGACTTAATCCAAATAATTTCATGTCTGCCAGACACCCAGCTATGCAAGTCCTGGGCCAGGCCCTTTGCACACTTCACGTCGACCCTGAAATCTGCCAGCCCTTTCAGGCGACTGTCCTCCCTCAAAATAAAACGCACAGATCACTGCAGGTTGGAGAGGGGCAAATGGCTGAGCATCTGAGTCCCAGATGAAACCAGATTACCCGGCAGTCACCCCAGGTCAGGGGGAAGGAGTCTACCAGCTGACGGTGAGGGGATGGGGGAAGACACAGGAGACTGTTTCCAGAGCACAGCATGGACTAGCCCTAGGAGTCAGACACAAGGGCCCCGGTGTTAAGAGAAGGAATGGTCAGGATCCGAAATACCAAAGGCCACCATAGGTGGAAGAAACTCTACAGAAGCAGAGACACATATGGACCCCAAACATAGGGATGAGCTGTATAAAACTCAAATGTTGGATGAGAGCCTTCTCCATACACTGCTAATGTGTGGGGTGAGATGGTTCCCCCAAACCAGTCAGTCTGTCCCTCCTTACCTGCACCCACTTACCTTGCCACACCCCCTTTCCTGTCCCTCACCTTCTGCCCTTCCGTGGGGAGCCCGCTTCCTTGCTACATCCTTGAGGCTTCTTCTGGTTTGAACCTCAGCATAAGTGGGGCCCAACATATAAAATATCATATCAAACTGGAGGGGGATAAAGCTAGTGTAAGGATGAGCCAATCTCTGGTGTCCGTTTCTTTCCCTGGGAAAGAGCAGACAGAGACCCTTGAAGCCCCAAGTGCTCCCCACACTCCCAAGGGAGCTGACACAGTGGAAGGGCCGCAGAGCACGGAGCTCGCATGGGTGGCATCCCACAACCTCCACTTTTTGGTATCAAACTCTTCTACGGGCCTACAGAAACAGCATGGCTCACTTATGGGCGCCAAGAGAACCTCCTTCTGCAGTACCCAGGAGAGTAAAGACCAGGAAAATAATTAACTGTGATGATCTAGATAAGGGCAGAGATGAAAGACACAGGAAGTTGAGTGCAGAGGAGACAGGGGCCTCTGAAGTGAACTTCAAAGGCTTCTGATCTGCTGCCCTGCCGCTGCGATTAAGTTACAAAAATAACAGCGCTGAAAACTGGAAGCTAGGACTGCCCCACCCAGCGGTCTCCTCTCCACTGCCAGTGACTCCTCGCTGCCTGGGGGTAGGAGTCAACCCTAGAAAGGCTTTCCAGGCCAGCCACAGCTGCCCCCTCCTGCTCTTGCAGACCCACCTCCTGCCTGCCCCACGATCCAGCTGCAACATACGCCTCTTCACAGTGCCCTCAATCTACCAGTCCTCCCTCCTGCCAACCAGCCCTAGCTGGTCCAAACAGCTTCCCCACGACACCCACGTAAACTCCATGAGCAGAGAAAGCGCTCTGCCATGCGCTCTCTGCCCGTGGCCTGTGCACGCTCTACAGGTGGCGCACACGTTCTGCCCACAGTAGGAGCTGGTCTTCAGAACTCAGGGCACTAACACGCACTATCGTCATTTCAAAGGAGAAAAGTGGCATCAGAGTGTCTGAATGATTTGCCTAGGAACATATAACTAATAAGTTCAAGAATCAAAGTAAGACCATCTGTCCACAAAGCACCCCTTTTCCTTAGTCTCCAGCTGTGTCTGGCTAAGAAGAAGTGAGGAGGGCAGAATCTCAAAATGCAAAATCTGAGGGTGCCAAGCCCAGTGAGAGGTGTTGCACTCCCTGGCCTTCCTGAGGTTGCATCTTTGTGCACTGAATATAGAGTATGAGTTAAGCATTAGAAAGATCTAGGTGCTGAGCAGAGAACCCAGACTCCTAAGTCTCACTTTTCTAATCTCTCCAATGGGAATAATACAGTTATTTCCTGATTATGATGAAGTTAACTTATGAAAGCATACATGAAGCACTTCGCACACAACCCACACACAGCCCTTATCACCGAGTCGTGGAAGAATGTCCTGTGTCCCAATGCTGGCAATACCTGCATAGATACAACACAAACTCTCCCAAGTCTGGGCCTTCAGGGCCCTTGGAGTGGGCATAAGGCCTTCCTCCCTGATTCGGTGTTAATACTGTGTTCACAGTCTGCAGGCAGGCCTTCCTCCCTGATTTGGTATAACACTGTGTTCACAGTCTGCAGACAGGCCCATATGTGTCACCCACGTCCTGAGCCCATCGTAGGGAGGAAGGTGGCTGATGCCCGGCAAATGGTGACCAGTTGAATGAGCTCTGTACGCCCATCAGCTAGAATGAAGACCAAGACCAAACACCAACTACTCCTGAGCAATGCTGCGGAGCCTGTGGCCACACCGGTGCCTTCCCTTGAAAGCAGCAGAAGCAAGTCAAACAAGGACACCCGCCTGAAGACACAGCAGGACCAGCTTCAGCTGCACATCTGACCCTTCTGGCCGGACTCAGCCTCAGGGCTCCTGTTCATCCCAGAATTCCCTCAGGCCACACATCTGTATGAACCAGGACAGGTCGTCCCGTGCTGAGCCTCTGCTCCACATGCCTTCCGCTTCGAAGGCCCCGCTTGGCCTCTCTCTGCTCACCAAGGGACACTTTGCCCACTATTCTCTCTGGACCAGCTGCCTCCTGGGGATTAGCTCACTGCCTTACATTTGCGCTTACATTTGCATTCAGGCCTGCTCGCTGGGGAAGATGGGTATGGTTCCCTGAAGGGCACTCTGCAGCCTGTCAGCCCCAACCCCACACACAAGGGAAGGTTATCAGCTTCTCCACAGAGAACACCCTTGGCTTTCTACCAACAGATCTTCATGGTGTGTGTGTGTGTGTGTGTGTGTGTGTGTGTGTGTGTGTGTGTGTGTGCTGGCAGAGGTGAGAACAGGCCAGTCTGTCATTCTGTGCCTCTCCCAATGTCCCCCTCATGGTTCCCACCCACCACCATTCAGGTCAGACACACCTGAAGGGCAAGTTAGCAAAAGGAAATTGCATTGTCAACTACTGAACACAGTGATACCTCCCTCTGTACTCCAGCAGGGCTTCGCCTAAGCTGGTACAACAGGCATGGGAGAGGGGAGGAGGGGGAGGAGGGAAAGAAGGAGAGGAGAGGGGGAGGGGGAGGGGAAAGAGAGAGGAGGGGGAAGGAGGAAGGAAAGGGGGAGAGGGAAGGAGGAAGGGGAGGGAAAGGGGGAGAGGGAATAGGAGGGGAGGAGGCAGGGACAGGAGGAGGAGGGAAGGAGAGGGGAGGAGGCAGGGAGAGGGGGAGGGGGGTAAGGTGAGGGAAGGGGGCAAGGAGAGGGGGAGGGAGGAGAGGGGAAGGGAAGAGAGGGAGGAGAGAAAGGGAGAGGGAGGGGGAAGGGGAAGGGAGGAGGAAGGGGGAGGGGGAGGGAGAGAAGCGGAAGAGAGGGGGGAGGGGGAAAGGGGAGGGAGGAGAGGGGGAAGGGGTGAGGGAAAGGGAGGGGGAAGGGGTGAGGGAAAGGGAAGGGGAAGGGGAAGGAAGGGGGAGGGGGAAGGGAAAGAAAGGGGGAAGGGGGTAGGAAGGGGAAGGGGGAGGGGAAAGAAGACGAGGCAGATGGGGGAGGAAGGAGGAGGGAGGGGGAAGGGAGGAGGGACAGGAGAAGGGGAGGAAAGAACCTACAAGGGCTAGAAAGTACTTAAGAACAAGGACCTGCCTACAAGAATTCCTGTGTACTCTACAGCCAAAACCAAGCCTGATCAGGAGACTGGACTTCAATTCCTGGAATACAGCTGCACGCCAAGCCTAAAGCTCACTGGGGTCCAAGCAGTTTGCTGTGCCTCCTGGGTTTCAGTCCCTTCACTCACAAGACAGAGCTCCTCAATCTACCTCAATGACTCCTGGTCAAGTTTATAACCCCTGAGAACAAAAGCCAATTCAACAATTCTCACTGACAGTCTCTGAACAGAAGTCTCGGTATTACCGACAGATGAACATTTAGAAGTGCTTTAGTATTTAGTAGCACAGGATGCACAAATCACATCTGGCTGGAACTAGACTGCCAAAAACCCAATCCAGTGGTCATGTCCCAATACCACAAGGGAGCTTCTCCACAGGGCAGCAAGGATGCTTAGGCCTGAGCACTAGAGACACCATCTACCACAGCTGTCTGACTGGAGGCTTAAGCATAACATTTGCTATTCCTAAAAGCTAACACAGGTAAGTAAACAGCCCCATCATGGTGAATTTGAAAATCTGCACCTTGGGCTCAGCGAATGACCAATCTCTCATACTGAAGTGGCACTCTTCCAACTCTGCCTCTGATGAGGCACCTTGGAAACTGGTAGATGCTTGAGATCCTGAAGCAGATACACAACTCCGCCAAACAGCAGTTCCAAAAGAAAGTGAGGAATGAGCAAAACAGGGAGGGAAAGGGGAGGCAGGGAGGAGGGGGTTGGATCCATCTCTGCTACATTCAATGTGGGTCTCAGTCCTCCAGGTAAGACCCTAATAAACTTCCCTGCCCAAGAGTACCATGGATATAACAACCAGCAAGACACTTTCCCGCAGCATCAAGAGCAATGCTTACAAAATTTATTTATTGAAGGTACAATGTACCAGGCATTTAGAATTTATCAGTAAACCAAAAACTCCAGCCTTAACTCCAGGGAGCAAGACAGCAGCAACAGCAGCATGAGCAGCAGGTGTGGTGAGATGTGAGCTCTGAAACGAGAAATTGAGGAGGGGTGCTAGAAGCGAAGGGGTGCACCACGGCCTTGCTTTCTTGGCAAGGCCCCTAAAGGAAGGGAGGCTGTAGCCTCATGTTTCTCTACCAAAAGAGCACTGACAAGATGCAATCAACATTGTCGGATAAGGTGGGCTGAGGCTGAATGGCAGAGAGAGGAGAGGCATGGAGGTGAGGGGCAGGGTCGTGGGATGGAGGGACAAAGGCCACGAACAACTTACCAGGTCACTGAAAGGACTGAAAGTTTAAGTGGCCAGGGAGGCACTGCTGGAAATGACATGGCTCACTGTGATCTGGACATGCTGACGTGTGTGCTGAGCTACCAGCAGGAAAGCTAGGAGCTAGTCAGGAAGCTAGGTTAAGAGTGCAAATGAGGGCTAGTGGTGACCCCACTGTGGAAGCCATTGCAAAGTGACCTGACTGTGGGTGCATTAGAAAGGCAGGGTAAAGAGGATTTGCCAGAGGGTTAGGCCTGCAGCCTAAAGAGACGCATTAAACATGAGCCACTGGAAGGTGGGCTGCAGTCAGCAGAGACTGGCAAAACTAGGCAGAGAGGTGAGGAGTGGACCAATGACCCAGTGTTGTAGGCACGGAGGGCAGGGGAAGGCCTGCTCCTGGAGAGCAGGCACACCCAAGCCCTTGGATTCAAGAACACAAGTCCTCCACAGAGCAAATGGAGAACAAAGAGGAGCACCCAGAGATGCCTGGTGCAGACACTGAGGAAGCAGGGAGGAGTATTCGAGCTCCACTCGCAGCACCCCACTGTTCACATGCAACTACTGCACAGGGAGCCCCAACCAACAAGGAGCTTCTAGGATTCTCAACCACTAAGGAACTTAGAGTCATTGCAATCCACCTGGGTCCTTGCTGCACATCTTGAAGTCAGGGTCAGGATATGCCCCAGTGCACTGTGCAGCGTGACACAGGTGACAGGGCTGGAAAGCCTGCTCCGGTCTTCGGTGAGACAACCAGCACAACACCCTCAGCTGAGAACATCCCCTAGATTCTCGGGCTTCAATATCCAAGAAAAATTCCACAAGGTGAAGAGAGCCAGGCAGCTTGTCGGCTTGTGGGCCCGCGGCACTCCCAGCCCTGGTGGAGCTCTGCCCTGGTACTGTGTGCAGCATAGCCATCCAACCAGGAGTCCACCACATCTGCACACAGCTCCTGTGTGCTTCCAAGGCAAGGTAAAGACATCTACCCAGGCCCGTTACACAGCCCAGCCACGGGTGCTTGAGGACACAGGCTGGGGGACTGACCCGGGTATCAGTGGCCCACAGCCATCAGTCCTAAAGCTGGGCTACCTCCTGAAAGCAAGGGGTGCCATCCAGATCCTAATTTTCCCGCAATTTTGTCAGTGAGAAAACATCCACCAGGGTGCTTGGTGCTCAGCCAAAACAGTGCCAATGGACATGAGAACAGAAACCCAAGTAGATTCTTGGTGGGATGCAATACCACTTCCACCAAGTCCTCTGAGAAAAGGGACCTGCCAGGGTGCTCCGCAAGTGATTGGGTTCACGCCTCCACTGGACACCATCCAAGGGTATAGATGTCTGTCCTAGTCCTCCTTGCACACCACAGATGTGTAATGGTAGACAGAACAAGGACACCAGCTGGGTCACCATTACCCAGCTCTGTTGTATCCTATCCTCAGGGTGAGGATGGCTCTCCAGATTGTGGGTGTACACAGCAGCAATGTAGCTTCCCACATGGCAAGAGCACCAACTAGCACACCAGCATACATTTTACTGTAAGATCCTCAGAATAATGACTCTTCCCACATCCTCAATGGGCAGCCAATCACAGTGAAAGGTCCACGGTGTTACCATTTGCAGGAGAAAAATAATAGCCCAGGTCCTAGATGTACAGATGTAGCTGCGATGTGGTCTGGAGCCCTATAAAGCCTTCTCAGGTACAACCACAAAGCCATCCAACTTGACTCACAGAGTAGACACTCCACTGGGTTATGCCATGGTCCTTGGAATAAAGATATCCACCTTTGTGCGCAGCCTGCAAAATAAAAATCCAGGCCCAGATCCTCCTATTCAAATACAGCTCTGATACAGCTTTCAGGGTTAGAAGACCCAGCCAGGACTTTTGGTGAGAAGCCCCCACAAAGCAGCAATGCAGAGGGTGACGATAATCCACTGGACGGAGCCCCGTTGTAGAGTAAGCACTTCCTCCAAGCTCCAAGCAGACATCAGCTGTCTGCTGGGTAAAAAGACCCACCCAGATCCTAGGAATACTGATTTGGCTGTGACATGGCTAGACGAGTTAACGGAGCCCGCCCTAATCTTAGCGTGCAGCCCTAACAACGTGGTTGTCCTCGTACATAAGTCGTTCCGCTGTGCCGCCATCCTCAAAGTAAGGATAGTTTCCTAGATCCTTGGGTACAGCTGCCGCCAAAGGACGCTCCGCTTAATGAACCCAGATCCTTGGTATGCAGCTGCCGCCAAAGGACACTTCACTGTACCATCTCCAGGATAAAAGTCAGCTTCGATCCTTAGTGCAAAGTCACACAATGCACCGGTGAAAGGACACTTTGCTGAACCAATATTCCCCAGGATAATTCCTAAGGCGTAGATGCCACAATGGACCGGCGAAAGGACACTCGGCTGTACCTACATCCTCAGGATAAAAATTAGCTGGATCTTTAGTGCACAGCCGCCGAAATGCATTCATCCATCTACCCACTGGGTAAGGGTGCTCCGCTGTTCCACCATCCTCAAAGAAGGAAATTCACCAGAACCTAAGTGAGCAGAGTGGAACGCTACGCTTTGAGATCCACCCAGATACTTAGTGCGCAGCTGCCATCGTGCAGCTGCCCGGAGTAAGAACGCTCCACCCAGATCCTTCGCATGCAGCGCCGCAATGCAGCCATCTGCAGGGAGAGGGCGCTCCGCTACACGACTTCCACGGTAAGATCCACTCTAATAAACTGCCGCCACAACGCGGCTATCCACAGGGTAGTGCAGCTCCAGTGTACCGCCCTCCTTAGGATAATATTCGCCAGTGCGCAGCCGCCACACTCCGGCTATCCACAGGAAATGCCACGCAACTCCACCGCCATGTCAGGATGAGATCCGCTTAGGTTTTTCGTGCGCAGTCGCCATAATGCGGCAAGGGAGGGGCTCCAAGGCAAACAAGCACAGGCCCTGTTGCGCCACCATCCCCGAAATTGGAACATTTACCTAATTCCCTGGTAGCAGCAGCAAGGCCTGAGGTTCTCCGTGTGGCTCTGCTGTGCCACCATCAGCAGGATTAAAAATCCTACCCAGAATTAACTGCGCAATTCCAATCATTTAACCATGACGTTAGGACGCTTCGTTGGATTATCCACGTACAGCTCCGTCGTACCGCTCTCCCCAAGAAAATGCACTCTAGGCCTCCAAACATCGCCACAAATAACACGTAGCTCCTCAAAACAAGAGACGACCCACTGTATTAGTATTCCCAAGGAAAGAATCTGCCCAGCTTCCAGCCTTTCTGTAATCCACAGAGTAAAACCGCCCACCCAGATTCTGGGTATGCCGACGTGGCAAGCCAGACAGCAGGATGTATGGCCAGAAAACTTCCTCAGATCCTAATTGTAGCGCAACCACGATTTGCCTATCCACAGGATAAAGACCACCCGCTGTGCCAGCTTTCGCTGGGAAGGAATATCCAGCCAGCTCCCTGCTGTGCCACGGTATGAAAGGTAAAAATATCCACCCAGGTCCTGCGTTCGCAGCTGCGACACAGCCTGCCAGATAAAGACCCCATAAGATTCCTAGAGCCAGCCGATCGCGGCAACGTGGTGGTCTGTGGGTAAGAAGGCTCCACTTGGTTATCCATGCGTGGGTCCACAGTACCCAATCCTCAGATTCTGGGTGCACGGCCACACCGATGTACTGATCCACTCGGTTCTGTTATCTCCGTATAGCTCCACTATAGATCTTCCAGGAGAGAAGCGGCACTGTGGCGATCCGGAAGGCCAGGTCGCTCGAGCTGATTATCACAGGCTATCTCCACAATGCTCAGAATAAGGATAATCCACTCGGGTGGTCGGGCCACAGTCGCGGCAGTACACAGTGTACCGTGCTCCGTGGACCAGTACGTCCGCTCAGCTCCAGTCTTGCCGCAGTCTGCCGCGTAAGAATCGCCTAAGGGTGTACAGATGCAGCTGTGACGCAGGCTCCAGCCTTAGGAGCCCGCCCTGATCTCAATGCGCAGCCGCGGCAATGCGGCCGCCTACCGGGTAGGGACATGCTGTGGCACCACCTGCTGGATGAGAATGTCGGCCAGCTCCTGGGTGCCTAGGCACACAGAAAGGCTGTCCACAGATAAGGACGCCCCACTGGTGATCAACGCTTGCTCCACCGTAGCATTGTCCGCACGGTAAAGAATTCCCCGTGGATCATCCATGGGGGACCACATACGCATAACGCATAACGATGCTCGGCCAGGTTATCAGCGCACGGCCCCACCGGGTCCCCTGGTATGGGTACTTGCTTGCACCGGTCCGCAGCCGAGAGGCAGTCCACCAAGAACGCCAGAGCGGGTCCACCGAGCCACAGCTGGGTTGCCGCGCTAGGCTCCACCCACAAGCCCTCTGCAGCCGGGCGCCCCCCCAGGCTGGAATGCGGGGCCTGGCTGGGATCAGAGGCGACCGCGGCCTTCTGACTCCTCTGGAGTAGTGCGCTCTGGAAACGAGGGCCCTGGACAGGAGTGGACTGTGGGGGCCACGGACAATGAGTTGGCGCTAGGAATCCCGTGCTCACGAGTGACGGACCCCGCAGATGACCAGTACACCTCGACCACCATGAACCGATCCTGTCCCGAAGGATACACTGGGATCTCCAAATCCAAAAAGCCGCGGGAGGGGGGGATCCTTGGCAGCGCGCGGAGGTAACGCATTACGTTTCTGCATTCCCGGGTTTTACTACCGGAAAGAACTAGCAACGGGGTTTCCGAGCGCTCCCTGAAGGGCAATTTGTGACGTTCTAGTAATTCCTAACCAAATACAAAAGTTTCACGGCCCTATGTGTCTGCATAAAGAGCGCTTTTCTTAACCATTTAAATATTTTAGTAACCGGAATCTTCTGGCGGGCAGATTTACAACCAAATGAGTAATTTATGTTATTGACGGTGGGTGGGGGAAGGGGTTCTCACCCAGAGCCTCCCTGTGGTAAGCCACATCCCCGCGCCCCAAATGGGTATTTAAAAATATATTTTAAGTGTTTCTCATATACAAAACTTGCAAAATTCTAGTTAGTAAGAAGCCAGATAGGCGGTTATGGTTTTACTTGTTTTCCCTTTGGTGTATCTTTTGTGAAGGCAAACTGGAAACGGTTGTTTCCCGACATTTTGAGGGGCAGTATTACATTCTGAAATGGCTGATCACAGTTAGATGCTGCTGAAGCTGGTTTTTGAGAGTGATTTCTTTTTTGTTTTTGGGGGTTTTATATATTAATCTGTTGGTTTACATCTTCCTCCTAACCGGATTTCAAATCATAATAGAATGTAGTTAAAACTGGTGATTGGTGTAACTTTCAATGCTTTGTAAAAGACAATGAATGTGGAATTTGGATTTGCTGCTGCTGATTACTAACATAATTCAAAATTACTACTTCTCTCAACGTTTACAACACTCCATGTTAACTTAAAATTTTAAAACTCTTATCTAATATGTTTTCCGGGCTACCCAGGTGGAAATAAAAGAAAGAAACGTAATAGATACATGTAAATTTAATTGAAAATCCTAACCTGAGCATCAGAGAAATGGAAAACCCGATAGATGGTGTGAAATCAGCATCTACCCAGACACATTCTGGTGCCAAATGGCACTTGTTCAATAAATAATACATCCCCAAACTGAACAAAGGAACAAACAGGGATGAACATGCCTGCCTGCTTCATACTCTCTAGTCTGTCTTCTACCTGGGATGGGGTGAAGGGAGGGGGGAAGGGAGAGTCCCTTACAGTGAGCAGGAAGTCTGGCCACAAGGGCAGTAGAAGGGAGGGTGTGGGCCCTGCAGACACTAGAAGGCTACAGAATGAATTTGGTGCTTCTTGCTGTTCACTTTTGAGCAAGTTCTATGCACTCAGTCTGCCCTCCTGCTGACTGCGCACAACTGATGCTCAGTGGCCACAGCCCTGGGCTTCTGCTCAATGGAACCATCTTGCCAAATGTTTCTTAAGAGCTAGGTGGTGCCTGATGCACCAGAATACAGACGGACAGCCAGAAGCAAAGTGGAAGAATGCTGGCAATTACTGCACACGAAAAGGAATCTGCACCAGTCTACCATACAGAGGGCTTGTCCAGACACTGACAGCAGACAGCGAGCAGAGAGGCCCTGCTGTGTGCACCCCAAGACTCCTCCCTCATCTCCTCATCACACTTCTGGACCACTGTGCAGGGAGTCTCCTTTTTATGGAGGTATTTTATACAATTTGCACCTTATGTCCTCACTCTGTCCTCATCTATAAGCTAGTACTACTCCTAGGACCTCCTTAGCGAATTACAAAGGTCCAGTGAGAAATACCCAGAAACAAGGGCTCTCTACAGAGATCATTCCTTCTTCCTCCACAGCACCCTGAGGACCTGTGCTGGTAAAATATCTGCAGGTTGTTGTCATGACCAGTGAGCAGAAATCATGGATGTTGGTAAATATATACCCTCCATCCCACAATCCCCACTCCACTTGCAGAAAAGAATTATCCAGAAAAAAATCATGTCAGCAGGGTTGCTGTTGAGAAGCTGTAGTATGAAGTGTTAGAGCAGCGGCAGTTCTAGGGACAATGCTGCTGGGAAGTGCTTTTAGGATAACATGGGACCACAGGCACGCTCGCCCCACTGCTGCTGCAGCTGTGGCCGCTCACCACAGCCTGTGGAGGTATCTACTCCTGTGCAGTTCCCAGAGACTACAGCTGGCAAGTGGCAGAGCTAGGTCTCGAACCCAGGTGGCATGACTCCAGCATATGAACTTCCTACCACTCGCCCCTTCCATCAGGAGGGAGAGGGCAGAGTAAAGGCTGGGTCCAGGGCTGCATATGCAGCTTTGTGAATATGTAAATGAGGGCATCAGAACAAGCAGGCTATTAGCATGCATCTCTGAATTCAGGCACTGGACCATCCCTTAGCTGCAGATGTTGATTTACCTCCTCAACATTTGCTGAGCGCTTAGCCTGTGTGCCAAGCTGTATACAGAGCTGGAAGCACAAAGATGAAATGGTTGAGTGGGAGGGCAGAGCTGTAAACAAAGACGGCACAGAACAAAAATGGCACGGGGCATGCTGCTGGGCTTGGACACTGTCAGCCCAGGCTGGGCGCCAGACAGCAGACTGCTGAGCCCACCTGAGCGCACCAGGAAGGCTTCCCTCCTACACCAGAATAAGGGCCACTTCCAGGCAGGTCAAGAAGGAGGACAGTGCAGGAAGGAGTGCAGAACGCCATCAGGAGGCGATGGACACAGAGCCCGCAGGAAGGAGTGCAGAACACCATCAGGAGATGATGGACACAGAGCCCGCGAGATGCCCCTGGGCGCTGTAGACTACAAATGGGCTCACAATGGCTTATGGAAAGAGTAGGTACGGTAGGGGGGTGGGGGAGAAGGCTGTGGGTGGGAGGCACTAAAAACCAAGTACAGCCCTGAGGTCTACAGTCGCAGTACTTGCGAAGCAAAGCAGAAAGATCTAAGCTCAAAGTCAGGGTATACTGCACAGTGAGTATGAGGTCAGCCCGCATGCACAGGTGACTCTGCTCCTGGACAGAACCCAGCAGAGCCAGCTATGGAGAAAGAGGAGAGGGGCCATGTCACCCCCAGGGTTTGGGCCTGAACTGATACCCTGAAACATGTAACTCTGAGGCTGGCAGAAGATACATGGGCCAGAGTTCCAGAAGCTCTGCCAGCTTCACACCTGCCACCCACAGGGCACCAGCTCTGCCTGGCCAAGAAACAGACATGGCTTTCTTAAGCATGCCTATTGGGCTGCTGTTCTCAGGACTGCTCCCCAGCACTGGGCCCCACAGTCTGGCCTCTGAGGGACAGTACCAAGCAGCCTAACTGAACAAGTGGGACTCCTTGTGCTCGGTGCCCCAACCGCTGCTGCACCACAGCAGGGCTCCACCGCAGACTGCCCCTCAGCCATCGCACTCTGCATCGAGAGGGTGCTGCACGCCTGGCCAATGAGGATGCAGGTGCAGAGAGGGACAAGACACCATCTCCTCCCCTCCACTCCCTTCCCCAGATCCTCTCCATCTCCTGCACCTCCTTTCCAGCAAGAACAACCTCCTGTTTGCCCACTCTGGCTTGGTGTCATCAGGAGAATTGGTGGCAGCTCCCACAGGTTTCATTTCTGGATCTCCAGGAAAGGGTGATGGCTGACACGGAACAAACACTTCATGAACATATGGTAAATTGACAAATGAATTGGAAATGTATTCTGAACAGTCAGCTCTTCTCTGAGACTGCAGCTAATGCAGCTGTATCTGCCTCTCCCCGTGCCCCCGTTAGCAGGTGTGACTCTCAGCGCCCAGCACCCATCAGATCAACTTCCTGCTCATGATACAAGTCTGCCATCTCTGGAACCACATGGCCTCGCTGTCTTACAGATGAGAGATATCAAGACTACTTCTTAGAAAAGCAAGATTCACAGAGTCCCGGATAGACACCCCGATGCAGCCCTCCTTCCTGGAGAAGTTCATCTGCAGCTCCCTGGCCTCCCTGGGACACTGCATCTACAGACTGAACTCCAGGGCCCCGCCCTGCCACTTTTCTCGTCACTACCTCTGCCCCTCGAGCACACCGCTCAGAGGTGAACAGGCTCCAGGTAGGAGACAACCGACCCCAGCTCTCCTAGGTGGCAGCCAGCAGGAAGGTCTTGTGTGGCATGAGGGTAGACTCTGGCCTGTCCTTGGAACTCAGCAATGAAAGGGCAAAACCTGTCCAAAAGTAAGTTGCTAAGTCAGATTGAGATTTTGTAACTATGACTTTTTTTTAAAAGTCTGGTACAGGGATCAAAAGGAAACACAAAGGACTGAGTGCTAATGTATCACAGGGCTCAGTTTGACCTTCAAAACAAAGTCAAGGTTAGTGCTACAGGAGGGCACCTTCCTGCCTCCTTATATGGCCCCTAAACAAAAGCCACAGTGCCAAGAAGGCCTATGTTCCCGGAAGTGAACCGTGCATGTGTCCGCACACAGCAGTCCTAGCAAAGTTCTGATAAACAGGCACCAGGACACTGACCTCAGCCAAATAGCATGCTGTCTGCAGTCAGTCTCCTGGCTACTGCAGGTGCTCACGCAGCGCTGTCCCTGCAGGAAGCCACCCAGACTGAGCCCACGAGGCCTAGCAAAGATGAAGGCTGAGGGGAAGGCTCACCAAGGCAACAGAAGCTGGAAGTCCAGGGTCTGGGGCAAGGAGGAGGGTTCTCAGTTCAGTGGCTCCTTGGAGTCTCTGGAAATGCCACTGGCTGTTTCTACTGTCAGGAAATAATACTGAGAACTGGTGTGGCCCAGAGCAGATGGGAAACTACAAGAAACAGCCTCCCATTCCCAGCACTCAAAGCCATGAAAGATGGGGCTGGCCAGTTGAGGGGAACCTAGGGAATGCATCTGGACTTTACTCAGAAGAAATGGGGAGGTGTGAAGAGCTGAGACTAGCACTGCAGAGGTCACTGCTGGGGGCTCACAGGTGCCCCACCTCTCCATCTGAGCAGGGTAGAGATGGCTGAGGCCAGCAGCCCACAGTCTAGGTCAGGAGAGGCAAGAATAAAGTGCTCAGTGTTCAAAGCAAGAAGGGAAAGACAGTCATATGCACGTGCATACATGCAGATGTGTGCAGATGTAGCTTGTGAAAGTTACGTATGCAGCATTGTCTGGGTGATACTTAACTTAAAAATCACCAACTCATAAAGTTGTGAAGAATGAATTGGGAAGAAAGAAATCAAATTAATCCTCCCCAACTTTCCATTTCCAGAAAAGGAAACTGAGTCAGAGGGAGGGCAACAGGTGACTCCACTTGCCAACTCAGAGTCAGGAACAGATGGGTCCTGTCCAGCTGGAGCTACAGCAGCTCTAGGATGAGCTCTGTTTGCCTCTGAGCCTTGAGTCTTGCACAGCAGATGAGCAGCATTCCTTCCATCTATACCTGTCATCCTCCTAATCATTGGTGCTCCTATGGTGCTCTCCATAGTGCCTGGAAGAAAGGCAGCATGGGAGAGAGGCCACAGAACAGAATGTATCTATTTGACCCTCCAGCATTTTCCATGACATCACACCTACAACAGTGCACCCTCCCTCACTTTCCCCAGCCCTGTCCTCACCCCTCCTGTTTTGTGGATAGGTATCCCTAGTGTCTGAATGCTCCTGGCACACAGCAGACCCACTCTTTGGAGTGCCCTATGCCCCACAACTTGCCGCCCACAGTTGTGCCGCACCCGAGGCAGCTGGACCACTTGCTCTACATTAAAGCCTGTGAAGCTTCAGCCTATGAAGCTTGCTTGGCAACACAGCCTCTGGCTAACAAGCTCCTCTTCAGAGGGTAGCTAGGTTTTTGTCTCCTTATTTCAAGAAGCCTTTTTTCAAACTGAAAAATGGCACCACACATGAACTTCTCAGCATCAGTGCCTTACGTTGCCTTTCCAACTCTGAAGCAAATGTGGCTATTAAAGGCTCTAGGTTCATGCTCAAATTTTATAAAACTCATGGAGCAAAAGGCATATTACGCAGCAAAGGGAGGAAGGCAGGAGTTCCTCCCTCTATAAGGAGCCCACACTTTCCCTTTTTGTGCAGGATGCACAAAAAGTAGTGGGTCTGTGGGAAGGAACTGAGAGCCCCAGGTCACCACATCAAGTCCTGTTTCCTGGTCTCAGGAGAACTGGGAAGAGTCAACACTGACATCATGTGGAATCAGGGACTTAAGTTCTCCATGCTGAACATGCTCCCTGCACTGTGCAACAAGAGAAGGAAGGGCTCAGGCAATAGCAGCCACAGACTGGCTGCAACCTGGGCTTCCGGCTGAACTCAGCTGAAGGGAAGCACCAACAGAAGAGAACTGTGGCCAGAACAGAAGCACCTTGAACCAGCCAAGCTGGGCACACTTTCCCAAGCAGCAGCTCCGTGTCTGTGCTCTTGCCCCTTCCCCACCTGCAAGCCTGGAGACCCCAGCTGTTGCTAGCCCAGTACCTACCTGAGCATGCCTCCTGGTTCCCTCCATCACCAGACCTCTTAAAAGGCTCTCCACACTCTTGCCAATGTTGCTTCTGGTGAGAACTCTGTAGGCCATGCCCACTGAAAGCCCTTTCTTTGTGATGTGCCCTCAGCTTGGGCCGCAGGCCTAGCATGTGCACACCATGTGCCCTCAGCTTGCACCATGGGTCTAGCACGTGCACACTATATGAGCGTTATGAAGAGCAGGCAGTCATGTCTTTTCTGCCCAGGCCAGGTCAGAATCTTGGCCCTGTGAGCACCACGTGCAGTTTTCCCGCTCCTAGAACCTGACAGTTACAGCCATATCCCATCCCTAATGGCAAGCCCGCACTCGCATGGTCTTTAGTCACTACCTCCTGGTGACAGGGGCAGGGACAAGAGTTGACCACGTATTTCGTGGCCTGGACATGGGACCAAGGACTTAAGAAGACAGCTGACCCCCTTCCCTTTGTTTCCACTTCTCTCATGAGCCAAAAGACTATAAAATCCCTACACTCCCTTCAGCCTCTCTTTTTCTCTTTTCTTCTCCGAGAATCAGCCTGGCAGTTCATTTTCCATTAATAAACTGCTTTTATCTTTCATCTGCATCTTCAGTGTGGTTTATTGGAAATTGAGCCTGAAAACCTTGCAGCTCCCTTCTCAGATACCTGCGTGTGGCCACCTCTAGAAGAAACCGTCAAGAGCAGCAGGACAGCTGTTGCCACGCAGCCCCTGGCTGTGAGAGAAAGCACCAGACCTCGCATGCCTCGGCGCTCAGCTCACCACCTCCTCAGGATGGCAGACTCATCAGAACCCAGGGAGGAGGGGAAGGGAGAGGGCAGGGGGAAGGGGGTAGTAGGAGCCTTCCTTCAGAATAGGAGAGACAGGAAACCTAAGAAGTAGAGGGTGGCATTTGTGACTCTCCTGAAAAAGTGATCAATTTGATAGATGAGTACACAGAAAACAGTAGGCAGAGAAACTCCTTAAAACATTTATGACGTTCAAGTGATTCTGAGAAGCGCTTTCCCTGCACACGCCAGCACACTCCATCAAAGGGACACTTTAATAAGGTGACTCCTGCAGGGGCTTGGCATGCGTGTCACGGTCAGACGCAGCAGTGTGCTTCATAAAACATTCACTGTGTGCTCTAGAAAAGCACATTTTTGGAAAGCCCGTCTCCTTCATCAGCCTAGCTGTTTTCACAAGCAGAGAAGTAATAAGGAAGCTAGTGCTCAACAGTTTGGACTGTTTTCGCCTCTGGGCAGAAGGAAGGGGGCAGAGAATTCTGGGCAGTGGCCATAGCTACTATAGATTAAGCCACATGTCACGTCAGGTAACAGGCTAGGCACTGGCTCTCAGAGCTCCAATCTCTGCAGAAGAAGCTGCAGGTTGGAGCTGCTGAAGTGCAGCTGATGCCCCAACATCACAACATCTTGCTAGACAGAACGCCCTGTTCCCGGATCAAGCCGGTCACTGAAAGGACCTCGTCAGTAGGTGGACTTGCACGTCGCAAGTCTCCTTGGGCTCATCTGCCTGACTGAGAGCTCCTGGGTCTACAGCAGCACACTGTATCCCAGCACCACCTCATTTCCTAAGTCCGTCTTTTGATATGTTAAAAAAAAAAAAAAAAAAAAAAAAAAAAGCTTTTCTCCACAGTTGTCCTTTGCTTCGTACCAATGATTCATTAAACATTTACTAAGCAGCTATTCATCAGAGGTGATTTCAGGGTTCGGGTCCCAAGCAGGCTTATTTGTGGAACATAGAGACCATTAAGGAAAGAGAGAGGCATGGCCTAGGTCAGATACCGCAAGCCACTGGACCCTGACTTAAGGAAGAATGGACATCACCATCCTGGCTGTGGGCACCAGCACCTCAGAGGTTGACGCCTGCTCTGAAACTCATAGGAGGCAGACAGAAGATGGTCTTTGGGAGCAAATGTGGCTGTGGCAGACATGTCTTGGAGAAGACTGTGTGGCCCGAGCTCAGCTCTATGGGAAGCTGTGTTCAGGCAGGGCACACATGTGCCAGCCCAATGCAGCAAGAGAAGGGCTCAGACAGGAGGAACTGTTTTACTAGCAATTGAGTGCCAACGAGGGTATTTTTCAGCTGGAGGCAAGATGCCTAGGCACTTGCTTTGCTAGAGACCCTTGGGGCAGGTGGTGGAGCGGAGCGCACCGGAGGGTTAGTTGGTAGGAAACCTGTCTTCTGAAGGAAGCCTTCAGTTTGGGGAGAGAAGTTTGACCCAGAGTGGTGTCAACAGTGACCAGCAGCAATGTTCCTCATGATGCTGGTGACGTATGCTCTACCTAAAGGGCCCTACCCTCTGAAGGCCTCTGTCCTCATAGTCTTGGCCTGGACAGCTTCGTGCGAGCTCTCTGACTACACAAGATGGCTGGTGCTGGCAAAAGGACAGCACTTTAGAAGTCCCTCAGGACAAACATGGACTAGCCTGAGCCTTCTGCACAGAGGGTGTAAGCCACCCTCATCAGCATTCCCCTCCACTCGCACTGCTGTTACCTTGTCCCAATGTGCCACAGGGGGCATTCTACTTCAGAGCAGGCCTGAGACTCCCCTTTCTACTCCCTGAGGTAGAATTATAATGCAGAGTAACTGGATACCATCTAGGCCACGCTGTCTAGCAAGCTAGACAACACTGGACTTCCCCATGTAACCCCAAGAAGTCAGTCAGGATGAGGAAGATTGTAAAATACAACCTCACCCAAAAGAGAGCACTCCCAGCACAGATCACTGACACCACTGAATTATGGCTTGGAGGGCCACACAGCCAAAAGGAGAAGCCAGGATCATAATGTCAGTAACCTGACTCTTCCCATCTACAGAAACCTGAGTTAAGCTTGTTCAGAAAGACAGCAGAGAAGCTATCACAGAGAGTCTGAAAGAACTCAGGACAGAAAAGGGAAGGCAGAAGGAGGCTGCTTCTACATTGGAGGTAGCCAAAGCAGAGGGAACCAAGAGCCTTCTAGCCGTCACTCTGAAGGTGCACAGGGAAGTGAAGGCTGCAAGGAGTTGGGTGCAGCAGCTCCTACAGAGAGCACTCTGGGAGCTCTAGCTCTATGTGGGCAGACTCATGGAGTACCTGCAGGAATATACCTGGCCAACTCACAGAGACAAGAAACCTGTATCTACAGGAAGGACAGTCCCTCCTGGAAGCAGGTCCCTACTGAGGACACAGTGTACCCTTGGGAGGTCTCAGCAGCATCCAGTGAAGCATTCTGTCAAACATTCGCTGTCCTCTGAGGAGGTGAGAATCACACAGAACCTAAGTGAAGACCCTGCTTGGCATCGTTTACCAGCTCCAATCCTGTGTGTTACAAATTTTAGGGGCCACTATAGAAGAGAATCGCACATCTCTCAGGCACCAGAGCTGACTCTTAAGGCCGTGTGACAGTGACCCCTGCTGTGGCTGCATTTGGACCTGGAGCTTCCCTTCAGGACAGAGAAGAGTTCTGCTTTACAGCTGAAGCCACAGCCTGCCTTGAGCTCCCTGGAAGTGGGGCCCAGGCCTGGACAGGGAGTCGGTTCTATTAAACACCCAAATACAGCCAGGGCAATAGATGGCAGGAAGCACCACAGGGATAGAAGGGGAAAAACTTCCCCACCTGGGGTGCCAGGCCACCCCAGTGTGGGAAGAAAAGCATGTCAGAGTCATCAATCAAGTGACCTGTGAGTCACTTTTACTGTAAAGGAAAGGCCATCTACAGGCGCACAGTTAAGGATAGAAATGATGGTGAGGCCTGGAACCAGGCCAGCCTAATCTCTCCCCATCCTAAAGCTCAGGGAAATTTGTGGAAGAGGGGGCAGTAAAATTGTAAGAGCCTAAAGATGGGGAGGAGCAATGATATGCAAGATACTCCATACAAGTTAGGGCCGAAGTAATCATAATAGGACTTTGCATGACCTGCGCAATTACCAACATATCATTGAACCCCCAAAGTCTAGCATGGATCACAGGCACTAGGATCCTTAGAGGCAAGGGATTAACAGCCACAATAGTGTTCCTATACTAAAGGGGAACACAAAAAAAAGCTCTAGGCAATGCCACTGAGTCCTTACACCTCATCAGAGAGGAAGACCTAGAAGGAAGTTTGACATGCACACTAAAGTATGCTCCAGGGATGGGGGACGAGGGAGCACTGGGAGAAAGGGAGAGTGGGGGGAAAGGAAGAGAAAAGGGGGGAAAGGAGCAAGGGGATCCAGGGAGAGGTGGAGGGAGGAAGGGGAATGGGGTACTTATCAACTTTGTATAAGTGGAAGAAATAAATAAATAAATAGAAAAAAAAAGAAATGATGGTGAGGCACTTGTACGCCATATGCACACTAGTTCCTTTCGCAATGCTAAAACACCAAAACCGAGTAATTTTCAAGAAAGAAATGTGCTTGATCACAGTTGTGTTTGACTGGAAGGTCAAGACCCAAGACACTAGCAGGTCAAGCCTAGTTTTTTCTGGTTCCAAGATTGATGCACACCATGCTGAGTCCTGCAGATGGGAAGACAACTCTGGATGCATGTGGATGGCCAGCCGACCCATAGAGTAGTGGTTCCTCGTGCCTAAGAGCCTCTTTATTGATCTTATTCTTTCTGATCTTATTACGTTGCAATGCCATTCATGGCAATTAGATTTCAATGTGAGTTGAAAACGATGAATTGTGAAACCATAGCCAGGCATCTGAGGACAGCCTTCCCCGAGTGCTGAGCAGTGGGAGAAACATGCAAGAAGTACACAGCCTCCCAACTTGCTGCAGAGCAGAACTCAGTGGGTACCGATAGTGGGCCTAATGCTTTTTTAAAAATGATTTTGAATCTGAACTCCAGTTTAGCACTGTATTTGTACTAGGAGACAACTTCTAACACTCACTGGAAAGTAAACAAGATACTTCCTGGACTGAAGATCATAGAGTCCAGCAGCCCATTCACACTGTATCTCAATTGACAGGACTACACTGGTCACCAGCAGTCATGGGGCAGCTGAAGATCCATCTGTACAAACACAGGAGCTGCATTTGATGATCATGTTCAACCCACGGGACAAAGCAAGAACCAAAATCTACTCAGAATGAAGCCCTGCACAGCGCTCAGATGCCTTTGCCACAGCCACACAGCTACCGGCCAAGGACAGGAGCTGGACAATAAATCCAGGTCCAGTGGGAATGGTTCCGAAGAGTGACTCTCACAGTCATCAGAAGGTAGCCACCCCAGCCCTGGTGGATGCCTGCTCTGATGGACAGTGAATACTGCTGTTCAGGTGTGTCCACCCTCACATCTGTCGTGGTCTGCACAGGGTCCACGGAGTCCAGGGTGGCAGCCTGAGAATCTGTGACCTCTCCTGGTCAGAAAAGCCACTTGTAATCACTGATGGGCTCAGGAGGAAGGACCAGGGCAAGAACAAGAAGAGCCTTGGCAGTCTGGGGATGGCACTGAGGAGATGACTGGTCAATGCTGTTACTTTCACCTGCAGTGATATAAACTGGGGACTTAGGTAACCACAGCTGGGTGGCTGTAGCTGTTACTTTGCATTGTGGCAAATAAGTTTACAACCAAAACAGCTTAATTATCAACAAAACTCTCCTTCTGGTACCAAATTCTGTAAGAGTTACTCTGCACTGTTGCCAACAAATTCACAACCAAAACAGCTTAAGGGGAAGAAGGGTTCTTATTCTTTCTTATGATTCTGTATTTTCAATTATAATTATTAGGTCAGGCTGCCAAGAAAGCACAAAAACCAGGGGCTCAGGGAACTAACTAGTCACACTGAGAGATGGGCAATCCTCATATGCCAGACCAGCATATCTGGCCAAATATACAGAAGAATGCCAACTCATTAAACTAGCTCCCTCTGCTTCATCCCCTGTCTAGAGAATACTCCTACCCACCATGGACTAGATCTCTCATCAACTAGACAATCTCCTGCAGACTTGCTCAGGATTTAACTCAACCAGTAATTCTTTACAAATATATGCAGAGCTCAACCTTCAATTGTCAAACCGACACCTGTATCTAACTATGACAGCAGCTACAGTTGAAGAATCAGAGGTATCAGTGACTAGAACAACAGAGGTACAAGCAACCAGAGAGAGTGCTCACTGGCACAGAAAGTCTGGCCGACTGGTTGGAGGATTTTCCAGCTGTGGTCCTGCCTGCAGCCTGGTTCTGCCACAGACACACCAAGGCTGCTCCCCAGTGTGCTGCAGGCTGCTCCCCAGTGTGCTGCAGGCTGCTCCCCAGTGTGCTGCAGGCTGCTCCCCAGTGTGCTGCAGGCTGCACCCCAGCTCAGACCTACTTACACCCAAGGCAGCTTCCCATGGCTTTAGTAGCCACAGTTGAGGGTACTAATTTAGATGTGCTCCTTCCAAGTTCAGCCTAATGCCTGGCCAGAGCCACGACAGCACCAAGAGTCTCCAGGAGACCCAGGTGGGCACAAGTGGGAGATAAGGCAGGATGAGGGATGCAGGGCAGGGTGAGGGCTATAGCAAAAAGGAGGCCCACCCAGGGTTCCTGTGCAGTGTACTCTGCTGCCTGCCTACAAATACAAGGGCTAGAAGGTTGCCACTGGAACGAGTTCAGGGAACTGGTAATTTTAGCCACGGACTAAGAAAACTGGGGCCACAGTGATAAATTGCTAAAGGAAAACTACAGTATATGACAAAGCAAAACACAAGCCCACTGAGAGGTTTCCTTAGATCCCCTTCAACCAATACTGGAAAAGACAGTCTCATGGGCACCTCCAACCCTGCACCTGCCTTCGGGCTGCAGCACCCTGTCTTCTGAGCATTTCCACACCCTCTCAGCCCAGGGTCTTCCACAGTAACTGAAGCAAAGTCAAGGATGGGAGACAGATCAGTTGGGAAAGTGCTTGTCTTACGAGCATAAAGACTTGAATTTAATGCACAGAACCCACATGAAAAGGCTGGGCATGGAGACTTACACTTGTAATTCTTGAGCTGGGAAAGTAGAGACAGGCAGGTCCATGGGGCTCACAGGGGAGCCAGCCAGCCTACATAGCAAGACCCAGGCTGATGAGAGATCCTATCTTAAAACAAAAAAATAATAAACTAAACTGAAATTGATAATTCCTTAGGAACAACGGTGAGACTGCCCTCTAGTCTCTCTGTCTGTCTCTGTCTCTGCCTGTCTGTCTGTCTCTTTCTCTCTCTCTCTCTCTCTCTCTCTCTCTCACACACACACACACACACACACACACACACACACGATCAGTCCCTTCAGACTCTTTCCTACATTTAGCATCATAGACATACATTCAAAGTTACTAACACTCCGTCCTACTGGGTTAGAAAGCAGAGGCAGGAGGCAGGCAAGTGCTCCAAAGCAGGAAGTTGAGGGGGGAAAGGAGATATTTAGGAAGGGCCTTTGCCTCCAGAGTCCTCTGCTTCATACTCTGGGCTCTTTCTTCCTACTGAAACCTAAATTCATGGGAGCCAGAAAGGAAGCACTAGGCTCCCTCAGAACCACCTGTCGGCCTCTCAGAATACTCGCCGCTGCACACACTACCAGCTCTTCTTTCTACATGTCTCCGACCCCCGTAAGACTGCGTTCCTGGGTCCCAGCTCTCACTCAGACTCATGGACGTGACCTTTACACAAAACCAGCAGCCAGTAAATGTAAAAGAAGGAGTTTCTGGTCTGACAGGGAGATGCCTGGCTATATTCACCAGTCAGGCTTGAGGGTGCATGCTCAACACCAAGCACTGTGGCAGATGCCAGGAGCAAGAGAGCTAAAATAAAATGCACCACAAACCAGAAAGCACCACAAACCAGAAAGCAGAGCAACCCTGAACTTCAAGTGAAAAATCCCTTCAACCAAAGTACAGTATAATTTCATTCCCTTACTTACAAAAAAGGAAACTAAACAGCTCAGCGAGACCTAAGCTGAAAACGATGGATAAGCAGCTGTCCTGCCAGCTCTTTTCTTTAGCAACTGGAAAAGAGATTAAGAACATTTCCTTGATTTGAAAGCGTCTGTGTTCATTAATGCAATATACAGTGTGCTTCTTCCAGAAAGGGATTTCAAACAGATTCCATCTTTTAGATTTTCATCTCCACACAGCACCAGTGCAGTGCCTTATCCACCTACCTACCCAAATGCCCGTCTGTCCTCCAATCCATCTAACCCACCAACCCATCCACCCATTCATCCACCCATCATCTACCCAACCGTTTAACCACTCATCCATCCATTTATCCATCTAGCTACCTGCCTATCCATCTGTCCATCTACCATTCATCTACCCATGCATGTATCTACGTATCCATCCACGTACCCATCAATATATCTACTCATCCATCCACCCACCATACATTCACCCATCCTTCTAGTCAATCAAAATGTTTGAGCATATGCTATCAACAAGTACTGTTGAAATTTTGAGGATACAGAGAATCAGGGGGTTGGGGGGGAGTCAAGGAACAAAGTCAAATTATGATGCAAGATGTTGAGCTTTATAAGGGGGTCCACACAGCACTTTGAGAAGACGCATGAGGAAGGCTCTGAAGTCATTAGGGAGCATGCACTTGAGCAGACATCTGTGGGCCAAGCCTACAGAGAAGCAGGTTTTCACAATGTTGTGCAGATACATGACATCAACTGAATAAGGCACGGACACACATGTCCAAGAGGAATGGTATAAGGTCAAGGCCTGAGACAAGACTCCAGGACTGCAGGGAACTGGAGTTGTTAACAACTTAAGTGGATGGTGTTGCCACCTTGAGGTGAGAGAGGCACTGCTGGGAGCCAGGGCTGGCAAAGGATGAATGGAGGGCTTACCGTGGAAGTCTTCAAGGAGGGAGGAAGTGCTGCAGACAAGAGGCGGCACCCAGCAAGGGGAGAAGCCACCACAGCATTACCATCATGGCCGAATGCGTTCAGCAGACATGACCTGGATTTTCTCAAACTAATGGCCTCTGTGAAATCTGCAAGGGAGGCATAATCACATGCCTATCCCACTACAGAGCTCAGTTCTTTGCTGGAGAATCAATCTCCACTCATCCAGCATCCTCTCTTGCGTAATTCTGCATCCTCCAGCAGCAACAAATAGACGCAGGCCTATGTGCAGGACCTTGGTGTGGCAGCCCCTGCCCTTGGGAGGGGGAGGATCTACCCTTCAGCAAAGTCCACTCCCCCGTGACTGCGGAGGAGTTCCTACCTTGTGGGAGTGTCCTTCCCATGCTATGGCTGAGGGAGCAGCAACCCTTTTGGGAATCACGTGACAAATTCTGAGAATGACCTCAAGTGGAGGACAGTCTCCAGCCAACAGTGGCTAGAAACTGAGCATTTACTTCTAAGACTGGAAGAAACTAGGTGCTGCCATTAACCCAAGAGAGTCAGAAGCAGACTGCCTGCAGCTGGACTTCTAATGAAACCACAGACTCCAGCCATGCCTCAAACACAACCCATAAGGCCTCACACTCAGGGGACACCCACACCTCAAATGCTCCACACAGCCCTGAGCTCAGGACCAGCCACACCTCAAGCACAACCCCACTAGGCCCGGAGCTAATGTGTTGCTCAGCCACACCTCAAATGCAGCCCCACTAGGCCTAGAGCTCAGGGGCCTGAGTCCTGCCCCAGGAAACAGAGGTCTATGTCGTTCCCCTGAGCATGAAGTTTGTGATAACCTGTTACGAAGCCATGGATAACTAGAGCATTTAGTAAGAACAAGCAAGTCTCAGATCAGAGACATTCACACAGTCCCAAGACCTGTTCTGTCCCAGCTCTGTGGCTTTGAGGTAGATATGAAAGCTCTCTTCAACTTCAGTTTCTCTGTCTACAAGAAATAATGCCTGTATCCAGAAGCTTCCATGAAAATTAATTTTTGGACAAAGCGTATGCCTGAAGCTACCCCGTTGGAAAATCCATCTCAGAGGCCCTGGAAGAAGTATGGAGAGCTGGGTGGGAGAGATTCTGCTCCCTGCAGAGCTGCAGAACAATGCAGAGCAGTAAGCAAGTGCCCCTGCCAAAGGCATGCCAGCCACCTCAAGCAAGGGTGCCCAAGTGGGTCTGAAGACAGAGCAGCGCGCGAGGCTGGCATCGGGAACACTGCTCAGCAGGCAGGCTGAACACAATGTTATCTGCAGTGTACACACACTGGATGTTTGCTAAGCACCTACATGACACTGTTTTCCTGAGCCCTTTAAGTCTTCACTTTTATTTTATGTATTGAGTGTGACTCATCCACACAACTGTCAATCCAATGTCCCCCAGGGATGTCACAGCACCATCTCAGTGTTAAGGCCTCCACAGCAGACTTCCCTGAATCCCCCTTAAGGTGGACCCTTACCTGTTTTTGCTCATCTCCATAAATAGCCCAACCTTCTACTGTTCCTTAGCCATAGCCTGTCTGGCCATTTGTCCTTTGGAAATGTACTTGGAAGCCATGCAACAACAAACCATCTCCACAGTGACAGCCAGACCCAAACTCTGGGCTGAGCTCACAGCTGTCCCTGCTGGCCTCCCTCGGCCATGTCTGCTCTCTTCCACTAGCTCTTTCCATACCCCAGCCAAAATAGCTATTTTCTTAAGTGAAATTGCAAATTCTAGTTCTGTTTAAAACCTTCCCTGACTCCCACTGGCTCGAGATGAAATGTAAATGCCTGACCCCAGTGAGCCAGTCCTGCAGCTCTGGGTGATCAAAGTCTGCTTTCCCAGCTCTCCCCATGAACAGTCAATCCCCTCTGGAATGTTAACTTACAGGGGCTCAGACACGCTGTGTCCCGTGCTAGCTCCAGTCCTGTTTCTGTGTGGCTGGTGTCCCTTCCTCCCTGCTTTAGGACCAGTTTCTGGAAGAGTCCCTTCTTACCATGCCGTTTTCATGTGATGTTGGAATATTACTCAGCAGAAAAGTATAATTACATGGGCATTTTTACTCAGTTTTTTGCTTCTGTACACTGTAAGTGCCCAAGCCCACAACAACACTGTGAGGCCCAGCCCCAGAGAGCTCTGCAGTACACTTGACACATGATGGGCAGCTTTGGTTCCCAGGAGGAGTGGGGGGGGGTTCCTCGAGGAAGGCAGGCTGGGAAGAAAGTGCAGCAGCCCCAGACCTCACCTCCTCCTCTGGGCAGCCCTGGTGCTTCCATCTCCACTCTGCTCTGTTTCATGAAGACATCCCTTTTCAGGACATGGGCAACTTGGGATGGAGGGGAAGAGAAAAGAAGAGGAAAAAGAGAAAGACGTAGAATAAGAAGGGGAAGGAGGAGGAGGAAGAGAAGGAGAAAGAGGAGGAAGAGGCCGCCAACGCCACACCCATGTGGCTGTGTGAAGTCAGAAGTCCACGCATTCTTTATGAGGCTGTGTCTACTGTGACCAAGGCCCACAGACCCAGGCTGCATCTACTATGACCCAGGCTGCGTCTACTGTGACAAAGGCCCAGGACGGTGCCCATGGTGGCTGCAGAGTAGCTTTCCTTCTGGATGCTTCAGGAAGAATCTCTCTCTTGCCTTTCCAGCTTCTAGAGGCCCTTCTTGGCCCTCTGCGTCTGGGCTGCCTGTCATGTCACCTGCTGGTGCCTGCCATCTTTTGGCACCCTGGCATATAAGTCCCTTGTAGCTGCTGCAATAAAAGACCCTGATTTCGGGAAGAAAGGGTCAGTGCCAGCTCATATGCACAGCACAGTCATCCCGAGGGGATGTTACTGCAGCAGGAGCTTGAGGCTGCTGGTCCCACAAGCCCACAGCAAGGGCAGAGAGCTGTGAATTGGTGCAGCGAGCTTACCTCACTCAGTTATCATTCTTACCATCCCTGACCTGGGGCCTAGGGAGAGGCACTGCCCCAAGGGGGAGGGTCTTCCCACCTCAATTAAAGCAATCAAGGCACTCTGAAGGTATGCTAGAGCCGATCTTACTCTAGAGAATCCTTCTCAGGTAAGCAAGCAGTTCTTCTAAGTGGCAGGTTGAGAGTCAACACTAGCATCACACCTGGTGCTCACTGGGGGCCCATCTAGATGATCCAGGATCAGCTCTTGGTCTCAGGGTCCTCAAGGTAGCCGAAGTCTCCATGTCCTTTTTATTGTGGGAGGGCACACATTCACAGTGTCCAAGGAGACCATGTTCAAGGGCGAGTTCCATGTACCATGCTTTCCTCACTCACTCGGTCAGAGTAAGTCTTCAGAGTGACCCCAACACATGCTGACAGTGGAGGGAACTCTAAAGCTCTCTGCTGATTGGTGGGGCCTGAAGGGGAGAAGGTCTTCAAACATCGGGCAACAACATATGATCTGCCCAGCGAATATCTGAGCAAGAAGCTCAGGCTCGGAGGCTCTTATGTTTTGCAGAGAAGGTGCGGGGGGATCCCCAGAATTGCATCTTGTCATTTCTAAAGGAGAAGCCCCAAATCCATGAAGGCATGCTTGTGAAGTAGGTGTGAGGACTCACTGCCTGCCCACTGGTGGCCTTGGGTAAGTCATGGACACTGTCTTTTGCATCTTAGAAATAGGCTCAGGCTCCTCTACACTTCTCCCAAGGAGCTGGAAGGAAGCAGGAGCTGTGAAGGAGGAACAGAGGAGCAGCTGGGGTCTCAATGGGACACAGTAGTGGGTATGAGCAGACAGAGGGCCACCCACAGCCCACAGAGCAACCAAAAGCACTGCAGGAGACCCCAAATTGGGCTGAAGGCTGAGGGAGGTCTGCTATGAAGTCCAAGGCCCAGTGCCGAAGATTCCAGCAGCCCAGGAGGGATGCAGGGACCTGTGGGCCAGGGAGTCAGGAGATCCCAGGCTTGTGTGCATCTGGGCTGGGAGAGCGCTGCTCATTGGAATGGAGCCGTGAAAAACCCAAGCCTAGGTGTCAGCAGGCCTGGCAGTGCCCAGGAGAGAGCGGGGCTGACTCCGACGGGAAGCCTTGAGGGGAAAGGGACACCCAGGCTTGGCAGTGGTGCTGACATTCTGGCCGAGTCTGCTGACTCCCATCCTTGCACAGGGAAAGAGGGCAGTGAAGACCACACCAAGGAGAGAAGGAAAGAAATGAGAGCCATTCACGCCTGACCTCAGGGTCCCTGCCAGGGCACCAGTGAAGGAAGAAGATGGGGCTTCAAGAAGAGGGAAGTGGTGGGGGTGCCTCTGATGCTTGACTGTGAGATGGTCTGGGAACAACAGACAGATGAGAAGGTGCTGGTCCACCTCAGAAGGCAACTCGCCAGGAACCAGGTTCCACAGCAACCAGATGTCCAGGGAGTCCCCCCATGGCCCTCATCCCCACCCCACCCACATCCCTAACACACAGCCCACATACCCACACTGCCCACCTCCTCACTCTGCCCACATCCCAACACACCCCCATCCACTCAAGACTCGCCTCCCACCACCATCCATGCCAAGACACCTCCATCAGAAGAGAATCTACACACCTTCACGATACTCATGCGTGTATAATGCTTCAAAATGTACAAAAGCCCGTGATAGGGTCCAATTCAGTCTGCGGCTGAACACAAGAAGCATAATGATACTAAAACCAAATGGCATTATCTGTCGAAACTGTGGCTTTCCTACCTAAAGCACAGTGCTGTGGAGTTTCAAACAGAAAAGAAACATTTAATTAGAAGGTGTGCCCCTCACAGTGGCTCCATGAGGAGCATTAGCTCTATCCAGCCAACTGCTGGGGGCTCACTGCCCAGCCTGAAGCAGCAGGAATGTGGAGGGGGAGCCGGCTCCTCCCAGTGCACCTGTGAGGCCTGACACTGTGTGGGGATGTTTCTCCCCCACATGCCATGAACACCGGATGCCGGTACAGGCTGGAACGCAGCAGGGCCTGGGGGTCTGGGAATGCGGCCCCTTCAGCAGCCACAGCCATGCCTCCTGGCACACATCTGTACTACTGCTGTGGGCACTTTCCTCTGAGCAGCATCTTGAACTTTGCCCCAGTCTTGGCCAGTAAACAACTCATAAGGTTAGGGAGGTTCCTGAAACTGACAAACTTGGGGGAAGGGCTCCCCAGGATAAAAATAATAAAGGAAGGATCCTTTCCTGCCAGCCAAGCAGATGGAAGGGAGACTGCGCAGAGGTTGGAGTGCAGTTTGAAGAGACCCCCCAGACAGTAAAGCCTCAAGGAGACTGCTGAGCAGCCAAGCAGTTAAGTTACAAGAAGATCCCAGAGCGAGCAAGAGAGAGAGATCGACCGACCCATCTGGGCGCCCTGGGGAGCCATCAGTGGTGCTGTGGTGAGCTGCCTGTGACTCGTTCTTGCACACGTCAGTCACCTTCACTCCTGCTCCTCTGAGTAACCCCAATAAATGCATTGGTTTCTCGTTACTTTGGTCTGTCATGGAGCTCCTATCTGGGGGTGTGGGGAGGGGTCATCTCCCAGGAAAAGTGTTCACACAACATCTACCCTGACCTTATCTGTAATGAGAGAGACAGAAGGAGAAACAAGACCGGAGGAGTAGTTAGGGAGAGGGAAAGAGGAGGGTGGGGAGGAAGGAAGAGAGGGAGAAAGGAGGGTAGGGAGGGAGACTAGGAAAGAGAGCTACTACTTTTGCAGGCTGGGAGTTAAAATGGGCACTTGCAATTACAAGGGTAAAAACTGGAAGCCAGTGATGGGCGGATGCTTCTTTAAGACAACCATCAAGGAAGGCACTCTGCGAGGTGTGGACCACCTGGCTTAGCAAGGAGAGCTGGAGCTCGGAGCATGTTTTCCAGTGGTGACGACATATGACCCACACCATGCATATGCACATACATAATCATACTTTCAGTGTGAGATGCGTCCAAGATGAGCTTAAGCTTCTGTTCAAGAGATCAGACGGCCAACAGAAAAGATAAGCACAGCCAGCAGGTGCCACACCAGCCATGTGCAGTGTGGTTTTCAGCTGGCAGTGTGCAGGTTTCCACAGACATTCAGCAAAATGAATTAAAATCTTCGAGTTCTTGAGTCCGTCAAGAAGGTGGGGGCAGCGGGTATTTGTTATAAAATATCCTTTCTTCTCACCCTCAGCCAGTTTCTTAATGAGCATTTAAAAGACCATCTTGGACACAAATGTATTCCATCACAAAAGAAACGCCTCCCATCTCCAGACATGGTGTCCCCACAAATCATCAAGATCTAACACTGTAATAGCAAAACCTCAGTCTACAAGTCTGGGCTTGTTGCTGTGCCGACTGTAGTCAAGGATGGAATCCTGAGACTATAGAAGCTAGGGCTGCCTCAACTCAAGTCCTAAATTCCATGCCCTGAACTCGCTTTGATTATAAAAGTGGAAGTAAATACTATAACTTTTGTAGGGTGAGTTATGAACAAAGATAGCATCGGCTTCAGATTCACAGTGACACATAGACAAAAGCTAAATTGGTTTTTCAGCCCAGAACAGAGGGGGACAGGCAATGACAAACAGGACCACAGGGCTCACAGTTGATGTAATTTGTTCTCATCAACACTAAAGGCAAGAAACGTTCATCTTTCTTTCCCATGGCTCCTGACTCAGTGCTTAACTCAGGTCCCATGGGGCCTTTCAATCAAGACTTTGTCTGATGCCAGGCAGCCCAAGTTTTACTGCTTCTTTTACTGTGGAGAAGAAAAAAAAAAAAAATATATATATATATATATATATGTAGGGTTTCATGAAAATCAGCCACAGCTACTGGCTGAGCAAGCTACATTACAGGACCTATGAGGTCTCCGTAGCCTCCTAGCCACACAGCTGGCCAGCATGCAGGACACAATGCCCTTAACAGAGATTGCTCTGTTGGCTAAAAGTCAATGGTGGTTACAGGCTGGGATGGGAACTGTTCCCCTTTTTGTCCTAAAGTCTCGATCAGGCAAGTTTACTTAGGAACAGAGAAGAAGTATGGCTAATGGAACACTGACTATTCTAGTACTGCAGATCTGCAAACAATCCTGAGAGGCCGAGAAGGGATTAACAGTGTTACCCTTTACCCAAGAGAAAATTGAGGTTCAAGACCAGTATGGATTGCCCAAGGAGTCAGTGTGGCTTGGTCAGTAAATGTCAAGCTCAGCGCAGCAGCCAGGCCGCTCAGCAGAAAGGCTCTGTCCACCTATGGGCCGCCTCACTAAGCCCTTCCAATAATGAGTCAGTGCGTGCTCAGAAAAGGTCAAAACCCAGCGGTACCAACACCAGCTCCTTGCAAGAAGAAATTTCGCAGCCCTTTAAACACACATAGGAAGGCTCCTCTTCCAAAGACAAAGACTTGGAAGCTTCAAGTCACCTCCAAAGCATGTGCTAAATCACCCAAAGTTACTTTCTACAACTGCCCTCCCATCATCTGCACCAGCTGAAACTGCAGGTGTAACAGTTGTCTCTAACCACCTGACAGGACAAAGAAACACCTGCATCATCAGCAAGGACTGCCTTTGGGTGTGTCTGTGAAAGCAGTGCCAGAGAGTGTTGAGTAGAGAACGTGACCCCCACTATCCTATGGGCTGGAGCCCCAGAATGAATCAAAATGGGAAAAGGAGAAAGCCAGATGAACAAAAGCCTTTCCTTCTTCTCCCTCGTCTGACAGGTGCATGAGCAACCTTACGTACCTCCTGCCGTGGAGCCCCCCTGCTACCAAACCTTTCTTGCTATGATGGCTCGGTCCCCCCAAAAAACAAGAACCAAAACAAACCTTTCCCCCCTTAAGTTGTTCCTTATAAGGAGTTCAGTCACAGCAACAAGAAAAGTTCCTGGTACATCATGGAGGTGGGAGAGGGACGCCATCCATGGATGGGCAGACCAAGGACATTAGATTCTTCCGTTACCACTGTGAGAAAAGGCCTGGAAATGCAACTCAAGGAAGTCAGGGTTTATTTGGCTCAGTTCCCAGGATCAGTCCATCATAATGGAGAAGTCAGGGTAGCAGGAGCCGAAGCAGCTGCTCACACTGCGGTCAGGAAGCAGAGAGGTGAATGCTCACTCTCCTTTTTATCCCATCCAGGATCTCAGTCATGGTACTGTACTGTCCACCCCTGCCTGACACAGACCCTGAGATTAAGGGAGAGGAACGTCAGACCCTGACTGAGCGGTGATCTTAAAAAGTATCAAGAACATGGACATCAAAGTGAACCAGAAGACCATGGACTCTGATGGACCCCAGGGGCAGCTGGCAGATGCACAGACTTGTGTGTGCCTGGTGTGTGGGAGACGCATTGGGGGTTGGGGGAGTCAGGAACATGGGCTACTGTTGACAGGTGTGGGGAAGGCAAGCTCCACATACTGTTCTTGAGATGCCAGTTAAGTATATGATTATTTCAAACTTTAAAAAAAGCAATTAAGTATAATAGATAGTCATCATAAAAAATTCAGAAAATAGGACAGAAAATTAAAATATGCTATTATTCTACCACCAAGATAACTGCCATCAATTCTGTATGCAGCCTTCTGGTCCTTTTTCTATAAATAGATTTTTTAATAAGTTGAAATTATACTATAAAAATATTTTATAGTGCCCTTTAAACTCTCTCAGTGACTACATATTATTATTCCATTGTAAATGTGTTCAATAACCTGTTTCAACCCCCTATTATTTCACACTTAAACTGTTTCCAACTTTGTCTTTCTTATAAATGATACTGCAATACTCCTTTGCATGCCAGTCTTTGAGCACCCCTGTTTCCTTGGGAGAAAAGTAGAATTGGGGGTGATGGAATATAAGCTTTGGCAGGTTCATCCAGAGGTCTGCAGCACTGGCCTACCAAAGTAACCCTGCCCTGGACACACCCTGCACAGACCTGCTCAAACGCATTACTGGGCCTCGGGCAGCTTCCTCATGGACTCAGCTCATGCGGCCTCTGCATCCAACCCCCGAGAAAGTAAAGTAACACTTGATTCCCAGTCACTCCCGGGAGAAATCAAGGCTAAGGGCTAAGGTGTCCAGCCAGGCCTTGGTCAGAGCTCATGGTGGACATCGAAGCTCCTTCCTCAGAACCATCTCTACCACCTGTGAAAGGGGGAGAGGCCACTCTTCCCTTCTACACAGTGAGTCTAAAAACGTCCCTTCCTAGGAAACCCCCGGGGGAGTCTGGAGGCTGGGTTGCCCCAACGCAAGCACCTAGACTGTCCACAGGAAAGATCAACCAACCACCCCACATGGTCAGCAACATCTCACTGCCACCAGGTTCCACAAACAGCCCTCCCAGGCTTTACTGTTCTATACAGAAGCTGCTCTCCCACTTCACACCCTCAAGCAGACCTCTCTTGTCCAGGACCCGCCTGTCCCTCTGTCTGTCCCCGCTTCTCCCCCACCGTTTTCCTGCCTGTCCCCCAACCTACTCCCCCACCTGTCCCTCCAATTGCCCTCTGCTTACTCCCCCACCTGTCCCCCTGCCTATCCTCCCACCTGCCCATGTGCCTACTGTACCACCCACGGCCTGCCTCCAAGCTCACTTCTCTCTCTTCCCCATGAGAGGACCTGACTAGCCTCTAGACCTCTCCAGCTACCGATGCTGTCTCTACCCACTTGGTAGCTGGAGAGTCTCTCGGGTCATTTCCCTGCCACCCACAAGGAATGACTGAGGGAGATTGCTCATCTCTACCCTGGGATCCAATGAGCACCTTATGCACCTTACTGTCCAAAGCCTCACGCTCACATGTCACAGACCCCAGAGACTGGACTTTATAGATGTGGTAATTGTCATCTCATTGGTTTCATCCTGAAACCCGGGATCCTATTGGCCAGAAGTATTTTTTAGCACTGTAACTTTTTCTGGTGCTATTTTATTACCATCCAAACTCAAGTCTTGGAACTGACATCATCTGCTCAGTCTGCGCCATGAGTCACTGAGAGATGAGATCAGGGCCTCAGCTCAGCAACACTTTATCAAGGCATCGTGGGGTGTCCGTCCTCCCAGTAAGCTCTCATGAGGTGAAGTACCATGGGCTGTACTACCAAGAGGGATGGAGCTGGGGATTTGCCCCAGGTCGTCAGTCTACCCAGCGAGGTGGGCCATGGGACAAGCACTGGACACTAGTGGCCACAGAGGCTGTGCAAAGGTCAGAGTACATTTCAAATGGAAACCAACCATGAGGAAGGGGAGTATGTGGAGTGGGAGGAGCAGCTGGGGCGGGGGAGGGGGAGAGCATTGGTACCATCCCAGCAGAGCCTCCTGAGGCTCAGAGGTGGTCTGGGGAGACCATAGGATCACCCTAGGTTCCCGACCCTGAAAGTCAAGTTCCAGATGGCTTCACTGGCAAATTCAGCTAAACATTTACAGAATAATTAATGCCAATTCTCTCAAAAGCAAAAGGCGGGAACACTTCCTAGCTAATATCATAGGGTCAGTACATCCAACACGTCACATGAAAAGAAAACTACATAGATGCAAAACCTTCTGCAGAGTACAAGGAAGCAACCAACTGTGTGCTGACAGGCTTATGTGCTGTCTATGTAGGACTAATTTCTGGACTATAGAATAAATAAACTCAAAGAGATACACCACGCTGATGCAGTACAGAGGAAAGAGCATGGTCACCAACAGAAGACAGATACTTGAAAACTTGAGCAGCTTGTCTTCCATAACAAGGGAAAAACCATGTGTCCATATAGATGCAAGTGGACTTTCCTGCGTGGCAAAGGGTGAAGAACAACCAGAATAAGACGGCAGGATGGCCTTTCTCAATGCTGTTCAACACTGTGTAAAAAGAAAACAAATGAATAAAAGGACATCGAAATTGGGAAGGAAAAAGAAAACTATGTGCATCTATAAATGACCAGCTCCTACACATAAAAAAATCCAAAATTATAAAGCTACTGGCACTCACTGACATCTGTAAATTTGTAGGACACATCAACTATATTCTTCACAACAGCAAGGAACGATCTGAAAAGAAAATCAAGAAAGCAACACCATTTAAAATAGCACCCAAAGAATGTATTACCTTTAGCCAAAGATATATAAAGAACATTAAAAATAATAGAAACATTGCTAAGAAACTGAAGATCCAAGTGAATAGAAAGATACAACATGTGCACAGGACACATTTATTATTATTTTGTTGTGTCATTTGAGCCAGGCAGGCTCTTGTGTGCAACCTAGGCTTGCCTTAGTCTTGTAGGGGCACGCATCTCAATCTTGCAGGGGTGTGATCCTGTGGCACCCTCAAAGCACAAACCAACAAAGCCCAGTTCACAAAGACACAGTGGGAATGAGTAGCTCTAGATGCTTGCAAGTCTAGAGCCCAGAGCCCAAAACAATGACTAGACACCCAGACTGTTCTAGCCCTGAGTTCAGGCTGTAGGGTGTAGAACTGAGAAGAAAAGGGCCTCAGGAAAGAGCAGAGGCAGCCAGGAGCCTCCTCCCTGTGGTGACCTGCCAGGTCTGGCTGCAATGCACCTTAAGGTTCAGCAATAAGCCACGTTTGAGGGCTAGGGGCACCATTCTAGAAAGAATGGCCAAAGGGAGTCTCAGAAACAAAGGTAGGGACTGGAAAGATGGTTCAGGGGTTGAGACTTTTTTGCAAGCAGAAAGTCCTGAGTTTGGGTCCCAGGTCCCACATAAAAACGCCAGGCAGAAACAGCAGCGGCCTGCACTTCTAGCCCTGGTGGGCAGAGCCTGGGAAATCTCAAAGCGAAGAAGGAGGTAGAACCAATCCAGGATGATTCCCGAAGTCACCCTAGGTCCTTCACAAGGACATATAGTATACTCCCCCCAAACACACACACATACAGACACACACACACAAAATAAATAGATAGATAGATGATAGATAGATAGATAGATAGATAGATAGATAGATAGATAGATAGATAGATAGATAGGGACAGCAGGACAGAGGGAGGAACAGAAAGAGGGAGGAAGGGACGCATTCCTGCCAAGGGCTGGAAACCAAGTCCAAAATGTGCAAAGGTCAGAACAGTGGACCCTGTGACCCCCGCTCTCTGCCTGGGGCCCAGTCTGTTTCTCCTGCTGGAGTCTGTGACTCCCTCCTGCTCCCTCCCTGACATACAGTGCTAGGTCTTCTTCCTGCTGGACCCAGAGATACACCTAATGTCCTGCTGGGAAGACACCTGACACCCTGTGGGAGGACTTTCTCACACACAGCGTGAGTTACGTATTCTCACTGGTGAATGAGCACACAATCCAAGCGACTTGCAGAGACAAAGGGTTTGTTCCAGCTCACAATTATTAGTTAACACATCATCATGGCCAGAGAGTCCATGTCAGCATCAGGAGCCAAGCGAGCTGCCTGCATAATATTCAGAGGAATTGCTGAGAAGGGATCGTAACTTTCTCTCTTGCTAGTGTACTAAAATATTGAGCCAGTTGTTTTCCATTCACCATGGGCTGGATCTTCTGGCTTCATTAGATAATCTCCTATGGGCTTACTCAGGGCTTGCCTTAACATCTCTATATAGATGCCCCAAAGGCTCAGCCTTCAGCTGTCAAGTTGGCATCTGTCTATCACTGCCAAACAACCTCTGATGACTGGGCTCTTCACTTCTAAGAGCTTGTCATGGTTTGAAATGTGTCCCCCACAGTCTCATGTGTTTCGCAAGGTCATGGCACCTTGCTGGAGGAAGGCCATCCCAAGGGGTGGGCCTTGAGGTGGATTAGTCCCACCCTACCTCTAGGAGAAATCTGCCTTTGCTGCAAGCAGTCTGCAGCTCTCAGCTTCCAAGATGTCTGCAGTGACCTAGCCTCTTCCCGCTTTGGCCAGCCAGCCATGCCACCTCTGCTTTGAGAGACTGTACTTTCCCTCTGGAACCGTAAGCTGAATAAACCTCCCTTTCTCCCTTAAGTTGATCGACTTTGAGTGCTCTCTCACAGCAATAGTTAAGAGTAACCATTACAGAGCTCTATCTAATAGAAATAAAGAGTAGAATCTTACTACAAAGACTTGTTCATCTATGTTCATTGCAGCTCCATTCACAATAGCAAAAAAATGGAATCAGCCAACATGCTCACCAATAGAGGAATGGATAATGAAAATGTGGTACATCTACACAATGAAATATTACTCAGCCATCAGAAAGGATGAGATTATGGAATTTTCTGACAAATGGCTGGAACTGGAAATCCTAATATTGAGTGAGGCATCACAGACACAGAAAGTTAAGCACCACATGTTCTCTCTAATACGCAGATAATTGAAATGATATCCTTGTCAATGTATTTGAATTGGAACCATTGTAAGAGCCAGAAAACTCAAAAAAGACCTAAGAGTGGGAAAATGGGAAGGGATGGTTAGAATCTCAAGACAAGGATAAGGGAGGGAATAATTGAGAAAAATACATAGCAGGAAATGAGGGGATGGGAGATAGGGGGGACAGAGGGACTTAGAGAAAAACCCAAAGATTGTGGGAAGCAACCCCAAAGGAACATCTTATGCTAATAAATATGTCAAAAAAAATCTTTTAAAGAAAGGAATAAGAATGAGCAGTCCCTATGCAGAGGAGCACAGAGTGAGTAAAACAGGGGTAAAAAAAAATAAAATAAAAGTCTTGAGCTGACCACTCAGAACCCAAGGACAAAATTATACTAGAAGTAATAGGAATGTGGCACTTCCTGATAAAATGTTGGTCAGAGAGGTCTTAAAGGCTCCCAAACATTATAGGTTTTTGCCACTGCTCTTGGTTGCTCTCCAAAAACTCTAAGATCCTGTTACTGAAGATGTAACACAAATGGATCACACAGTACATGGGCTCAATATATCAACTGGAACTGGTCTGAGGACTTTCTCCTTGCTAAATAACTTTCACAGCACCAAGAAATACTGTAGAAGCTGCTAGGAGAGAAATGCCCATTAACGGTATAAGACCTGTAAGTTGTAATATAAATCACCATGGTAACAGGTGACCACCAGTGTAATAGTGGCATGAGTACTAAGGAGACAGCCAGCAGTTTTCTGATTGGACTCAAGACTCACTTGTCAGAATGGTACCCATACCTGTTACTGTAAACTAGATCAAGAATCTTAAAAAAAGGGAAGGAAATAGATTAACAGGGAAGACAGTCAATAAACCTATAGGTAGGAAGACAGTACATCAAACTGCTCTGTAGGCAGTTGTTATTATACCCTTAGAATGGGAACTCACAGTGGAAACTTTTGGGTCTAAAGCTGGATGAGTGAAGGGAAATGCACATATCAGTGGGGTGGTCTAAAGAGAGGTAACTTGATATACCACGGAGGTCTGAGCCACCACAGGAGTAGACAAGGCAGAGTGAACCCTGGGGTCCATAGAAGCACACAGGTGGAAGGGTGGGAGGATGTGAGAGAGAATGGTGAAGGGAAAGGAGGATGGAGGGAAAAGGGAGGGAGGAGAGAGAAAGGGAAGCTGGGATGAATACGCAACATGCTTGTAAAAGTAGAAAAAAGTAATTAAAAAAAAAGAGTAAAGGTGGGGCCGGAGAGGTGGCTCAGGGGTTAAGCCTCTGCCTTGCAGGTGGAAGGTCCTGAGTTCGGATCCCAGATCCCACGTATAGACGCCAGGCGGAAGCGGGGCGGCCTGCGTTTCTGGTCCTGGTAGGGCAGAGCCTGTGAATCCCGGGGCAGAGTAAACAAGGAAGAGGTGGAGGCGGTCCATGGTGGTTCCCGAATTCGTCCATGGTTCTACACACACACACACGCACGCACGCACGCACGCACACACGCACAATTGAATAAATAAAAATAAAAATAAAAGAGTAAAGGAGCTCAAGACACCCACCTACCATTCTTACTTAATGGGAGCTAACTCAAAGGTCTCTCCATAGGGAAATGAGAAAAATGTGGCATGATCACACAACAGAAGATTATGCACCCCTGAAAACTAATGTAAAGATGTGAATGAGTTTCATAAGCACTAGACTGAGAAAAGATGGAGACAAATGGTACATTTTGTATACACATGTCTATGCAGGGCACAAAGGGTGGCAGATAATCTGGGCTGTAAGACTTTGGTAGGTTCCCTATACACCACCATTCCATGTCCCACAGGTTAGAGATACTCTCAGCATTCAACCTAGAAACTTCCTTTTGCAACAGAAGGTGTTTGATACAGAGATACAGAGAATCACACCTGACCAAAGCACAGAATAAGTGACATTGGACTGCTCAATCTTAAACAGAACAGTCAAGTCACCCCACCCCCAACCCAAGGCTCAGGGAATCTGGTGGTGAAAATGTAAGAGCCTGAGGTGGGGAGGTCACAGCCAGCTGCACCTTCTGGATGTGGCCCGACTGCTGCAGCCATGACCTCCCTGCAGTCATGTCTCCACCACAAGACCTGCACAGGATTGGCCTGTCACCATTCCATCAGGGAAATGGAAAGATCTCGAAGTTCTGCAGCTCTTTGAGAGCCTGCTGAGAACTAAGGCTGGACAGGAGAAAGCTGCACCCCCCCCATGTGCCCACTGGAGTATATCCACATGCCAACAAGTGCCCAGGCACATGCCATTACAGGAGACCCAGAGGAAAATTCAGTGGCCACATTAGGAGGGAGACTGGTGAGGAAGAACTGCACTAGGAAAAAGAATGCCCTGGGATGGAGTAGTAAGGGGTAAAAACAACATGAATTCATTGTGTCTGAAACCCTAAAAGAACCTAAACAAACTAAGCCACCACAAAGGAAACTAAGCCACCACAAAGAAAAAGCAAATATACAATGAAAATTAAAAATAAGGGAGAATGGAATCATCATTTGTACATAAATTATTTTAACATTGTCAAACAAGCAAACAAAAAAAGAACTTGGCACCAATGTCCCTTTTCAGAAGGATGGCGGAGCAGGTGCAGTGTGCAGGGGAGCTGTAAGCATTGTTCTTTCTTTGTGCCAGGGCCAAGCGCAGGGCCTCAGACACACTGCAGCCTCTGCTATGTCTCGAGCATCCGTTACGTGAGTGTTCTCAAGGTGGATCAAGAGCATTCAGCATTCCATGAAGTTCTTGTAAAGTTCTGCTCTCAATCCAGTAAAAAGCTTCAAGAGAAACCAAACAGTCACCACTTACGAACAAGTAGGGTTCTTGGCTTACTGGGGGAGACCAGCATGATGACTTAGCTTTCTTCCACGGGGTACCACTGGGTGGGCCATGGGCTCCATCTTGTTTTTCAGGTGGTCTTGAGCCAAGGGCCCCATGGCCTGCGTCCTAGAACCCAAGATTTCAGGAGAGGCCTTTCACGGTAAAGCCTGCATCCCTTCACGGCACGGGGACATCACCTGTCACCTGCTCATCCAGGAGTCCCCCTCCCCTTTCCTAGTCAGTGAGTGCCCACACAGCAGACCACGCCTCTGTTTTGTCTCCTGCTGCACACCCCAGGTACCTAACCCCCTGGGTCAGACCAAGCAAGGAAGGAGAATGCAAATGAGGGTACAGACTGTCAGTCCTGAACCAAAGCGGGTTGGGCACTGAGGGCTGGGTGCTAAAAGCCAGGTCTCTGGCTTTTCCAATCTTCACGGGCTCTGTTCAGCAAACTGGGCTGAAGAGAGGTGCAGTGCAGGGACAGTGGTGAATGAAAATGACACCTATAGGTCTGGAGCCCAGGGACCTCAGAGGGGCCTCTGCACCCCCGCACCCCCACAGACACCTCAGAGAGGCCTCTGCATCCCCCAGACGGGTCTCTACACCCCCCAGATCCCCAAAGGGGCTTCTGCACCCCCACAAGCCCCCGAGGGGCCTCTACACCCCCAGACCCCCAAAGGGGCTTCTGCACCCCCACAAGCCCCCGAGGGGCCTCTACACCCCCAGACCCCCAAAGGGGCTTCTGCACCCCCACAATCCCCCGAGGGGCCTCTACACCCCCAGACCCTCAAAGGGGCTTCTACACCCCCACAGACCCCCTCAGAGGGGCCTCTGTACCTCCACAGACCTCCCTCAGAGGGCCACTGCATCCCCACAGAACCCCAGAGGGGCCTCTACACCCCCCAGATCCCCAAAGGGGCTTCTGCACCCCCACAAGCTCCCCGAGGGGCCTCTACACCTCCAGACCCCCAAAGGGGCTTCTATACTCCCACAGACCCCCTCAGGCACCCCAGAGAGGCCTCTGCATTGCCCAGACCCCCAGAGCAGCCTCTACACCCCCAGATCCCCAGAGGGCTTCTGCATCCCCACAAGCCCCCAGAGGGGCCTCTACACCCCCAGATCCCCAGAGGGGTTTCTGCACTCCCAAAAGCCCCCAGAAGAGCCTCTGTACCCCCACAGACCCCCTCAGAGGGGCCTCTGCACCTCCACAGACACCCCAGAGGGGCTCCTGTACCCCACAGACTCCCAGAGGGCCTCAGTCCAGAGCTTACCAAGTTTCCAGCATTCTCAACAGGGCTCTGCTTACCCCGGGACATTTACCACTGTCCACTAACTTAAGAATTGAACTCACCTCCTCCTTAGAAGTTTTAACTGCTAAAGAAGCCCATCCACTGGGAGGGGCTTGCTGTTGACCTGGCTTTTGTCAGCAGCTAATTTTGGGAAGCCCCCATTCAGCACCCCATAGGAAAGGGGCACACACCTGTTAAGTCCCCCTTTGAGGTCAGGGGTCAGCTCGCTGGTAGGTTGTTGATCCATCACGAACATGAGTGAGGCCCAGGATACTGTCCCCAGTACCATGAAAATACATGAATGAATGAATCAATCAACCGACCAACCAATCCATCAACCAATCAATCCATGAAAAGGTAAATCAGGTGACAAGAAAATGCCAGAATTCAGCTGCAGTCTCTCCCAAACCCACTAGGTGTTCAAGGTGGCACCTTTGTTCAACAAGTGCCTGTGGCTCACTGGGCAGAAGCTACACTGCTCCTGAAATCTCTGGACTTCACCAGCTTGCTTATTTGCTTCCTTCCCCTGGGACCAAACAACTAGGCGACAATGTCTTTAGCAATTTATTTATAACCAGGGCCTTGGTGCCCGCTGGGTTGGCCTTGAACTCATGATCCTCCTGCCCCGGCCTCCCTGGTGCTTGGCTCGCAGGCCTGGGACATCACATCCACGTTCAGCAATGCCTCAAAAGGCCACTGTTCAAAAGAAAACTTTTTTGAGAAAGCACACTTGTATTCTTGCATTTTCTTGTAGGTGCTGCCGAGAGTTGTGGTCCAGGGCATAAAGCAAGCCCTGGAAAGCTGGGCCAAAGGACAGAGCATTAGAGGGCGCTTCACTACACCTGTTGAATTTGGTGCTGATTTGCAAGAAACGCAAGATGCTCAGCCTGTCTATTTTAAATGAGGGTACATGAGGGGGCTTGTGATACTGTTTTCAAAATAGGTGTTCAAGGAAGAGTCCCAGTTACCACCTATCCTCCAAGCAGTAGCTGCCAGCATGTTTGGGGGTCTGATCCCAAAAACCGTTGCGTTGCTACCTTGCTAGAGCTCAATCTCTCTGTCATGGCGCCTTCTCAAATGGAGGTGGAGACACACAGGAGCACTCTGGAAGCCGCAATCTGTCAGGAAGTGAAGTGCACTGCTTATTGACGACATAGTGTCATGCGCCTCCCCAATCCTTGTGCTTTCTCCCCCATGCTTGTTTGAAGTTGCCTCTGAAGTTGGCCCCCACCTTCCACTCCAATTCACTAGTTCAGTTTTCAAGTTTGAAAATCAGCATAGACATCACTGTATAAGCGCCCTGATTCTAGAGAACACGGCCTGTGCCAGAGTGATACACACCCAGCTACGGACTACAGTCCGCCCTAAGGAAGGGAGGCCCTGGACACAGAGACTTCAAAGGCTTCAAAGGAACCCGTAAGCCAGAGTGTTGCACAATCCACCAGCACAACCAGCTTTTTTCAGAATATGCTATATAATTCTTAATAGAGCCTTTGAAAAAGTCACACCAATAAGCTATCAGTCATTTCTTGGTTCTATTTACTACTTGCTAGTTCTTTAACACTCATGATGGTACTGACCATAAGCAAGGGTGATTCTAGGAAAGAAGGTCACAAATGACTAAGCCAGTTCTGACCCTTAAAGCAACCTCTAGAGCTGTACATTGAGGCAGCAAGACCCAGAGGAAGACAGAGTGAGAGCAGAGATGGTGTGACACTGTGTGGAGCATCCCCTGGGACTCCAGGTGCAGGGACCCAGGAGCACCTGCTCCTCAGGTGAGTAAGGAGGGGCTGAGCAGCTGAGAGAGGGGACGTGAGGGGTCAGTGCAATAAGCCGCACTCCTGGACCTGATGCACACTCCTACCTTTCCATTTTGCAGGTGGGAAAGAGGGCACCTGTGTGCTGGGCTTACAGCTCAAGCTCCCGCTCATCCCCATCCTCAGTGGTGGCTTTCAGCCACTCCTTGACAGTTGTAATTGTGTTTCACATTTAACTTGTCAGACTACTCATTCTAAAAATGTGCGTCTTCCTATTAAGCATGGGTTCTGAAGAGCAAAAAGTTTCTTACAAGGGTGTGTGCGTGCGTGCATATGTATGCATGGAAACATTGACACATATATATGCAACACATATGTATGTGTGTGCATGTCTGCACATGCATGTGTGCATTTGTGCATGTTACCTCGTCCTCCCATCTAGTGTTGCATGACATCTAGCAAGCTTGTGAAATGTCTCTTGCATACATCACTCGATGAATGACAGAATGCAGCTCAATCACCCTCCTCCTCTGGTTTATATATTCCAGACTCCACGTGGAAATGTCTTGTGTTCCATGATCATCTACCTCCCGGTCCTTCTGTCCATCTGCACGGCCATCTTGACAGAGCAGATTTCATGACCAGTCAGCTCTTCCCAACCCCTCCAGGAACTTCTGAGGGGAGGCCAACCCTTCAGTCACCAGAGGCCATCTTCCCTACCACAGCCATCACCAGATCCTCTGGGCTTCCATGAAATCACTAAGCACGTGGGGAACTGATACATGGACTGACCCCAACCCATGAGCCCCCCTTACATAAACCAGGCCTGACGTTTCCTGAAGGATGCCAGCTCCAGAGTTCGCTGTAATGCCATATAGGTAGGTGAATGAAAATCAAAAGAAACACTCAGTTATTTTTATATATCACTAAATGGCTAAATTACAGAAATCACAGGAAAAGAAGCAGGACCGAACTATCGCAAGACATGTTTGACTATGTTCAGATTCAAAAGAGAATTGCAGCTTGTCAGTGGTGGGCAGTAGTCACACAGCTACTTTTATCACTGTCTTTTCAAAGGGCAAGAATGAGGCACATCTACTAATGTTAATTACTCCTGCTGCCCACTCATTTAGTGTTAGTATACACAATCCTACAGGACTATCTCTGCTATCTCTGCTTCAGACTTCACGTATGTCTTCACATGCTGCTGAGCACCCTGGGGGAGCAAAACATCCTATGCATACGCTCTTGAACAGCAAAAGGGTTAACGGTAACCATGGCAACTGCCTCCAAGAATAGCATCATCTGTAGCAGCATTCATGCTGGGGCCGTCGACAGAATGGTTATAAATACACCTATTAGCAGCCTGAACTGAATCTTTAAACAGCACTGCTGGAAGGAAGGGTGGCTAAAAATAGCTCCTGAGCTCGCGGTTGAAGACTGTCCTTAGAAACACTGCACCATGCGCGCTCGCATGCGAGGCTTTCAGTTCCCTTCTCCTCCCTATCACCAAGCACACCACACAGTGGGCTGCTTTGTGCCCTTGCCAGTTCATGGCAGCGGTCCACGAAGCAGTCCAAAGGAGCAGGCCCAGCCCTGAGTCAAGTGGCCCTGGGTCTTCACAGGCGGTGGCCCTGCAGGTTCCACATACCATGTTCAGAGAAAAGGCTGTTTCTGCAGTGGCCCCACATGGAGAAGACGAGAGCAGCAGTGCCATCAGAGGGTGGCCACTCCTTTGCGTGTAGTGAAGCCCTGTCCCACACCCCCCTTCCCCGGGCCTCCTTGTCCCTGCATCCTCTATCCACAAGGGACCTAAGGATAGTGACTGTCCACATACAGCAGCGAGTGTCTGCCAAATGGTTCAGGCTTAACTCAGCCTAGCCATAGTGTTACTTTTCTCTGGGCAATTAACCTCTTCGTCAGGGCAGTCAGGCAGCAGAGGGGCTGCCCTGTGGGCTGCTGAAAAGAGTGCAACTTCCTGACCAGTCCCCAGCACATTCAGCAGGGTCTTCCTCCACTCCTCCCTCCTCTCCCACACATGGACCACGACACTGTGCAGACACAGGCCACAGTGCCAGGAACCCGCTGAGAAGCAGCTGTCAACAGAGTCAGTCAGCGAGCAACTATGGCACAGGTGTGCAGGGAAGAGCAAGGAGAAAAGGGGACTGCACCTAGCGTGCCTGCATGTCTATCTAACTATCCCATGAGATCACCAGGAGGAACGCACACCCCTCCTCTTCCCCTTTCCCCAAGGTCTCATGCCTCCCAGGCTGGATGACCTTGAACTCGTGACCATCACGCCTCCATCTCCCCAGTGCAGGAATTACACGTATGCAGTCTCACATGTTTTATGTGATGCTGGGAACTGAATCCAGCACTTTCGAGCATGCTAGGTGAGGTGAGCATTCTACCAGCTAAGCCACATCCCTCACCCCTAAGCAATGTGTCAGTGCCAATCACTTGGCCTGGACTCCAGTCCTCTGCTGGGTAGGCACATTGACTACACCATCTTTCTTCCTGGGGATTCTTCTCCCTTGGTTTAACTGTACTTGGGACTTATCCATGAAGTCGCACAGCATGTGACCAACTGCAGCTCAGTCGTCATTGTCTGTGTGGTGGCTTTGGCGAAAGGTGAACCATCTCAGGCTCCTCTGCCTTCTCCTTTTGGGGTGCACTCATGCACCATGCTCAGCAGCCCTTTCTGTCCCACAGGTGATGCTACCACAAACATTTGCCTTAGCAGAGGCAGCTCTCACCACTCCCTTTATTCCGTATCCACAGCCGGATGTCCTGGCCCCATTTTTCCAGCCCCATTTCTGAAAAAGACCCTGTTATTCCCTGAGCTCTAAATCACATCAGAAGGTTTTCCTAAAGTCTGTGAGGTCTGCCACTGGTCACCAGACAGAGCGTCACGAGCTGCACTGTAGTGCAGTCATGCCCTAGATGCTAACAGAAGAGGGCGTGTCTGTTTTCCTAGGCCTATGGACCAGATGTCTTCCAACTCCCAGTCTGTCTCTGCTCGTTCATCAGGATGCTTTAGCTACTAGTGTGTTATAGACTTTAACCTCTGACACAGCCAAGACCCTTTCCTTAGACACATCTCTGGGTTCATCTCAGCTGCTCTTGGCTCCTACTTCTACTGTGACTCTTAAGATTAATTTTTCAGGTTGATTTTTAAATTCCTTCTGGAATTGTGCCACAAATAAGATGTGACTCATCGGCTGATATGGTGGCTGGGCGACATCTCCGCCATAGTGGGTAGTCTACCCGTGGACCCGGTGCACTATACATCCGCCTCTCTGCAGCAACTCCCGAGGAGTCATCAGGCTTGTTTTCAAGGCACCTGAGTGCCAGTGACTCATGAATGGGAATACTTTAAACTGTATTCTCAAGCTGGCTTGATTGACAGAGTGCTGTGATTCATTTTTTCTCGCAATTCAAGAGAACTTGAATGCTTTAACTCATTAGTTCTCCTAGCCTGTGTCAAGCTTCTCTTGAATTTTCTGTGCAGGCAAATCTCCTGTCTGCAAATCAGGTCAGGTGTGTTTTTCCATCCTAATTCACATACATCACATGTCTTTATCTTCCTTTATTACATTAGCTGGAAGCAGCAGGGACTCATAACAACAAGCACGTAAGCGGCCCAGTCTGGTTCAGGGCCTAAGAGCAAAGGTATCAAGTTTTACCATTAAGTGCAATGTTTTCTAGAGATGTCAGACAGACGCCTCTTACTAAACTAACAATGTTCCCTGTTGTTGTGGATGGATGGTGAATTTTACTGAGTTCTTCTATGACTCTTTAAATTATTCAGCTTTCTCCTCAATTGTGTGCCAGTGTGTGATACAAGCAACTGTCTGACACAGAATTTTCTTTGCGTCTCTGAGATGAACTCCTACTTGGTCATGGCAGACAAGTCCCTTTGTCCCCTGTGGGTGTTGACCTGCTAATGGCCATTTAGGTTTTTTGCACAGTGCTGAAGCCCTGGCCTCCCATGAAACCTTTGGGCTTGGATCACAGTTAACTGCTTCATATCTCTCTGGGTTTCTATTCTATGAACTGTCTGTCTACTACTTTTTAACTTGTATAATTTGATTTTTTTCCCCTTTTAAACTTTTTCTCTGTGACTGCCTGAGATCCTTTTTGTGGCAAGAACAGTCAAAGTCTGTTCTAACTAGACTGCCCTGGCTGGAATTTGATGCCCATGCCTTTCCATAATTCCAGTCGTATTTCCTTATTCCAGCCCTCACCTAACTCAGCACTTGCTGCTTGAGTAAGACAATGTCTGAAAAGCACTTAGCATATACTTAACAAATAATACAGCTAATTCAATCCAACTAAAAAAAATGCTGAGCAGTCATTAGTTGAATTACTTGGAAGTGATATGTATGCAGAGGCTCTGAGAACATGTCTAACAAATTCTGCACTGACTGCTGGCTGCTCCACGTGCTGTGGGAAGGCCTCACACACTGCTGTCCTTGAGGCGGCAGCCATGTGGCTGTGAAGGTATGAGGGACCACCATCCACGCTACAGCAGGACTCCAGGAGGGTTTGTCAAAGAACTCACTCACGTACACCAAGCTCGGGAAATATGTGTTGGTTTCACGTGTCAGAGGATGATAGGGTGGCATATACATAATTGTTTATGCCCATGCACCCTGTAATTCAGTGTATGTTCAAAATATTGCCATTTAAATAATGCCTCTGAAAATGCCTTTGAAAAATAACTCTGTTAAAGGATTTTTTAAAACTGAATTGTATAAATAACTTGGGTTTTAAATTTCCCTTTTAAAGGGTTCGCTCCACCTTAATGATATGGTTGCTACCTGCCTCCCATTACAAGGCCTCATTACCTTACCGGGCATCTCTTAGCTCCTGCGGCTGCTCACTGCCTCACTCGGAATATACTTACTCTGGTTCCTAAACGCTGTCTCTTTCAGCAGCTAACTTAAACGGAGTTTGGGAACAGGAGCAGCTACTCTGCAATAGGATTTCCACAGCTAAAGGTAAATAAGCATGTGAAAGCTGGTCACACGTGTGATTGTGGGGTTCCTTCCATGTTTCTCTAAATTATCAATTTCTTTTATCCCATGTTTTTGTTTTTTGGGACAGGGTCTCATGGAGCCCAGGCTGACCCCAAATTCCTGATCCCCCTGCCTCCATCTCCTGGAAGCTGGGGTGACAGGAATGTGCCACCCATCCACTGCTCTTCTCTAGTTTCTTGCTCTGCCTTGCAGTACTAAGCAGCTAAGTGTCCCCTGTGTTTCCCTGCATTCCTGGTTCGTATCCACCTCTATCCCCCCTGTAACACCTTCTTCAGGGAAACTTGTGTGGGAGCCCAACAAAACACAGCGCCTCCATAGGCAAGAACGTCTCTGTCTGAATGCCTCTCTTGTGCGCATTAATAACGGCCGCACTGCTTGTTGAACGTGGATTTACGTGAGTGGCTGGGTGAGGGCGAGCAGAGCTCCATTCATCTCAGACTTCTTGGCTGACAACCCTTCCAGGCCTGAGGCTCCAGGCATAATCAGGAGGCACAGGAGAGGCAGGCGCACCAGATAAGACGTTGGTGTCAGATTAGAGGCTCCCTTTCAATTCCTTTGTCATAAAGTAGTCATAACATTTACTTTAAATTGATAACTCCAGGGCGAAGAAGATGAGAAATTAAAGATTAGATCAGAATTCAGTAACATTATTAGGATTATTTTTATCTTAAACATGAACATCAATCAAACCCCAAAGAGTATAATTATGAGGATAGACAGACACGCGGCTAATCGCCAATGTCCTATGGTTTTCCGTGTTTCCAGACGCGTCATTTGCCTTGGTTCTTGGCATAGCCTCATGAGGGCACTGAAGCAGAGGCTATGGCCAGAGCCTAGTGACTCAACCTCATGTCAGAAGTACCATGTCAGCGCCCAGGCCATGAGCCCAGAACTGTGCACCTGTACCAGCCTCCAAGGAGACACACACAATCCACGCCCCCATGGTCACCTCACGGGGAGGAAGGCAACCGTGTTCTCTGTCCTATTCAACACATATGGGCTGCCATCCTACTGTGTGCCCAGGAACATAACAGTGACCAAACAGATGCAGCTCTGCACACACAAGCATGTCCTTGCTTGTCACACAAACGCCAACAGAATGAAGTGTGCAACCCTGAGGCAGTGAGCAGGATGCTCACTTGCATTCTGTAAGACACATGGTCCTCACAGGCCTTTGGATGCCACATCCCCTTCTGCAGGACACACTGCACCTCACTCGACTCTCACACCCCCATCTGGACTCTCACTCTCTCCCCCCATCTGCTGGACTCAGCTACAGTGACATGAGCTTTCTGTCACACACCACTGTGACAAAGAAGAGATTCCTGCAACCCTTTGCAGACTCGCCGTCTGAACAGAGGCTATGGAACTGTTCACCAACATGCTCAAAGGGGGTCTCACCACACCCCAGAGTCCACAGGTCTGCACTGCCCCAACCCCATGAGGTGTCTTCACAAGGTGTGCTTCGGGGTGCTTCCCACGGATGCTACAGTTCCAAGAAAACTCTTGGTGGTTCCCACACAGTCACACCTGACAATGCTGTTCCTGTCACCTTGCCATGGACACAGAGATGTCCTTGGAACTGCTACACTTACCTCCTCGGCTTACACACGACGGTGGTCAACCTCAACGGATTGCTCTCACTTTTTGCTTGGCTTTCTATTTATTGCTACTATCTTCTTGCTTCCTTTGGAATGCAAGTTGTTGACTGACAGACACTACTTAAGGGTGTATCCTGTCGATTACGCTTTATGGAGGCCCTGACTCACCTGGGGAAGGTTTTCCCAGGAAGTCCACTGCATGTCCAACAGGGAAAGTGCCCCAGAGAGTCTCCTGTGCTTCTCATCTATAACATGCTGAGCTAAGGCAGCTTGTCCCAAGGGGCCAGACCTCAGCTGGAGAAGAGCCTTGCAGGGGCAGTCACAGCTGGAGAAGAGCCTTGCAGGGGCAGTCACAGCAGGAGAAGAGCCTTGCAGGGGCAGTCACAGCTGGAGAAGAGCCTTGCAGGGGCAGTCACAGCTGGAGAAGAGCCTTGCAGGGGCAGTCACAGCTGGAGAAGAGCCTTGTAGGGAGCAGCCCAGCGAGAGTGAGGACACTGTCCCCTAGAACTCACTCTGGCTTCTGTCTCCCTGCAGACAGCACTTACAGTACCGCTGGAAACAATGTGTGACCCTAAGTGCAAACCAATCTTTTTTTTTTTTTAATTTTTTTTATTATTATTATTTATTCAACTGTGTGCATATGTGTGTGTATGTGTGCGCGCGTGTGTGTCTGTGTGTGTGTCTGTGTATGTGTAGAACCACGGACAAATTCGCGAACCACCACGGACACCTCCACCTCCTTCTGCCCGGGATTCACAGGCTCCGCCCTACCAGGACCAGAAGCGCAGGCTGCCCCCGCTTCCGCCTGGCGTCTATACGTGGGATCTGGGATCCGAACTCAGGACCTTCTGCCTGCAAGGCAGAGGCTTAACCCCTGAGCCACCTCTCCAGCCCAGCAACTGTGTACCTGGAAGTTCAAAAGCAACTGTAGCTCTTGGACACTGTTAGGAGACCATGCCCTGGGGTCAGACTGTGTTGGGTCCCTCGCTTTATGACATGGGGATCACACATCTGTCATGCAGAGGTAGCACTGCTAATCTGGATGCCTCCTTTTCTAATCTCCAGCAGGCAGCACTATGCAGCAAACTTGCTCGTCCTGACCCGGCATATAAGGTGCCAGCAGGAGCCCTGAGCGAACTGCATGGGATGAGTGGACACAGATCGACCCGCATGGGGTGAGTGGACACAGATCAACCCGCATGGGGTGAGTGGACACAGAACCAGCCACATGGGGTGAGTGGACACAACACCACCCACATGGGATGAGTGGACACAGATCGACCGCATGGGGTGAGTGGACACAGAACCAGCCACATGGGGTGAGTGGACACAGATCTACCCGTGTGGGATGAGTGGACACAGATTGACCCGCACGGGGTGAGTGGACACAGATCGACCTGCGTGGGGTGAATGGACACATATCGACCTGCAAGGGGTGAGTGGACACAGATTGACCCACATGGGATGGCTTCCTTAGTCCACAGCACTTGCACACATGTGTGGGAACCACACACGCATGCACATATAAATCACACTCATGTATGTGGGCATGTAAAACATATTCAAATGTGAAAATTATGCTCACATATGTGTGTAAGTTATACTTGAGCACGTACACACACATACACAGAGTCTGGATAAGAGAGGGATGCAGGAGAGTTACTCAGGAGGGCTGGATACTTGTGCATCCAATAGCAGGGAATGGCGAATCGGCAGGACAGCGCCTCTTCCAGCAGCAGGGTCAGTGGCTCAGTGGCCAGAACATCTAGGAACACACACTGGAGGCTCTGCATACACCAGGCCCCCTGTGCAACCTCTGCCTACATCTCACTTATCAACTAGATCAAAGGAATCCCCCAAAGGGGCACAGAGCAGCAAGTGGGACCCAGCCAGGGAAACAGAAGACGGGGAATATCAAGTAGGTGAAGTCAGGCCCCAGGGCACGCCCACACCAAGGGGAGGATTCCAAAGAGGATGAAGAACAGGCAGTGGCTAGAGCAGGTCTTCCAGGATCCTGGAGCCCCAGGACTGGGGAGACTGAGGGTCCCAGGCCCCCTGCAGGCAGTCATCTGGGTGCCTTCAGCACTTGTGACTTAAGAACGAAACAAGAGACTTTGTTTCACCTCTGTGGACATCCTAGCTCCTAGAGAAATCTGCCTCAAGACACAGCAGAACTGAAACTCCCTGTGCTCACTGGCCTATGCACCAGGGCTCACCTGCTCCCACGCGTGGAGCCATAAAAATCAACTGCACGGAAACAGATGTGGGAGTGTCAGAATGAAAGCAGATGAAGGATTCAGAGTAAGGAAGGGTAACTGGCACCCCACTTCTGCTCATGAGTCGGGGGGTATGGCTGGCAAATGACTAGAGTCCTAGCAGTCTCACGTCCAGTGGTTTCCCTTCTCCTCACTGACACAACCCACAGGCTTCTTGGTTCATCCCCAGAAAAGACGAGGGCAAGGCCTCTGTCAGCATCCAGCCTCCCATGCCACCTGTTTACCAAGTCAGCTACAGCAGGAAGATGCATCCTCAGGAGCTCATGCTAGAGAAACAGTAACAAGAATTTTAGGATCCACTTGCAACTTGTGCAGAGCAGCCAGTGAGGACTTAATGGAGAAGGTGCCGAGTCTGCAATCCAACAGGGCAACAGTAAATTTTCTGACTGGGGAACACAGGGTCACTTTTCACGTAGTCGCCTTCAGCCTCTGCCGGTGATGCTTTATAGTGGTTAGTGTAAGCCTGTTTTGGTCATGTTTATTTCTAATTACCTTACAACTTCTGATCATTAGAAAAGAATTATTTCCTGCACTTCCTGATGAGCATCCCTGTGTCAATCTTACCTCCCGCAGCCCAGCAGGACATGCTTGTGAGACTCACTAGGATCTTCTGCTCACGTCAACCATGAACACAGAGAGAGTCACTTCTTCCTTCCAGACCAGCTGCTGTGGGCTCCACTTCCTGCCTGGCAGCCCTAAGAACTCCCCGTAAGAGATTACATAGAGATGGCAAGAGGGGATACCCGTCCTGTGTTTTCCTAAGTGTGCCCTTAGGCTTGAGCCCGCCTTCAGCAGCCTTTATGCTTTATGGAGACACCCGCTTATCCCTAAGGAGTCCTGGTTTCCGTTCGCTTCCTGTTCCTCCCTGAGTCATAGCCTTCGCTCTGTCTCTGAATCATCAGCATTTGTTTCCTGATGTTTAACAGGTTTAAACATATGACAATGTTGCCTGAATGAAATGTAAGAACAAAGGAATGAACAAATGAATGAATGACTTTCCAAATCCCTCCTTCTCTTCACTCAAAGTGGTTTTTCTAAAGTACAAATTTGATCATAATAGTCCATCGCTAAAATCCTTCAGGACAAAGAGATATCCTTAAGAAGACCAAATTCCCCAACAAGCACAAAAAATCACCTTAGTCTGCCCAGCTCCTGTGTCTTCATTCATCTCATTTCTAACACACTCTGGAAACCATGAACAGCTCCCCTGTGCCTGTTAAATAGAGGTATCAACTGACAAATAGGGATGAGCCTTTGAGCACATCTTTGAAGAATTAATAGTTAGGAAAACCCCTGAGCAAGTCTAGGAGATTATCTAAGTGATGTAGGAAGACCCAGCCCATATGGGCAGAAACATTCCCTCCCTGGGTGGGTGGGTAAGATAGAAGGAGTTGGTTCAGTATTTGGACATACTTTGGACACAGACATACAGGCATACTGACAAGCTAGAAAGTATGGTTCTCCCTCAGTTCTTTCTGTGGACGTGGTATGACTAGTTTCCTCACACCATCCTCCTGATGGTGTGCTCTCTTCCACAAGAATAAAAACCCTTGAGACTGCAAAGATGGTTCAGGGGTTGAGACTCTGCCTCAAAAGCAGAAGGACCTGAATTTAGATCTTGGATCCCACATAAAAATGCAAGCAAAAATGGCAGTGGCCTATACTTCTAGCTCTGGAAGGCAGAGTATGAGAAATGCCAGAGTGAAGCTAAAAGGAGGTAGAAGCAATCCAGGATGATTCCCAAAGTCATCTTTGAGACTCCACAGGGACACACAGTGTCCTCTGATACACACACACAAAATAAAAATTAACATTAAAAAAAACCCTGGTTACTTGGGCCGGTATTTTTTGCAGTGACAGGAAGATGAAGCTAATGATGCCCTCACTCTGCAGAGTCCCCACGGCATCCACGCCACACTCTCCACCTGTCCCCACTGTCCACCTGGAAGCCACTAGTCATCATCTATGGAGTCACCTCGGCAGGTCATCCTTGAATATTGACTTGTCCACATAGTCCTCTGCCTAGATGTCTCAGAAGTACCAGAGTCATAATAATCCCCACCAGCTGCTAACAAGACCCTTCCCTTTCCCACATGTCCCAGAGCAGTAATGACCCTGTGCATCCAAAGGCTTCAGCCAGAAGCTTGTGCACCTCTTTCACAGCCGTGCCCCGAGTGTCTGGGATGTCCTTCCCAGCTTTTCCCTGTCTCACTCAGCAGCCCCTGTGGGCCATCCCCATCCTCGTGGGCCCTTGACAACTCTAGCTGGCCCAGTGCATCCCTGAAGGCCTCCCACACTGCACAGCCAGCTCTCCAGCAGGCTCCTCTGGTTCCTCCAGTCTACAGTCCCCACTGCTTGGTTGACCACCCCAGCCTCCCGATAGCCAGCAGCAGTGTGAGACTCTCCTGGAGACTGAGCGCTCCTGTCCTCCAATCATCTAGCCAGCTAGCAATCACCTGCTCTTGGCTCACACATCACCGTCTTGGGCCAGCGCCCTTGTCCCACCACAACCAGCCACTCGAAGCCACAGCTTTTGTCCCACTTAAATGCTTCACCGTGTCTACTAACTAGCTTCCCACAGGAGAAGAAGCCACGGTGTCCCAGCTCAGGGCAGTGTGCGGCTGGCACAGAAGGTCCTGAGCAAGCACACATCACTCTTGACACCTTGGAGAGAAGCGACTTCACCAGCCCTTGCTCTGGTCTGGTCTGGCCTTGGGACCCTCACCAGCCCTTGCTCTGGGACTCTCACCACAACTTTCTGTCCACTCACCTGCCCCCTGGGACAGCAAGGCCCACACACATGGGAGACTTGCACTTGGCAAGTGCTCGGCAAGCATCATAGGATGGAGGGCACACTCAAGGGATACATGCCTTCTGGGAACTGACATATAAAAGAGCAAAATTTGCCCTGGCACACGGGGTCAGCTCTGCACATGAGCTCACTGACAGCAAGGCCTGGCACACTCAAGCCCTCCTCTATGTGAGGAGTCAGGATAACCCTGGTGAGACAGCATCAAGTATCAAGTATCAAGCAGGAAGTTGTCCCTACATGTGACCAAAGGGAGAGAGCCTCCACACCTAGTACAGGAGGAGAAGAGACCAAGTGGCAATGGAGGCGTCTAAGGATGCCCAAGGGGCTCGCTTACAGTCTGAGAGTCTTCTTTGCGTACCACAACCCTTTCGCCCAAACAGACACATGTCTTTAGTCTATTGACAAGTGACCTCCCGCTCCTGGCTGTCAATGAGCGATCTAAAGAACAGGAGAGTCCTTCAGACGCCAGATTGATACGCACAGCCAAGTGGGAAAGGGGTTACGTCATAGCAGCAGCAGGAAGGGCATCTCAGGCTGCAGATGGAGCTCCATGGAGAGAGCTGCCCAGCCTGGGTTCCATGAAAGGAAAGTAGAAGGCAGGGAACGCACAGAGAGAGAAAGGGAAAGGGGCGTCTTGAGTCTTCTGAGACACTTACTGACCTCTAAAGCAGTTCATCTGAGCCTCACCGCAATGCTAGGAGGCAGACTCCCTTTGCATGGCTGTGGACACTCAAGTCACACGGATGCATGCAGTAAGAGGAGCAGCCAGGGCTGGACCAGGGAGCCCAGCCAAAGATCACACAACTGTGTGTTAGGGCCAGCACTCTCTCTGTGAGCCATTTCCCACTCCTCACTAACTGGAAAAGGCAAAACTCTATGCCAGGCCTGATCTATAGGAGGCCTGATGTATATCAACGTCATTTACTGTCCAATTACCCTGATCCAACACCCTGGTTAGATAGCAGGGAGACCACGAGGCAGAGCCAACACTGGTGCCACCACTGGACATTTGCAACTCCATGCTTTTGCAAGACAAAATCAATGTGGACACTCTGCACAGGCTCCCTGGGCTCGGCAAAAGGCACAGAGAGCTGTAGGAAGCATCTGCTGCTACCACTGCAGGCCAAGTACTAGCAAACTGTTTGGGATTACAGATTTTTCTTTCTATCACATAAATGAAAGGTCACACGATTCCTGAGAGAAGTCTGACAGCAGCCCAGATCTATAGCAGGGCCGAAGCCACTCAGCTCCCTCCTGTCCCATGACCACAGCAGGAGAGGGGTTTGTGTTTAAGCGGTACTAGTGATGGCGGATAGGGGGGAGCACTCTGACATGAAGAGCTTCAGGGCTCCTGAGAAGGCAGGGATGGCTGAGGCAAAAGTAAGGACTGGTGAGACCGGAGGATTTTTAAAAATCCAAGGTAAAAAGAAAAGTGCCTCAAAAATGTAGGACACACCAAACAGGATGACAGCAGGACAGTGCAGCATGGAACCCGCCTTCCATCTCCCCAGGGATGGATGCACGAGGGAGGGGCCCAGAGCACACTACTAAGCTAGATGAGGAAGGAGGAAGAAAGCAGCAGCCTGGAAGGATTTGAAGAGAAAGCAGCAAAGAGACAGAGGAGGCGACTCAGGAACACAGCAGAAACCCAGCTTCCGGCAACCACGGCAGGCAGTGCAGGCCAGCTCTCCTCCACGAACTTCAGCCTTCTTTCTCTCTGAAAGGGGAGGGGTTCTCACCCACAAACGTCAGGAAACACGAAAAACAAAGAGCAGCTTGTGGAGACCCACCCCCCCCCCCCAACATACACAGGACCCGACTCTCCCCAGACTGCACCCACACACTCGGGAAAGGAGGGCTCAGTGGTCCATCTGCTTTATGGCTTGCCCCTTGCTTCTAAATCAAAGAGGTCCCCATATTGATATACGTCCTTCTAGACCTTCAGTTTTAACAGTTTTGCATCAAATGGACAGAGGACATTTCTCTAACTGACTCCAGGCTGCAGGATGTTTACTCTGCTTCTAATCAATCTGCAATACAAATGAATTGTAACAAAGAGCATGGCAGGCACACACACACACACACACACACACACACACACACACACACCTTTGTGCACTGGGCCATCTTATTTCTTAAGATATGGTAGCTATAGAATTGGTATAGACTGAGAAATGCTCCCCAAAGATATTCTCACCATACTCCTCAGAAACTGTCAGTGGTTGACCTGATACACAGGAGCTTTGCAGGTGCAACCTAAAGGCCTCTGGGGCAGAGAGGCCCTCACAGGATGCTGGGGGAGAGGGACAGAGAGGTCAGGAGAGGAGATGCCTCGCTGCGGCAGACAACAGGGAGCACAAGGAAGCAGCCCAGAGTCTGTGAAAACCAGGGAGCCCTCGATGTCTGCCCAGCGAGACTGCCATCTCCTAAACCCTCAAGTGACAGTCTGGACTGCTAGGCCACTGAGGAGGAGGAAGCAGACACGGCTGCGGGAATGTGCATGTTTATGTGCATGTATGATGCTTTAACAGCACACAGCGTTGGGTACCTGGCACCATTCTCTACTCTGGTTCCAGTGGCTGGTGGGTATCTCTTCTGTGAATTGAGGTAGATGCTGCTGATGGACTAGTGACACACAGTGTCTGGAGGAACCAGCTGTGTGCCAAGTACTGTCCTGGGCTGATCTTCTCCCTGCTTCTAAACCTACAGGCAAGGACCTACTACACGACTTCACAGCTTAGCAAACTGTGGCTTAGAGCTCACGGGACAAACCCCAGTAAGTCACTTACTAGGCAGTGCTTTAAGGGCCCTGCTGTCACCCATATGCTCATAAAGATTTAGCATGGGCAAAGCAGAGTCCCTACAATCACTTACTCTACCTCTTGCTCTGCTAGAAGGGCATCTCCAGCAGGATAAGGCCCCTGACTTCCCCAGCCACGAAGAGTGTCACCCACACAGCCAGCCCTCAAGGAGAGTATTTGTCGAACTGCTCATCAAAAGATGCCTCTCCCTGTATCCTACCATCCCCCAGCTGCCTGCAACACCCAGTATCTCCCCTGCAAAGCCTGGCTCCCACCAGCCTCAAGTCATAATCACAAAGGAGGGGTGCCATATCAGAGTCCCGTTCCCCACCCCCCAGCCATTTACCCTAGTAATTCTTACTGCAGATCTGAATACAACCAAGCACGAATAGAAGAAACAAAGAGAATGACTGTTCTTCTTTCTGAGTTGAGCCTTCTAGAAGGTGCCACAGTGTTGCAGCTAAACATTCTGCGAGGAAGGGCAACCCTGTGTGGCGAGATGGAAGAACTACAGTGCGTCTCATCACATGCCTGCAGCACGGCCCCTAAAACAGGTTGGTAGGGTCCAGAAGTCCCCACCTGGGTAACGTTCAAAGAGAACAGATACAGTGAGGAAGACTACCCTAAGACTCTAAAACAATAGCAAGAGGAAAACTGTGACAAGGACCACAATGCACCTGAGGACACCTGAGAACAATGCACCTGTGAGTCCCGGGATCGAGGCTCGCTCTGTGCTGGGACACGCAGTGCGCAGGTGGCCTGGCTGGGCCTTGCTGTCTGTCCCTGCTCTACAGAGGCTTAATCCCTCCTCTCCCCAGTAGTGACCACCCAACCATGTGGTGCAGGGAGCCTGGGGAGCCTGGTGCTTCACCCAAAAGCAAGAGCCTAGACTCTTGTCTCCTCTTCTGGAGAGCAAGCGGACCCGAGCTGGCATCTACTATGCTCCAGCGCTCTGCACATGTTTCCCTGCTCACACAAGACTTAGGTAAACTTGATGACAGACAGAAGCTGTGGCTCAGACACTGTGTCTCTTGACCCATCTGACACAGCTAGTGAGCAGCACACGACATCAGCTCCCTGGTCCTGCTGCTCCAGATGGGACTTCATTCAGCCGGGCCATATGGCCACAAAACAATGGAAAGAAAGGAGCACACACCACCAGCAAGATCACCAGGATGTCCACAGCAACCACGCAATGAAGGCATTAACTGTGGGGGCCTGTCCTGCCACGCTGCAGCCTCCCAAGGAGCCTAGCAGCCCCAGGAAGAAGGGCTGTGTGCACCCCTCACCCCGCCCTCACCATGCCCGAGAGCAGCTCGGCCAAGACAGCACCCGGCAACCTTGAGTTGTGGCTCTGCTCGGAATGCACATCACACCGCCCCGACCCACAGAATCAGAGCAAACAGGATGTGCACTTCTGGTTTTCTGTTGTGAGAAAACCAAACGAAGGCTGTAGAGACAGGCAGGGCCCTCTCCATACCTGCACCCGATCTCATGTCTTAGACCCCAACCATGTTCAACCTCCTGGTGCTCCCGCGAGGACTAGCTGCTCTATCTGTGTCTCTGCAAGCAGTGCCTGGAAGCCTTATGCCAGCCATGGGGTAGTAGATTGCCATTGCTGTGTGCTTTGGAGTCTGAGTTCCTTAAAGCTGGTCCCTATCCCATTTGCTCTGCATTACCAGGGCCGAGCCCATTGCTTAATAGGTAGGAGGACATACACGTTTAATGAATGAGTGAGGGGTAGTAGCCTGATGCTGCTGTGAATAAAGAAGTTGGGAGGAACTTAGAATAAAGTCTTGGTGTCTGGAGGAGAACGGCTGTGATGACCCCATGCAGCGTGCAGCGCCATGACAAGGTACCATGCACTTAGAACTAGCGGCAGGAGAAATTCATGTTTATAAATGTTTCAGTCAGGATATTTTTTTCAAGTTTTACCCAACTTCTAAAATTACTTTTTTTATTAAATTTTATTTAAAATATTGATTTTTTTAATTAGACTTATTTTATTATTTATATATAAACAATGGGCTCCATAGCGACATTTTCGTTCATAAATATCATACCTTTCTCTTGTACACCCCAAACCCTCTGTACTTCTGCCGTGTGTCCCTTCCCCCCATGTAGCACAATTTGAAAAAAAAATTTTTATAAAACATAAGTCTCTCATTCAACCTGCAGAATGGATTCCTTCCCTCAGTCAGGCAGCAACTGTAGGAATTCTGGCTCGAGTTAAAGTGACACAGAAGACACGCAGCCTCACCCCTGCACACTGTGCTCTGTCCCCCCAGTCTCACCCCTGCCCCCTGCCCCCTCCACAGCCTCACCCCTGCAACCTGCTCCCTCCAGTCTTATCCCTGCACCCTGTCATCCTGTCTCATCCCTGCACCTTGTGTGCAGCCTCACCCCCATATCCTGAACCCACCACAACTTCTCCCTGTGCCCAGCTATGCTATAGCCTCACCACTGCGCCCTGGATTCTGCCCCACCACAGCCTCACCTATATACCCTGTGCCTGCCACAGCCTCATCCCTGCACCACCTTGCCCCCCACAGCCTCACCCCTGTACCCTGCCACCCCATCTCATCCCTACACCCTGTGTTCTGCCCTACCACAGCCTCACTCCTATGCCCCTGTCCACGCCACACTGGCCTGTCTAGGTCAAGTGACTGGGTTCCTAGCTCAGCTGCCCCAGAAAAGGCACCCTGTACCCTGCACCCTGCCCCCGCCACAGCCTTACCCCTACACCCTGCCACCCTGCCTCATCCCTGCGCCCTGTGCTCTGCCCCAGAGGCTTTCCCCAGCTTGCATACTGGGTCCCCTGAATACAGCTACCATTACCACTATGTAGACTCAGAGCCTCCTCTGACGCCTGTGCCAAATCAACAACAAATGTGTGACGAAGCACTGTGAGAACATCAGGAAGGACCAACAGGGTGATAGGACAGCTCTGCCAGCCTCAGGGGACTCATCTCAGTCTGAAATGGATCAGTCTGAGTATTCGTAGAGAATGCCTTGAGATCTATGGTTGGTTGTTCTGACCTGTCTCAAGAGGCCTCATGGCAAGTAACGTCAGCAGGAAAGCCTGATAGCTTGAGGCAAGAAGAGAGCGGCAGAAGGAGATCTGGCTTAGAAACTACAGGGGGAAGGCCATTTAGGATTAATTTTAGGGTTAATTAACATATGGAAAGGGAAGTTTTGATAAACCAAAAAAAAAAAAAAAAAAAAGGGCAGCAAACTCCAATCTTTAAGGAACACAAGAAATGAAGAGTTGACTTCGGCCTTCGATGGTCTCTCATTGAAGTACTGCCAACTGGGCAGGGAGCAGACACCCAGCACATATAACTCCATGTGCACAGTGAGCCAGGGGCTTCACACAGTAGGGACAGAGAACGCAAATTCCATCCAATCTTGTCTGCAATTGGTACGACTTAATCTCACGATTATTCGACATATGCTTTGTTTCTGCCTATGCACACTATAGAAACTCCTAGCAACCTAGTGTGGTGGTTAGTGCTAATTATCAACTTGGCACTTAGGAGGTTGGCTCTGGGCACACATTGGGGGACTGTCTAGGTTAGGGTCAGCCTCTGAGAGGGTCTGGGGTGATCTGGATTACACTGGCTTCATTATGAGCAGGGCCCTTCCCTGGGCAGGAGATCCTCCTGGACAGTGTAACGTGTAGAGTGTGCTGCACCAGCGTTCCCCTCTCTGCTTGCTGACTGTGAACCAGAGCACACCCTCTCCTTTAAGGTGTTGCTATCAGAGTTTTTTGTCCCAACCCTTTACGCACTGGGCCACATCTTTCTTCGTGGATGTCTCGTGCTCCCTAAGCCTCCAACCTCTTCCAAGCACATTCTTTCACAGATACTCAAGTCACACAACCCCAGCAGTCGCCCTGTTCTCCAGGGATTCTGCAGGACTGCTTCGGTTCAGGGTGTGCTCCCTTCCCTGGAGCTAACTGCCCTGTCTTCATCTCTGGCCATACCGTAGGACAGCAAACACAGACTCCGCGCATATACAGAGTTCTGTGCATTCCAGAGCCACCACATGAAAGTAAAATCCACTCCCACCACTATCCTTTTCATCCCAGGGTCTGCCAATTGCTTCAAAGCTTCTTTCTGCACCTTCTCCAACCATCCCAGGAACTGGGCTCAAGCGCATTTCTCTCAGCTCCACCACCAGCTGCGCCCCGTCTCCTCTCGAGTCTATTGTAAGCAGGGTGCCGGAATGCTGGGGTTGAAGCAGGCTGTACCACACAGCACTCACCCCTGAGACTGAAAAGTCTTTGGCTTCGTGGCCTGCCCCGTTGGCGGCGGTAGATGTGAATGCTGCACAAACTGCACACTGGGGGCTGTGACCAGAGTTCAGGTGGACAGCAACTAGTCTTGGCAGTGCATTAAGGCTCAGAATCCTCCATTACCCTCATTACCAGAGTGGGAAAGACTTGAAGTTATACTGCAATCTCAACATGAACCAAAATCACCTGCCCAGATCCTGTGTTGTCACCCTGTCCTTCAGCAACCATCGGCCTCTACAGCATGGCTGCTACCACTCACTCTCAAAAATCACTCCCCCCACCTATGGCCCTGTGACATGGTGACATTCCTCCCCCTGAACTATGACCTCTTGGCTGTGACAACAACTTAAAAATCATTCCTCCTCTTCCCCCAACCTATGAGCTCCTGGCATGGCACAGGGGAAGGAGCAGAGAAAGGCAAAACAGTGGGGCTCCAGCTCACAGGGGCTTCTAGCTCACGGGGGGGGGGGGGGTTCTAGCTCACAGGGATTCCAGCTTACAAGGGGTTCCAGCTCACAGCAGGGGTTCCAGCTCACAGCAGGGGTTCCAGCTCACAGCAGGGGTTCCAGCTCACAGGGATTCCAGCTCACAGGGGTTCCAGCTCATGGGAGGCTCTGCTCCCATGAAAGAACCAGCTCTAGTGGCAGGCAATCTTGGCATCCAAGAAACGTGTCTGGAGTGAGGAATAAGCTGGGGATCTGCTGTCTGCAGGGGAGGGTCAAGCTGTTACCTACACCCCATGAAGACACTTCTACTCCACCAGCCAGCTGGCCCACCAAGAAGTACAGAGGCACAAGGAAGTTAGAAGGGCATGGATATGCTGTGGACATGCCTGATTAGCACTGCACCTTGTCACTTATGACTACATGCCCCAGCCTTTCAGAGTGGTCAGGTGGTTTTTATTTTTAATAACTTTCCCTTTAAGGTGAGGCTGACATAAAATTATTTTATGTGAACAACTCAGTGGCATTGAGTATATTCAGGAGTGTATGGGCCCGAATACTTCCTTCACCCCAAGAGGACAGCCCTGCTCCTTAGGTAGTCACTCCCCAGTCTTGTGCTTTCATGCGGTGCCTCTGCAGAGTTGTTCACATCATTTCACCTCCTTGCCCAGTGCTTCAGACTCACGGAGGCTGCACATGCATTGGCGCAACACTCCTTTCTGCAGCTGTGCATGGCATTGCAAGAGGAATAATCCACTGTCTACTGTTTCATTCATCTGCTCATGGGTATGGGACCATATCTTGGACTATGTGGGCATGTGCTTGTGTGAGGACTTATTAGTTCTCATATATCTGTGCCTGAGAGCTGAGTCATATGATGGCATGGTGATTCCAGGTTTAACTCTTTGCAGAACTATAAATCTCGGTGTTTCCACATCTTTGCCAACACTTGCAATTTTCCTGTTTTTTTTATACCCATCCTAGTGGAGGTGCAGTGGCACCATGCTGTGGATGAGGTTTGCATTCAAGAGCTACTTCACTCCAAGTAGAGTTAATACTCACGGTAAAAACTAAGAGCCACTGGAACTCACTTTCAAAAAGTGAATTTTCCCAGACCCCCCAGGGCATCAGGCCTTGCTCACCTCCTTCACAGCTGGCTTACCCACCTGTCACTCCAAGGACTGTGTACCTACTGAAGACAGCTGTCAGAGCTCCATAGCTGCTCTGTGCATGTCCCACACACACCCCTAGACACAGGTACCTGAGAACTTACACCTCAGCGCAGGAGGCACCGGGAGCCACTCAGGATCTAACTGGCTTACGAGCTAAGAAAACAGAAAGGGTCAGAGATGTTGAGCCACAGCAGAGCAGACAGCTTGGCCCTGGGCCTACTCCCTGGGACCACAGACTAGGAGAGTGCCGTCTTCCCTGCCCTTTATTCATTTGTCTCTGCCTTTTAGAGAGACCCAGAGTGAGGAAGAAGGAATCGAGACCCTCAATTCTGAAGCCAGCTAGGAGCCACCCAGAGCAGTGGTGACTGTTGTCTAACAGGTACGCCTAACGAATGGGCCCAGATCCAAGGTTGGCAGGGTACCTCCACGTATGTGTGCACTGACCGCTGGCACAGCAAGAGCTTGCAGGCACTGAGAACACAGCAGAACAAAACCACGCAGGAAAGAACATCTGAAAACAAAGCAGCTCAAAAACAGTTACCACAATGACTTTTCCAAGCACATTACTGGTGACAACTGAAGACTCTCGATTTCCTTTGGATGCCACTTAGACAGGTAGAAGCCCTAGGAGGCTCATGATGTGAGATTTCTGGAAGTGGTAACAGGTGGGAGGGGGACACAGGAGTTGCTGTGTGGCCATATCCTTTACACACCTTGTAAGAGCTGTCATCCTTGCTGCCTACCGAACACTGTGCTAGGCTGGACATGTAGCACTGCTCTCATACCCCTCTATCATGGCAGAAAAAATTCTGCTTCTCTCTGGGGAGGACCCCAAATTCTCCAAGAGCAGTCACCTTCTCAGCGTTGCTGGGCAAACAAGAAAATGGCCCCAGTTGGGACCCACATATTTGAACTGTGCACTCTGGTACTTGGAGTGTCGGGGGGGGGGGTAATCAGGAGAAAAGCACCAAGAGTCTTTATCTTCTGAGGACTTAAAGACAGACATTAAACGCTGTGACCAAGCACAGTGAGGCACAGTGGCCCCAGGTCAGGAAGAAACATGGGAAGACAGGAACAAGTCAGGCTGGACAGCAGCTTCTCTGCAGACCTGCAGGAGAACATGGAGGAGGAGGAGGAAGAGGAAGAGGAGGAGGAGGGTACACCATAGCCACTTTCCTTGGTGAGTCAACCAGCACCTGGCTCAGCTGCTGAGTGGAAGGGGCCACACCTCAGCCTCAGGGTGCCTCCAGGTCCCGCAGCTTTAACTGCCAATCACCTGGAGCAACCTGGTAGGGTATCCCAAAGGCAGTCCCCAAGTGGAGGCTTGTTCCTCGTCATCTCACACACGGTGTGCTGCCCAACCTCACACCAGTCATGTTTCCCACATGGGACGGATGCCAGGAAGCAGAGGCACAAGCTGAAAGTGAACCACTGTGAAGGCTCACTACTCAATCCACACTTGGCTCCTGAGTCAGCCTCGTGGGCCGGGGTTTCTGCCACTCATGATGCTCGGGACTGTGACACAGAAATTCTGGATACCAGCGGGAGGGGGAGGGTGTGGGACAGCAGAAGTACATGCAAGGCAGGCAAGGGCAGGTGAACTCTGCCTCCCACATCCCGAGACAAGCACCATTCCCAGCGGCAGACAGCTGATGGGGCCAGTGACACCTTCCTCTTCAGCATTTCCTGTGGAACAGAGCCAACTCTGAAGCCCCTCTCCAGCAGGCATGACCAACACTTCCACAATGCCACAAAATGTTGCCACCAACAAAGTTCACACTAGGGAACCAGGCAATCAAGTTACAAGAAAACAACTCATAATGTTTTAAGTAAGCTTATGATTTTGCGTTGGGCCACATTCACAGCTCGCTAGCTGCCCTGGACATGTGGCCAAGACCACAGGTTGAATCTGATAACAAATGACCAGAAGGGAACAGTAGAATCCCGTGGAGGAAAAAACACAACACTGTCCTTTGCTGAAGCCCGACACCAAGCACATTTCAGCAGAGCTCAAGACGGGGTCACATGCTTCGTGGAAGAGAAGCTGGGGTCCCGGTTTCTGTAGCAAGCCTCCCTGGAGCCTCAGGTGGGAAGACAAGGTGAGCACCACGTAACACTTGCAGGTTTCCAGCTAGAGATGCAAACGTCCTCCCACCCACCTGTGTTACCACAAAGGGACAGGGACTGGTCAGTAAGATAGGTGAGAAGCGATGGCTGGGAGCAGAGAAGCCACTAATGGTGCTGGGTTCCCTCTGCAGACACCTGCCAGAAACGAGGATGCCCATCGTCCAGACGAGAAGCGAACTAGCCAAGTGCTGGAAATTAATTTCTCAGGAAGAATACAACTGAAATGTTACTTACACGTCCTCGAAGGTCTCTGAGATTATCGGAGCTTACGGCCGTGTCCTGATAAATCTTAGCAGGATTGTCCATTGCAGGAATGACAAACGGGAAGTATTAAAGAAATGCTGGAGATGTGGACCACTAAAATCAGCCTCTTCCTCAAGGCTGTCCTGTGCCCTCCTGCTGGGATCACAGCACAACCTGTCTGAGCAGGGCGGGGACACCACAGGTCCAAGTAAAGCAGCAAGCTAAGAGAACCCAAAGTTTTTGTTGCTGGGACTCCTGGTACTTAAGTATGATACCTGAAATACACTGAGCTGCCAGGGCGCAAGACACAGGACAGACAGCTCCGCTTTTAGGAGTGCCCAGGTAGTAAAGAGAAGGTGGTGTGCAGGCCTGTAAAGAACTCTGAATCTGGCCTGGGAGGAAGAGTGGGTTGGTATCTAAAGGATCAGCAAATTACCTTGCAACTTTGATGCATCGAGTAAAGCTGGGCGATGGTGCACAGGCAACAGTGTCCTTCCGCAGGAATGCAAGAAAGAGTTCAGGGTGTGGTTAGAGTTGGACTCAGTGTATTTAGCAAACATGGAGGCAGAGAGAAGCTTCACAGACAAGGAAGGAACACTCCACAGGAGAGGAAACAAAGAGACAGCAATGTATCTGCAACAGGAAAAGGACTCTGAGAACAGTTTGAACCATCTGAATAATGAAGAAGGAGTCAGGGAAGGAGTTGCCTAATTAGGTTTGAACTTAAGAGATATTATAACAATAATAACAGTGGCTGACATTTGCCAAGCACTTAGAAAGCTCAGCTCTGTACCAAATGCCTTGCATGAATTTAGAAAAGTTCCAGACACACAGTAAGTTCCTAATATTCTAAATAATTGTCTCAATAATCTCTCTGCACTGCTCCAGAGGAGAGAGCTGAGGCTCGGCGAAATTAAGATCAGTTTGACCGAGGCCAACAGCCAAGTGAATGGGCCCCACAAATCTGCCTGTGATGCCCCTGAGCTACCCTTGCTGGTGGCTGGTGAGTACTGGGCCGCCAGGGAAGGAAGACAGGCCAGCAGCCAGCTGCAAGCCTGCACAAGCCAGAGACTGGGACTGTGAAAGGATCTACAGACATGGACACTGAGCAGTCACACCTGACCCCCAAAGGGCGAAGACAGGCTATTGTCCCCAGTGGGTTAGGTTTTGACCCAGACTTACATTGACTGCTGACAAATGACTACCTAATGAGACTGTGGCCAAGAAGAAAGAAGGCACGGGCAGCACAGACCTCAAGCAGACCCTTCTGCTTAGCCACTCAGTGTCTACAAAATATTGGTGTAGTTCTGGTCTTTCTCACAGTTTCACAGGGGACCTGCTTGTCACTGGTCTAACACATCTGCAGGCAGGGATTATCTTTACTACTCATACACAGAACATGCAAGCCAGGAAGATTTATTTAAGAAAGTAGAAGAAGGCCAGTCAGACAGACCTCTAAACTGGTGCTGACTCTACCTACGCACGGGGGCAAGGCTCCAGGACCTACAGTGGTAGCATCTGACCACAGAGGACCTTCCATATTCTATGACATGGCAAGTCACAAGGGCCTGACTTGACCGCATGGCAGGAATCTGCCAAGTAAGAGCCCATTATTATGATTCAGAAGACAGGAGGTGGCTAAAAGTGCTTTTTCCTTACAAACTTTTCAGTTGAAGTAAAGAAGCATAACTTGCAGTAAACAACGCCCACCTGAGCGATGTGCACTGCGGGGCTTCAGGCAGCAACTTGCTCCAGACTCTCTCACTCCAAGACCACACTGCACCCACCATAGTCACGCCCGCTTCAGCTTCCTCTCAAGGCTCTGGTACCCATCCACCTTCAGACTGCCTGATGGAAATAATAAGTATTTTGTAACTCCTCTATACGTGGCCTTGTACAATATGGAATCTCTTGTGCCTGGCTTAAGGTGCTTCCCCGAGTTATCAAGCCTGTTTCGTGGTTCATCCTTTCTTCAATGACTAATACTCTAGTACGGAAAGAGGCAACGCTGTCCATCTGCTCATCATGCAACAGGTTATCCTGAAAAATGCTGCTGGAGCACGCACGTGCTCTCCTGTCATGCTCTGTGTCACCGTGCTTCATGCTTGCAGTCCTCTAGAATATTTTAACAAGAGCAGATCTGCTGGTCATGTGATAGTGCAGCAATTGTTCCTTTGAGGACCTATCAATAGCTTTCCAGACACCTAGGGTTTGCTTTCATGATGTGAAGTCAAAGATCTTTCAAGTCATCTCACAATCCATTAGAAAGGAAAAAGTGTGGTGGGATTCCTCTGGTATTGCTCAGGCTCAATTGTCGGACCCCCTCAACGGACAGTTTAACCTCGTTCCTAAGGAAAATAGCACACACGGCCCACAGGAAAACCAGCCAACGAAAGGATGCCAGAGAACACTCATCTGCATGCTCCCAAAATAATTGGTTTTTGAATTATGAGCCGCTGCTGTGCTGAGAGTCGGCAAGAGATGGATGTTTCCTTAAGGGAACAGTGCAGATGCACTGGAGCTGTCCACGGAGCTCTTAGGGGTATGGGTGCCAGTTAATTAGTTTATCATGCAGTTAAGCAAGTGGCAACAGTGACTGAACTCCAATGCTTGGCCAGATTTGCAGACCCAGATTACTGGCTTTGGAATATTCCTCACTTTACGTCATTCGTCCAAAGGAGACCTGCAGTACCACTCTGTCCATCTTCACACTCACACTGCCCTGCCTGGCTGCTGTACCTCTGTCCATCCTCTCACTCATACCCCAATTGTGATCACACCCTTTCTCCACTCTAAGTAGTGTCTGAGAAATTATTCCAGAGTTATTCCCACAACAGCAGGTGTAAAGGTTTAAGAATATTACATCATGACTAGGGGCATGGCTCAGCAAAAGGACCAGAGTTTGGATCCCTGGATCCCACAAGTAAGTGCAGTGACCCACTTCTAATTCCAGCCACATAAGGTAGAGTCTAAGGATCCTCAGAGAAAGCTGGCTGGTCTGACTAGTCTTATATGCAAACTCTGGGTTTGATTGGAGACCCTGTTTCAAAAGAATAATGTGGAAAAGTAATGATTCTCAGTATAAACTTTGGTCCTACACACACACTGGCACGCATATGTGCACCTGCGCATATGCAACATGCATATATACACACTGTCATAGTTTGAAATGTGAGTTGTCCCTCAGAGGTTCATGTGTTTGAATCTTTAGTTGTTCGGGAAGGTCATGGCACCTTTAGGAAATGGAGCCTTGCGGAGGAAGACAGTCACAGAGGGTTGCTTAGCCCTAACTAGCTTCAGTTAGTTACTCTTCTCTTGGAGTTTGCAGCTCTCGGTCTCCTTGATAGATGTGACCTAAGCCTTCTCCAGCTTCTGCCACCTGCCATGCCTTTTCCACCAATAATGGATTGTATTTCCCCTCTGGAACTGTAAGCTGAATAAATCTCCCTTTCTCCCTTAATTTGCTTGAGTTCTTTTTCTCCTCTTTTCCATTCATATTTTCTGTCTCGCTACAGCAGAGACTAACTGCTACACACATACATGTATCTCATACCAGTGAAAATAGAAAAAGGAAAAGGAAAAATAATAAGAAAAGTTACATGTTCTCGAAAAATTACTTTTTGTTAATTGTACAATGTCCCACTTTATGACTGACAATATTCCTGACTTACTTTGTCTTACATTAGAATCTTTTCCTATTTTCTTACATTAGCATCTTTTCCTATTTCCCTACATTAGAATTATTTCCCTATTACAAGCACTTACCTGATGTATCCTCTCGATTCCTTTGCACGCCATTTGTGCTTTCACATCTAAACTACACTGGCTATTAACAGTTGATTCTGTTCAATGTGGTAGTCTATACCATTCAGCCAAAGATTTTAGATCGGTTATACTGAACAAAATCATCGAGTTGGCTGCATGTAGGTAGCTCTGCTATCTTGCTGCCTGACCATCTTTGCCCTTCCTTTTCTCCTCTTTTCCTTTCACATGTTCTGAGTGTGTCTCAGGGTTCTACTGATCTGCACGCTGACTTGCAAGATGCACTAACTCTTGTATTTGTGGCCATGCTATAGCTGCACATCTCCAGTCACTCACGAACTCTTCAAGTGATACCTCACAATCTTGCATAAAGAACGATGAACCAAGTCTGTTTCTTCCTCTCATCCTATGTTTGTGATCTTTTTCACTTTGTACTTCAAAAAAATAAATACTTATAGTCAATTTTTGTTTCAGCAAGCAACATTCGAAAAATTAAATACGTAAGTCATTTTGATGCTTACTGAATTTCCACATCTCTTCCTCCTCCACACACACGTCTGAAGCATCACTTTCTACATTCAAAGGCTCCCACAAAGAACTCTTTTTTTAGATTGTTTTAAACTGTATTTATTGTTTGTTTGTGTATGAAAACATGTGTCCCTGTGGAGGACCAAGAGTGACTTCGGGAATCCTGTATTGCTTCCCTCTGGAATTTCCCAGGTTCTGCCCATCAGGGCCAGAAGTGCAAGCTGCCGCCATTTCTTCCTAGTGTCTTTATGTGTGATCTAGACTCCAAACTCAGGACCTTCTGCTTGTGAGGCAAGGTCTCAACTCCTGAGTCATCTCTCCAGCCCCACAAAGAACTCTGGTGAAGTCAGTTTGTTGATGGGAATTTTCTTGGTGTTTGTTCACCTGCATACTTTGTCTGGGAATAGAGTTCAAAGTTTACAGTTATTTCCGGGGATATCCACTGTCTCCTAACTGCACGTTTGGAAAACGTCTACAACCACTAGCATCTCTGTTGGTTCTAAACATTCCCTCTGTAACACAGGAAGTATTCTGGAAAATTGGTCACAATGTATCTTGATGTGATTTTCTTGTGTCTTTTTGACTGAGGTTTATTTCCCTTATTAGATAGACCAGAGGATTTACCACTCTTATTGACTATGACACCCAAATCTTGATGTACTTTTTCAATGTAAGGGTCCATGGATTTTTTTAAAGCTAATTCTTAGTCATCTCTTTGAATATTTTTCTCCCAGGATGTTTTCTGTCACTAGAATTCCCATGAGATATACATGGAAACCTCATTTTGGCCCTCCTTTTAAGTAATGTTTATTTCTGTGATAAATTTTTATGTGTATACGGTTTATCTGGATCACACATACCCCACTTCCTCTCATTAGACCTTCTCCCTCCTTTGCTTTCCTCCTGCTTACTGCTCCACCCTAAGAACAGTCCCCCAGCTCACTTAACTTCTCTGTCTTCATTTGCATCTGCTCTCCTCCTAATCATCCTCTCTTCCCATCACATTTTCCTCAGCAGACCTCACAGGTTCAGGGAGCAGCAGCGCATTGGTATGCGCCCCTGTCATCCTCCAGCATGGCACAGACTCCATTCCTGCCTCTAAGCATCCTGCATGCTCAGATACAGGGGCCCCACAGAGCGCCCACTCCCACCCTCTCACTTCCCACCTCCCATCTGGGCTCAGAGTGCCCACAGTGTCCCCCCTGCCTGGGCACAAGGATCTTATGGGGTCCTGGGTGCCTGGGTGCAGGGGTCTGGATTTTGACCTTTTTAGTTTCGGGCACCTGGAATTCTTGCTGTCTAGATACATATAGATACATACATTTTTTTAAAAAATATCTTTAAATTATGCTCTCCTGTCTGAAATAGGCAAGTTTCAGAAGCCTTTATTTCCCCTAAGAACAAGGCCCATTAATCTACTTCCCACATATTTTAACCTAATCAAAAGAAATACAGTTTAGGAATGTTGCCTTCCAAAAATAACTGTCCATTGCTTTAAATTCATTTTCACAAATATTTCTGAGCATGGCTGCTTTCCGGAGCTCCACAGAACAGCTTCAAGTCTGGCACACTGATGTCAGCTTGTTCTTAACCTGCACAGATTTACTTCAAACCAACTCACAAACAACTCGTGCACTGATCCCACTGAAAAGTATCTTTTTGCTAAGTGCACTCCCCGCCCCTGCTCAGAGCCCTTCCATTTCCTTCTCCAATATGGAACGGCAGGAGCTGGCAAGACAGATGCCTACAGCCTCTGAGTACTTATTCCTAAATCTTACTTAAAAAAAGAAGGAAGAAGGAGGGAGGAAGGGAGGAGGAGAGGAGGGGGAGGAGGACAGAAGGGGGAAGAAGGGGGAGGAGGGAATGAGAGGGAGGAGGAAAGAGGGGGAGGGAAGGCAGAAGAAGGGGAGAGAAGGGGGAGGGGAAAAGGAGGGGGAGAAGGGGGAGGAGGGAGAGGATGGGGAGGAGAGGGAGATGATGATGATTCCGAAAATACAAGTTCTTAGCAACAGAAACCTTCTTGGCCTAGCTTGACATTTCTCACAGACACACGCATCACCACCTGCGCCAGTCCTCCTGTCATGCAGCCTTCAAACCATGACCAGTTCCTGGGGCCTTCCCAGACCCCAGGACCCAGTGTCCCTCCTGTAGAGCTGTGTCTCTGTCATATGACGAACTCAATGTTGCCTTCCAACATAACCAGAGACTTCCCTCTACACCATCTTGCTCATTATCTCCCACACCTCTGATGTAGGAAGAGATGCTACGACTGCCACAGTTCCCCAGTTCTAGCTTTTACTCAACTCTCTCCAAAAAGGACGTGTTGAGGCTGGGAGAGCCAGGCCCTGTGTCAGGCACTGAGAAGCAATAAAATGGAAGAGTAGGCATCACAGAGTGTGCCCACCAGCAGGACAGGTGCTTGGTGGAGGCCTGCTTGCAGGCATGGTGCACCCAGCTTGTCTTTATCCCCACTGAGCCAGCTCCAAGGTGGAGAGAGATGGGGAGAAGGAGAGACAGCAGACATGCAGAGAGATGGATAGGCACTTGGATGGGCAGGAGAGGCAGGGGGGGAGGCAGAGGCATTGGGAAAGAGGTGAACAATATTTAAATCCAAGTGCAGAGTTCTGTCTAACTCTTTTCACATATAGCAGGTGTGAGGCTTCAAGCACGCACTGAAAAGGTCCCCAAACAGAAAACTAGCTGAAGAACAGTCTCTGACAATTAAACACTAGACTGTGTGAGGCAGCCCCCTCCATCCTGTAATAGGCCAGGCCTAAAGAATGGGCTTGGCTACAGCACCCTTGCGAAGTGGGCTGCAGGGGGACAGAAGATTGTCACACTGGGAAGAGGCAGGATGGCTGGAAAAGGAATTATAAGATGTGTCCCCAGGGACGGCTCAGAAAATACCCTGTCCTGTGCCCAAATTACGCTGAGACGCTTCTTCAGCTTTAAGAGTGTTACACTGCCCTTCAAAAGCAATATGCTTGGAGAAAATATCCCCAAATTGCTGGTTCTCGCCTCAGCAGACAGTGCTGTACTTGGATTCCTCTGAGAGAAACCCAGGAGTGACATGGCTGATCACGTCTGTTCTTGGCTGGATGGCAATTCTATTTTAGTTGTTTTGTTTTTTTGTTTTGTTTTTTGTTTTGTTTTGTTTTTTGAGAAACCTCCACACTGCTTTCCATAGGGGCTGCACAAGATTACATTCTTTCCAGAAATTACTAAGGATGCCCCCCCATTCTCGCCAGCATTTGTTGCCATTTGCTTTCTTGATGTCAACCATTCCAACTGGTGAGACGGCATCTGAAAGCAGCTTTTCTCTTCATCCCCGAGTGGTTAAAGGTGAACATTTGTTCATGCACTCATTAGCCATTTGCAATTCTCTTGAGAATTCTGTTCAGTTCATTTTCCCATTCACCAAGCTATCCCCTGCCACCCCCCACAGCAGCACCTCTCACCTCCAACAGGAGACTGGAGCTCACAGATGCGATTTAACATGAACAAACCACTCATTCCTGCCCCCTGCATCTAGACCAGGGTGCCATCTTCCACCAGCCACTAGTGTCACCCTGACACTCTCTCACACTGGCTGTAGTCAGCGACAGGGCTGATGTGTCCAGAGGCACCAGGCGCATGATCATGGGTCCTGTAATGGCTCCTATGGACAGCACACTCATTATTACCAAGGACACGCATTCTCGTGCCCCTGGAGCTAGAGTCCACAGGCACGTGCACAGTGACTTATAAAGCCAGCATGTATGATGTCAGGCAGGGGGAGGACAGAAAAGAGCCAAAGGGGGCCAGGACAGGGTACCATCCCAAGGTACGAGGATTAAAGACAACAGAACTCTGGGCCTCTCCCCAGCAGTCCATACAGCTCAGGCTTAACATGCAATTCTAGAAGGTCAGTCTTAACATTGACTTCTCCAGTGTATGGCCCAAACGCCTCCTCCCCAAACTCCAGAGGAGGAGACAGGAGTCCTGTTCATGCTGCCCTAACCCTGGTGGGCTCAGCTGACCAATGGATTACGGCTGTGGGATGGGCTCTAGCTGCTGCTTGAGTTACAGCTCCCACGGGTTACAACTACTACATGGGCTACAGCTGCCATGTAACATCACAGCAGGACTAGGACAGTACAAGCTGGCCACTGCTATGGAGTTAGGAAGGGGTTCAAGACCTGACCCAGGCACAGAAGGGAGGAACTGCCTATCACCATGGGAAGGGAAGCAAGACCAGGATGCTGAGGCTACCAAAGAAACACCTGGACCCTCAGACTCATCCTATTCATCATATTGCCATGAAGCTGCTGTAAAAGTCAAATAATATAAAGGCCACAAGGCAGGGAAAAGTGCAAGTCACTCTACAAACTTCAAGATAGCCTCACATTTAACTTGATCAGTTTACCAGGCCAATTGAGTAAATCCTTTGTTCCTACTTATCAGAGTTGTTTTGTTCGTTTAAAAGTTACTATGTAGACTTATGTCTGGGTGCTCTACTCTGCTCCACTGTTCCACATGTCTGTTTGAGACTGAGCCCAAGCTGTTTCGAATACCAAGTCTCCACATTGCAAGGAACACAGTGTGAATCTGCAGCTCTGTTCTTTTTACTCGGATTGCTT